>OY365778.1:1250000-2500000 GCA_959347405.1 Napeogenes sylphis | reverse complement strand
GGGTTTGTAAGAAACCATCGTAGCTCGTGTTTTATCTCCGATTTTAGATTGAGTTTAAATTTCGACTGTTAGTGAATTTATAGTTTTAGATTCATAGTAGGGTCGCGTGGACACAAGGTTCTTAAAGTTTTTCGGGAATTGCTGGGTTACTCTCATGCTACTCATGGTCTACCTAAATAAAAAACACAGGTAAGCTATAAAATATATACAGGGTTATTTTTAATTAGTTGACCACCAGTTGCAGGCAGCCTCTATACATAAATCCTAACAACATTTGTTCTACAACTTTTTAAAATTTATAGTTTTTAAACTTTGAATTTTCTCATACAAAATTTATTTATTGCCTCTGAACTGACTTTAACTATAAGCGTAGGAATGGCACCCGGGCGTTGACCTTTTAAGCACTTACACTCAAAAAATACAGAGTAACGAGTAAAAGAGGAAGCAAAAATTTTTTTGTTTCGTGTTTATTGTGTTGTTTATCAAGAATTTTATAAAGTCGTAGAACAAATGTTGTTGGGATTGATGTAGAGAGGCTCCAAGCAAGAGGTGGTCAACTAATTCAAATAACCGTGTATACAAATATCCTCTTATCGTGTTTTAACATTTCCCATTTGAATACTTTTTGTGTACGTAGAATAGTTCGGTTATTATGGAATAATCATTATTTCTTTTTTCGCGCAGTTTTAAAGTTGTGAAAATAAATGTTTCGTGAGTAATTTGAAACCTACATGAATAGCTAGGAACCCCGAAGGGCTCGGAACTAGTCGAGTAAATTCCGATTAAAATACACGATAATACCCGGGTAAATAACAATCATTAAGTTCACTAAAGTTTAAATACAATAATACTACCAACCCAATTATAGGTATTGCAATATTTTTTTATTTGTTTTGTTTGTATAATTTGAGTCACATAGGCTATTGTATCGCTTGCGAAGTTTTTGAATTTATTAAGTATTATAATTAAATTTTATTTACATGGATAAATAAGATATTAGTGTTTTTTGTAAAACATTAACCTGTTTATTATACACGAGTCACGGGAAACTATAGAGCTTAGATGTAAAATATAAAATGTACAAGTATATAATATTCACTTTAATTTCTTATCTTTGTTATTTATGTTATATAAAAACACTGAAACACAGAACAGTTGTCTCCGACTTTTTATATCGGGTTCTATTCACATCTATTAACAAGATAGTTTCTACGGATATTTCCCAACGGCATTGAAAATATTTGTACTAGACCCAGACACTTCTTATTGTTTTTGTGTTATAAATATACTTCATACAGTTGTTTAAATTACGTTTTTACGAACATACAAAATAAAGAATCTTAAATTCTGTTCTATAATTATCTATAAAAAAAAACTGTAATTTTCGATCGAGATAAATTTCCCTCGATACCTCAAGCTATAAATAAAGGCCTCGTAATGAAAATTCTATCTTTTATTATAATATCTAAAAATCATATTTAATTAAGTACGAGGAAACTCCTAAAGTTACACTAGTTAAGAATAATAACACTTGACTACATATGGTGCTTACATTTGTCCACTTCTTTGTATGCTTATTTTGGAATCTATATTTTGAGCTTTAACGATTTTGGCTGGCCCGTATGTATTCATAACATGTTTTATATTATTCTTCTGTTTTGATGATTGTTCTAGTCTTCTGTTTTGATAGTAGACGCAACTACCTACTTGATTCAAATGACTTAAATGTTGTCAGTCTCAAATGTTATATGTATGTAACTTATGTTGAGCCATCTAATCTAAGGAATACCGTTTTACAATTTAGCATAATGAAAAATAGGATGGTGTCGAAAATTGGTTCCTAAAATAAGAGATTTGTGGAACTGAGATTTTTTTTCAAATTAGACAACCACTAGTATCTAGAAACAGTTGCTGGACCACATGGCTACATATCTAACATTTTACTAACGAATTTCAATACATTCGTTTCATTCACTCCCCCTGTTTACTTATATATATTTTTTGTAATTAAACTATCGTGAACCATGCCCATTAAAATTTGAATACAGTCGGGTAAATAAAACTCTATGGTCCAGGGCCATTTCACGATGCCACGTGTACTGCCTAGAGAACAATAGGTGCAGGGCAGGGCTCAGCCCTTCCTTCACAACTTCCCAAATTACAGCAGTAAAATAAATGTAAGTTACTGTATTCATTACAGTAAATATATAATTCATAAAGAAATAAAGGCTGGCGTTTCCATTTGTGTCGTTAGGTTTTGGTTAGAAAATGGTCTCATTTGAAAGGGGTTTCTCCCCTGTCTGTTATTACTATTTCCAGCCCGAGCAAATGCGTAGTTTTTTTAAATATATTTTTTTGTGTTACTTACCGTAACTTACCGTATTTTCAATAATATTAGCACAAAAACACAATGTTTAAATAACACTTCAAATCTATACAATATATTTATCAATTATGTATATAATATATCAGTATTTCATTTTAATTTACCTAGAAAAACACAATTCTTAACAACTTTATTGTTTTAGATTCCCGAAAGTCAAATGGCGCCAACTTGACATATGACGTTTATGATTTGAAATATTTTTGAAATAAATAATAATTAATATATATATTTATTACTTTTATATATTACTGAACGCTATAACTGAAGGACTATCACTTAAAGGGCGTGATATAGGACAGTCTACAAATTATGTATCTCTGCACAGGTACAGCATTTTAAACAAAGGATAATGATACATACGCTTGTATAATACCGAGTTCATCTGAAATTACTAATATTGCCAAAGAGGCACAAATTGTGTCATCAAACCTATTCATAAAAAAATAAACATATAAAGAAAATCATATTTTCCCCTCCATAAGTTCCCCCTAATATGAATTCATCATTCTGCTTAAAAAAACAAATACATATTAATCAAAATAAGAATTTGTACATTTATACATATAAATATATATTTAGTTAAATAAAAAAAACAACATTTAAATAATTAATTATATATCTAGAACATAAAATTTTCTTTTTAAAAAAAGTTGAAAACTTTTTTGCAAACTTAAATAATTATGAAAGCAGGTATAAGAGATTGCGAGTTCGAATCCCACTCGTATCGATTGAATATGAATAATAATAATTATTATTATTTTAACAACTAACCTTCATATATTAACTTTATTATTAATGTGTACACATTTATAAAACGAATAAAAATATTTTATTAAAAGAATTCACTAATTCTTCAGTGGTTTCATAATAGAACGTCATTAATAACCGTAATGACTGAATAATGAAGTATAATTAATTATAATAATGAAAACCATTTCTCAAATAATTTAAAAGGTCGTGATCTCGTTGAGATGAAAATGAAATAAATGTATTTTTATAATTGCGATGGTTTTGTCTTCGAATACTAAATATATATTTTAATTAATGAAATAAAATACATGGAAATCATTTGAATCGATTTTAACATTACTTGTGATTAGCTGTTTTGTATTTTCGTAAGTTATATAAAAAAAAGTCTATAATTTTCAAGGCCAGTCTTTTTACTAGAGTTTAACATTGAATGTATTTTTTATTATAAATAGGAAAAAAACTTCTCAAACAATGTGTATATATGTTTATTAAATTAAACATACAATAACAAGGATAGCACAAGATTTGAAACTTTAATCACATATTTTTGTAACGTAATATTTAATGTTTGAAAATATCTATAAACATGTATAGCCATGTTAAGCCTATTTAAATTTATATAAATATAGAATGAAAAATAAACCGATACGAGCAGAGACTCGCGGGTTCGAGTATTTTCAAACATTGATTTCGGTAGTGGCATCTTTTCAGTGTTTATCTATACTGCAAAGTTAGAAACATTGGTTAGGACTTTCGAAAGAAACCTAATAGATGTCACCACCGTCCCGATAAAGACGATCACATATAGAATGCTTAATTCACCGAGGCGGACAGCGGTACGGTAGTTCAGTTGGTATAGCGACGGGCCGGTTTCCCAGTAGTCGCGGGTTCGAATCTCTGCCCGTATCGGTTTATTTTTCATTCTAAATTTATATAAACATAATATTTACTTAATAACAAAAAAAATCTTAAAACTAAAAAAAAATATTTTGAAATATTTTGTTTTTAATTTTTTAATATACATAAACTTTTTACTTTTAATTTTTTTACCTGAACTGGCAGGTGTTTGGACCTTTACAAGTTTGTCTAAATAAAAATCATATTTCTATTATCTGCTAAAATAGGTAACACTACTATACTATAGGTACTATACTACACTATACTATACTACAGTATACTATACTACAAATACTATAATACAAAAATAAACATCTTAAGAAGTATTGTTATTTTGGTAACTTATTAAAGTGTTCAACCAACGTACCAATTTGTACGTATTTGTAACGTACCAATTTGTACGTATTTGTAACGTACCAATTTGTACGTAATTGTGTCATCTGAGTAAGAAAGTAATAAGGTTGCCCTTATTCTGTTGTCAGAGTTAATCTGTATATCATCCCTGGCATGGTAATAATTTTTGCGATAAAATTTACGAAAAACAATTACGCAATTTTTGCAAATCAATTTAAAGGGTTCGTAGCCATATTTAATAGGAAAGGTAAAGGAGCCACCTAGACCCTTTATGTGTTTAAAGCGGCCATTCGGGTAAAGGGTTAAACTTTTCACATGCTCCTCAGCGACCGATTTAATTATTGCAATAAAAAATCATCGACGAATCCCTGTTTATTTGAAAGTTTTCCGAATTGCTAATCCGTAATATTTCTTCATTATAAGAATAAAATACATAGAAAATATGGTTTACAATGCCTGTCTATTTCAATAAAATACACAATACATTGTTTGTGAATTTATTGCCCTAAATTCTTACAAAGTCTCTAAAAATAAATGGTGCCAAAATATTATAGTTTACGAAATTTCATTTTTCTTTTCATTTACAATCGACGTGCTCTCTCTCTCTTTCTCTCGCGTGTATCTAAAAATATTGTTATAAGTCTCGATGGATTTTCACTTTTAACACTTTTCACTTTATGTTCTCATTTTGTAACATGTTTCATATAAAAAATTTAAATACACATTCAATTATACATATAAAATATACAAGATTTCTGTACATAAATAATAGTTAATATTTATTTTAAGCACGAATAAAATTTTAGTGTATTATTATATCATCGTTCAATTCATCTTTGTTAAATCAATGCAATCTTGTATGATTTACGAGTGTGTTGAAAGCATCAGAGAAACATCGAAGTCCATAAATGGATCGTAATAAAAATATATAATAATCTTTTTCTTTTAAATAAATTTGAATATTAAACCTTGTTCATGAATATATCATCGTTAACAACATCGTCGCTTCAAAAGATTGAAATTTAAAAATGCGGTCCTCACATACGATATAGATTATAAAGACGAATGATGGTAAGAGGAAGCGGGCATTTAAGTTTTATACTTCTAGCAGAAGTAGATTGTTTATTATCTTTTCTTTTATATTCTTATTTACAAATAATAATAATAATAAGTTTATTTTGCTCTCACAATGTTCCAAAATTACACATATTAACAAAGAACAAATGTAATAACTAAGACACAATATAATAATGGCTGTGAGAGCCTGGAGTCTACGAACCCTGTATGAGAGATCACCAGGCCCCTCCCCCAAACACTTTTACATGATTTGCCTTAGTTGCTAAGAAAAACATAATAATTGTGTTTGTGTGTGTGTGTTTGTGTGTGCGTGTGTGCGTGTGGGCGTGTGTGCGTGTGTGCGTGCGTGTGTGTGTGTGTGTGTGTGTGTGTGTGTGAAAGTATCAATGTATATAGAGGTATGTATTTATGCATATATCTATACGTATATATACACATACATATATATGCATCTAAATTTGTACATATGTGTAGATATTTATATATTCGTATTTATAGTTATTATACGATTATTCGATCCAGCATTATGTACTTCGTATTTGACACAATGGTAACAGTAAATTTTCTGTTGTTTTATAGTCTAGCCCTTGAAGCCATGTAGAAACTATGGTTTTGAAGGAATGTTTAGTTAAAGGATAAATAGTTTGTGATTTATTGATTCTGTTGTAAAGTAGGGGACCGAGGTAGCAAAAAAATTTATGAGAAAGGAAGGAGTTAAATTTTTTACTAGGACATAAGTATTGTTTGTTTCGCTTTTTTTGACTTTACAATGGGATATATGTTAAATAGGAATGTTATTTGAGAATGATTTGTAACAGTAATTAAAATTGATTGTAAAGTTCCTGTGTTGAGAATCTGTATGGGAGGCAGAAGCTAACTTTTAATAATGATATTTGTGCACGTTCTAATTTCAATAACTTTGATTTGGAGGAACTTCCCCAAGAAGTAATACAATAAGTGATAATGGATTGGCCTAAAGATAAATATATGTTTTTAATCAGATTTTGGTCCGCCACTTGGTTCAATTTCTTAAAAACAGATATGAGTTTTCGCAATCTAGAGGTTATACATTCAATATGAGGGAGAAATGATAATTTGTATTCATTAATTATACCAAGATATTTCAATTGGTCGGTCTTTCGTATTCTAGGACAAAAGCAAACACCTGAATTTTTAGAGCAAGCATGAGCTACCAAGTCATAGTGCTCCAAATTTTGCTGTTCTTTTACTCTAGAAGTAAATGCAATAAATTTGGTTTTGTCAGTATTAAGCGTTAGTTTATTAGTATTTAGCCATTGAACTACGAAATTAAGACCGAGTTGAGCATATTTTAGGACTTCAGGCCACGAACTAAGTAGTAGAACTGTATCATCTGCAAAAGTAATAATAGTCCCATTTTGAAGTTTTAGTTTGCAGAGTTCGTTTATATAACACAAGAAAAGTGTTGGTCCCAAGATACTGCCCTGTGGGACACCAAAAGTAACAGGAGCCTCTTCACTAACATGATCACCAACTTTTACACATTGTGTTCTGTTTAGAAGATAATCTTCAAAAAGTTTTAATTGCTCTCCAAGAATTCCTAGAGCATCAAGTTTGTTTAATAAAATCAGGATGGACACAGTGTCAAACGCTTTTGCTAGGTCAAGAAATATTGCTAGAGATTTTTTTTTGCATCAATGTTGGAAACTATGGATGGATGAATGATGATGAAACTATGGATGTTGGATACAATCCGTCAATTTATGGACAGTCTGATCAGTACACCTACCAGCTCTAAAGCCATATTGATTTGGAGATAAGAGATTTTAACTTTCTAAATATTTTGTAAGCCTAAAGTTTATCAGACGCTCAAGTATTTTAGAAAGTGCTGGTAAAATTGAGATTGGTCTATAGCTATATATATTAGATCGGTCACAAGATTTGAAAATTGGGACTATGACAGACTTTTTAAAAGATGTCGGAAATTCACAAGTAGAAAGCGCCAAGTTACATATGTGAGTGATAGGGGGTAATAAAGATTTTTTGTAAGTTTTCAAAAAGGCTGAACCTATACCATCGATCCCTACAGCACAATCACTTTTAAGGTTCATTAATTGCGTTTCAACTTCAGACTCAGTAGCTGGTAACAAAACTAAAGAAGAGGAATTAATTCCTGAACTAGAAATCGATTGGCCTATTTGTTGATTCAAGGGTGTTATCGATTCAGCTAATTTTTTTCTCACTTCTGAAAAATACAAGTTAATTTGGTTAACTTTATCTTTTGGATTTTCCATGTATAACAATTCTTTAGAGATGCCATTATTACTTTTTAGAGTATTTGTTATCGCCTTTATAGTTTCCCATAGTTTCTTGTTGCTAAATTTCGATTATTGTAATTCAAGTTTCTCATAATTCTTTTTAAGTTTCTTAAGTAAGCTGTTGCAGTGATTCCTATATCGCTTATAAATAATTTCAAAGCTTTTATTATCAGGTTGTTTTCTGTATTTTATATGTAGTTTGTTTCTATTTTAAATGCATTTTAGGAGACCAGGAGTAATCCATGGTTTAATAATCTTTTTCCTATTAGTAACCATTGAGACCTTTGTGTGTTTTTGTAAAGTCTCTTGTAGAGTCGAAATTAAATGATTAGTTGCTTCATTAACATTATTTTATGTTAAAATGGTTGAAAAATTAATTTGAGATATAGTCTCGTTTATAGCAGCATGGTCTATCTTTTTTATAATATAGTTTTTAAGAAATCGTTAGGGCTTTGATATCTAAAAGAAGTGTTGTTGTGTAGTGGTCAGTAATGGAAGAGTTTACAACATAACAATGGGCAAGATTGTTTGTTTTGAGCATAAAATGATCAAGACAACTGCGAATAAGAGTAGGGATAGTGTGAGCAGGAAGTAATCCATGAGATGCTAATAGTTCATAATATGCACTAATACGACTGTCTGTAGACGAGTCAGAGATGTCAAGATTAATATCTCCAGTAACTATAACTGTTTTAAAAGACGAACAACGTTCTTGGCACTGATTTAATGATAGAATAAAGTCATCAATACTATATTTTGCAGGTGGGCGATATATTGACAATAAAGCAATATCGTTATTTACAATGGAAAATAGACAATTAGCATCCGTAAAAACTGGCTCGTCTGTTATTACCTGAATATTATCTTTATAGTATAGCACTACTCCCTCGTTTTGTGAAGAATTTTTAGTAGTAAAATTGTAGTTATAACCCGCTAAGTCAGGGATATTTATAGTCTGAAAGAGCCAATATTCAGAGAGAATTATAATATCCCAGTCTATTTTGCTTCTTTTTAAATATGTTGTAAAGTCCGCCATGTTACAATGAATACTTCTGATGTTTTGATGTATTATTTTGAAAGGATATTTAAAATGATTCGCTAAAATGTTTGTCATACTTTCAATTTCTTCTAAGAGTGCAGAATAAGCAACTGATATAGAATCTAGTTCGTCGTTGATTTTAATAATAGTATCCATTTAAAGTATAAATTATACGTATACGTAGTAATAATGTCAAAAAGAAAGCAGAACAGGCCAAGAAGAATATTATTTGCCAGCTTATAGATACAGTATTAATATTTGAGAAGCCAATTTTAAAAGTAGCGTATTGTTGTATAAATAATATAATATATAAGACATGTGTTGGTATGTATATGTATATATTTCGTATATAATTAGTAGTGTATGTTATGGTGTGTGATAGAAAATATAAAATAAAATGATTAGTGAATATTGTGTGTGAGTGTTAAGTGGTTAAATCTAAAACAACAAAAGACAAATATTAAACAATAACTTATGTAAAATAGTCGTAACATAAATTTAACATAGAAAGTATAATGTGAAAATATAATTTGCAGAGTGAAAGGTTTACATACTACTAGTCATATCTTTATCCTGTCTTTAATGCTGCGTATGTCTTCTTCAGAATTTATTTGGATCCGTTGCGTGCCTTCGTCTTGTCGGAGATAAATATTGTCGTAGGCGATCCAACAGTGTTTGTACTTATGTGAATTAGCAAATTCCCGAGCAATAGCGAACAGCCTTCTAGCATTAACAGCCATATTATCCGAAACGTAGACTGGTAACTTAGTTCCATTTACACCAAAATGAGTAGTGTTTAGTTTTTCTTCTCTACTTCTGGATTTATTAAAAGCAATAACCGTTTTTTGATAGTTTTCTTTTGCCAGAACAGAGATGAACTCCACAACGACGGTTTTATTAATATTTTTAGTATTAGTTCTAAAAACATCTTTTATATCACTAGTGTAAATACTGGAATTAACTGACTTTCCGCTTTCTAAGACAAATAAGACTTTTTAAATGAAAATAATAATACAAATTTGTGATCTACTTGTAATGTTTTGTAACAACGCCATCTGTTTATACCTTAGGGAAATATAACCACATCTGTTATATAAATATATCAGTACAAAGTGAAACTGCTAGGTGGGGACAATAACTCATGGGTTTATTGATTAATACTTTTTAATTTAGTTATTCATTTTATTTACATTTATTATAAATAATGGGCGAAATATCATACATAAATAGTATACAAATATTATTCATTAGCATAATAGCTTATATTAATAATTTAATATTTTTTTATTACAATAGGTAATATTCATGTTTTTTTTTGACGTAAATTAATAATTTACCTCTCTATATCTATGTAAAAAAAATATAAAGCTTGAAAAGATTCTAGTTTTTTTCAAAGTGAAAATTAAAACATTGAGTAAATTTGAGTGGTTCAAACGCCGTTTTTGCGTCGTCGTCATTTTGCGCGCACCCTGCGTGACGTCAAATGACAGGTCCAGTCAATGTTTACTATGAACTTTTTATTTACTTCATGTATATTTAAAGTTTTAAGTGCCTTACCAGTCATGGAAGACGATAAAAACCATCTTACAAGTATTGTATAGTACCGGAGTGCAAAAATAGTATTAGAAAAACACCCAACAAAGTGTTTTTTATATTCCAAGAGATGTGAAAATACAAAAACAATGGTCTATGGTAATTAAAAGGGATAATATATGTCTTAAATTTTGTTTATATTGTTGTGAAGATCAATTTAACGTAAGTATACTTTATTTATAATAAGTTTAATTTAATAGTTTAAATTTATAGTAAGTTGCATTAGCTATTGCACATTAGAAAATTTTAGTTTAAAATTAACCTAACCTAGTTTACAAAAGTTCAGTATAACTTTTTATAAAAACCGTATTCTTTTCTTGGTTTTACGAAATTTTTATGGTTGCCGATTTATTTCAGGTTAAGGAAGACACAGCTAATAATATTGAATATAATATGTATAACGAAACAACAAGGAGAAAAATGTAATCTAAGTTTGAAGAAAGGAGTTGTTCCTCATATATTTTTGTGGCAAAAACCCCAGCTGATAGAATGAGAATGTGCGTAGTCAAAAGGCAAAGATTGACATCGGTTAATGAAGCCTTTTCAGAGTTAGCTATCAAAAGCAGTGTTTAAAAAAATTGGTGACCTTTACAAAGAGGTAATATAGAAAGTCCTAGCACTGCACATACAAATGTTTGTGATATTAATCAGCCAAGACAATATTAAATGTGATCACAAGGCAGAGCCTTGCTTCTTGCATATTATAGATAAATTACCAAGTGACTAAGCTGTGCAAGTTAATATTAAACCGAAGTACAGAAGTAAAGGTGTCAATGTAAATATACTTGCTGAAAAACAAAATGTAGCATTAAATGATTAGTAAATAAAAAAAAAATGTTTTTATTATAATAAGATGATAATAAGTATCCAAAAAAAAAAGGATTTGAGATCATTTTTAATTTTATGCATATTCCCTCTTTCTTCAATAATTAATCGAAAGGAACTTCGTTCCATCCGGGTATCCCTTGACTCCTCTTAGTTTTTTTAATTGACTATTTAATTGGTTTGTAGAGCATGAAGTCATTATTAAGAATTAAAAAAAAATAATAATCAGTAATATTTTGGATAGTTCACACATAGTTTTACATCTCAAACTGAATATAGGTACGTAATCATCTTAATAAGAATAAGAGAAGATAACAACATCAACCATCACATGTTTCAGGTAATACATATTTAGATGAATAAAACCTTTCTTGAACCAATGTAAAGGGTAAGTAGAACATGGATATGTTAATAAAATCATTCGGAACTAAATGACAATATTACGGGTCTGATGACAGCCATTAGGAAAGATCGTATTTTCATCCATACTGCCTTATAGACGTGATCTACGAGTATATACGGAACGAAAAATGGGATGATATTTATATACGGAGAAAGAATGTGCTGCTTATAAATGATATCTGATAAGTAGAACTTTGGATAGATATTATTTATATACGACTCAATACACAACTGTATATTTTTTCTACTTTTAATTTTTACCTTAAGTAAACTTAACTTGTAAAAAAATCTAGAATAAAAGTTTTATCAGCGAGATTCAAACTCACGACTGCTAGGATACCGTCTTATTGCTCTACCAAATGAGCTACCGCTACCTGCTTCAATAAATTTCGCGTTCTATATGTAACCGTCTTTGTATAAATTTAGTTTAAGTATATTCTTATTTAATTGTATTACTTACTTAATTATTTATTATTATTTCTTACTTAATGTTATTTAATAGTATTTTCTTAAAATCAGTGATATTAGACTTCTTGATGTTAGTATAAGAAGGCAGTAAACGAGGTATTTACTTTGACTTGCTAGCACGCTCGTTCATTATATCCTTTGAATAGGTGCACTTGAATTTGAACGAGGTGCACTTTCTTAATTTTGTTGCTCGTTTAAACATAAAATAAGTACTATAAGACTTTTATAACAAAAAATGTTTGGCAGAATTCTTGGCCGTAGTTATTTCTTTTAAAAGTTTTTTAAATGGTTGCCTTAAAACAACTTAAGAACAATATTAATATATACCCAAAAATGTTATTACCCGATTCCCAATACATTTAGGTATGTAATTCCCTTTATTTGTATAATATTTAGTGAAGTATATTATTTATTTCTATATTTTTAATATGAAAAGTATAATTATATTTATTATATATAAAATATAATTATAATCATACTCATTTCATCATTCATTCAGTTCATTCTTATTTAGGAAAACCAGGAAGTGTTAGTGTATTGATTGGAACAAACTAAAAACCAGTTTCTTATTAATATGTCATTTTTTAATTCAGTTGTAAATATCTATTTTTAAAATGTTGGCAGTGCCTACTTAGCTCACGTATTTACTAAGTTTCTTAAATAGTTATGAACTTCTCGTACAATATGTAGATTACATCCTGTAATATTACTCCATGTTTAGTTCTTTTTTAATACATTTTTCTAAAATTTTAAAACTAATAGCTTTTTAAAAAAGCGTTACATTTTAGTCTCTTTAAGTTTCATAAATTGTGTACTTGTCTTTTAGCAGTATTTTCAATGAAGATTTTTGCTTCTTTATGGTTTGTCCGTTAAAGTATACAAATATTTCCTTATTTAAATAGAAACGCTGTTATATAAACCATAAGGTACATTTTCAGTTCTTATATGATTGATGAAAGTGTACAGAGGCAGTGCGAGCTATAAAGTCAGTGATTCGGGCGGACCGCGTCTCGTCAGTTTACAAGCTTTTGAATATATCTGTTATATTATGTTTTATGAAACAAGGCAACTTAAATATCTTAAAACAATTATTAGATGCATCTTCACAGCATCTTTAAACGGTAAGGCAATATTAAACTCGTTTTGTAATATTTTAATACTTCATTATTTACGTGAGGGTAATTTCCAATTTCATAAATAACGTACAGATTATTATTTAAATTTTATAAAAAATTCTAAGAATTAACAAAAGATTAAAGATTATTTTAAAATATCCTATGCTTCTAAATCTTCAAACATTTAACACTAAACACCGAATAACATTCCATAATTAATTATGTAGGTGGTGCTGCTGTTCGGCATGGTTGTATACTATTTTGAAACTTAAGAACTAATTACATGTAAATTCCGATGTATTTAAATACATTACATACATACGTTATAAATAAATATTACTAACAAATAAATATTAAATACATTATTATAAAAAATATTACTAAACCAACATAATTATTTATTACAATCATAAAATTGAGAGTCGTTGCAATTAAAGACCAAAATGAAACGAGTATTTTCATAAACAATATATATGTAATATATATTAGACATTCAGTTAGCTATATGCATTAATAAAATTTTCAACATTGAACATTCACAAAAACCATTTTTAAGACGGTTTGCACGGTTCCATATCAGAGTGCGCCGGCCGACCGTACCGCTGCAAACACGATGTTCCTATATTTTAAATCTGTAATATCTTCGAAAATATTAACTTGAATTACATACTGTAAAAGACTATATTGTTCCATATTAAATGTTAAATGTATTTAAGGTACTTAATTAGATAAGGATTAATGCTGTATTGCTTAAAATTGCTTCGTAAATAAGCCATCATTTCTCGTATAGAGTAAAGGATAAAAATTGGCTATTGTGGGTTATCCCTAAGATATATTTGGCTATTGTGGGTTATCCCTAGAAACGTGTATATACCTTCTAGAGAAGACGACTTAAAATTTTCCGTCTTATATAGCGTAACGATTTATTATTTATCAGATATTATGGTGTATATGTAGTAGTTTATGTATCTATTATAGTTCATAGTATATTTAGTATATTGTAAATAAGGTATAAGTTTAAGTTTGTTAACTTATGATATTTTATTTTGTATATGTACCTATTATATATTTTAGATCCTTAGTCATAGTTTTGAATTTTATATTTTTAAAATTTTCTGTATTGTACCCTTGTAGTTTTGATTTTTCTGTATAGTGTTTCGGTCGACTGGTAGATATTGCTTTAGCCGCCAATTATAGTCCGCCAATTGTATAATTTTGTACAATAAAGTTTAAATAAATAAATCTCATCATCATCTCATCAATGTCTCATCTTGCGGTTCTGGACTCAATTGAGAGGCGAGCAAAGAGGCTCATAGGCGATCCCGAATTGGTCGAAGCCGACCTCCAAAGCCTTGAACACAGGCGTAGAATTGCTAGCCTCTCAGTATTCTACAGGATACATTTTGGTGAGTGTGCGCAGGAATTACACGATCTAATTCCCCCGGCCCCCTTCCATCATCGGACTTTCCGACGCACGGCAGGAATCCATCCTTTTTTTGTGGACATTCCACCTGTCCTAACGAAGCGCTTTGCTTCTTCTTTTTTAATGCGTACAGGAAAGGATTGGGACAGCTTGCCTGCGTCGGTATTTCCGAAAGAATACAATGTGGATACATTCAAGAGAAGAGTGAATAGGCTGCTAGGGTAATGCGCCTTACCACCTTAGACTACATTCCTCTTACCATCAGGTGGAATGTAGTCAAGCATTGCCCTAGACAATATAAAAAAAAAATAATAAAAAAAAAAATATAAACGTATACTATCGCTGACTTTCTTGTAGAACTTTTTAAGATATACTAAATATTTTTAGATAAAAACTGTTTTAATACAATGAAGCGTGAGGTATTCTAGGCGGTATTTTTTTTTTATAACTATATTTGTACCAAAATATATAATGCCGGCGCACCCGTACCTTAATATCAGTGTCATCTGCAATTGGCGGCTTGTAAAACGTCAATGTCATAACGAACACCGATCACTGCGGAGGCCATATTAAAATAATAGACAATTGACTTTGAAACGTTCTGGAGAACGCACGCCACGACGTGCTCGATAGACGTTAATTTAATCTAAAGACATCTTGTTAGTTTTGGATTATTATAATTGTTTCGAGTGATTCGTAGAAAATTAAAAGTAATTATCATATTATCGCCCATACTTTAATAAAATACTATCTAGAACTGTCTGAAAATTCACGCCTAAAAATATTAAGACAATTAAAGCTGTAATTGATAAATAGTTCTAAAATGGGTATTGTAGTTCATAACAATATATTCGTTAAAATGTTTAGTACATTAGTACGTCGTTAGTGCGATTGTTTGAAGACCATGTACAGAGAGGAACAAGACAATTCATCTGAAGCGTATCTGTTGTTCTCCTTCAACAAACAATGACAAATGCATACCATTTAGTTCAAATTATTTTATTTATTTATTTAAACTTTATTGTACAAAATTATACAATTGGCGGACTATAATTGGCGGCTAAAGCATTATCTACCAGTCAACCGAAACACTATACAGAAAAAAAAAACTACAAGGGTACAATACAGAAAATTTTAAAAATATAAAATTCAAAACTATGACTACGGATCTAAAAAATATAATACATATACAAACTAGAATATCATAAATTAACAAACTTAAACATATACCTTATTTACAATATACTAAATATACTATGAACTATAATAAATACATAAACTACTACATATACAACATAATATCTGATAAATAATAAATCGCTACGCTATATACGACGGAAAATTATGTTAGGATATATGATTTATTTATTATTTGATTAACATACAAAAATTAAACGAGAGGTAAACATCATTATTGTACACAATCATAGCACAATGGTTGTGCTATTTTTAACCCCGACTTAAAAGCGGGGTGTTATAAGTTTGTCCTGTCGATCTGTGTATCTGTGTGTCTGTCTGTGGCAATGTAGCGGACAAACGCGAGGACGGATTTAAATGCGGTTTTTTTAATCAAAAGCTATTCTCGTCGAGATGTTTCTTATCTATGTTTGATTGAAATAAAAATAGTCGTCTCCAAGATATTGACGTTTTATTCGTGCAATTAAGAAACCAGTAACATAACTTTAAAAATCAGAAAAAAAACGATAAAAAGACCTCTAAAAAGACCTCTAAGACTTCGTAAAATAGACTCCATCGTCAATGTACATACAACGGTCCTCCGACACAATGACTTTAATAAGTACATGATATTATTATTTTTATTCTTTTTAGAGGTATTTTTGTGTCCGGGGTATTTTTATTTTTTAATTTAATTAGTACTATTAATTAAAATGTAAACTACACATTATGTTTAAATTACATTTCTTGGTGGTAGACCATAACATACTTGGTGGTAGACCATAACATCGGGTCGCCGGCAAAGTTACCACCCATCGGGCAAAGTCGTGCCGCAAAGCGACATAGTCGTGTTCCGGCACGTTGCTCGATGAAGCCGTTTATGGGAAATGGGTTTGAACAGCTGCGGTACGTTGGCGAACCGGTTGACGTCGAGTTGGTGTTTGTTTTGTCGGGTGTCTAGTCGAGGAGGGTAGCGGGATCCGAAGCGACGGCTTTCCGCTGGCCGCCCGCAGATAGTTGGGGGCCCAATTAGTGGGTTAGCCACCCACGAAAGGCTGCCCCGCCAGCTGCGAAAAATCCCAGGGTGGCTCCATCGTGCTGGTTGGCGACCAGGCGAGGAGGCCCGATGGCGATCCCTGGGGGGGTTCGGGCGTCCCCGCAGTCTCCAGACTAGCCTCCCAGTGGCAAGACATCACCAATTTCGACGTCGGGTTCGAAACGTACCGCCTCGTTCAACTGCCATTTCCCATCCCTATTCACTTTTATTTATTTTATTTTATGAAAAAGGTAAAAAAAAGAAACAAGTTGACACAGCGGTTGCACTCCTCCTCATACAAAGTGCACCTGACTAATATAAGGGGTTTGCACTCAAATCTTTTAGCTGTCCACCACCACCTGGAGACAGAGCAGCCACACATGCTCTTTTTGACGGAGACGCAGATACAATGTCCTTTGAGCGCTACATACTTGGATTATCCCGGTTACTCGTTGGAGCACAACTTTAGCTCACGGGCCGGAGTCAGTATGTACGCGCGGAACGACCTCTGTATTCAGCGTCTCCGTCACCTTGAAGACCCCACTTTTTCTTCCCTATGGGTTTTAGTGGACACAGGAAACGAAAAAATCCTGTATTCCTGTGTCTACCGTTCGCACAGCGGTGACCAGGAGACAACTCGTTTATTTGAGTATCTTAGTGAGGCTACAGATATGGCTCTGTATCAGTACCCTTCGGTGCAGCTCGTCTTTCTGGGGGACTTTAATGCCTGTCATCAGGACTGGCTGTTCCCGTACCAGAAGACCGACCATGCTGGAAGAGAAGCGCGGAAATTTGCGTTGTCCTTGGACCTCTTTCAGCTGGTGAAGCAAGCGACAAGGGTACCAGATGTGGTAGGCCATACAGCCAATTGCCTGGACCTTCTGCTGACAACTGATCCGGACAGGTATCGTGTAGAAGTCACCTCCCCCTTGGGAACCTCCGATCACTGTCTGGTGAAATCTGTGTTTACATATTCCCCACCAGCTTACGAACCTCATGGTGTTAGGCGAGTATGGAAATACAAGTCAGCAGATTGGGATGAGATGCGACACTTTTTTGCGTCTTACACACCTTGGCGGCAGGTCTGCTTCTCTTCTTTGGATCCGTCGAGTTGCGCGGATGCTATAACCGATGTGGTGCATTAGGCAATGGAGTATTTTATTCCTTTTGCTGACGTACCCATCGGTGGCAAAGCTCGCCCATGGTTTAATGCCGAATGTGGTCATGCTCAAGACCGAAAACATTCGGCATATCTCATTTGGGCTGATGCTCGAACCCGCAAAACTCCGGATGTAAGTTTGAAGAAGAGAGCCTTTAACCAAGCTGCCAAGTCCTACAAGAAGGCATTGCGGAAGGCTCGTCTTGATCGGATCGTTAAGAATGGCGAAAAGCTCTCTGTCAGACCAACTGGCAGTCGAGCTTTCTGGTCTCTTGCCAAAGCGATCGAGTCGAACTTCTGCCAACCCTCACTGCCTGCTCTGCTGAAGCCTGATGGATCCCTGGCCCACACTGCAACAGAGAAAGCGAATGTATTTGCTTCTCTGTTTGCTGAGAATTCGCATCTAGACACTGGCAATGCTTCTCCAGCACATCTTCCTCACTGCGGTATTTCGATGCCTGAAATCCGCATCACTAACAAAGAGGTATGGAGAACATTGTGTCGTTTAGATGTGAATAAAGCCAGTGGTCCTGATGGTATACCAGCCATTCTGCTCAAGACATGCGCAGCTGAGTTGTCTCCTATACTGACACGTCTGTATCGCCTCTCTTTCATGACTGGAATAGTGCCGAAATCCTGGAAGCTTGCTAATGTGCAACCCGTGCCCAAAAAAGGCAGCCGTGCCGACCCTGTCAATTACAGACCGATTTCAATCACCTCCATACTCTGTAAGATTATGGAGCGTGTATTGAACTCGGGCCTACTAGCATACCTAGAAGGTAACGATCTCCTCAGTGACCGACAGTACGGGTTTCGCCGTAATAGGTCTACTGGGGACCTCCTAGTGTATGCTACTCACATTTTAGGCGAGGCCATCGAGAAGAACGGAGAAGCGGTCGCCGTCTCTCTGGACGTCTCGAGGGCATTTGACAGGGTCTGGCATGCGAGCCTTATATGCAAGCTTTCAGCGTACGGTATATCTCCTGGTCTGATCGGCTGGGTAACGGACTTTCTGAGCCATAGATCTCTCCGAGTAGTTGTCGACGGGTGTTCCTCGGAACCCTTGACAATAAATGCCGGAGTGCCTCAGGGGTCCGTTCTTTCTGCAACTCTGTTTCTGCTGCACATTAATGATCTGTTGAAGCCTGGTATCTATGGGTATGCAGACGACAGCACAGTTGTAGAAAGATATCTGCCGAGTACTCGGGCTAGTCGAGATCAAGTACAGTCTGAAAGAGAAGCCATGGTGCAACGTCTGAATGACAAACTTCAGGCAGTCTCCGCATGGAGCAATGCCAATCTTGTCGAGTTCAACGCCACCAAAACGCAGACGTGTCTATTCACCTCCAAAAGGAGCCCTTTCACCTTGGCTCCTACTTTCCAGAATGTATCCTTGGAATACAGTGACCGGCTTCAGTTGTTAGGCTTAGAGATTTCCTCGAACCTCAACTTTGGTCGGTTCATTGAGTCCAGAGCAAGAGCAGCAGCAGCAAAGCTTGCCGTTCTGGCGAAGGTTCGGCAGTACTTTACACCGGGACAGCTTCTTGTTTTATACAAAGCACAGATCCGGTCGTGTGTAGAGTACTGTGGACACATATTTGCTGGTGCCGCAAAGTCTCATCTTGCGGTTCTGGACTCAATTGAGAGGCGAGCAAAGAGGCTTATAGGCGATCCCGAATTGGTCGAAGCCGACCTCCAAAGCCTTGAGCACAGGCGTAAAATTGCTAGCCTCTCAGTATTTTATAGGATACATTTTGGTGAGTGTGCGCAGGAATTACACGAGTTAATTCCCCCGTCCCCCTTCCATCACCGGACGTCCCGACGCACGGCAGGTATCCATCCTTTTGTTGTGGACATTCCACCTGTCCGAACGAAGCGCTTTGCTTCCTCATTTTTAGTGCGTACAGCAAAGGACTGGAACAATTTGCCTGCGTCGGTATTTCCGGCCAAATATAATGTGGGTGTCTTCAAGAGAAGAGTGAATAGGTTGCTAGGGCAATGCGACTTACCATCTAAGACTACATTCCACTTACCATCAGGTGGAATGTAGTCAAGCATTGCCCTAGATCATATAAAAAAAAAAAAAAAAAAAAAAAAGTAAACTAGTCAAATCGTAACAAAGTTCTAGCCAATATGCTAAGTAAAACCTTGAAATATAATTCCGCTCTTTCAGTTTTCCTCGGTCTATATGACATCGGAGATGCGGTCTACACTGTTATTACACTTTCATTCAATGAAGTTTCTAAAGTCGCATGTAAGACTTTTATATCACATTCACTTCAAAGGTAAATGTGTAGTGAATAATCATTCTATTATTTTGATCAGTATTTTGTTTCAGGAATGCTTGTCTAATGTTATATGCACTATTTTCGATATAAAACAACAAATAAAAAATATGTTAGAGAAAACATTATTTTAAATAATATTTGTTAGCAATGAAATTTCGGTTATTGTTAAAAATAATGATTTTAGTTTGAACGAAAATCAGACGAAGATGTAAGTCGCTTTAACGGTTACAAGAGGTATTACTTGTACAATGTGTTTAAATTATTTTTATAAAAAGTAATATGCAATGTAGGTATTTTACAGTAGTATGATTATACAATGTAATATATGTAGATGTTTGTTATTAATAAAACAAAGAGTAAGTACTGGATTAGAATAAAACATTCCATAATATTATGGAAATTATATTTAGAAAATTATGTAATTTGCCTTTAAATCCTTTATAACAATTCAAAAAATAAATAATTTTAAAGCAGTTCTTTGCTATTTATTATTTTTTCATCAGAATGGAGCTATATACAAAAAATTGTGATGAATAAAACCTTCTTATGATTAAATGGGTTAGTCTACTTTGTTAAAAAGCTGTAATTTACAACTTCTTACAACTTGCATCTTGTAACTTTTAGCTAACGATCTACTTCTTTGTTCAGAAGATTCGAAGCGTTAACATCTTTAGCGTAAAATGTAAATTATGTTAAATTGCTTCTTTAATTCATTGAATTTACTAAAATTGATAAATAATTTGCTACAGAGAAACATTAGTAAAAAGTTTTTTTTAAATTCAAAACTTAAGAGGGAAGTGAAGGACTAAAAAAATACATTCAGACCAATATTTAATACTAATTACGTGTACACATTTTTTTTAATAAGTTTTAAGACGTATCTAATATAAACATTTAATTAATCAACCCCGACAAGATATTATTTCAATCAATATCTTTGTTTAGACCATATGTGGGCAACAACCGGCCCGCCGGCCGCATCCGGCCCGCTGTATGATTTGATCCGGCCCGCAAGACATTTTGTAAAACCTAATTAAAAAAAAATATATTACACTACTTACTCATACTCACGGAATCAAGTGAGCGAGCAAGCCGAGTGGCGGCGATCATCAAAGAGTGAGGCGGCAAACATAAAAGCCTTTGATGTTTGCCGCCTCACTGGCGGCGCAACAAAAGATTATTTCTTCTCAACTGTTCTACACTAGACGATTCTAGATCATTCCTACATTTTGCCTATATAAGCGGGTGGATGGTCCGAACTTAAGTTCAGTTCTATTTAAGCTACCGAGGTGATAACTTCGACAAGCGATATCCTAGCGAACTGCTAGTGCCGTCAATTTGCTTTGTGACTTTGTGTGCATCTTGAGTGCCTACTAATTATATTTTGTATACGAAAATAATGTCTGGTGGAAAGAAACGAAAAAGTAGATGCAGAGGGTCGCCAATTTCAAGAAAAATGGACTGAAGAATTCTTTTTTATCTTGCACAATGGTAAGCCTATTTGTTTGCTGTATAATGAATCCATTTCAGTGATGAAAGAATTCAATATAAAGAGGCATTACTCAACTAAGCATCCTACGCTGCACTCACTGAAAGGACAAATAAGAAAAGACAAAATACAGAAGCTTACTGCAAATTTGGGAAAGCAGCAGCAAATGTTTGATAAACAAAGAACACAACTTGATAATGTTGTGAAAGCTAGTTTTATAGTTAGTTCAAAATTCAAAGTCAAAGGCATAGTCATTAAAACCATTTGCCGAAGGAGAATTTATCAAGGAGTGTATGTTAGAAGTTTGCAGTGTTTTGTGTCCTGAAAAGAAAAATGAATTTGAAAAAATTACTTTGTCAAGACGTACTGTTGTCCGACGTATAGAAATGATGGCTAAATGATATCAAAACAACATTGACTGACCGTATGGCTGGTTTTGAACCATTTTCCATAGCAATAGACGAGAGCACCGATTTGTTGGACACAGCTCAACTCGCTATATTTATTCGAGGTGTTGATAAAGAGTTCACTGTTACTGAGGAATTGCTTGCTTTACAGCCGATAAAAGGTACCACTACAGAAGAGAACATTTTTAATGAAGTTCAAAAGGTATTCACAAGTTTTGGCTTGCCATGGTCAAAATTAATTGGAATATGTACAGATGGTGCACCTTCTATGGTCGGCTTACGTAAAGGTTTCATCGGAATTTTGAATAAAAAAGCAACTGAACTAAAGGTGCAAAAAGATGATTTGATAGTCCTTCATTGCATTATCCACCAACAGAACTTGTGTTCTAAATCCATTCGACTCCAGAATATTATGAATAGTAGTAAAAACCATCAATTTTATTCGATCCCGAGGGCTTAATCATCGTCAGTTCAAGGCGTTTTTGGATGAAATGTCAGTCGAATTTGACAACGTACCATATTATTGTGAAGTCAGATGGCTAAGCAAAGGAAAAATGCTGAAACGGTTTTTCGAGCTTATAAATGAGATAAAAGACTTTATGCAAATAAAAGATAAACCACTATCTGAATTGAGTGACCCAAAATGGATATGTGACTTAGCATTTCTGGTCG
Organism: Napeogenes sylphis; assembly: GCA_959347405.1. NCBI lineage: Eukaryota > Metazoa > Arthropoda > Insecta > Lepidoptera > Nymphalidae > Napeogenes > Napeogenes sylphis. The sequence goes on along the minus strand of OY365778.1, from coordinate 2,477,147 downwards.
ACCTTACTGGCTATTTGAATGATTTAAATTTGAAACTTCCAAAACAAGGACAGTTAGTTAATGATTTGTACAGCCATTTGAAAGCGTTTCAGAATAAAATCCGCTTGTGGGAGGCACAGATGCTGTCTGGTAACATTTACCATTTCCCCACGCTCTCTGCGTATGAGAATATTGCTCATGCTCAATATGCTGAAGAACTCAAGGTACTGTCGGAGCAATTTTCGAACAGATTTAGCGATTTCAAAAACATGGATGACTGTTTCAATTTATTTGCTACTCCAACAAAAAGTAATGTGCAAAATGCTCCAATACACTTGCAAATGGAGTTGATCGAGATTCAAGAAAACTCACTCCTAAAATCTAAATTTGAAGACGTGGAATTGTGCGATTTCTACAAAAAATACCTAAGAAGACCATTTTCCGCAACTTGGAAAATTCGCAAGAAGATTGATTTGTGCGTTTGGAAGTACTTATAAATGCGAACAATTCTTTACAATGATGAAAGTTAATAAATCATAACATCGTACAAGGCTGACCGACGATAATTTGGAAAATTCTTTACGTTTTTGTATCAGTGGAATTAATCCAAACATCGATGGATTAGTTTTCCAAATTCAAGCTCAAGTGTCTCATTGATTTCAGTGTTGCTATTTAACTTTCGTAGGTTGTAACAATTCCAAATTTAACGATTTAGTTATAATGTTGTACCAATTTTTTTCATTTCATTTCGTTATTTTAATAAATTGATATTATAATAATATTGTCGTATTATTTCATGTCTGATATATAGATATTTGCAATAGTGCAAAAAGTTATGAACACTACTTGACAACACTACTTTAAAATGAACTACTTTTCAACGCGGCCCGCGAATGTATTTGCACATTAGAGTTTGGCCCACAACTTGTCAAAGGTTGCCCATACATAGACTTTAGACAATATGTGATCCTATTTCAATATATTCAGTAAATTCTAGTGCAGGTAGCCCAAGTATGCGGAAGTCAATTGGGAGTATGTAAATGAATTATGTAAGCTGGCTGCGAGCCAACGATGCAGAGATCTTTGCAATACTAAGATGGCTCCATAAAGCCTAATGGCGGTAAATGTATTGTCCAATTGGGAACTCTGTATAATATCAAGACGGAATAGTTTTATGTGACTTGATCGTTTTACTTTTTCAATTCTGTTGGAAATTAAAGAACTTCTAATTATTTTTAAAATATAAGTCGTTATTGAACCTTTATTTTTTTTCTTTGTCACGAACCTGAATCTTTATTATACCCACAGCATAAAGACACGTAAAAGCTAATAAAATAATTGATAAAAACTACATATGCACTTTAAAAGTGCAGCTAACCCAACTACTGACTCTAGATGTAGAAGTAGAAGAACAGGGTATTGCAAATACATTCCTGTAATTAGATTCTTCAAAGAAATCTAATATTAATTAATATTATCAGTCTTTATCGGAATATTTAATTGGGTGAATTTTTGTATGTATTTTTGGTAGAACTGCATATATTAAAGTTATATTCAGTATTTATAATTTGATATTTCCTTTAGAAGATGACGTCTACGTCATCTGAGCAATTGTTGCAATGCACATGCACAGAGTTAGATCACCATCTTGTATGGCTTCAGTTGGAAATGTTAAACATACCATAGACATATCCAATTCTTACATTACCTTTGAAGAAAAAACATTTAACATTAACATTTAATACGTTAGATTATCTTTCATTAAGATATTGGTCGTGTTTTTATTAATACTGTAATTATAAAGTTATTTTCACAAGTCCTTTTGACGACTATAATATCCATACGTGTATTAGACTCAGATCCGGTATAGTAATAGGATTTGAAATATCATTTAAATTAACTAACTAAATTGATATTAACTTCACAATCATTAGTATCTTGTCAAAATGATTGTAACACTGTTCAGATTTCAATTATTGTAGAAAGGTTTCAAAACCTATTTTAATTTAAAATAATATTTTGATGCAGTTTTCCTTTTGTAAATAACCGTAGAGTTGACATAAATATTATTTTATTAGTTTATCTAAATACATATTGTATTCTATTCTTATACATTTTATTACTTTAATGTCCTTATTAAGTATCGATATATTTAAAAATAATTAATTCATAAGTAATTTACATAGTACTTGTAAGACAGAACTGTAATCACATTGTATTGATTATTATCCTAATTATAGACGCTAATTGAAATTGAGTTGTGCCACTGAGACCGATATCAACTACAAGAGAGCAATTTAATAGTTTATATTTCTGCATTAACTTGAATTGAATAAATAAATACCAATTTATATTAATATTTTGTTAAAATCAAGATTAATTACATTTAACAGACATGAATCTCATATGTGAATATGTTGATCAAAACAATATTATTATATAAAATGTATTTAATATATATTAAATAAACAATTACTGTAGTAAATATGGAGTATCGCATAATTAATAGTTTGTTGAATGAATAATCGTGTTTGGGGCGGTTTAAGAAATTTTAAAATTTTTGTTTATGTGCACATGTGCATCTTTATATTGCACATTAGTGTCTTAATATCATAGTTTAATAATAATATTATATGTTACATTATTTCAAAAATACTATTATCCTTATTCTATCTAGTTTCTTAAAGACTGTTCTAAGACGAGCGTTACGCACTTACTGAAAGGATACATTGTCACAACGAGGCAGAACAAGTAAGTAAAATAAATATTGTACTGTTATTAGTTATCTGTATGGAGTTTTAATAATATTTACGAGCAAATATACTGTGTGTGAATTATTTTAAAATTTTTAAGTTATTGTTAGGGAAGTAAGTTAGATAGATAAATGCAGTAGATTCTTTCTCATAAACCAACATATCCCAGAAATAGTGAATTCCTATGTTGTTATAATATTCTAAACAAATAAAAAAATATTCAAAATATTTTTTTTTGTTAGCTAAGTAAAAAATAATTATAACCCGTCCTTTTAAATAAATATGAATTAGTAGCCTGAAACTAAATGACAATAAATTTAATCTAACAAACGAGAATGTCTCCTTTAATTATTGTTATTTCGTATGTGTGTGTGTGTGTGTGTGTGTGTGGGATAGCACGTGATTGTGACGTCACGTCATCCGGTACTGACTAATTACTGAAGACAGATGCATGGCCCGTCTGGTCAGATAAATTGTTCTCTATGAAAGGAACATGTTCGCAGGAAATATTTAATGATGATTTACTAGTTGACACCATAAAAATAATATGTTATTATATGATACGACAAAGTCCTTACTTTTATTTATTTTCTGGGGTTATATTAAAAATTTTGTTATTATGTAGATAAGGGTATGAAAACAATAAACTTATCAAAAACTATTATATCAATAACAAAGTGCATTTAAAAATAAAGTATAAATGATATAAAACCTCATAGTCTCGGTTTTCAAGTAATCACATTATTTGTAGATATTTATGTTTTTTTTTTATTATGATTGAGCCAACATGTAGATGAGAAAAACCTACCTGCTTTTAATGTATTTTTACGAATATTTTAACAAAAAACAGTAATCGGGATGACATGGTGCACACATGCTTTATATTTGCTACAGTTTTAATATTAAATCAACTCAAATATTTATGAAACATTTTTTTAGTATTTAATTTTGCATCAAACAACAAGCAATAAAAAAGTAATCATATTTAAAATAGTTTTTAAGTAAATATAAATAAAGCCTTCGGGAATAAAATATTTGTTCTTTCATTTACAAAAGTTTCCAATTTCATTATTTTTAGGTAAAAATTCAAATGTGAATATTATTTTCTATTTAGATATTTAACGATTATTTGCTACTTATTTCAAAGATTTAATATTAAAGGTATATCTTACTAAATATGTAAGTATATAATTGTTATGTATCTATAAATTATAATAAATCTACTTGTTACTTACAAATTACATCTTGAGTTCAATATTTTCTCAATATTAATTCTATTAAATCTTATATTATCATTCCATTAAATTTATTAAGAATTATCTAAGCAGCAAGGCAGTATATTAATAAAATTGTTTCTTCGAAATTGCAATTGTTGACTTGTGTTATTTACGCAAGCCCTCGTCAATGTGTATTCTTTATTCCTTGTGTTGCTCGTCATTCTCAGTCATTACTGTCTGTTAATGAGAACGTTACATGAAATATAAATAGTTTTTTTTGTTCACTACTACAGCAGATATTAAAAGCTTTGTGAGTCTCTTTTCACTATAAACCTTTGCTCTTGTTTATAATGATTGCAGCAGGTGTTTGTAAGTAGCATTCAAACTATAACGAGTCTCAGCTCGATATAATTTGTTATTAAGTTATATATTGTTATTAATAAATTTCAATCAAAACTATACTGAAAAAGTGTTTACAACGGTGGTTATTTGTAATTACAAATAATAGAACAATTATTTATTTTAACATAATATGTTATAGTTGCATTTTTATTTGGATATTTGTGAGATATTTGTCATATATGTCATTTTTGTTACTTAACTTATACAAATACGATATTTATTATATAATATTTGATACTGTATATTGTGCAAATATATCTACTTCCGATATTAAAATAAATTAATATCTTCTTCAAGGAATAATCTTTCTCCCTAAATTAAAAACATTGAAATTAGTAAAGGTGAAGGTTTCTAATATCTCCATATTGGTTGTAAGGTTTATCTACAATAAATAAGTAAATTCATTTGAATAAAACACAATATATTAATTAGGTTAAAAACAAAGGCCAAAGTGATTATAAAATAAATGTATAATACCCTACTATATTCAAATAAATTAAATCTAGTTTCGACCCCATTCCGGGTTCCTATTAGTGAGCTCACTAAAATGTTTTTGAGAGGAGTGCAAACATGCCTGGGACTTGTGACCCAGGAGAAGGTTTAAGGGGCCCCTTTATTATGCGCAAAACGCTCACCTTCACCTTCACACTCCTCTCCCTACCTAACCAAATTTGGAAAGAACCTACTAATGCCACCTTTTGAGAGATTTTGCTGTTATACCTGTAGCTCCCACTCCTACCGCGTACAAACCAACTATATATTTATTCCTGATCAGTTCGTTGGTCAGTTCGTAGTACTTATTGAGCTTGAATGTGTGATCCCTTGAGATGTTTGTTTCCCAAGGAACAGTAAGCTCCACAAGTATCACGCGCCTCAGATGTTTCGAATACAGGAATAGGTCCGGTCTGGATGATGAAACACTAACATCCCCAGGGATTTTGTAATGCTTTTCATACGTGTCCATCATGAGAGTCCAATCAGGAGCCGCGCCTAATATTGAATAAGGCTTCGCTTTTGATTTTTTGGAGGAGCCTTCTTTTACGAATTCTATAGATCGTTTGGTGGTTGTTATACCCTTCCGCGCTCTTGCTACTGAAAGACTAACCGCTTACCGTATAATTTCTAATACCTTGTCGTGGCGACGCGAGTATTGACCTTTATCTAGAAGTACCCTACACCCTACTAATAGGTGTTTCGCGGTTCCTATTGCCTCCCCACAGATGTTGCAAGACTTTTCAGTGGCTTTACCCCATCTTACTAAATTACTTTGATCTGGGAGAGTCATTTGGAATGCATTAATTTTAATAATGCTGGGGACCAATCTAAATTAAGGTGCGCCACCTCAAAGCTAGTGGAATACAAAAATCTCCTATGGTCACCCATACGTTTTGAATTTCTAGACTCATCGCGTGGAGTCGGTTATTATCGTTTTCGTCTTGTCGAATAAAAGATTTTGTTATGTCTATGTCTTGAACTTTCCTACTTGATCCTAGCCCTACTTTATTCGTTTGAGCAACTATCATAAATTTTTTATGGAGTTGAAGTCGTGACTCGAGCTCTGAGGCAACTTTGTCTTTTGGGAGAGAAGTTACAGTATCATCTTTAGATTTTCCGATGATATGTCTTTTGGTAACTCTTAGATGTTTGTAGAGTTCCGATGGTTTCTTTAATTTTTTAACTAAAATTGTTTCGGTCTTTAAATAAGGTTGAAGAGTCCGCTGAGTGCGCTAACCCGAGCCATAACTTCAATGTCTTTATGACGCTTGCATCTAACTTTGACAAAAGGGTTTTATTAATATCATAAACGAGGAAAGGTCAATTTAGACGTGATGTTAAAAAAATATCGTTTATCCAAGCTTTTTTGACGTTACTTATTAGTTGGTTGTCTACCTTTTTGAGATCATTTAAAGCTATCGACTATAATTTCCAACGATGGAGTAGGGCCTCAGTAATCGATTTCTTTACCTAAAAATGAAAACGGAGCTGCTTCCGTAACCGTACTAACGCTCTGACCGCCTATTATAAGACCCGGATCGTAAGAGGTATATTTGGTATTCCGTCTACTCAGACACAGACTAAAGCATTTACTTGGTTTTGTCCTCAATCCGCCCGTCCACGTACAGAAATCCTCAACTACAATTAAAAGTACCTGACATTGTTTTGGATTACGTGTCAGTATCTGCAAAAGCTAGTATGGATTTTGTGTATTTGTTGTTTAACTTAAACCGACAACCCCACTTTTTTATCATTTCTAATTAATTTGTATATTAAAATATTAATAACTATATTAAATATAATGGGTGAAATACAACAGCCCTGAAATAAACCAACGTTATAATTTAGTGGTTTTGAATGGTTTTTATTAAAAATTATAGTCAATATTAATTTTGAATAGTATGATGCAATAATGTCGCGAACTACCGTAGGAAAGTTATGCCATTTAAGCGCAAACATCATCAGTTCATGTCGTACCAACCTAAAGGCTTTCTCTAAGTCTATCCAACAAACCGTAATTTGTCTTTGGCTAGTTCCAAGCATCCAGAAATTCCGGGCAAAAACCCTTTCTGGTGATGAGGCCTGAAATATCTATGGTTAATCATGAATTGCGTCATTTTCGTTTGTAAAAAAAGAGACTTTGAAAGTGTATTTTGAAAGACTTTGGAAATTGTATTGGTTAGGGCTATCGGTCTAGTATCCTTAGGATTATTGACATTGTCGTTCTTCGGAATGGGGACAAAAAGGGCTTTTCCAAATGATACCGGTATTTGCTTTCTTGACCAGAGTTTACCGAATATATTTAAAAGATGTTTATGGAGTGAGGGACATTTTTTGTAAACTATATAAGGGCAATACAAATTAATATTATTGAAGTTAAATTCTGTATCTTTTATTATCAGATTGGGAATCGGAGTTAGATCTGATCGAAAATACTCAAAACTGATTTAGTCTCTGTTGGACAGCTAAATAATAGCTGATACAAGAATTATGAATTCACAATCATCTGAGTACTCATGTAATAAAAATGTTTGTCTCATATTTATCAACTATGAATATGTTGTTATTACTTTATAAAACTGATAATAATGATAATTTTTCCTTCGACGGATATTATAAATTTACAAAAAAAAACTCGAATTAAAATGCGAGGACGACCCTAACTTAACAATTATACTCCTAACTTCTAACCATTAATGGTCTTTAAGGGTATTTATTATTAGTTGTCCTACTCTATTTTAATTAAAGTCTATACATAAATTAAATTAAACATTAATCTTACTATATTGATCTAAAACCTAACTAAGTATATGTGTGACTAACCACAAAGGTGGTTTGTGAATTTCTAGTAACATATTTTTCATTTACCACCGCATTCTTGTAAATAAGTTGCTCGTAGAAAAACTATATTTCTATGTAAATGTAACAGAAATGTTTGATAGATGACTAATACAAGCTCTTTCAGTATCATTATTAAATAATATTTCAACCTCAAAGATCTCTATTACGGAAGCTTAAATGTAGCACACTCATTACATTAGTGACAACTTATTATTTAGATCTGAATTTACTATTACCAGGGATTATAAAATATAAAGATCAAATTATTTGCTTGGTAATAGTTTAATTATATCGTAGCTCTTATTAATAACTACGTGTGACTTTTACTTGAAATAAGTAATTGTGTGATTTGTCAGGTAAGTATGACGGGTCATGTGTATTAATATATAATAATAATATATAATAATACTACTACTCGTTACATTTTAAGTATAACGTAGGTGACCGAGGATCCCAACGTGTTTGACACAGCACTTTTGAAGAACATCACTTTACTTACACTCTGTTATACAAGAAAAAACACGATTTTTGTAAGTAATAAATACATTCACATATATTTCTATAAACAATAAATGTATAAACATCTATTGTAAGAATATATGCTAGAAATTTTAAGCCTAATATACTTCAATTTATTGCTATCATTTATTTGTTTCTCTACATAACTGTTTAAAAAACATTTTAATAAACATTTCATTTTTACTTAATAAAAGAAAATGAACAAAAAACTAGATTCAGAAAAAATAATTACTCAAATTATTTAAGATGACATTATCTCCCTTTACTTGTGTGTGTCCTTAGCACCTGGAAATGATCACAGAATTTATATTTGAATAAAATTATTATTCTTTATATTAAAAACCTTTGTAAAATCTTTTTGAAAAGAAACAAATATTTTTTTGTTTCTTTATCGTTTTGTATAAATAAACTAAATAACATGGAATATATAAGTTTTTTTCTTACGCTACTTTGTTCCTGTTAAAGGTACTAGTATGTTTACGTTTAAGTAAGAGAGTTGTAAGATGTTTCTTTGATCGGTCAATACTGTTTCTATAGAACTCTTTGTCATTTATCTATACTAATATTATAAAGAGGAAAGGTTTGATTATTTTTTTGTATGTTTGAAATGAATAGGCTCCGAAACTACTGGACCGATTTCGAAAATTCTTTCACCGTTGGCAAGCTACACTATTCCCGAGTGACATAGACTATGTCTCATTTTCAAAAAATTGGGGATGATTACTAAAACTTGAATATTCTATCGCAAGGTGTAAAAAAATAAACAAAAAACTGCGTGCGCTGCGAAAACGGTGAAAGTTACGCAAAAATGATGTTGTATGAAATTGTTTCTCTTTAAAAGTCTTAAAAAGAAGTCCGCAACAAGATATATCTAGCTTTTAAGGTTGACTCACTATAACGTTTTCTATGGTTATGAAATTAGTTCTTAAATAATATACACTTTCGAAGGTGTTTTAATAATTACGATATTATTCCTTATCCAAATAAATTATTTAAATGTCACAGACATTCAATTATGAACAACATTGGTCTAAACAGCATTTGATTTTCTATATCTATATCTATACTAATATTATAAAGAGGAAAGGTTTGATTATTTTTTTGTGTGTTTGAAATGAATAGGCTCCGAAACTACTGGACCGATTTCAAAAATTCTTTTACCGTTGGCAAGCTACACTATTCCCGAGTGACATAGACTATGTTTCATTTTCAAAATGCAATGTAATTAGCAATGTAATGCCTATATATATAAAATTTCCTCGGGAATAGGATACTATAGAATTAACTATAAGTCTATTATAGGTCTGGATAATTGTAGTTTCCACAGATTACGCGAAAAGCGACCTACACGCGGGCGGAGCCGCGGGCAACAGCTAGTATAACATAAATGAACTGCTGTTGTAAGCAGGGTATAGATTTGTTTTTTTTATAACTTACAACTAAGGATACTTTGTTTTAAATTTTATTTTAATAAATACATAATAACTAGGTTAATAAATGTTATAACAAGAATATTAACTATATATTTTTATTAACATATATAGTTAAAGTAAGATTGATCAGTTTCTGCAACAGACTATATTCTAACAACAAAACATTCGCAAGTATGACTAAGACCCCGTACAAACCCAACGTATTATCAGTCGCAGTGAGCAAACAGTACACAGATCACTGCTTCTCAATACATACGTTTCATTGAGAATTAAACACACTCTATAGTGATATATGTAGTAGCTGACTCTCAGCAACTTTACAAAAAAAGTTGTCGTATTTAGACATTAGAGGCATATGCGGTCTGAACGCCGGAGTGATATATACGAACGAGGTCTTTCGGGTCGGTGTTGGCCTCCCTCAGGATTAGGGTCTGTTTTGTCAATTGTAATCTTATCATCAGGGTCTAATAGAACTATCTCTATCTGATGATGAGGTCTAATTATGAAACTTCAGACGAATAGCCTACCATAAAGGTCTGGGTTCAAAATGTTACAATAATGACGTCACATAAGCGTCATAATTAATCAATTGTTGTAATTATGACCATGCTACCAACTACAATATGGAGCGAGAGCAACGACACTTATTACTAATAAGTAATTAAAGTAACGGAGCTAATTAGTTTATCAAATTTTATATAATTTCTACTCATTATTGAAGTCAAAGCAAACTGTTGTAACGTACATATTAAGATATATGTATAGAAATAGAAACTAGATTGCTTTTGTTTTTTTATATATTAAAATATTATATTAAAAATGAATTTCAAACTTAAGAAATCTTCGCATATTCTAATTCTATAGAATTGTCCGTAACGTACGTAATTGTTCGGTAAATATGTCAAGAGTATAAAGATAAAAAGAGGAAAACATGATATGTTGAAGACTGATCATCAATCTTTATTAACGAGGCTTGCTATCTCATTTTTCCTTGTTTTGTACAAATTTTCTGGTTATTAATTTTATTTCTACATTGATAAATTACATTACGACATCTTAAGCCTATTTAAAATAATTCATCTTAAAAGTGCTGTTCATTGTTTTCTTTAGAAGATAAGAGTTCTGAACTAATATAGTTTTTTTTAATTATAACATTCTTTTTTAAAAACTTCAATTACATAAATATCAAAACTAAACTAAAACAATACGAGTACATGGTAAATATCTTGTAAAAAACATTAATTAATTTAACTCTCAATATATCCCATTGAAAACTTTCTTCCAGATTTACAATTGTATAGTTTAATATATATAATATGTACTTATATAAAACTGCAAAATAAAATCTGAACTTAACATGAAAAGAACAAGTGTTCTGTCAGCCATTTTAAAAACTTTCAGATAATAGATAAGACAAAAGAATGCTTCGGGACACCTGCAGCTCTGTTTATAAATTAAAGATTACTTTTATATTTTAATAATAATGTAATGTGGCTTAAGTTGTCAACTATGCTGTATGTTATAGTACCATTTGCCTTATTTTAGAACTTAGATTAGGAAATGCGAGAATATTGCAAGCTAATTGTTTATTTCTTCCCTAGATTTATTATAATAAACTTAAATAAAATGGATCGCTTTTCTCGAAACTAAAATTTCAATTTCAGAACACTCCTTTAGCCTGACCTTATTCATAACAAATGCGTAAATGTGTTAACAACTTAGAATTTAATTAATCTAATAAACTTTGAAGAATTTGAAGCTGTAATTTATAGACATATAACCATAGATACAGGTACATGGTAGGCTAACAATGGGTATTGTAGTTCATGACACAACCATTATATGGTTGATATGTTCAGCGCAGTTCGTAGTTAGTGCGATTGTTTTAAGACCATATCTACAGAGGAACAAAACCGTTTGTCTGCAGCGTGTTAGTCGTTTAACATTTATTTGTCTGAACCGCAATTTGTGTATGTTTTGTTTTATACTTTAATATTTTACATAATCGCTTAACTTCTGGTTGTTGTAGATGCAACGAATATTTAAAAAGTTTACAAGAGCTGTGTAAGGAAAGTAGAAGTTCAAGTGTGTATAAGAAATGTGTAAATATATAATAACAATTCAAATTCAAATTCAAAATATCTTCAATCAAGTTGAATCGTCAATTACATTAAATTGGTGAGTATAGTCTGTCTGTGAGTAAGTTACCACCAGCTCGTAATGCTGTTTCGCTGAGAAGGGCTGGACAGAAACTCAACAGTTGCTCTTTTTAAATGAAATTTAACCATGTTTAACTTATACATTATAACATCAACGTGCAAATGAGTCAATTCCATACATTTCGATCATCCAAAAATTCGTGAATGTTATAATAAGATTTATTTAATAATATACTTTTAATTTTAGATTTAAAGCTAAGAAAAGGAAGATATAAGATATCTTGTGGAACTTTATGCTTATACTCAAGCCCATGAAGGATTTGTTAACTTTTTAAAGTCGACATTTTGGCGTTACGAATCTGTTTTTATTTTTTGTATTGATCGTATGTTTGTCGCTGTTTTTATTATAGTCATTACAATTTTGGAATATATATATAGTAAGTTATTAAAAATGTATTGAGAAGCTACCGTAAGAATAGCGATTTCTTTAAAAACGTCTCTTAGGGAGTCTCTTGCTTTAGCGGCAACACTAGTGATGTGAGTAGGTTAAAACCGTGGAGAAGTTAAGATTTCAACAAATTTAATAAACGTACACTAGACGAAGTTACTTGTAATAATAATCATATTAATAACTTGTCTCGGTCATTCGTCACAGTAGTGATAAGGATGCCATTGAAAATCAGCACTGGGTTTCGTAGCCCAATTCGTTGCTGAATGGTATACCTTTTTGGGGCACAGCACTTTTTCTAGACACTGGTATTTTTAATTGCATATTCTTTGTATTTTTTGTTTTTTAGTTGTTACGGTTTTTGTTTTTTTTTATATGTAATTTTTGTTTTGTTTATTTTATTTTATTTAAAAGTGATTTTATTGATAATTTTTGTTTAATTTCATTTTGTTTTTAGTTTTAACTATTATTTTGTTTTTTTTTTCTTTACAATTTTGTTTTTCTTTATTTTGTTTTTATAATTTAGTTATAAGTTATTTTCATTTAGTAGGCAACTGTGTGCTGTGTGCTGAATAAATATATTCTATATTCTAATATATCTACATTGAAGTCACCGCACACTATCACAAACTTGTTTTTTTGACAAATCTTAGTTAAATTATCCTCCATTTTGTTTTCAAATTCATCAAAGTCACCAGAGGAGTCGGTACACGCATAAAATAATATGTTCATTGAGCTCAATGCAGGATAGTTCAACAATATGCTCGACAGAGAGCGCCACTATGTCTGGTCGAGACTTTAACACTACATCGTTACGAGTTAAGATAAGTGACCCACCACGAATAGCTTTCTCTCTACAGTTTTGTATATTTTTAATATTGTTATTCTTTGACAACCAGGCTCTGTAATGCACAATAAACTAATGTTATATTTTTTAACAGAGAGTTCCACTTCCGATTCCTTGCCACCTAAGGCTTGTATATTTTGAACGACAATATCAAACAGCTTAGGCTTTGTCATCATTTAGTTTAAAATGGAACGCTTATGGTCTGTCAGTACTACATTATTCAAATTACATTTATTTTTCCTTACATTCCTTAAAAATATGTTTTTTTTAATAAAATGCTACTAAAGTAGCAATTTGTTTTTGATAATATAGAGTCAGATAGATACATTGTACCTTTTGTAATGTTAATCATAATAATATCAGGACAAATTACACAAATTCATCTAACCCCTGAGTAAGCAAATTATTTGCTTGTGTTGAGGATGTTAGATAACGATACAAATACATAGAAATACACATTATAAATATTGAAAATATCTATACTAATATTATTAAGAGGAAAGTTTTGTTGGTTTGTTTGAATTGAATAGGTTCCGAAACTACTGGGCCGATTTAAAAAATTCTTTTACCGTTACAATCCTACATTATCCAGAGATATATTCATCAGAATGAACATAGACTATATTTAATACGAGAAAAAATAAGGATCCCCGTAAATATTTCAACAATGTAAAAATTATAAATGTATTAAGTAACATGATTCAAGACTTTGTCATATAATAATTATACCCCTTTATAGGTAAAATGATTTACAATCACTAATAACGCTATGATGAAGGGATTTATATTATCACTAGCTGTTGCCCGTGACTCTTTATGGCTGTAATCATAAGCCATATACTATTTTATTCGATAGTTTTTTTTTTACTTTATACACCCTCGTAATTAATTCCTCATAAACTACAACACCTTACTTTCTTACAATGTTTTGTATTTTGTTGATTTTCTGACCATAGCATAGCTTGGTAATTAAAATTATATTATATATATAATTGTAATTGGTTATTTTTTAATAAGGATGCCAACCTATATGTAAAAAGAGATATCTTAGGGACAACTATAGAAAAACGAAAAAGTATTAAAAAAATGTTAACGAGCTTTTAATATCTCGTTAGCGGGTAATTAAGATCCTTTGTTCCCAACATTTATACATGAATGAAACCAAAGCGAGAAGGTAATGAAGTAATAATATTGTCAAATGATACAATCATTACGACTGTCATTGTTTATAATTTTGGAAGGTAGATAATATTTAGACTTATATAATTGAAACAATTTATTGTTCAGAAATTACAATATAAAAGCTGTTTTAACGCATTCTGTACAAAAATATATTTTATTTCAAAATGTGTAAGACCTTTTAGATCATTATTTATGTTATTTTAATTATAAACAAATAATATTCTAACAAATACCTAGTTCTTTAATTATTTGTTCCAAACTCAAATGCGTTTTATAATTTCGGTTATTTTCAGATAACAAAGTTTGTTTTTAGTTACAGGCTAATTTAAAATTACCTTCTACAATGTTAATAAACATTGTAATATCGCACAACACGACTAATTTGAAAAGTTTAAGAACGATATGCTAATTTGCCAGTTTTGAGATTAATTAAAATTAAATTCAAATAAAAATTAAAGTTAAAAACCCGAATATACTTTCTCCTCAATGATTTTATCTTAAATATTTTAAAAGTCTTTTAATATTGTATATTAATAAATGATTTTGAAGAAACAGTTTATTTACAACAAAATAATTCCCAAAATAATACCTACTTTGTATTTCTACAATATTTGAGATAAATTCAGAGCAAATAAATTATTGTTGTTGTTGCTGCTGCTTTTGTTGTTGTTGTTGTTGGTATTGCTCATCCGAGTATTGCAATAGTTGAATTGATACTATTGAGTCAGATTAAAACCTTTTATTCAATTTATATAAAGTTCGGATAAGGCTTTTGGAGAAATGCAGTAAATCATTATTTTCTTACTATTCATGGTCGTTGCAATCTAATTAAGGATTCTTTCTATTTTAGAATCATTCAAAATAGTGGGACATTTCTTTTACTTTATTTTGAAAGATGAAAATGGCAAAACAAATATAAATTTCAATATTTATTTTACCATTAATTGTTTTTTTTTGTTAATACAAAATCTTGACACCGAAGCTAAGTAATGTATATAAAGTTTCTAAAACATCGGTCTTTGTATTTTGTTTTTTTCTTTTTTTTTTTTTGTTTATATGATCTAGGGCAATGCTTGACTACATTCCACCTGATGGTAAGTGGAATGTAGTCTTAGGTGGTAAGGCGCATTACCCTAGCAACCTATTCACTCTTCGCTTGAAGACACTCACATTGTATTCGGTCGGAAATACCGACGCAGGCAAGCTGTTCCAATCCTTTGCTGTACGCAGTAAAAATGAGGAAGCAAAGCGCTTCGTTCGGACAGGTGGAATGTCCACAACAAAAGGATGAAAACCTGCCGTGCGTCGGGACGTCCGGTGATGGAAGGGGGACGGGGGAATTAAATTGTGTAATTCCAGCGCACACTCACCAAAATGTATCCTATAGAATACTGAGAGGCTAGCAATTCTACGCCTGTGCTCAAGGCTTTGGAGGTCGGCTCCGACCAATTCGGGATCGCCTATAAGCCTCTTTGCTCGCCTCTCAATTGAGTCCAGAACCGCAAGATGAGACTTTGCGGCACCAGCAAATATGTGACCACAGTACTCTACACACGACCGGATCTGTGCTTTGTATAAAACAAGAAGCTGTCCCGGTGTAAAGTACTGCCGAACCTTCGCCAGAACGGCAAGCTTTGCTGCTGCTGCTCTTGCTCTGGACTCAATGAACCGACCAAAGTTGAGGTTCGAGGAAATCTCTAAGCCTAACAACTGAAGCCGGTCACTGTATTCCAAGGATACATTCTGGAAAGTAGGAGCCAAGGTGAAAGGGCTCCTTTTGGCGGTAAATAGACACGTCTGCGTTTTGGTGGCGTTGAACTTGACAAGATTGGCATTGCATGCGGAGACTGCCTGAAGTTTTTCATTCAAACGTTACACCATGGCTTCTCTTTCAGACTGTACTTGATCTCGACTAGCCCGATTACTCGGCAGATATCTTTCTACAACTGTGCTGTCGTCTGCATACCCATAGATACCGGGCTTCAAAAGATCATTAATGTGGAGCAGAAACAGAGTTGCAGAAAGAACGGACCCCTGAGGCACTCCGGCATTTATTGTCAAGGGTTCCGAGGAACACCCGTCGACAACTACTCTTAGAGATCTGTGGCTCAGAAAGTCCGTTACCCAGCCGATCAGACCAGGAGATATACCATACGCTGAAAGCTTGCTTATAAGGCTCGCATGCCAGACCCTGTCAAATGCCCTCGAGACGTCCAGAGAGACGGCGACCGCTTCTCCGTTCTTCTCGATGGCCTCGCCTAAAATGTGAGTAGCATACACTAGGAGGTCCCCAGTAGACCTATTACGGCGAAACCCGTACTGTCGGTCACTGAGGAGATCGTTACCTTCTAGAGACGATACAGACGTGTCAGTACAGGAGACAACTCAGCTGCGCATGTCTTGAGCAGAATGGCTGGTATACCATCAGGACCACTGGCTTTATTCACATCTAAACGACACAATGTTCTCCATACCTCTTTGTTAGTGATGCGGATTTCAGGCATCGAAACACCGCAGTGAGGAAGATGTGCTGGAGAAGCATTGCCAGTGTCTAGATGCGAATTATCAGCAAACAGAGAAGCAAGTACGTTCGCTTTCTCTGTTGCTGTGTGGGCCAGGGATCCATCCGGCTTCAGCAGAGCAGGCAGTGAGGGTTGGCAGAAATTCGACTCGATCGCTTTCGCAAGAGACCAGAACTCGACTGCCAGTTGGTCTGGCAGAGAGCTTTTCGCCATTCTTAGCGATTCGATCGAGACGAGCCTTCCGCAATGCCTTTTTGTAGGACTTGGCAGCTTGGTTAAAGGCTCTCTTCTTCGAACTTACATCCGGAGTTTTGCGGCTTCGAGCATCAGCCCAAATGAGATATGCCGAATGTTTTCGGTCTTGAGCATGACCACATTCGGCATTAAACCATGGGCGAGCTTTGCCACCGATGGGTACGTCAGCAAAAGGAATAAAATACTCCATTGCCTGATGCACCACATCGGTTATAGCATCCGCGCAACTCGACGGATCCAAAGAAGAGAAGCAGACCTGCCGCCAAGGATAAGACGCAAAAAAGTGCCGCATCTCATCCCAATCTGCTGACTTGTATTTCCATACTCGCCTAACACCATGAGGTTCGAAAGCTGGTGGGGAATATGTAAACACAGATTTCACCAGACAGTGATCGGAGGTTCCCAAGGGAGAGGTAACCTCTACCCGATACCTGTCCGGATCAGTTGTCAGCAGAAGGTCCAGGCAATTGGCTGTATGGCCTACCACATCTGGTACCCTTGTCGCTTGCTTCACCAGCTGAAAGAGGTCCAAGGACAACGCAAAGTTCCGCGCTTCTCTTCCAGCATGGTCGGTCTTCTGGTACGGGAACAGCCAGTCCTGATGACAGGCATTAAAATCCCCCAGAAAGACGAGCTGCGCTGAAGGGAACTGATGCAGAGCCATATCAGCAGCCTCACCGAGATACTCGAATAATCTAGTTGTCTCCTGGTTACCGCTGTGCGAACGGTAGACACAGGAATACAGGATTTTTTCGTTTCCTGTGTCTACTAAAACCCATAAAGAAGAAAAAGTGGGGTCTTCAAGGTGACGGAGACGCTGGATACAGAGGTCGTTCCGCGCATACACGCAGACTCCGGCACGTGAGCGAAAGTTGTGCTCTAACGTGTATCCGGGATAATCCAGGTGCGCAGCGCTTAAGGGACATTGTATCTGCGTCTCCGTCAAAAAGAACAGGTGCGGTTGTTCTGTCTCCAGGTGGTGATGGACAGGTAAGATATTAGAGTGCAAACCCCTAATGTTACTGAGGTGCACTTTATATGAGGAGGAGTGCAACCGCTGTATAAACTTTTCCCTTTTATGGTTTTTCTTTATGATAAAAATAAATAAAAGTGAATAGGGATGGGAAATGGCAGTTGAACGAGGCGGTACGTATCAAACCCGACTTCGAAATTGGTGATGTCTTGCCGCTGGGAGGCTAGCCTGGAGACTGCGGGGACGCCCGAACCCCCCCAGGGATCGACATCGGGCCTCCTCGCCTGGTCGCCAACCAGCACGATGGAGCCACCCTGGGATTTTTCGCAGCTGGCGGGGCAGCCTTTCGTGGGTGGCTAACCCACTAATTGGGCCCCCAACTATCTGCGGGCGGCCAGCGGAAAGCCGTCGCTTCGAATCCCGCTACCCTCCTCGACTAGACACCCGACAAAACAAACACCAACTCGACGTCAACCGGTTCGCCAACGTACCGCAGCTGTTCAGACCCATTTCCCATATACGGCTTCATCGAGCAACGTGCCGGAACACGACTAGGTCGCTTTGCGGCACGACTTTGCCCGATGGGTGGTAACTTTGCCGGCGACCCGATGTTATGGTCTACCACCAAGGAAAGGAAGTTGTTTATATTTTACAAAACATCAAAGCCGTTCGTTATCAGTTTTCTGTTATCAGACACGTTTAGAATTTCCTCATTTGGTTTTTCTTTGTTATATGCTTTAACTAATTCCACATATTATTCTAATAGTTGTAGATACCTATTAGGGCAAATTACTAGTAAGGCTTCTTAGAGTCAGAAATATTTGTTGTAAAGCTTCTTGTTTAATATGTACATTGGAGTTTAATGTTTTTCTGATAAACTTGGTACTCAAAAGCTTAAAAATAAATAATTCAAAAGCTTAGAGTTACCTCAATGTTACATATAAAGTATTTAATAAACCTTTATTTGTTAATGAACATAATATAATATAAAAAGTTTTTATTATTTATTATAAATTGTTATCCTAATATGCTATTTTTTACTCATAATGCAATTTTGTATCATTTTGTACTCATAATGTAATTCTGTATCTCTTGATAGCTTGCGATAAGAACTAGAATTTGATGCCTTAAGGCACTTTGGTTCATCATCAAATATCATGATATTTACTTTGAAGTCGTCCGTCTTATACTATACTATGTAATTGTAAGTTTAATGTAAATTCTACATTATTCGTTTAAATGTGGAAGTAGAAAAAATCTTTTGTTGAGTTGTTACAAAATATAAAGACCATACCGTCAAAATCGTTATTTGTATAAACAGGGTTATTTGTAATTAATTGACCACCTTTTGCATACAAGCAGCCTCTATACATCAATCCCAACAATATTTTATCTACGACTGTTTATTGTAAAAAGATTTGTATCTTGATAAGTAACACAAAACAAACGAAACAGAAAAATGTTTGCTCCCTCTTTTACTAATTACTCTGTATTTTGTAAGAAGTACATAAAAGGTGAACACCCGGGCGCCATAGATACGTTTAGAGTAAATGCCAGTTCAGAGGCAACAAATAAATTTTGTGTAAGAAAACTAAAATTTTTAAAACTATTAATTTTTAAGTGGTGCGTGCGTGGTGGTGGTGCACCCTACCTACTGTCAGTCACGAGTTTTAGCCATTTATTACGATCTAAACTATGTTTAACACCAAGGATTTCTTTATACTAAACATATGAATTAATAACATTATGTGAACCACATTATATAATTATAATTGTATATATTATTTCAAGACATTATATTTAAGATTACAAAATTAATATTATTGATTTAGGCTTTATAAAAATATTAAATATTTTATATTAAGTATAATCACTTAAATTAGAACCTAAAAAGTTCTGATTCCGTAAAATTTTCGACAGCCCATACAAATTCTTGTTTTACACAAGTTACAAGGCTCACAAATGTGCTTAAAACGTTAAGTCATAAAATGTATAGATACAGGAACGCTGAAATTCTTTGGTTCGAATAAAACGTATATGACTTTCTAGACATCTTGTGATCTTTTAACTTCCAGCGACTAAGATATGGCACAATTCCTGCTATATATAATCAGAATGAATAGTGTTCAAATTGCCTTTGAAGGATTTTGCTGCGATGACTCATTCACGGCACAGATTGCGCCGATTCACTCTTACGAGTGTCGTTTTTGACCGCCGTTTATTTCTATTTTCATTTACAAAGAATTGACAACCAACTAAGCCTTTTCTACAGCGCATGACAGACGTAGAAATAAGAATAAATACTAACGTGGCTTATCAATCAATGGATTATACTTTTTATGATTTTTGGCATGAAATAAAACAAAAAGGTGAAAGAAAACACAAATAAGAGGTATAAAAATATTCTTTTTAGGCCTTCATTTAAAAAATCTAATTCAATAAATATTTTTTTCTAAATAAGAAGAATGTGTGTTGTAAAATGCTTATTATACTAGCTAATTAGTTACAATACTCAACTTATCAAGAATATGGAAGATATTGTTATAAAGTTTGAATTAGCCGTCTGTGTTAGTAATATCCCAATTAAAGTTGCAACAAAATGGTAGTAAACCGGATTCAAAAACTTTAACACCGCTTCGTACCAATAAACCTGCTAACAAATAACTTATTTTCTTCGTCATAGATATGTTTTCGTAACATGCTGGGTACCGGCGCGAATCGAATTGACAGTTTGATGTGTGTTGTTACGACAGTTGCTCTTATGTTTTTGCTAAAAGATAAAGTAAGAATTGGTAGCGAGCAGTGGACCTAGAACTTTATTGCTGTGTTACATATTAAAACACAAAAAAAATAATTTCTTTTGTCTCCATTTATTTTTTTTTACATATTATTTGTGTGTTCAAGTCTAATCTCATTTGTTATTATAAAATGAAAGTGTGATGTTCTTATACTGTTGTTTTATGGTGTTAATAATATTTCCTTTATTCTGTCAGTGATGTGGAAGTTGCATGTCTTTTAGAATTTATG
This sequence comes from Napeogenes sylphis, assembly GCA_959347405.1. NCBI lineage: Eukaryota > Metazoa > Arthropoda > Insecta > Lepidoptera > Nymphalidae > Napeogenes > Napeogenes sylphis. The sequence continues at coordinate 2,456,095 of OY365778.1, read as the reverse complement.
TTTGTTTACTTTTAATATTATACCTATAACGATTTTTCAAGTTTCTTATTTGCCTGATAAAACTATAAGTTTCCTGTTATTTTTCCTGTTCTTTATGTGAGAATATTCGTAGTGTTGCCAGTTTGACTTCAAGAGATACATTCTAAGACACAGACTTACTATGACTCTATAAGAACTTCTTCTCATTACCAGATTTAATTTTATTTATTCAGCGATTGAAAAATAATATTTACTAGATGTTTAATGTAGTAATTCACTAAGGCAGGTTTGCAATCAGCAAAATCCGACGACGCAATGATGGCTCAGTGTGATGGTTTATTAGATGGTGAATGACCGCATATAAAATAAAAACTGGTATTCGTTTGTTTTAAGTAGAAATAAAAATGATAAATAAATGTTGACAGATAGAAAGCCAACTGGGCTACTGCAAGGCGTAAAAGCAGCAAAATACATTTATTCAGAAAATATAAAATACATAGCATCTTTCTGAGAGCGGATATTCCGTTTATATTGCTTGGAAACTTGGGCCCCTCAGAACTATGAAATGAAACCTCCCTTAAAGTGTCGTCACTTTGCAATGTTACTCTATAGTAAGTTACGCTTGACCATATTGATAATAATCTAAAATACCGGTCGCTGGCTTAGATGATTGATGACTGATGATTGACTTTACATAATCAAAATAGAATTAATTGGGCCTTTATATGATAAGGTCGCAATTAGTAATTAAGTGCGATTCATTGTTCGGGATCATTGTTTACTCAACAACAGAGCATACATTATCAAATGGTATCAAAGTTCGTAACTAGTTAAAATATATAACGTACCTACACTTTGTGTATTTATAATAATCAATTAACCCGATACATACGATAATTTTTATGTTTTACAGGACACAATCTCAAAAAATCCCTTTTTTTTGGATTACAACTATATAGGTAGTCGTAAAACTGTAATAAAAATACTCGATTGTGTAAAAGCATCATGCACCAGTGGTTTGTATACACGAAATTACTAAAAACAAAGTAATTTTTCAAACAACACACGTTCAAAAAATAACAACAAATAAACAGACACGACCAATTTATTTAAACCCAGCCGCAAAAAAGGGGTTTTATAAATTTGATCTGAGTTTCTGTGAATCTGCGTATCTGCCTGTGGCAACGTAGCAGCCAAACCTTGGACGGATTTGAATGCGGTTTTCTTTAATCGAAAACTTGGATCGTCGAAATGGTTTTTAGTTATGTTTGATCGAAATAGAATTAGCCGTCTCCAACATATAGCGCTTTATTGGTGCTGGTGAAGGGTTATTTATTATACAATATTGATATTAAAAACCTAAGTGAAATTTGTGTGTTTGTAGGTTCATTAATTACAACATAGAAAAAAGTAAAATAATATTAATAATCAGAAAACAAATAAGTTAAAAATAAAAAAAAACCCCGGTGTAAAAAGATGTCTAAGAAGGATAAAGATAACATTATTATGTACTTATTGAAACATTATTACGTACTTAATAAAGGAAGAAATTAATATGCAAGTAAGTTACTAAGGCTAATAAACAAATACCGATATTGAATGGTATAGTCTAAGTCCTTAATGATTAACTTCTTAAAATAAATATCATCGTCACTCACTGTAAATAGTTATTGTTTGTTCAATAAATTATATATATGTAGCTCACCTTATGTCTTATCTTAGTAAATATATATATAGTATGTTTATTGCAATAAGCCTTGCTTTGTTCCCGACGTAATTAGTGTTAGTGTGTATTGACTAAATATAAGATTAGTAATTAATAATAGGAAAACAATACATTATCAAAAATGTAATTACGAAACGACATTATCTAAAACACACTTGTAACTAAGATTTGTTTTCAAAAGAAAAACTAAAGCTGTTAAGATTGTATCTTATATTTATTTGCTCTTCTCTGGAACACTGGACGTATTCACGTGTTCAGTGACGAATATCATTTTGAGAATGGTTGTATTTAATTAATGATGGAGTGTCACTTTTCAAGCACTTGTACAAAATAGAACGTTGGTTTTACTAACATTGGATAGAATATGTTCAACAGTTAGTTTCATATCTTAATGAAACGTTTACCCGTTCAAGTTGAATATATAGTTTATTGTAGAGATTGCGTCCCTCAAAATGTATGATGTAATTTATTTATTATTTGGTGCTCAAACATAATATTATATACATTTATTAATATTAAACAAGAAATTCTTATAAAAAATAATTAATTGGGCACATATTTATTAGGCTTCTTAGACAAAAAATTTCAAAAACTTAAGGTTGAAAGTTTTTTGGGCTATCTGATCTGATCTGCTAAACAAGATATCTGATAAACATATATATATATATATATATATATATATATATATATATATATGTTATATTTAGATACTATGTATTATCACAAACATTATATCCTCATAATTTTATAAAATAACATCAACCCTTAAGGCTTAACGGTTAATATTGTTTTACAAAATTATTAAAAATTTTCAGACACAAAAGGCATTTAATATCGAGGGTCTTTCTCTATTAAAGTTTTTAATACAAATTCCAACTATTGAAATAGCAGAATGAACTTATTGATTTTCTCTCTTAATAAACTTGAAGTTGATGTTCAATATGTTTTATAATTGATAATGATTTACTATAATATAGAGACACGATGGAGATCTACAAATGAGTTACACATGATGGAGAGGAAGAAGAAGTCTTCTCCATCATGTATAAAAAATAAAAATAGTGTGTATAAAATAAAAAATTGTACTAAGATTTTATATATTAGATGTTAATAGTAATGTTCTACTTTTGAAAGCTTTAAATAAGCTATAAAATATTACGATCAAATAAAATACCGTGAAAAAAAAAATAACAAACACTGAAATTTGATCAAAAATAATAAAATATTGTGTTTGTTCAGTTGGGTTCCTAGTCGAGGAGGGTAAAGGGATCCGAAGTGACGGCTTTCCGTTGGTCGCCCGCAGATAGTTGGGGGCCCAATTAGTAGGTTAGCCACCCACGAAAGGCTGCTCCGCCAGCTACGAAAAATCCCAGGGTGGCTCCATCGTGCTGGTTGGCGACCAGAAGAGGAGGCCCGATGGCAATCCCTGAAGGGTTCGAGCGTCCCCGCAGTCTCCAGACTAGCCCCCCAGTGGCAAGACATCACCAACTTCGACGTCGGGTTCGATCGCCTCGTTCAACTGTCATTACCCAGCCCTATTCACTTTTTTTTTATGAAAACAGTCAAAAAGGAGAAAATGTTTTTACAGCGGTTGCACTCCTCCTCATTTAAAGTGCACCTCACGAATGTAAGGGGTTTGCACTCTAATATCTTAGCTGTCCATCACCACCAGAAGACAAAGCAACCGTATCTGTCCTTTTTGATGGAGACGCAGATACAATGTCCTTTAAGCGCTGCGCACCTGGATTATCCCGGATACACGTTAGAGCACAACTTTCGCTAACGTGCCTCAGTCAGCGTGTACGCGCGAAACAATCTCTGTATCCAGCGTCTCCGTCACCTTGCAGACCCCACTTTTTCTTCTCTATGGGTTTTAGTCGACACAGGAAATGAAATATTACTACCGTTCGCACAGCGGTGACCAGGAGACAACTCGTTTATTTGAGTATCTCAGTGAGGCTGCAGATATGGCTCTGTATCAGTACCCTTCGGCGCAGCTCGTCTTTCTGGGGGATTTTAATGCCTGTCATCAGGACTGGCTGTTCCCGTACCAGACCTTCCCGTACCAGGTCTTCTGACCGACCATGCTGGAAGAGAAGCGCGGAACTTTGCGTTGTCCTTGAACCTCTTTCAGCTAGTGAGGCAAGCGACAAGGGTACCAGATGTGGTAGGCCATACAGCCAATTGCCTGGACCTTCTGCTGACAACTGATCCGGACAGGTATCGTGTAGAGGTCACGTCCCCCTTGGGAACCTCCGATCACTGTCTGGTGAAATCCGCGTTTACATATTTCCCACCAGCTTTCGAACCTCATGGTGTTAGGCGAGTATGTAAATAGAAGTCAGCAGATTGGGATGAGATGCGGCACTTTTTTGCGTCTTATACTTGGCGGCAGGTCTGCTTCTCTTCTTTGGATCTGTCTAGTTGCGCGAATGCTATAAACGATGTGGTGCATCAGGCAATGGAGTATTTTATTCCTTTTGCTGAAGGACCCATCGGTCTCAAAACTCGCCCATGGTTTAATGCTGAATGTAGTTATGCTCAAGACCGAAAACATTCGGCATATCTCATTTGGACTGATGCTCGAAGCCGCAAAACTCCATATGTAAGTTCGAAGAAGAGAGCCCTTAACCAAGCTGCCAAGTTCTATAAAAAGGCATTGCGGAAGGCTCGTCTCGATTGAATAGCTAAGAATAGCGAAAAGCTCTCTGTCAGATCAACTGGCAGTCGAGCTTTCTGGCAAGAGCCAAAGCGATCTAGTCAAACTTTTACCAACCCTCATTGCCTGCTCTGCTAAAGCCGGATGGATCCTTGGCCAAAACAGCGACAGAAAAAGCGAATGTATTTGCTTCTCTGTTTGCTGATAATTCGCATCTAGACACTGGCAATGCTTCTCCAGCACATCTTCCTCACTGCGGTGTTTCGATGCCTGAAATCCGCATCACTAGCAAAGAGGTATGGAGAACATTGTGTCGTTTAGATGTGAATAAAGCCAGTGGTCCTGATGGTATACCAGCCACTCTGGTCAAGACATACGCAGCTAAGTGGTCTCCTGTACTGACACGTCTGTATCGCCTCTCTTTCAAGACTGGAATAGTGCCGAAATCCTGGAAGCTTGCCAACTTGCAATCCGTACCCAAAAAATGCAGCCGTGCTGATTAGCCAATTATAGACCTATTTCAATCATACTTCATACTCTGCAAGATTGTGAAGCGTGCATTGAACTCGCGGCTACTAGCTTATCTAGAAGGTAACAATCTCCTCAGTAACCGACAGTACGGGTTTCGCCGAAATAGGTCCACTGGGGACCTTCTAGCGTACGCTATACACATTTTAAGTAAGGCTATCCATAAAAACGGAGAAGCGGTCGTCGTTTCTCTGGACGTCTCGAAGGATTTTGACAGGGTCTGGCATGTGAGCCTTATAAGCAAGCTTTCAGCGTACGGTATATCTCCTGGTCTGATCGGCTGGGTAACGGACTTTCTGAGCCAGAGATCTCTCCGAGTAGTTGTTGACGGGTGTTCTTCAGAACCCTTGACAATAAATGCAGGAGTGCCTCAGGGGTCCGTTTTTTTTGCAACTCTTTTTCTGCTGCTCATTAACCACCTGCTGAATCCCGGGAAAGCCAAGTACTCGGGCTAGTAGAGATGAAGTACAGTCTGAAAGAGAAGCCATGGTGCAATGTTGGAATGACAAAGTTCAGGCAGTCTCCGCATAAGGCAGTGCCAATCTTGTCAAATTCAACATCACCAAAACACAGACGTGTCTGTTCACCGCCAAAAGGAGCCCTTTCACCTTGGCTCCTACATTCCAGAATGTATCCTTGGAATTCTTCGAACCTCGACTTTAGTGAGTGTGTTAGATATTATAAGATTCTACAATTAAAAACCACTGAATTAATAAAGTATAAATTATTTAATCGAGCTACTTCATACTATTAATATGATAATATATTTCAATGCATTATTTGGATAAGTAAAGAAAAGAAAGGGTTAAACAAATATATCATTTAATATAACAAAATGACTCCCGGTGCATGAATATAATAAATACAGTAATATAGTTATTACTGTGTAATTATTTAGATACATTTACCAATAACTCAATACGGTGAAATACCCACAATAGTTATTACACATATTATAAACAATGTAAGTATAAGAATCACTTATCTTGCCAGTTGTCCAATACAGATTACCTTTAATAGAGTCTTACAGCCATATTTATAACATAACAACATCGACAGAAGCGCCAACGGCAGCTTCTGGAGATAAGTCATATTCACAACTTTAAACATCATTAAATATATCGTAATAACAATATAATAGTACATAACCATTTTAAATGCCTAAGCATATTTATTATAACAATCTTATATCTTTCACACATTTATGGCTTTCCTAATAAGATATGTAAATACAATATATTTAATATCTTAAGGCTACTTCCAATAGCTCGTCAAATCAATATCTTTTACTACTTTTATAATATACCAGTAATAACAATGACATATAGTTCTAAATTCGTAAATCTAATTGTAACAACAATATTTATTGTTAATGTTATTATGTAGTTAAATAAATAATTACATATTTATATTACCTACATACCAAATTAATATATAATAACAATCTTATATGTAGTAATACTACGATAATATAACACGGCCATACTGACAAATACTTCGCTCTCGAAGTATACACACCTACTTATATACATATATATTTTATATATATAATATACATTATATAAATTCTCTCTTTTCTTATGTTTTTTCATTTTCCTAGACTCGTCAAACCCCTTCACATAAACATCTTTTTTATGTTTTGTCTCGATACATACATTTTTTTAATGTTCTGTCAGTTGCCTAGACATGTCAAATCCCCTTCACCCGCTGCTAGTGAGCTAGATTTGCACCAAGCAAAAGACCGACCAGCGGAAACATCACCTTTTTTTTTAAAGTTTTGTCAGTTGCCTAGACGTGTCAAATCCCTTCACCCGCTGCTAGTGAGCTAGATTTGCACCAAGCAAAAGACCGACCAGCGGAAACATTACCTCTTTTTTTTTATGTTTTGTCAGTTGCCTAGACATGTCAAATCCCCTTCACCCGCTGCTAGTGAGCTAGATTTGCACCAAGCAAAAGACCGACCAGCGGAAACATTACCTTTTTTTAAGTTTTGTCAGTTGCCTAGACGTGTCAAATCCCTTCACCTGCTGGTAGTGAGCTAGATTTGCACCAAGCAAAAGACCGACCAGCAAAAACTTACTAACTGATTTTGTAAGTTAGACCTGCTTCAGCGCAGAGTTTCAAATCAACCAACTTTATCCCATTAAATAAAAAAATATATAATAGTATATATATACATTATAGTAGTAAACTATACATAGAATACAATGTGTACGATAGTATATATAAATATATAACAATTTAAAAAAAGTATCTATTTTAGAACGTTGTAGGTACTTTTTGCTCCTACGATTTTTTTATATATACGATATACGATTTAAATAAAATTATGTTAACAAATTGTAGGCCGTTTTAACACTGCTAAAGATGCCATTTTGGTATTAATATCCGATATAACTACCACAAACTAATTCAAAGAATTGTTATTCACTAAAAGTTAATTTTGTACAACACAATCACTTTTTTTTCAAGCATACTAACAATAAGAGTCCTCTTAAACGAAAGTATACATAATTGCTTCTTAGGTTGTCTCCGATGTTTTCTTTTTCGTTTCATGAGTTTTCTCATGACCTTCCCCTTGTAATGTCACAATATTTGAATCACAATGCAGACCCCTTGAAAGGCCTTCGAAGTAACAGTTGCCATTGCAACAATAGCTCCAGTCAATTCTTCAGGCAAGGCATTCCTGTTGCTGCACCAAAATTCAGCACCCAGATCACTCCTTGAATCGGAGATGGCAGTGTAGTAAATTCTTCAGTTCTATAAAAAAACAGAAATTAATATTATTATAATTCCTGTGTCCCGGACGTGCTAGTTCCTGATACTCCTCAGACTCGATGAGTTTCAACGTCACAAGACTCGGTAGCATCGGATGCAACAAGATCCACAGTCTCGTTGTCCTCCTCTCCTCGGATCTCTTTTGAGAGACTCCAACAACGACATATCAGCCAGGCGTTTCGCCTTTGTGGTCGCCGCTCAGGCATCTGTTGTATTAGTGTCCTAGATACATCATGTCGAACCGCAAGATGCCACAAAAGTAAGTCCCGACCGAAGTAAGATTTCCAATGTTTGCTGATCCTCAGCCCCTCGTCATCCAAAAATCCTTATGGCCTTATTAATGGCCATGGAATTCTCTTCGGGCATAGATGTTCAAGGAGACGCACTGGAAGCTTCACCAGTTTTACGCGATCCAGTTCAACCAGTTTCAACTGAAACGGAAGTTAGTAAATTCGACTGAGTAAGTCACGTATAATCCGATAAGAGTCTCGTACGTCTTATATTAGTTCTAGTTGACCTGTTGACTTAATTTTTAATAACAAACACAAGATAAATAAAAACGTTGAATTGTACATTTGTTGTTGTTGATAGTGGCATTCTGCAAGACTAATCCTCTACAATAGTTTTGTTGGTTCAGCTTAACTTGACCTTTATCATCGATTCTCCTTCCGGTGCATCACAGGCTCGACACTGCACCGGCGAGAGCCATACTGTGTCCGCAGACTCGGCAAGCATGGCTGCGGTAATGAAACTGCGCGGTCCCCATCGCCATGACGACGCCGAATGGTGTAGTTCGTACGTAGAATACAAACCGTGAATTAAATTTAATTCGTAAACCACTTCGTAATTAGAAATCACTTCGCCGTTTCCCAAACTACGCCTGGACATCGTAGAGGTGATGGTACTGCGACGTATACAGCGATGGCGGTGTGATTTTCCCTGTTGTATTAGGTTTTCAACGTATTAGTAAAGTTTAAATCACACAAAATGAAATACAACAAATTAACAAATAAAATAACAACAATGTGGGTATTTTTGATTTTATCGATAAAATATAGTTTCGGCAGTCAAACTGTCGATACCGAGGACCGGGATGAAGTGGGAACTTCTGATGTTAGATATTATAAGATTCTACAATTAAAAACCACTGAATTAATATAGTATAAATTATTTAATCGAGCTACTTCATACTATTAATATGATAATATATTTCAATGCATTATTTGGATAAGTAAAGAAAAGAAAGAGCTAAACAAATATTTTCAAATTCAAATTCAAAATATCTTTATTCAAGTAGGCATTTACACGCACTTTTGAATCGTCAATTACATTAAATTGGTCAGTATAGTCAGTCTGTAAGTAAGCTACCACCAGCTCGGAATGCTGTTCTGCTGAGAAGAGCTGGCCAGAAACTCAACAGTTGCTCTTTTTAAATAAAATTTAACAATGTTTGACTTATAAATTATAACATCAACCCTGCAAATGAGTCAATGACCCAAGTTCCACACATTTCGATCAACCAAAAACTCTTGAATGTTATAGTAAGATTTATTTAATAATATACCTTTAATTTTAGATTTGAAACCAAGAAAAGGAAGATCTAAGATATCTTGTGGAACCTTATTATATATGCGTATACTCAAGCCCATGAAGGATTTCTTAACTTTTTGAAGTCGAAATTTAGGCGTTACGAGCCTATTTTTATTTCTTGTATTGATTGTATGTCTGTCGCTGTTTTTTTTATAGTCATTTAAATTTTGGCGTATATATAGTAAGTTATTAAAAATGTATTGAGAAGCGACCGTAAGAATACCGATTTCTTTAAAAACTTCTCTTAGGGAGTCTCTAGCTTTTAAGTTACAAATAGCCCGTATAGCTCGTTTTTGTAAAATAAATATAGAATTCATTTCGGCAGCGCTGCCCCATAGTAAGATACCGTAAGACAATATACTATGAAAATAACTAAAATAAACGAGTCGAGCCGTATTAACGTCTGTTAATTGCAATTGCAAAGACGGCTGAGCTAAGTTTGCTTGCGAGTGTCGAGAGATGGGGGTTCCACTGGAGCTTTTTATCTAAAGTTATACCTAAGAAAGTTGTCGAGTCAGTCAGTTCTAACACTTCATTGTTAAGGAATAAACTACAATCTTGACTTTTTACATTAGGAAGTGTAAATTCCATGCATTTAGTTTTTTTAGTATTTAATGCCAAATTATTAATTTCAAACCAATGAAGAACACGTGACAGAGCACAGTTAACTTTGTCAAAATTAGCATTATTACGATCAACTTTAAAAATAAGTGAGGTGTCATAAGCAAAAAGTACAATGTCACATAGTCCTTTTACGTAAAAAGGCAAATCATTAATATAGAGTAAAAATAAGAAAGGGCCTATAGATCCTTGTGGAACACCCATTTTTAGATGAGATCCAACCGATTTACAATTATTTACATCAACCGTCTGAACTCTTTGATTCAAGTAAGAGGCAATAAGATCAAGCGCAGCACTACGCACACCATAGTGATTAAGTTTGCAAAGTAGTGTTTGATGGTCCACGCAATCAAAGGCTTTAGATAAATCACAAAACACTCCCATTGCATTCTGTGACTTTTCCCATGCGTCGTAAATGTGCTTAAGAAGCGCGGCACCCGCATCAGTTGTTGATTTGCCTTTGGTGAAACCATATTGTTCACTATGCATGATTTCATTGCTACAAACAAATTCGGATATTTGGTTTAGTATAATTTTTTCGAAGATTTTACTTAAAATAGGTAAAATAGAGATAGGTCTATAATTTCCGGGTTCTAGTCTATCGCCACTTGTGAACAAAGGAACTACTTTACTATTTTTCATTAAATCTGGGAAAGTACCGGTTTCAATACATCTGTTAAAAATTAAGGATAATTGTGGAGCAATATCATTTATAATACTTATTAGTAATTTTACTGACATACCCCAAAGATCACCGGTTTTTTTCATATTTAGATTTCTAAAAGTTTTAACAATTTCATATGATGTAACAGGTTTAAAAACAAAACATTTATTACTGACTCTTACGTTATTCGTCAATTCGACGATTGCATCACATGGTGAAGAATTTAAATTACGCGTGACTGTTAAAGGAATTTCGTTAAAAAAAGTCTCAAAAATTGCCGCCACAGTTGAATTTGAATTTATTTAAATATTATCAATTTTTAACTTAATAGGTCCATTAGCAGCCCTATTTTTCCCAGAAACACTAGATAAAACATCCCAAGTTGCCTTTATTTTATTTTCTGAGTTTAAGATTTTATTTCTTATGTAAATCGACTTAGCTTGTATGCAAACGGTCTTAAATATTTTAGAAAAATTTATTCAAGAATACCGGATCCTGATTCCATTGCCTCTCACTATATAAATCATATAACTTATCTCTACTTTTATATATTCCCACGGTAGCCCAATCACTAAATTTAAGTTTTAGGTATTTAGTCATTGTTTTTGGCTTAAAAACATTATTAAATTCTTGTAACAAAAAACCGAAAATGTTATTATATAAATTATTTGGATTATCATCGCTCATGTCTACTTTACCCACTTTTTGCTGAACAGTATTCTTAAATGTTAGGACCCGGTTTTTTGTAATTGGTCTACAAGTAAACTTTTGGGGCTTTTCACTTTCGTGATTAATTAATAGAGAAAATTTTAGACCACAGTGGTCTGATCTTAAATTCGTCATTACTGTTTCTTCATAAATGTTACAGCGACAGAACACATTATCAATACAAGTCGCGGAAATACTAGTAATACGAGTAGGTTCAAAAAAGACGTTCAGTAAGTTAAAAGATTTAAACAAATTTAATAAACGTACACTAGACGAAGTTTCTTGTAATATATCTATACATTGAAATCACCGCAAACAATCACGGACTTGTTTTTATGACAAATCTTAGTTAAAATATCCTCCATTTTGTTTTCAAATTCATCAAAGTCACTAGAGGGGGGTCGGTACACGCACAAAATAATATGTTCATTGAGCTCAATGCAGGATAGTTCAATAATTCGCTCGACAGAGAGCGCCACTATATCTGATCGAGACTTTAACACTACATCGTTACGAGCTAAGATAAGTGAGCCACCGCGAATAGCTTTCTCTCTACAGAACGAACTTGACAATTTATAATTTTCTACATTTATAATATTGTTATTCTTTGATAACCAGTGCTCTGTAATGCACAATAAACTTATGTCATATTTTTGAACAAAGAGTTCCACTTCCAATTCCTTGCCACCTAAGCCTTGTATATTTTGATGGACAATATTTAACAACTTAGGCTTTGTCTTATCCATTAGTTTAAAGTGGAACGCTTATGTTCTGTCAGTAATACATTATTTAAAGTACATTTATTTTTCGTTATATCTGTTATAACGAAGTTTTTTAAATTAAATGCTACTAAAGTAGCAATTTGTTTTTTATAATATAAAGGCAGATACATTGTACCTTTTGTCATCCTAAACCTATTATAAATAAATTTATTTACATCAAAGTAAAAGAATGCATCACTATGACAAAATATAACAAAATGACTCCCGGTACATGAATATAATAAATACAGTAATATAGTTATTACTGTGTAATTATTTAGACACATTTACCAATAACTCAATACGGTGAAATACCCACAATAGTTATTACACATATTATAAACAATGTAAGTATAAGAATCACTTATCTTGCCAGTTGTCCAATACAGATTACCTTTAATAGAGTCTTACAGCCATATTTATAACATAACAACATCGACAGAAGCGCCAACGGCAGCTTCTGGAGATAAGTCATATTCACAACTTTAAACATCATTAAATATATCGTAATAACAATATAATAGTACATAACCATTTTAAATGCCTAAGCATATTTATTATAACAATCTTATATCTTTCACACATTTATGGCTTTCCTAATAAGATATGTAAATACAATATATTTAATATCTTAAGGCTACTTCCAATAGCTCGTCAAATCAATATCTTTTACTACTTTTATAATATACCAGTAATAACAATGACATATAGTTCTAAATTCGTAAATCTAATTGTAACAACAATATTTATTGTTAATGTTATTATGTAGTTAAATAAATAATTACATATTTATATTACCTACATACCAAATTAATATATAATAACAATCTTATATGTAGTAATACTACGATAATATAACACGGCCATACTGACAAATACTTCGCTCTCGAAGTATACACACCTACTTATATACATATATATTTTATATATATAATATACATTATATAAATTCTCTCTTTTCTTATGTTTTTTCATTTTCCTAGACTCGTCAAACCCCTTCACATAAACATCTTTTTTATGTTTTGTCTCGATACATACATTTTTTTAATGTTCTGTCAGTTGCCTAGACATGTCAAATCCCCTTCACCCGCTGCTAGTGAGCTAGATTTGCACCAAGCAAAAGACCGACCAGCGGAAACATCACCTTTTTTTTTAAAGTTTTGTCAGTTGCCTAGACGTGTCAAATCCCTTCACCCGCTGCTAGTGAGCTAGATTTGCACCAAGCAAAAGACCGACCAGCGGAAACATTACCTCTTTTTTTTTATGTTTTGTCAGTTGCCTAGACATGTCAAATCCCCTTCACCCGCTGCTAGTGAGCTAGATTTGCACCAAGCAAAAGACCGACCAGCGGAAACATTACCTTTTTTTAAGTTTTGTCAGTTGCCTAGACGTGTCAAATCCCTTCACCTGCTGGTAGTGAGCTAGATTTGCACCAAGCAAAAGACCGACCAGCAAAAACTTACTAACTGATTTTGTAAGTTAGACCTGCTTCAGCGCAGAGTTTCAAATCAACCAACTTTATCCCATTAAATAAAAAAATATATAATAGTATATATATACATTATAGTAGTAAACTATACATAGAATACAATGTGTACGATAGTATATATAAATATATAACAATTTAAAAAAAGTATCTATTTTAGAACGTTGTAGGTACTTTTTGCTCCTACGATTTTTTTATATATACGATATACGATTTAAATAAAATTATGTTAACAAATTGTAGGCCGTTTTAACACTGCTAAAGATGCCATTTTGGTATTAATATCCGATATAACTACCACAAACTAATTCAAAGAATTGTTATTCACTAAAAGTTAATTTTGTACAACACAATCACTTTTTTTTCAAGCATACTAACAATAAGAGTCCTCTTAAACGAAAGTATACATAATTGCTTCTTAGGTTGTCTCCGATGTTTTCTTTTTCGTTTCATGAGTTTTCTCATGACCTTCCCCTTGTAATGTCACAATATTTGAATCACAATGCAGACCCCTTGAAAGGCCTTCGAAGTAACAGTTGCCATTGCAACAATAGCTCCAGTCAATTCTTCAGGCAAGGCATTCCTGTTGCTGCACCAAAATTCAGCACCCAGATCACTCCTTGAATCGGAGATGGCAGTGTAGTAAATTCTTCAGTTCTATAAAAAAACAGAAATTAATATTATTATAATTCCTGTGTCCCGGACGTGCTAGTTCCTGATACTCCTCAGACTCGATGAGTTTCAACGTCACAAGACTCGGTAGCATCGGATGCAACAAGATCCACAGTCTCGTTGTCCTCCTCTCCTCGGATCTCTTTTGAGAGACTCCAACAACGACATATCAGCCAGGCGTTTCGCCTTTGTGGTCGCCGCTCAGGCATCTGTTGTATTAGTGTCCTAGATACATCATGTCGAACCGCAAGATGCCACAAAAGTAAGTCCCGACCGAAGTAAGATTTCCAATGTTTGCTGATCCTCAGCCCCTCGTCATCCAAAAATCCTTATGGCCTTATTAATGGCCATGGAATTCTCTTCGGGCATAGATGTTCAAGGAGACGCACTGGAAGCTTCACCAGTTTTACGCGATCCAGTTCAACCAGTTTCAACTGAAACGGAAGTTAGTAAATTCGACTGAGTAAGTCACGTATAATCCGATAAGAGTCTCGTACGTCTTATATTAGTTCTAGTTGACCTGTTGACTTAATTTTTAATAACAAACACAAGATAAATAAAAACGTTGAATTGTACATTTGTTGTTGTTGATAGTGGCATTCTGCAAGACTAATCCTCTACAATAGTTTTGTTGGTTCAGCTTAACTTGACCTTTATCATCGATTCTCCTTCCGGTGCATCACAGGCTCGACACTGCACCGGCGAGAGCCATACTGTGTCCGCAGACTCGGCAAGCATGGCTGCGGTAATGAAACTGCGCGGTCCCCATCGCCATGACGACGCCGAATGGTGTAGTTCGTACGTAGAATACAAACCGTGAATTAAATTTAATTCGTAAACCACTTCGTAATTAGAAATCACTTCGCCGTTTCCCAAACTACGCCTGGACATCGTAGAGGTGATGGTACTGCGACGTATACAGCGATGGCGGTGTGATTTTCCCTGTTGTATTAGGTTTTCAACGTATTAGTAAAGTTTAAATCACACAAAATGAAATACAACAAATTAACAAATAAAATAACAACAATGTGGGTATTTTTGATTTTATCGATAAAATATAGTTTCGGCAGTCAAACTGTCGATACCGAGGACCGGGATGAAGTGGGAACTTCTGATGTTAGATATTATAAGATTCTACAATTAAAAACCACTGAATTAATATAGTATAAATTATTTAATCGAGCTACTTCATACTATTAATATGATAATATATTTCAATGCATTATTTGGATAAGTAAAGAAAAGAAAGAGCTAAACAAATATTTTCAAATTCAAATTCAAAATATCTTTATTCAAGTAGGCATTTACACGCACTTTTGAATCGTCAATTACATTAAATTGGTCAGTATAGTCAGTCTGTAAGTAAGCTACCACCAGCTCGGAATGCTGTTCTGCTGAGAAGAGCTGGCCAGAAACTCAACAGTTGCTCTTTTTAAATAAAATTTAACAATGTTTGACTTATAAATTATAACATCAACCCTGCAAATGAGTCAATGACCCAAGTTCCACACATTTCGATCAACCAAAAACTCTTGAATGTTATAGTAAGATTTATTTAATAATATACCTTTAATTTTAGATTTGAAACCAAGAAAAGGAAGATCTAAGATATCTTGTGGAACCTTATTATATATGCGTATACTCAAGCCCATGAAGGATTTCTTAACTTTTTGAAGTCGAAATTTAGGCGTTACGAGCCTATTTTTATTTCTTGTATTGATTGTATGTCTGTCGCTGTTTTTTTATAGTCATTTAAATTTTGGCGTATATATAGTAAGTTATTAAAAATGTATTGAGAAGCGACCGTAAGAATACCGATTTCTTTAAAAACTTCTCTTAGGGAGTCTCTAGCTTTTAAGTTACAAATAGCCCGTATAGCTCGTTTTTGTAAAATAAATATAGAATTCATTTCGGCAGCGCTGCCCCATAGTAAGATACCGTAAGACAATATACTATGAAAATAACTAAAATAAACGAGTCGAGCCGTATTAACGTCTGTTAATTGCAATTGCAAAGACGGCTGAGCTAAGTTTGCTTGCGAGTGTCGAGAGATGGGGGTTCCACTGGAGCTTTTTATCTAAAGTTATACCTAAGAAAGTTGTCGAGTCAGTCAGTTCTAACACTTCATTGTTAAGGAATAAACTACAATCTTGACTTTTTACATTAGGAAGTGTAAATTCCATGCATTTAGTTTTTTTAGTATTTAATGCCAAATTATTAATTTCAAACCAATGAAGAACACGTGACAGAGCACAGTTAACTTTGTCAAAATTAGCATTATTACGATCAACTTTAAAAATAAGTGAGGTGTCATAAGCAAAAAGTACAATGTCACATAGTCCTTTTACGTAAAAAGGCAAATCATTAATATAGAGTAAAAATAAGAAAGGGCCTATAGATCCTTGTGGAACACCCATTTTTAGATGAGATCCAACCGATTTACAATTATTTACATCAACCGTCTGAACTCTTTGATTCAAGTAAGAGGCAATAAGATCAAGCGCAGCACTACGCACACCATAGTGATTAAGTTTGCAAAGTAGTGTTTGATGGTCCACGCAATCAAAGGCTTTAGATAAATCACAAAACACTCCCATTGCATTCTGTGACTTTTCCCATGCGTCGTAAATGTGCTTAAGAAGCGCGGCACCCGCATCAGTTGTTGATTTGCCTTTGGTGAAACCATATTGTTCACTATGCATGATTTCATTGCTACAAACAAATTCGGATATTTGGTTTAGTATAATTTTTTCGAAGATTTTACTTAAAATAGGTAAAATAGAGATAGGTCTATAATTTCCGGGTTCTAGTCTATCGCCACTTGTGAACAAAGGAACTACTTTACTATTTTTCATTAAATCTGGGAAAGTACCGGTTTCAATACATCTGTTAAAAATTAAGGATAATTGTGGAGCAATATCATTTATAATACTTATTAGTAATTTTACTGACATACCCCAAAGATCACCGGTTTTTTTCATATTTAGATTTCTAAAAGTTTTAACAATTTCATATGATGTAACAGGTTTAAAAACAAAACATTTATTACTGACTCTTACGTTATTCGTCAATTCGACGATTGCATCACATGGTGAAGAATTTAAATTACGCGTGACTGTTAAAGGAATTTCGTTAAAAAAAGTCTCAAAAATTGCCGCCACAGTTGAATTTGAATTTATTTAAATATTATCAATTTTTAACTTAATAGGTCCATTAGCAGCCCTATTTTTCCCAGAAACACTAGATAAAACATCCCAAGTTGCCTTTATTTTATTTTCTGAGTTTAAGATTTTATTTCTTATGTAAATCGACTTAGCTTGTATGCAAACGGTCTTAAATATTTTAGAAAAATTTATTCAAGAATACCGGATCCTGATTCCATTGCCTCTCACTATATAAATCATATAACTTATCTCTACTTTTATATATTCCCACGGTAGCCCAATCACTAAATTTAAGTTTTAGGTATTTAGTCATTGTTTTTGGCTTAAAAACATTATTAAATTCTTGTAACAAAAAACCGAAAATGTTATTATATAAATTATTTGGATTATCATCGCTCATGTCTACTTTACCCACTTTTTGCTGAACAGTATTCTTAAATGTTAGGACCCGGTTTTTTGTAATTGGTCTACAAGTAAACTTTTGGGGCTTTTCACTTTCGTGATTAATTAATAGAGAAAATTTTAGACCACAGTGGTCTGATCTTAAATTCGTCATTACTGTTTCTTCATAAATGTTACAGCGACAGAACACATTATCAATACAAGTCGCGGAAATACTAGTAATACGAGTAGGTTCAAAAAAGACGTTCAGTAAGTTAAAAGATTTAAACAAATTTAATAAACGTACACTAGACGAAGTTTCTTGTAATATATCTATACATTGAAATCACCGCAAACAATCACGGACTTGTTTTTATGACAAATCTTAGTTAAAATATCCTCCATTTTGTTTTCAAATTCATCAAAGTCACTAGAGGGGGGTCGGTACACGCACAAAATAATATGTTCATTGAGCTCAATGCAGGATAGTTCAATAATTCGCTCGACAGAGAGCGCCACTATATCTGATCGAGACTTTAACACTACATCGTTACGAGCTAAGATAAGTGAGCCACCGCGAATAGCTTTCTCTCTACAGAACGAACTTGACAATTTATAATTTTCTACATTTATAATATTGTTATTCTTTGATAACCAGTGCTCTGTAATGCACAATAAACTTATGTCATATTTTTGAACAAAGAGTTCCACTTCCAATTCCTTGCCACCTAAGCCTTGTATATTTTGATGGACAATATTTAACAACTTAGGCTTTGTCTTATCCATTAGTTTAAAGTGGAACGCTTATGTTCTGTCAGTAATACATTATTTAAAGTACATTTATTTTTCGTTATATCTGTTATAACGAAGTTTTTTAAATTAAATGCTACTAAAGTAGCAATTTGTTTTTTATAATATAAAGGCAGATACATTGTACCTTTTGTCATCCTAAACCTATTATAAATAAATTTATTTACATCAAAGTAAAAGAATGCATCACTATGACAAAATATAACAAAATGACTCCCGGTACATGAATATAATAAATACAGTAATATAGTTATTACTGTGTAATTATTTAGACACATTTACCAATAACTCAATACGGTGAAATACCCACAATAGTTATTACACATATTATAAACAATGTAAGTATAAGAATCACTTATCTTGCCAGTTGTCCAATACAGATTACCTTTAATAGAGTCTTACAGCCATATTTATAACATAACAACATCGACAGAAGCGCCAACGGCAGCTTCTGGAGATAAGTCATATTCACAACTTTAAACATCATTAAATATATCGTAATAACAATATAATAGTACATAACCATTTTAAATGCCTAAGCATATTTATTATAACAATCTTATATCTTTCACACATTTATGGCTTTCCTAATAAGATATGTAAATACAATATATTTAATATCTTAAGGCTACTTCCAATAGCTCGTCACTTTTATAATATACCAGTAATAACAATGACATATAGTTCTAAATTCGTAAATCTAATTGTAACAACAATATTTATTGTTAATGTTATTATGTAGTTAAATAAATAATTACATATATATATTACCTACATACCAAATTACTATATAATAACAATCTTATATGTAGTAATACTACGATAATATAACAAGTCATTGAGTGTAAAGCAAGAGCAGCTGCAGGAAAGCTTACCGTTCTTGCAAAGGTCCGACAGTACTTTACACCGGGACAGCTACTTGTATTATACAAAGCACAGATCCGATCGTATGTGGAATACTGTGGTCATATATTTGCTGGTGCCGCAAAGACCCATCTTGCAGTTCTGGACTCAATTTGAGAGGCAAGCAAAGAGGCTTATAGGCGACCCTGAATTGGTTGACGCCAACCTCCACAGCCTTGAACACAGGCGAAGAATTGCTAGCTTCTCAGTATTCTATAGGATACATTTTGGTGAGTGTGCGCAGGAATTACACTATTTAATTCCCCCGTCCCCGTTCCATCATCGGACGTCCCGATGCACGGCGGGTATCCATCCTTTTGTTGTGGATATTCCACCTGTCCGAACAAAGCGCTAGGCTTCGTCTTTTTTAGTGCGTTCAGTGAAGGTCTGGAACAATTTGCCAGTGTCGGTATTTCCGGCCAAATACAATGTTGGTGTCTTCAAGAGACGTTGCTAGGTTAATGCGTTAATGCGCCTTCTCCACTCTCCATCTGGTGGAATGTAGTCAAGCATTAACCTAGTTTTGTATAAAAAAACCCATAAAACATATATTACAATAAATATAATATACCTAGTTGAATCCACTTTCTTTTTTTTACACTGACAAAAGTAAAGATAAAGCTGTGACCAATTAACCGAATAGTTTGAAATAACCTTAATCTATACATATCATAAAATCGTCACTGAGCCATTACTGTACGTGGAATAAAAAATAAAAAAAACATCATAGGGGGGGCTTTATAAGAGCAAAAGAACCCAAAACAATGGTTTTTCAGTTTGTCTGTATGTCTGTATGTCTGTATGTTTGTGCACGCTAATCTCAGAAACACCTTAACCAATTTAAAATCGGTTTTCGGGAATATATTATTGTAGTCTTCACTTAACATTTAGTGTTTATTTTATCTAAATCGGTTAAGAAATAAAAAAGTTATGACTATTTATGTCAATGACGTAATAGGTACCAGAAAATCTTATTCTATACATGTAATAAATCTGTAGAGGAGTAGTCTTTGTACATTAAAAACATTTAAAAAATATACCACGATGTAAAGAAATAACTGACAGAATCCATTTTCAGCATTTTTAAAATCTTTGTCTGTTTTTCTGTTTGTCTTTTTGTTTGCGCTTACAATGCAAACGCTGGTTGAACTCCACGAGATAGATCAAAATAATGTACTAAGTATTGTATACCTTAAAAAGTTCTACAAGAAAATCTGCGATGGTATATGTTTATCTCTTAGGGATAACCCACAATAGCAAAATTTTATACTTTACTTTTTACAAAAAATAATAGGTAGTTTACGAAGCGATTTTAAGAAATACAGCTTTAATCCTTACCTAATTAAGTAATTTAAATACATTTTACAGCATGTAATTTAAATAAATATTTTCGAAGATATTACTGATTTAATATATAGGGTCTTCGCGTTTGCGGCGGTACGATCTACCGGCGCACTTTGGTATTAAACCGTGCAGACCGTTTCAAAAATCGTTTTTGTGAATGTTCAGTATGGAAAATTTTGTTAATGCATATAGCTAATTGAACGTTTATCATTTTTTTTAATAAAACTAGACCTGCAAGTTGATGGTGAAAATAACGTCGATTGTGTAGCTCAGAATTTCTCAAGTTTACATTGTAATATTTTGATTATGTTCAATGAAAATCTGTAAGTGTGATATATGGTTAGAATGGTTATTAAGTACTCTGTTTAATAGACGTTTAAGTAAAAACAAGAGAGGTATAAAAATAATTACAGTACCTAATATTGTATCCCTATTAAAAACTTTAAATATACTTTTGACAGTGAGCGATATCTGCCAATGTCGTAATTTTGATTGTTTCACTTAAAATAAGTTATATAGAAGCCAATACAAAAAAAGGGAAGTGGGAATTGTTTTGCTACGAATTTAAGGCGGGCGAAGCCGCGGGCAAAAGCTAGTGGATAATAAAATACTAACATAATAACTTGAACACATAAAAAATAGTAAAACATAAACTTTTCAAATAATGTAACATATAACAAAATAAGAATGAGCAAAACGGCTTTTGTATTTTTTTAAAGTAACCCTTTGTGTTAGAAACGATTTCGACTGAGAAATTCGGTTTTTAGATTTAACGGTTGTGACATCGCTGTAGAGTGTTTATTTACCGACGTGCAGTAAATCACTGGTGGGATTGTGAAAGCAGATTAGATTTAAATCTATTTTACTGTATTTCAGTACTGTTCTAAATACAACATCTTTTGATCGAGTTAACGAGATCCAAGAAATGGGAGGCAAGATGATTTGTAATTTTGTTATTTTTTCGCAGTGATGCAGAAGCGGCCACTTTGAGTGCAAATTTTTATTTTATTATATTACTAATACCTTAAAATTTACAGGTAAGTGATTCAATAACATAATTAAACTATTTAATAGCTTTGGTTGTACTGTTACTGTTGTGTATAATATTAAGTGAGTATTATAATATTTTTAAGAGAGTATTATAATAATATAAAAGATGATTAAATAAAAGTAAAATAGAAAAAAAAAACTTTGTTTATTAATATCTTAAAGGTAATGTTATTTTCTTGTAGCAGTTATTATTAGTTGAGTTATTTTTGTTTGTTTCGATAAATAATATACTTCTTGTATAACATATTATGTTATTGGAGGCCTCCGATTGTTTGAAGACCACGTATGGAGAAGAACTAAACAATGTGTGTAAGACGTATCTCCTGTTTTACTTCAACAAAAATAATTTAAAAATATATAAACTTCTTTTAAATATGTTATCCAATATTTTTTAACTTTGCAGGTTAGTCCCCATTCCATCACCGGACGTTCCGACGCACGGCAGATATCCATCCTTACGTTGTGAACACTCCACCTCTCCGAACGAAGCGCTTTGCTTCGTTTTTTTTAGTGCGTACAGCGAAGGATCGGAACAGCTTGCTTGCGTCGCGTTGCAAAATTTCCGGCCGAAAACAATGTGGGTGTCTTTAACAGAATAGTGAATAGGTTGCTTAGTTAATGCGCCTATGAGTACATTTCCACTTAGTTTTAGGTGGAATGTAGTCAAGCGTTAACCTAGTTTGTATTTTCGTCTATGTATTCTGAACTCTTTTTTTATAGAATTAGATATTTTTAATATTTACTTACAATCACTGAGACATTAATAATTTCGATAAATATAAAGTCATAATTACCTAATGTTTTTATAAAGTGCTCTGTCATTGAGTGGCGGATATTTCCATTCTATTAAGTTAATATTAAATTCATTAGTCAAGTGACAAAATAAGCTTCAATAACTTTGTATATTTACAATTGATGGCTTTCGCATTAAAATGATATCAACGGAATAGATACTTATTGAACATCAGTGTTTTATTACTTTCTTAAATGTTTCAGTTTATAAGCTTTAAAAAAATGCTTATTATCTTTACATTTATTTCTTACTAGCGGACTCTAGTTTTTGTTGCCGAGTTTCAAACAAAATTGCAAACACTATTTTAAACCCTTTGCAAATCCTTTCTTAGTACACCACTACGACTAAAGAATAATGTACTCTTCATTTTTACTGTCTTTACGACCTGCGGTTTAGGCTGTGACTAAGCCAGTAAGAAAAAAAGAGTAATAGATTATACAGTGTCTTTAATATTAACAACGTACTTTGAAGTACTTCTGTATACACATAATTTTGTTGTATTTTCGTTTGGTGGTAGGTACGTACCGGTGTTGTCCACCACCTGCTCTTGATAACACAACATATAGTTGTCCGCATGAGAAACAATTTTGATGTAAATCTTTTCCTACGTGCTTTAATGTTTGCCCCTGTGATTTATTAATCGTATAGGTATCGACATTGATGAAAAACTCTGAGCGAAATTTGGAAGGGATAACTGCGTGTATTATTGTGTACACAATACTTTTTTAACAAAAAATATTATTTTATTTATTTTAAATAGTAGGTAATGTAATAATTAGCTGAAAGCTGTATTGTATTAATTTAAAATTTATATGGTAAAAACATATTTAAAATTATTGCCTACCTATGGTTTATACTATATCTAAGATATGATTTATTACAGTTTATGAGAATTACATATAGTAATAAAAAGGCTATCAAAATTAATTATTTGTCAAAGATACAAACCATCTTAACTTAATAAAAATATAAAATAAATGAGTCAAAAATTAAAACATAACAAAAACAAAAATAAAATATTAATAGCAATATCAATTCAGCAGTCGCCTGTACATTGGAATTGAGCGGGGTGTCGTTTCGGTGGAGGGATGATGTAACATAACTGGAGAGCCAATCAGTGCTACGTACGGCCGCCCTTCATCCCTCGCAATCCCCTCAGATACCTTATTTCAGGCCGGTTTTTCAGGCCGATAGTTATAACAGCAAACGAAACCTTAATCTTTTGAATCATTGGAATCCGAGTTATAAGCACAGTGTGACCAACTGCTGGACTAGTTAAAAATATAATTACTATCACATTATTACAAAGAAATTTAATTTGGAGTTAGATACCGTTCACAAATTTGGTGATTTTAGGTTTCTGAGCAAAATAATTAGAATATTAGTTTTTAATTTTAAGCAATACGTGGAAAGGCCACTTGGATTTAGAGAATTGAGAAACTCTAGTAATAAAAGGTTATAGTTATTCGCCAGAATGCCCAAAAAATTATATGTATGTATTTATGTATATTACTATCATAGCTGATAATTCCTCATCATAAAATGTCTTATAATTTACATTAGCTGTTTTGTATATTATATATTGATATATAATCTATATACTAATACATATCATATTATTTTCTACAATAGACTTGTAATTAAAGCTCTCTATGTGATTCGTCGAATACTTGAGATGTTAAATAAGTTTTAAACAAAACCTTGAATACCGTACAAAATACTTTGTAATTTTGAAATGAATATGTTCTAAAATACTTTGATAGTTTAAAAAAGTAGCAGAGGACAGATAAAGAAATTTACCTTTTCTATCTTTTTATTTTTCTATCTTTTTATCTAAATCCCATTAAAGTTTTACCTATTCAATATTTCAATCAAACAAGATAGTAGGGATTCAACTTCAATTTATAGTCACGTTGTTAGAAGACAATAGGCATACAATGTAATCTAAACTTTAGACATTCGTTGTAGAGGAGATCCGATTTCTCTCTTATAATAAATAAGTTTTTACTGACATACACATTTGAATTTTTTACATTTTCACACATTTTGAGGGTAAAATTAAAGTTACCTGGTAGCATATAACGCCTCACTCTATACTTTGTACTGGTAGAAAATGTTTTTAAGCATTAGTTCTAAATTAATTAAAATAAATAAGTACTAATATTGATTGAGTTTCTTGGGGAGCCTAATTCCCTAGAGAACGCGTCCCCAGGTGGCGGATAGGGGAGGCTCACCGGCTGCTTGCAGTTGGGGGGCTGGAGGGAAATTAAATACCTCTCGCGGATCACACAGGCCGGGGAAGGACACCCCGTATAAAACCCCGGCTCCAGACTTCTTCGACATATTTTGGAGCAAAGGCTGCAGCTGTGCTGTTAGTTTCGGCTGGAGAAAACAGAAGAAGCGGCGGCGGAAGATTTCCCATAGAAATCAACGGCGGCGTTTCAGTCTTTCAGAAAGACTACAGTCTTGGTGTCAGGTGGTAACTGGCCGTAAAAATATAAACCAGTAAAAATTGCCTGATACAAATATGAAAGTACACAAAAATGGAATCGAAATAAATGCTAGGGCGTCCCCTGCCGCCATGTGCCAGCTTCGCCAGAGAAACACTGGGAGTAACGAAAGGGAGGCTCATTACAGGGAAAGATGCTAGTTGGTGGTCAGGTGAAGTAAAACAGAAACTTATAGACAAGAAGACTAGTTTTAAGCTTTGGCAAGAAACAGATTCCGAAGCAGATAAGGAGGCATACAAGGCTGCAAAGAGCACAGCAAAGAAAGCCGTAGCAATCGCAAGAGCTGACGCTGAAAAGTCTCTAATCAACAGACTGGAAAATGCAGAATCTGACAAGGAAATATTCAAAATAGCTAAATATCGACATAAAAAAAGTCAAGATTTTAAACAAAATAAATACATAAACGATAAACCGGGAAAACTTTTATTAACAGATGGGGAAATAAACACAAGATGGTAGGAGTATTTCCAATATCTCTTAAATGAAGAATTCCCACAAGAACCTATTACACCAAACTTTCAGATCCAGGGTCCCATTGAAAATATAGCACCATGTGACGTTAAAGCAGCCATATCCGGCATGAAAAACAACAAATCAACTGGCCCCGATGAGGTTCCTGCAGAGCTCTGGAAGAAAATTAGGTACAACAGGAATCATATGGCTGACTCAGTTATTTAACAACATTTTAATAACGGAAAAGATGCCAAATATGTGGAGACATAGTAATCTGATACCATTCTATAAAAATAAAGGAAATATTGCCGAATGTGGGAACTATATAGCAATTAAATTAATGTCTCATACACTTAAAATATGGGAAACAGTCATAGTAAAAAGGCTAAATAAGCTTTTTGTTTATTTATTTATTATGGAAACAAACGGTATAATAACATTGAATAAAATTTTAAACATACATATAAAAATAGTCCTTAACCATAAACAGTTTCCAAAATTAAAACTAAACACATAATAAAATTTTGAAAAGAGACGCATGATAATAATGATTATGGAAACAAACGGTATAATAACATTGAATAAAATTTGAAATATACATATAGAAATAGTCCTTAACCATAAACAGTTATCAAAACTAAAACTAAACACATAATAAAATTTTGAAAAGAGACGCATGATAATCTATACATATAATAAAATCGTCACTGAGCCATTCCTGTACATGGAATCAAAAAAAAAAACATCATAGGGGGCTTTATAAGAGTAAGAGAACCCAAAACAATGGTTTTTCAGTTTGTCTGTATGTCCGTATATCTGTATGTTTGTGCACGCCAATCTCAGAAACGGCTTAACCGATTTGAATGCGGTTTTCAGGAATTTATTATCACAGTCTTCACTTAACATTTAGTGTTTATTTCATCTAAATCGGTTAAGAAGTAAAAAAGTGATGACTATTTATGTCAATGGCGTAATAGGTACCATGATGAAATCTTATTCTATACATGTCATAAATCTGTAGAAGAATAGTTTTTGTACATTCAAAATATTAAAAAAAATATACCAGGATGTAAAGTAATAACTAACAGAATCCCTTTTCAACGTTTTTATAATCTTTGTCTGTTTATCTGTTTGTCTTTTAGTTGTGCACACAACACGAAAAAAAATATTTTCAAAAATTCATATAGGGGGACCTTTATATAAGCAAGAGAACCCAAAACAATATTTTAATCATTGTGTTCGTCTAAATGTCTGTATGTTAGTGCACGCTAATTTCAGAAACGGATTAGTCGATTTGGATGCAGTTTTCCGGAATATATAGTCATTCGATTCATTTTATATTTTGTTTTTTTTTAACAATCGGTTAACAAATAAAGAAGTTAATAATCTCTTATTGTCACACCATTGCTTCTTACCGGTTTGAAGGTTGGAAAATAATGTACTAAGTATTGCATACCTTAAGAAGTTCTATAAGAAAATCCACGATGGTATATGGTTATTTCTTAGGGATAACCCACAATAGCAAATATTTATCCTTTACTTTTTACGAAAAATAATAGTTAATTTACGAAGCGATTTTAAGAAATACAGCTTTAATCCTTATCTAATTAAGTAACTTAAATACATTTAACATTTAATATGGAACAATATGGTCCTTTACAGCATGTAATTTAAATAAATATTTTTGAAGATATTACAGATTTAAAATATAGGGTCTTCGCGTTTGCGGCGGTACGGGCTACCGGCGCACTCTGGTATGGAACCGTGCAAACCGTCTGAAAAATGGCTTTTGTGAATGTTCAGTATTGAACATTTTGTTAAAGCATTTAGCTAACTGAATGTTTATCATTAAAAATAGTTTTTTTTTTTTATAAAACTAGACCTGCAAGTTGATGGTGAAAATAACGTCGATTGTGTAGCTCTGAATTTCTCAAGTTAACATTGTAATATTTTGATTATGTTCAATGAAAATCTGTAAGTGTGATATATGGTTGGAATGGTTATTAAGTACTCTGTTTAAGAAGTATTTAAATGGACGTTTAAGTAAAAACAAGAGAGGTATAAAAATAATTACAGCACCTAATATTGTATCCTTATTAAAAACTTTAAATATACTTCGGACAGTGAGCGATGTCTGCCGATGTCGTAATTTTGATTGTATCACTTAAAATAAGTTATATAGAAGCCAATACAAAAAAGCGAAGTGGGAATTGTTTTACTACGAATTTAAGGAGTGCGAAGCCGCGGGCAAAAGCTAGTAATGATAATAAATAACAATTCAAATAGATGAAACTTAACACAATCTTGGTGGTAGACCATAACATCCGGTCGCCGGCAAAGTTACCATCCATCGGGCAGAGTCGTGCCGCAAAGCGACCTAGTCGTGTTCCGGCACGTTGCTCGATGAAGCCGTTTATGGGAAATGGGTCTGAACAGTTGCGGTGCGTTGACGAACCGGTCTGACGTCGGGTTGGTGTTTGTTTTGTCGGGTGTCTAGTCGAGGAGGGTAGCGGGATCCGAAGCGACGGCTTTCCGCTGGCCGCCCGCAGATAGTTGGGGGCCCAATTAGTGGGATAGCCAACCACGAAAGGCTGCCCCGCCAGCTGTGAAAAATCCCAGGGTGGCTCCATCGTGCTGGTTGGCGACCAGGCGAGGAGGCCCGATGGCGATCCCTGGGGGGGTTCGGGCGTCCCCGCAGTCTCCAGACTAGCCTCCCAGTGGCAAGACATCACCAATTTCAACGTCGGGTTCGATACGTACCGTCTCGTTCAACTTCCATTTCCCATCCCTATTCACTTTTATATTTATTTTTTTTTATGAAAAAGTTAAGAAAAAGGAACAAGGTTACACAGCGGTTGCACTCCTCCTCATATAAAGTGCACCTCACTAATATCAGGGGTTTGCACTCAAATCTTTTAGCTGTCCACCACCACCTGGAGACTGAGCAGCCGCACTTGCTCTTTTTGACGGAGACGCAGATACAATGTCCTTTGAGCGCTGCGCACCTGCATTATCCCGGATACACGTTAGAGCACAATTTTCGCTCACGTGCCGGAGTCTGCGTGTACGCGCGGAACGACCTCTGTATCCAGCGTCTCCGTCACCTTGAAGACCCCACTTTTTCTTCTATATGGGTTTTAGTAGACACAGGAAACGAAAAAATCCTGTATTCCTGTGTCTACCGTTCGCACAGCGGTGACCAGGAGACAACTAGATTATTTGAGTATCTCGGTGAGGCTGCTGATATGGCTTTACTGACTGCTTGGAATGGACTTTAATGCTTGTCATCAAGACTGGCTGTTCCCGTACCAGAAAACCGACCATGCTGGAAGAGAAGCGCGGAACTTTGCGTTGTCCTTGGACCTCTTTCAGCTGGTGAGGCAAGCGACAAGGGTACCAGATGTGGTAGGCCATACAGCTAATTGCCTGGACCTTCTGCTGACAACTGATCTGGACAGATATCGTGTTGAGGTCACCTCCCCTTTGGGAACCTCCGATCACTGTCTGGTGAAATCTGTATTTACATATTCCCCACCAGCTTTCGAACCACATGGTGTTAGGCGAGTATGGAAATACAAGTCAGCAGATTGGGATGAGATGCGGCACTTCTTTGCATCTTATCCTTGGCGGCAGGTCTGCTTCTCTTCTTTGGATCCGTCGAGTTGCGCGGATGCTATAACCGATGTGGTGCATCAGGCAATGGAGTATTTTATTCCTTTTGCTGAAGTTCCCGTCGGTGGCAAAGCTCGCCCATGGTTTAATGCCGAATGTGGTCTGCATGCTCAAGACCGAAAACATTCGGCATACCTCATTTAGGCTGATGCTCGAAGCCGCAAAACTCCGGATGTTAGTACAAAGAAGAGAGCCTTTAACCTAGCTGCCAAGTCCTACAAAAAGGCATTGCGGAAGGCTCGTCTCGATCGAATCGCTAAGAATGGCGAAAAGCTCTCTGTCAAACCAACTGGCAGTCGAGCTTTCTGGTCTCCTGCGAAAGCGATCGAGTCGAATTTCTGCCAACCCTCACTGCTTGCTCTGCTGAAGCCGGATGGATCCCTGGCCCACACAGCAACAGAGAAAGCGAATGTATTTGCTTCTCTGTTTGCTGATAATTCACATCTAGATACTGGCAATGCTTCTCCAGCACATCTTCCTCACTGCGGTATTTCGATGCCTGAAATCCGCATCACTAACAAAGAGGTATGGAGAACATTGTGTCGTTTAGATATGAATAAAGCCAGTGGTCCTGATGGTATACCAGCCATTCTGCTCAAAACATGTGCAGCTGAGTTGTCTCCTGTACTGACACGTCTGTATCGCCTCTCTTTCAAGACTGGAATAGTGCCGAAATCCTGGAAGCTTGCCAACGTGCAACCCGTGCCCAAAAAAGGCAGCCGTGCTGATCCTGTCAACTACAGACCGATTTCAATCACCTCCATACTCTGCAAGATTATGGAGCGTGTATTGAACTCGCGGCTTCTAGCGTACGAAGAAGGTAACGATCTCCTCAGTACGGATTTCGCCGAAATAGGTTCACTGGGGACCTTCTAGCGTACGCAACACACATTTTAGGCGAAGCCATCGAGAGGAACGGAGAAGCGGTCGCCGTCTCTCTGGACGTCTCGAAGGCTTTTGACAGGGTCTGGCATGTGAGCCTTTTAAGCAAGCTTTCAGCGTACAGTATATCTCCTGGTCTGATTGGCTGGATAACGGACTTTTTGAGCCAGAGATCTCTCCGTGTTGTTGTCGACGGGTGTTCTTCGGAACCCTTGAAAATAAATGCCGGAGTACCTCAGGGGTCCGTTCTTTCTGCAACTCTTTTTCTGCTGCATATTAACGATCTGCTGAAGCCCGGTATCTATGGGTATGCAGACGACAGCACAGTTGTAGAAAGATATCTACCAAGTTTTCGGGCTAGTAGAGATGAAGTATAATCTGAAAGAGAAACCATGGTGCAACATGGTATTGACAATTTAAGTCAGAGGTAATAGAGTTAATGAATAGAGAAAATAATAAAGGAGACAAAATTCCGCCTTGGGGGACCCCAGCAACCACTTCACACCAATCAGAGAGGCCCTCATCGGTGCGAACAGCCTGCTGGCGCCCTCGAAGATATGAGGAGAACCACCTGATAGACGAAGCCGAGATGCAGTATTTGTCCAACAACGCAAGTAAGAGATCGTGATCAACGGTGCCAAATGCGTTGCTGAAGTCAACCAGTACAAGAATGGTTACACATTTGTTTTCCATACCTTGACGGATGTCTTCGGTGACCCTTAAGAGTGCTGTACTTGTACTGTGTCCAATGCGGAAACCAGATTGCAACGGATCTAGTAAGTTAAATTTTGAAAGGAACAGGGAAAGTTGGGAGTGAACGTCGGATTCAATTATCTTGGATAAAAACGGTAATATTGAAATGGGACGAAAATGTGAGAGTAACATAGGATTGGCTATTTTTGGAAGTGGGAGAATATGAGCTTTACGCCACAAATATGGATAACTACCAGAGGAAAAGGATAAGTTAATTATTTTAGATAAGGGAGCAATGAGGAAATCGATAATGAATGATAACATAGTACGATTAATACCGTCACAACCAGTAGCCTTTGATGTTATGGCTAAAAGGTGCTTCTTAACCTCAGCTTCGTCAACAGGAGTGAAGTGAAATAGTGGGATATCGGGCCTAGACGAACAGAGAATTGATGTAATGGTTTTAGTTCTTCTTTGGGAGTCAATAGTGTTGGTGAACGAAAAATAACGATTAAGAGAATTAATGTCCACAGAAGAAGAACTTTCAAAATGTCGAGATTTGCTTACACCGAGAGTCTTTAAGAATTTTAAGGTTTCTGCTGCGGATGAGCAGGTTTTATTGAGAATATATTGGCGTTTGAGTTTACGACAGAATTGGTTACACCGATTTCTTGCAGCCTTATATACAGACCAGTTGAGTTTTGAACGGTCTTTTTTAAACTTACGAAAAGCACAATCCCTTTGTATCATGGCCTTTTTTACGTCATCATTAAACCATGGCGCAGAACGGTGACTGACTTTAATTTTACGAAGAGGAGCATGACGGTCAAGAAGTGTTAAAATATTATTGTTTAAGAGTTGAACCATGTCTTCAATTGTACCTAATTCCTCCACAGCGGCCCAATTTACAGCACATGCATCCAATGCAATCGCTTCTTTGTCAATATTAATATAATTACGAAGAAGAAGGTATTTGGGTTTGCATTTAGGCACTTTAGCTCGATATGAAATAAAAATTAGGTCATGATGTGAAAAAGTAGGGGCAGGTATTTGACCAAAGTTACTAACACTTTGGGTGTCCGAGCAAATAATAAGGTCTAACAAAGTTGATGAGGTACTGGTGTGATGCGTCGGACCGAGTGCTAGAATTTCCAAATTAAGAGAGTCGGTTAACTATCGTAGTTGATTAGACCTTGAGTCTTGTCACGGTGAGTGCGAAAGCGATCCCGTGGCGCTCCACTATGGCGATGAGGTCAACCGTTGGTTTTTTAGTGGGTAGCCTTAAAAATGGCAGCGTCCTCTATGCTGCCGGGTAGTCCCACATAACCCCTCGGCCATCACCTTCCTGGCCGCTGGGATGATGCGTAACGCATTTTTCCAACGACAAAAAAAAAAAAAAAAAAAAAAAAAAAAGACCTTGAGTCTTGCCTAAGCAAGCAAGTGTTAAAGTCACCCATGACTATGAGATGTGTGGTACAGGAAAGTAGATCTTCAAAAATGGCTTCAAGTTTAGAGAAGTACGTTATATTTGGAGGGGAGTAAACAACGCCAATGACTACCTTCAACTATCAATCAAAACAATGTGAATTACAATAAAATAAAATAATAAATAAAAAAGAATCAGTCTTACAATTAAATCAAATAAATCAAAATGACAATTAAATAAAAAAAATCAAAATGACAATTAAATCAAATAAATTAAATCAATAAAAATTCAAATAAATCAAACAAATCATAATTACAAAAAATATAGAAAAATTATATGTAAGATTTAGATTTAAACAACATATTCTTGACATTAGTTTTAAATTTATTGAGAGAGAGATAAAATATGTCAATATTTATAAATAATTTATTGTACTGGGAACAACTTCTATTAATAAATGAGTTTTCAGTATAATTAGTCCTTGTGCTTTGGATGTCAAAAGTTATCTTATGTACACATGACCAGACGGGTGATGAACGTCAAAGATGGAGTACGCGGTAGAGGCCGCCCGCCCGCTACCTGGACGAGGACTATTGCCAATGACCTCAAAACTCTAGACCTTACCATAGAGATGACACAAAATCGCCAGCAATGGCGTAAATGTATCAGGAGGGCCGATCCCAAATAGGGACAAGGCAAAGAGATTGATTGATTGACTAATATTGATAAGAGTTTCTGAATTGATATAGAACCGACACCTACAAACTCCTGAACTTAAGATATTTCACATAAATGTGTTATTAATCTCAATACACAAGATGAAAGGGACAGAATAGATGAATAAAATAAAAGGCCGAAATACTTCAAATAACAACATACATATATAAGATGGGAACACACATATGTTAGTTACTTGTTATTGTCCAAACCCGGGATTAGCCAACGTAAACATAAGCTTGCCTGCTATGATAATATTTGTTAAACCTACCTATGTCACTGGCTTATAATAATAATATATTTCGCAAATCTAACTAATTTGTAAAATATACATAATTATTAATTATACACTTTTCTCATTGAAACTGTTTTTATTTATAATAAACTATATTCTATAATACTATTATATTTACTCAGATCGATAACTTATATAGCACTAAGTATACTTTATACTTTAAT
Source organism: Napeogenes sylphis (assembly GCA_959347405.1). NCBI lineage: Eukaryota > Metazoa > Arthropoda > Insecta > Lepidoptera > Nymphalidae > Napeogenes > Napeogenes sylphis. The sequence goes on along the minus strand of OY365778.1, from coordinate 2,422,666 downwards.
ATCTGGTACAAGTCTTGTTACATTATTTATAGCGCAGGTGTATTAATAGATGAAATAGTGTTGGTAGATTTGATATAGTTATCTTACATAATATAAGTATTATAAGTACAATGTTAAACCATATCACTTGTCTCATTTATACTCAGACAAGGAAGTAGTACAAAATATTTAACGAGAAAACTCCGGTGGTAATATGCTTATACTCTACAATGAATAGAATTTAAAGTTACTTTGTGAGTAGTATTTTTCTTTCAACTTTGTCCCAACAGAAAACGTAAAGGATCGTATAAGTAGAGAACGTATTATAGTACCTATGATACAAACACTCAAATTAATGAGCGTTATTTTTCATGAATGATTCTGTGCGATCAGTTATAAACATGGATATAATTAGATATATTATAAAAAAATAATATTTGTATGAGTTTATTGCCTTGATATATATATTTTATATAAGAACAAGATTGCAATAACCGTATATTGTTACAATTATTTAGTAAACTTATAAACAAGTGTTGCTGAGTTGCGAGCGATATTGTTGCATGTTTGAGGTTAAATAGGAAGTTGGTGAAACATTTAGAATTTAGACTAAGTTTAGATTTTGAGCTTTTGTATGACACAGATTACTTAATTGTTATTATTGACAGCTTCGTGTCAATGTTCACAAAATAAGCTTGCAATTTTGATAAAAATAGTAACTTTGTAACGTATTCAATGAATAGAATGTAATTTTGGGTTAATATTAAAATAAATTAATAAAGCATTTTTAATAATATTTACAATTATGTATTTTAAATAAACAGGGCTTTACTAACATTACATATCTAATAAAAGACTGATATATAGAGCCTTCTATTTTGTAGGTGCACTTTATTAAAAGTCATTATTATATCATAATATCATTAAATGTTAAGTCTATTAGTATCTTTATCACATTTAATGTAATTAACTTGCAAGAATGATTTCTTGTCTGTTAAGTATTTTATTATAATCAAGCTCATCTTCCTCAACTTGTAAGGGTAACTTTTCTTGAAGATATGAAACTATAATAACTAAAAACAAATATTTATGTGCTTCTAGTGTTTCCACTACAGGTATGAGCTCTAATTAGATTATCTTCTCGACTGTTCTCGATATACTTTCCAATATTAGTAAACTCAAAGTTTTATTTCAATATGCGGTTTTAACGTGATACGCCTTCATTAATGATTACACAACACGAATACTGAGAGTAGCTATCCGTCAGTGAACACGCGAATTTATGTCTAGAGTTCCGACGAATATCAGATAAATATAGATTCTCCACTTGACTTATTTTATTTTGGTTTTTAATATCTTTTTTTGAACACTTAACGAATATCTTTTCTAGTTTATAAAACATTATTTGAGCCCGAACGGTGTAATCCTATTTTGTTTTTTTATAATTGTTATATTATGTTTTATGTAAAAAGGTATATATGTAAACTGTTAGATTATCAAATAAATAAATAAATAAATCTCAGTTTCAAGTTTCTTTTTGTTATTTTGTGTACCTTTTACGTGTTTAAATATCGATAAGTTAATTTAAACACAAACAAAACCAAAAAGGTCTAAGTTAGATTTTACTCTTCGCCTTTCATATAACTCCAACCAGCTCTTCTGGGATGATAACCTGCAAAGGTTTGAGTTCTGTTGACGAATTTACAATGTAGATTATATAATCATAAAAGATTTAAACAAGCCTAGCATAGGGCCAAAGATGTCTTTTACTTAATTTCAAACATAAAACTATAAAACAACATTTTAGAAAGCAATGCAATTGCATGACCGAAACTATATATAAATAATCAATAATCCCTTTACGTTTCATCAAATATATAATGTATTCTAGACAAACCAAGCATCCGTCAAAGACGTCACGAGCTTATAATATTATACGATATTCGTAAATAGGTCAAGTTAAAATAATGCTTAACGATTAAAAACCGAACAACGAAATAACGAATGGCGAAGCTTATTTTTACAATTATGTTTTTTAACTTATTTGTATCTAAAATGTACTTTGTTTCTTTGTTTCCTGTTTACCATTTCTTTAAAATTCAATGTAGTTTTTTTTAAGCCATTAATATAGAATTATTAAAAATAAATAACTATATAGATTACATATTTTTCTATTATACATTTTCAGAACAATTCTGTACAAAACAAACATGTTAACAACTATAGTTGTTTTGTTTTTGAATTAAAGAATTCAAACAACAACAAACAATTTTTTTTTTTATATGATCTAGGGCAATGCTTGACTACATTCCACCTGATGGTAAGTGGAATGTAGTCTTAGATGGTAAGTCGCATTGCCCTAGCAACCTATTCACTCTTCTCTTGAAGACACCCACATTATATTTGGCCGGAAACACCGACGCAGGCAAATTGTTCCAGTCGCTGTACGCACTAAAAATGAGGAAGCAAAGCGCTTCGTTCGGACAGGTGGAATGTCCACAACAAAAGGATGGATACCTGCCGTGCGTCGGGACGTCCGGTGATGGAAGGAGGACGGGGGAATTAACTCGTGTAATTCCTGCGCACACTCACCAAAATGTATCCTATAGAATACTGAGAGGCTAGCAATTTTACGCCTGTGTTCTAGGCTTTGGAGGTCGGCTTCGACCAATTCGGGATCGGCTATAAGCCTCTTTGCTCGCCTCTCAATTGAGTCCAGAACCGCAAGATGAGACTTTGCGGCACCAGCACATATGTGTCCACAGTACTCTACACACGACCGGATCTGTGCTTTGTATAAAACAAGAAGCTGTCCCGGTGTAAAGTACTGCCGAACCTTCGCAAGAACGGCAAGCTTTGCTGCAGCTGCTCTTGCTCTGGACTCAATGAACCGACCAAAGTTGAGGTTCGAGGAAATCTCTAAGCCTAACAACTGAAGCCGGTCACTGTATTCCAAGGATACATTCTGGAAAGTAGGAGCCAAGGTGAAAGGGCTCTTTTTGGCGGTGAACAAACACGTCTGCGTTTTGGTGGCGTTGAACTTGACAAGATTGGCATTGCTCCATGCGGAGACTGCCTGAAATTGTCATTCAAACGTTGCACCATGGCTTCTCTTTCAGACTGTACTTGATCTCGACTAGCCCGAGTACTCGGCAGATATCTTACTACAACTGTGCTGTCGTCTGCATACCCATAGATACCGGGCTTCAACAGATCATTAATGTGCAGCAGAAACAGAGTTGCAGAAAGAACGGACCCCTGAGGCACTCCGGCATTTATTGTCAAGGGTTCCGAGGAACACCCGTCGACAACTACTCGGAGAGATCTGTGGCTCAGAAAGTCCGTTACCCAGTCGATCAGACCAGGAGATATACCGTACGCTGAAAGCTTGCATATAAGGCTCGCATGCCAGACCCTGTCAAATGCCCTCGAGACGTCCAGAGAGACGGCGACCGCTTCTCCGTTCTTCTCGATGGCCTCGCCTAAAATGTGAGTAGCATACACTAGGAGGTCCCCAGTAGATCTATTACGGCGAAACCCGTACTGTCGGTCACTGAGGAGATCGTTACCTTCTAGGTATGCTAGTAGGCGCGAGTTCAATACACGCTCCATAATCTTGCAGAGTATGGAGGTGATTGAAATCGGTCTGTAATTGACAGGGTCGGCACGGCTGCCTTTTTTGGGCACGGGTTGCACATTAGCAAGCTTCCAGGATTTTGGCACTATTCCAGTCATGAAAGAGAGGCGATACAGACGTGTCAGTACAGGAGACAACTCAGCTGCGCAAGTCTTGAGCAGAATGGTTGGTATACCATCAGGACCACTGGCTTTATTCACATCTAAACGACACAATGTTCTCCATACCTCTTTGTTAGTGATGCGGATTTCAGGCATCGAAATACCGCAGTGAGGAAGATGTGCTGGAGAAGCATTGCCATTATCTAGATGTGAATTATCAGCAAACAGAGAAGCAAATACATTCGCTTTCTCTGTTGCTGTGTGGGCCAGGGATCCATCTGGCTTCAGCAGAGCAAGCAGTGAGGGTTGGCAGAAATTCGACTCGATCGCTTTCGCAGGAGACCAGAAAGCTCGACTGCCAGTTGGTTTGACAGAGAGCTTTTCGCCATTCTTAGCGATTCGATCGAGACGAGCCTTCCGCAATGCCTTTTTGTAGGACTTGGCAGCTAGGTTAAGGGCTCTCTTCTTTGTACTAACATCCGGAGTTTTGCGGCTTCGAGCATCAGCCTAAATGAGGTATGCCGAATGTTTTCGGTCTTGAGCATGCAGACCACATTCGGCATTAAACCATGGGCGAGCTTTGCCACCGACGGGAACTTCAGCAAAAGGAATAAAATACTCCATTGCCTGATGCACCACATCGGTTATAGCATCCGCGCAACTCGACGGATCCAAAGAAGAGAAGCAGACCTGCCGCCAAGGATAAGATGCAAAGAAGTGCCGCATCTCATCCCAATCTGCTGACTTGTATTTCCATACTCGCCTAACACCATGTGGTTCGAAAGCTGGTGGGGAATATGTAAATACAGATTTCACCAGACAGTGATCGGAGGTTCCCAAAGGGGAGGTGACCTCAACACGATATCTGTCCAGATCAGTTGTCAGCAGAAGGTCCAGGCAATTAGCTGTATGGCCTACCACATCTGGTACCCTTGTCGCTTGCCTCACCAGCTGAAAGAGGTCCAAGGACAACGCAAAGTTCCGCGCTTCTCTTCCAGCATGGTCGGTTTTCTGGTACGGGAACAGCCAGTCTTGATGACAAGCATTAAAGTCCATTCCAAGCAGTCAGTAAAGCCATATCAGCAGCCTCACCGAGATACTCAAATAATCTAGTTGTCTCCTGGTCACCGCTGTGCGAACGGTAGACACAGGAATACAGGATTTTTTCGTGTCCTGTGTCTACTAAAACCCATATAGAAGAAAAAGTGGGGTCTTCAAGGTGACGGAGACGCTGGATACAGAGGTCGTTCCGCGCGTACACGCAGACTCCGGCACGTGAGCGAAAATTGTGCTCTAACGTGTATCCGGGATAATGCAGGTGCGCAGCGCTCAAAGGACATTGTATCTGCGTCTCCGTCAAAAAGAGCAAGTGCGGCTGCTCAGTCTCCAGGTGGTGGTGGACAGCTAAAAGATTTGAGTGCAAACCCCTGATATTAGTGAGGTGCACTTTATATGAGGAGGAGTGCAACCGCTGTGTAACCTTGTTCCTTTTTCTTAACTTTTTCATAAAAAAAAATAAATATAAAAGTGAATAGGGATGGGAAATGGAAGTTGAACGAGACGGTACGTATCGAACCCGACGTTGAAATTGGTGATGTCTTGCCACTGGGAGGCTAGTCTGGAGACTGCGGGGACGCCCGAACCCCCCCAGGGATCGCCATCGGGCCTCCTCGCCTGGTCGCCAACCAGCACGATGGAGCCACCCTGGGATTTTTCACAGCTGGCGGGGCAGCCTTTCGTGGTTGGCTATCCCACTAATTGGGCCCCCAACTATCTGCGGGCGGCCAGCGGAAAGCCGTTGCTTCGGATCCCGCTACCCTCCTCGACTAGACACCCGACAAAACAAACACCAACTCGACGTCAAACCGGTTCGCCAACGCACCGCAGCTGTTCAGACCCATTTCCCATTAACGGCTTCATCGAGCAACGTGCCGGAACACGACTAGGTCGCTTTGCGGCACGACTTTGCCTGATGGGTGGTAACTTTGCCGGCGACCCGATGTTATGGTCTACCACCAAGAGCTTGCTTGTGTTAAGGGTGTTAGACAACGATACAAATATATAGAAATACCGATCCCGAGCCCCATTGAATCGTTATACGTTAGGCGTCTGCGCTAACCACTCGACCAACGGGGCGGTCTGTATGTATGTATAATATATATTATATGGTATATTTTAGTGTATATATATTATTACGTAGTATTAAGTTATTTATGTATGTATATTTATTATTTCTTAGAAAAACTTATTCCACGCTAATACTTCTGTTCCTTTACCCAAAAGTTGCCTGGATGAGATTGCTTTTTAACAATAAGGCAGCCTATTGTACTTTTATCTTTTTTAAATTGTGTTTATCTTTTTGAAGTGAAACTTCTTTATCAGGGTCGGAATAAAATTTAGTGTAACATTTTTTCGTTACGCGTGACATTTTTCCGTTACGCGCCAGCTTTTTTTGTATAGCTTCATCTCTTTTACACCATGTTGCTATGGAAATACTAAATAATCAAAATGAAAAGTATGTGGATTACAAAACACAATTTACATTAACCAAAAATAAAATTATCGGATTAGAGTTTTATAATTAAATAATGAATTGTTATTACATACTGGACAATACGATTTTATGGACTTGCTATTGAAACTAATTAATAAATTCAAGATTATAACATGAAGAAGAAATTATGAAATATTATTTATAATATTTTTAAAATACATTGATTGTCTGAAATAGAAGAAATAAGAATGAAAAGAAATACGAGTTTTGGCTGAGAAATGGTCTGTTTTGCTATACCTAGAACGAACAACAACTCGAAACAGCAGAAACAATGATGAAGAATAATTTTATTTGTGATATAGTGACGATCCAACATGTTAAGAAGCCTAAAGTTATTATTTTTAAAGTGGATTGTGTACATTTGTCTGTTTTTATGGTACTTATGTGTTTCTTCTATGAGAATATTATACGTCAGAAACACTCGATGCACTTCTTACGTTTTAATTAATTAATACCCCTTAGCATCCGACGGGCGTTAGGAAACGCCCGTTTTGAAAAAGCGTAAACATCCGCGATAACGTTTGGGCGTTACGAAACGCCCTAAAAATAACTCCTTGGGAATAAATAAATTTACGAATGAAATGTTTATATTCTTTTATTTCTAACATTACTAATGCATTGCCAAATAACCAGAAGCCCGTAAGAATTTTTTTACTAACTCGGCTTAGTAGAAAATATTTTTTTCCTACTAAGCCGAGCCTCTGTTCAGTGCGGGCGTAGAACTGCAAGACGATCAATTGTTACGAATATCTTTAAATTTATGAATTAAAAGCGAAAAGTAATGTTTCATTTCTGTAGTCGATAGTGTTTTTTAATCTATATAAATTACAATAACAGCGAGTTTTGTGTTTTTATTGATAAAAATATAACAAATATGTAACCTTGAAATGAATAGACTACAACAGTCCCGATTTCTAAAAGCATTTTTATTATTCTATTTTTTTTTATTATTATTTTTTTTTATTTTAACTCGTTTAGCACCTATTTTTTATATAAAGAATATCATATCATAACATATTATAAACTGTCTATCTTTATCTCTCTCTCATTTTTAAGTGTCCATATTTGTAAAGGTGAAGCATCTCCAACTTTTAAAGCTTGGAGTTTGAAACTACCATCTATCTTTAGATGGACACTTATAACTGCAAATATAATTGAGATGTAAGAATCTTTTTTTTTATTGAACAGGCCTCATTAGATTTTCTTTTTTTTTAATTTTGAACTTTAATTTCGAAAATAACACCATCATCAGTATATAAATGCATTTGTTTCCTTCTCACCGGAACGTAGTCTCGTCATTCTAAATGATTTAAATATTTATTTTCATTCAGCTTATTAATGATACGTTATGAATTATATTATTAAATTATTTTCTGACCCTAAAGGCTCTCTTATATCTTAAATTTCACCTTTTTGTTTACTTGTAAAAATGTAATCCTACATTATTTTATTGTTTTAATAAAAATGTTAAATATATTAATTAGAAAACTATAATCATATAATCCTACAAGTCGTATTACTATCTCTAGTCGGTGCATAAATTTTAGAGTCTGGTTTTCTCGTGACATTTATAATATCATATTACTATACAATATTTTACAATTAAGATCGGATTGTGTTATAATTAATTATTTTAAATAATTATCTTATTAATTAATTATTAAAAATATTTTTATTTTTAAACATCTACACCTATGCACTCAAACGTAAATTACAAATAGAAACGTTAAAATAAATATTTTACTAAATTATCTTCTTTCAAAATTTCAAACAATTAAGTAAAACATTTCTCACTGTCGGATTTCAGAGTCTGTATAAAAATACATTACAAGGCAGGTTTTACTTAAAAACAAATGATTTCAACACGAATGTATTTGTTTTGTAAATTTGTGAATAATACTTAAATATTTGAATTTTAACAATAATGAAAGATGATAAGGTACCTACTTTTTATTCATATTAACGTAACGAATTTACTTTCATGTTATTTTAAAAAAATATATGTTCGCTATATTTTTTTACTAAATAACAAGATTAAGGAGAAATAAGATAAATATTGTTTACTTCTATTATTAATTGGAAACAAAAATCTAAACATTAAGTATGAAATTAATTTGTGCCTTTCTAATGAGGCTTCACACATCTTTTTTTAAGAAATACGTAATATTACCTAAAGGGTATAATTCCTTTGATTTATTATAATCAGTAGGATAAACCCCATATTTTCAAGAATATTTTATTAATGTTTTACTACTCACAATAACAATTAGTCGTAAATAGATGTCAATATTACATTTAAACGTGAGGTCTAAAATGTACTGAACGAGTGACCTCGTTACGTTTTTGGTGCGCAACGTATTGTGTGCAACTGTTTAATTTGGTTATCACTTGTCAGTGTCTTATTGTTATAAATATCAATAATTAATATTGTTATTCTGAAGTTATAATCTTTATCATTATATATTTATCATTATTTTGGTGGGTGCTATTAATATAAATATTTCTCAAGATAGTGTAGACTTACATTCGGATGAGTATTTAAATCTTTTAGCGTCGCACTCCATGACTCCAGCTCACATAATACCAACAATGTTTAGATCACGTTATCATAAAATCTTCTACAGCTCCGTTTCTTTAATTTTTGAAACTTATATTACCGATCATTCTCCTATTTTCTTCTGTACAGCTACCAGACCATTTTTTTTTAACGTCAGGAATCCTCATGGATACACACTTCCATCCAGGGGATGATGGAGGTGGTTATGTGAGACTTCTACTCACTAAACCTGACGGTTGCCTCCGCCGTCATAATGGGACACCATAGGATCGCTTTCGCACTCACCGCGATGCCCCGACGTGTTCCACGGAGAGGGTACCCCACAACGAGGAGCACCCATCCCTTTTTCGCAGGCTTGAAAGATTGTGGAGGGATCCCCTTCCCCCCACCCAAGCCTGCTGCATCTGAAGGGGGTCGAGTCAGGCCCCCTGGTAGAGCAGACTCTCGATACGACCCAGCGGGGTCAGCGACTCTGGTCAAACCGCGAGCCACGCGCCGGGCCGCACTAAAGCCCACTCAAGGCAGAGGACCCAACGTCGACCCCGACAAGTCGGGAACCCACCACGCCCAGACTAACCATCGCCAAGCGCAACCATGGCATCGCACTCGGCAACGATCAACCCAGGTAACGACTCGGACCATCTCCCCACCAAGCAGTGTTCTGTCAATGCTTGGTAGAAGGAGGTCCAGACCCCTAAACGACGCAGACGGCCTCTCCGTCAGCAAGAAAGAGACCGCCGCGTACCCCTCCCTATACAGCCGCGGGACCACCCCACGGTCCACTCTGCTAATCAGAGAAGCACCAGGAGCGATCCCGCGGCTAGCCCCGGCAAAGAGGGCCTGCACTCTCTCACCCTCGACGCCCAGGCTAACTTTCCACCAACGAAGGCCGATGGAAAAAGGCCCGAGCCCTCCCCCCCGCGGGCAGGCCACCCCGAAAGGTTACCCGCCCTGGCCAGCCATGGACCGGGGACAAATCCCCATGACCAACCCCACTGCGCCGGGTATTAGCCAACGGGAGAACCCGAAGGTGCTCAGTAACCGTTGTTGCCTAGGGAGCACCACGAGGAGGTTCCCGGCATTCGCCCCCCACAGCTACCAGACCTAATTTAACTAACCATAAGCATAGCTTTGTCAAATTGGACATAGCCTCAACTGTAACAGAAATTAACAACACCGTCTTTTCTATGGTTTTAAACTCAGTAGATCCAAATTCTGCGACTAACATATTCATCAAAACTATTGCAAATATTGTTAAAAGAAATAGCTTAAGAAACAGAATACCCAGTCGCAGGCGTATTAGTAAACCATGGATTACACCTGGACTTCTAAAATGTATAAAACATCGAGATAAACTATACACAAAACTGAAAAAGGATAGTAATAAGTAAATACTTAGGATAATTTTTATTAGGTACCGTAATTTTTGCAATAAGTTATTAAAAAAAGTAAAACGTGAGTATGAACGTAGTGAATTTGAAATTTGAAAAAATAGAAACGATCCGAAAGCGACTTGGAAGCTTATAAAACAAGTAGCTAACCTTCCACTTAAAAATAGTACACCTGGACAGCTACTAAACATTGCTTACAACCCAATAAAATCTGTTAACATTGTAAATAATTATTTTGCTAGTATTGGAAAAGATTTAGCTTTAAATAACTATAAAAATATAACTTGTTCAACTGCAAATAACCCATTAAAAATATCACCTACCATATCGTCATCTAATTTCAATAATTCCAACTCTATAGTATTATTTCCTGTAGACAACTCAGAGATAGGCCTAATCATCTCGGAGCTTAAAGACAATTGCGCTGAAGGCTGGGATGATATTCCCGTGTCAGTATTTAAATTCGCCCGTGTCAGTATTTAATTTAAATCCCTCATACTTGTCCTAAATTTAATTTTTAATTTTTGTCTGTCCTCTGCTGTTTTTCCGGTATTTTTTAAGAAGGCCATAGCATATCCCGTTTATAAAGGAGGTAATCAAAGAAATGAAAATAATTATAGGCCGATTTCAGTACTCAGTACAATATCAAAAATATTCGAAAAAAATCTTAATAAAAGACTACAAAGTTATTTAGAAAAAAATATAATACTGTCACCGTATCAATACGGTTTCAGAGCAGGTAGATCAACGAATGATGCGGTTCTTGATCTCACTACTACAGTAGTTAAAAATTTAGATCACAAACTGAAAACATTATGCATATTTCTACATTAGAGCAAAGCATTTGACACGGTTTCTATTCCAATCTTACTTAAAAAACTAAGCAGCTTCGGTGTTCGGGGTTTTGCTTTAAATTATTTCGTGATTACTTGTCAGGTAGACGCCAAATAGTAAAAATTAATGATTATTTTAGTGAAGAGAAGGAAATAACTTTTGGTGTCCCTCAAGGCAGCGTACTTGGGTAGCGTCTTTTTAATATATGTTAATGAAATTGTTGATTTAGCAACGGATCTATGTAAAACTATTAGGTACGTTGGTGTATGGATAGATAGTTCCCTGTCTTGGAAATCACATATCCAGTGCACAGTTTCTAGAGTTAGAAAGCTGATAGTAGCTTTTAATACTCTTAGAAATTCTGCAGACATTCATGTCTTAAGTGTGTTTACTATGCACTCACACAGTCAGTTCTTTCTTATTGTATTGCATCCTGGGGAGATGCGGCTAAATATCATATGTTAAGGGTGGAAAGGGCTCAGCGAGCGGTTTTAAAAGTGATGACGTTTAATCCTGTTCTTTTTTCCACGAAAAACCTTTACCTAGAGTGCCACGTTTTGTCAGTTAGGCAGCTATTTATAATCGCGGCCATATTGCAAAATAAGTCTGAGCTTCACTATCATGCCGCACTATCAAAACGTCAGGCCAATAGAATATGTGCCATAGAACATCGTAATTCTGTCTTAGCCAGCCGCCATTTTTATCACCTTAGTTGCTCACTTTACAATAACGTTAACAAGAAATTAGATATTTATTCACTTACAAAATATGAATGCAAATTAAAGTGTTTCTCATGGCTATCAATTCTGCCTTATGAAGAGACTTAGTCTTTGATTTTAAATCTTAATAAATAACTAAATGATTTGGTACAAAAATGACACAACATAACACACCAACACACCTACACTCAAACACGTACACTTACACACCCACAAATACATACACTTACACACATATTTATACATGCAATAATATACCAATTTTCGATTTTGTTTCGAGTTTATATTTATAATATGGAAAACTAATCCATAACTAATGTCATCGCATTAGCGAATAGTTTTTGCATTATATTCTTTGATTTGGAGCAATACTGCACATTATTAAGTAAGCGTTGACGCTGCGCTACAGTTTATAACTTTTGCAGTTGTCAACTTGTATGTTGTTTATGTAATACATGTTTGTTATTTTGTTTCAAATAAAAATTATTATTATTATTATTATTATTATTTTGGAATAAACTATGGTAGAAAGGGGTGTAGATAATATTGCCGGAACATCTTACAAATACGTACCTTTCATAAGTATCAATCTCTTTACAGTTAAATAAGTTTTTTCTCCGTCTGTTTAGATAATCGTACTTAAGGAATCCCCAGTCGTGCATCAGAGCTGACACACACGATTATTGTTTTTATAATTATTCACTGAATTTTCCTATAATTTTACAAATTGCATTTATAGTCGGTCTTCAAAGAAATCTGTTTTTTTTTATTATACTATTGATATTTTTATTATTTTTTTTAGAAAAATATATATTATAATGTTTTGACCATTCTAAAATTGCATTTATTTTGACTGTCTTTATTAGCACGCATTTATTTTGACTGTCTTTATTATAAATCGTATCCCAGCTAAGCGAAGGCAGTGTGTGATTGAGAGATCAAGTTGTGTAACAGAAATAGTATAATAAAGTGTAACAGTGATAGTAAAAAGTTTAAATAGTAAACAGTTTAGTGTATTTCTGAGCAGTGCCAATAAGGTGCCAATAATAATTATTATTATTATTAATATTTATTTTTTAAGCTATTGAATAGCTTCTATAGCAAGCCTTGAGCGTGGAGACCGAATCCATAAATTCCGTAACGAAAATAACTTAACACACCAGTGTTGTGTACCTATCATTTAAAAATAGCGTAAGCGCCAAGTTAATAATATGTATTATGAACTTTATTGCCTACCTATTGAGGTTTAGTTTATAATAAATGCTTTCAAAGTCAATGTCAAAAATTCCTTATTCATGAAAATGTTTTACATTTATTTGGACACGTCAAAATAAACAGATGTTGCAAAAAAATAGCAATATTATAATCAAATAAAAAAAATGGAAAATTTTATAATATATTAATTTATTTATTTTATTTATTTATTTATTTATGTACCATTAAATTAAAAATACAAAAAAAGAAGAAAATTACAAAGTACAAAGGATTGCTTATCTCTTTTAGAGATCTCTTCCAGTCACCCTTTTGTGTGAAACAGTTTACATATTATAGTATTGCGGTATGGTACGTAGATATATATAAGAAAAAGAAAGACAACGAAATGGTGTCAATATCAATATATATATATATATATATATATATCAAAAAATACTTTAATATATAAAAATATAAACATATGTAAACAGTATACTTATATAAACAATATAATATATACTAATATATACATATATACTAATGAAAAAAAAAAAAACATTACATTACTGATTACTTTTTATATTTCCGAAGAAAGGTAGTGCTCCTTAACTCTTAGCTTAAAAGAGTTAAGGGAAGGATTGTCATTCAGAACACTATGGGGAAGAGAGTTCCAAAGACGAGCAGCAACAACGGTAAAGGATTTTTTATAGAAAATAGAGTTGGAAAAAGGGACTTCGAGGGATTTCAAATTGACACACGCACGAGATGGTCTTTTCCTCGGTGGTGGTAAATGAAAACGTTCATTCAAGTAAAGAGGAGCAGACTTATTTAAAATGTTAAAAAGAAGCGATAGAATGTGCATATTCCGGCGAAGTCGGATAGGGAGCCACTTTAATAGATGTCGATATTCAGATATGTGATCAAATTTGCGCAATCCGTATATAAAACGAATGCACAAATTTTGAAGTCGTTCAAGTTTGTCAAGTAGCTCCTCAGATGCATCTAAATAGCAGACGTCGGCGTAGTCAAGAAGTGGAAGGAGAAGGGTTTGTGCTAGCATTATTTTAGTTTGTAAAGGAAGGAAATTCTGCAACCGCTTGAGAGAGTGAAGAGAATGATGTACTCTTCTACTAACTTCATCAATTTGTGGTGCCCAAGAGAGATGAGAGTCTATAATAATGCCTAAGTTTTTCGATTTCTCAGTCAGTGGTATAAATGTGGCATCATAAAAAATTTTTGGTAACAGTTTACTGTCAATTTTGTTGCGCAATTGTCGACTGCCTATTATCAAAGCTTGGGATTTTAGAGGATTAACAAGAAGGCCATACTCGTTGGCCCACTCTTTAATCCTGTTGAGGTCACAATTTAACCCTTGAATAGCAGAAGCAAGATCCTTAAGGGATGCATGACGGTAAAGCTGCAAATCATCTGCATATAGATGGTAGTGACAAGAGATAACTTTGGAGATTTCGTTAATAAATAAAGAGAAAAGAAGAGGAGATAATACGCCACCTTGCGGAACACCTGCAGAGATTTCTGCCCAGTCTGAGTAGTCCCCATCCATACAGACCCTCTGCCGGCGTCCACGAAGGTAAGAGTTAAACCAATTGATCACTGGAAGTGAGATATTAAGAGAGCGAAGAACACCCAGCAATATTTCAAAGTTAACTGAATTAAAGGCATTGCTAAAGTCAAGTAATACGAGAATCGTTAATTCTTTATTGTCCATAGCATACCGAATATCTTCAGTCACTTTAAGTAAAGCCGTTGTGGTGCTATGTAACGGACGGAAACCAGATTGTAGAGGATTGAATAAGTTATTAGAGGATAAGAAGGAGGTAAGTTGCTTATGGACAGCATCTTCCAAAAGCTTAGAAAGGATAGGTAAAATTGAAATAGGACGATAAAATGAAAAAGAGATTGGATTAGAAGTTTTGGGCAATGGTGTGACATGTGCCGATTTCCAAACACAAGGAAAAGTATTGGTGAGTAGTGAACAATTTAAGATATGAGCGATAATGGGTGTAAGAATATCTATAATAGGAATAAGCATGTCACGACTGATGTTGTCGTGACCAACTGCCTTTGTTGAAATGGACAGAATGCTCTTTTTAATATCAGCTTCCGAGATCTTTTGGAAATGGAATGAATCACAGATAGGTGGGGTGACAGAAGCCAATTTTTGAAGGGTTAAATGTTTTTGGAGGTCGTCAACAACGGATAATGGAGAACAAAAATACTCATTAAGTGAATTTAAATTAATCTGTTTATTAGTATTGATGGAGGTTTTACCCACACCCAGTGATTGTAAAAATCTCCATTTCTGTGAAGGAGATAAATTCTTGAGAGAAGAGAAAACATAGCGGCGTTTAGCGTCCCTACACATTCTATTACAGAGATTGCGCAGCTTTTTATAATTAGCGATATTTTCGTCGCTTGGATCCCTTTTGGATTTACTTTTGGCTTTGTTGCGGCAAATCATATTTTTCCTTATTGTATGATTAAGCCAAGGAGCTGGAAAATGTCTGACCCTTAAAGGTTTAAGTGGAGCGTGTGAATCATATAACTCAATGAGGGTCGAGTTTAAAATATCAACTTTGTTGTCTACAGTAGATGCTTGGTAAATTGGTGTTAAGTCCAGGGAATCGGCATCTCGTATAAGGGCTTCGAGGTTTATGTTCTTGTAAATGCGGCGCAGAATCACCTTCTTTTTACGTTTAGGGACAGATAGATCATAGCGAAGGAAAAGAAGGTCATGATATGAGAAGGGAGCAGTAAGTTGACCGTGTTCAAGCACATTCACAGAATTAAGTACAATAATAACATCTAAAAGGGAAGCTTGACAGGCCGGAGCAAAGTGGGTTGCAGAAAGAGGAAAAATAGACATATTAAAAGAAGAAATAAGAGATTTCATCTTATTAGATCTGTGGTCATCTTTTAATAAACAGGTATTCAGATCACCCATGAGTATGCAATGATTGTACATAGGTAAAAGTTTGTGAAGGAGAAGTTCTAGTTCTTTAAAGTAGTTAAAAGTATGAGAAGGACTATATAAAACACCGAGAAGAAGTTTAGAATGGGAAGCAGAAATTTCAAGAAACATGTATTCTAGATAGTCGGAATCAGTGTTAGTAGATTGGCTTACAACGCTAAATGATATGCTGTCTCTAAGATAAATACAGACTCCACCGCCTCTTTTACCATTGCGATCATTGCGTATCAGCGTAAAGCCGGGAAGAGAATACAGTGTCGATGACAGAGAAGGTTTTAGCCAAGACTCTGTCACCAAAATTCCATCAACTAGGACGTTGCTAAATGATGCGAGAAGGTCAGAATAGTGAGCCGGAATGCTTTGTGCGTTGATATGAACCAAGTTCAGACACTGGTTATTACTAAGGAAAATAGATTGAAGTTTAGAATCAAGAGAAGAGGAATCAGTGTCTGTTAATAAACTGCTGTTAGCGCTATGGAAACTCTCTGAAGAAGTGCATGAAAAATAGTCATCGTTTATATTAAAAATAGATAAATTGGACATATTATAACAGTACTATAAAATATATTATATATAAATAAATACTTTTTAAATTATACAAAAAATAATAATACTTTTAATTCACACTACACTTAACACCCACACCACCTGGCTAAAAATAGTGCAATATTATAATGAAACGAAACCAAAATAAAGAAACAGTGAAATTAATAACAAAAAAAAACGAAAACATTATTGAAATTAAAACTAAATAATTCTATGTATTAAAGTAAAGAAAAAATAAATAATAATAATAAAGTACTTGATAAAATAACGTGTCGTTAGCCCTTAAGTGTTTATACAAAACTAAAACACATTTGACATTAGGTTTGTCTATTGACAGCTGTCATTTGGCACTTGTAAAATATTAGTTACTAATGATGTATAAACATTGCAAAATTTAGTTATTAAGTATATTAGGAAATAAATGTTCCTACAAGTTAATTAAAAAAAAATAAAATATTAGGAAATAAATGTTCCTACAAGTTAAAAAGTTCTTTTATAAAGAAAAATAATCAAGCATAACATAGAATTATAAGAAGATGTTATTAATAATACCTAAGTTTGTTAACATTCAAGTCTATTTACCGGAATGTTTTACAACTCGACGAGTTCGGGCTGTTCTTTGGTCTTGGACAAACTGTTGTGCTTGAGGAAAGATGTTAACCACACTTTGAAGTTCAGGCAGTGAAACGATCTTTTTCCTCGTTTTATCAGGCAGGGCGATGACAATACAGCCATCCGATGTCCAGCAGTTCTTCATACCGAAGTGTTTTCTCGCTGCCACAAATGCTTCTTGCCTAGGCTTCGTGAGAAACTCCGAAACAGTTATTCCGGACCCCTTTAATGCGGTTTTAGCTGCCCAAACTTGATTTTTGTACTTCAAATTTGAGAAGCGCACTAGAATTGGCCTGGGTTTATCCCTCTTAGTGCCCAGACGATGGATGACATCAACGCAGCTAGGATTTATGTCACATAACTTCATCTGCTTACAGAGAGTGTCATAAATCAACTTTTCAGTATCATCCTTCTCCTCCGATAACCCATGAAACAGCAGCACCTTCCTGCGAGCAAGCATCTCATGGCCATCAAATCCGGATGATAGTAGTTCCAACTGTTGGCGTAGCATGGAGAGGGCTTTCCAAATCCACTCTTTGAAGATTGAGTAATCTTTGATGAGTGAGCTCAGATCTACAAGGCCACCCGAGGAAGCCTTTGAAGAAGATTGTGGTTGTGATTGTGCCAGTGACTGATCAAACTGAGTCATACGAGACTCAAATAGTGTAACCATCTCCTCCATATTCTTACTGAGCTGTGTGTGTAAATCCATATTTCTTGACTGATGAGTTTAGTTTCAAATGAATATTTGCCAGGTAATGTAGGAACTTTTTTATTGTAAATCTATATCATTTATTACTATAAGCAAACGCAATTATATTTTTATTAAATAAAATTACAAGAGCAAAATTGTATGTTGTTAATTAGAAAACTACCCGACTTGTAAAAAAAATGCCCGTTCAATTAGTAGAGCTCATGAGAAGATCCAGGCAAAGAAACTCATGGCCACTCTTTTCAACTGCCAATTACAGATTTTTTATGAGATAATATTACAATAGTTTAGTCCCAAGCCTTTTATCATTTATGTATTCCTTAATTGTATAGTAGGCCTTATCTTGCAGTTTCTGCTTTACATGCAATTTAAATTTTGAATGTGAAAGTTTTTGAATTTCTGGCGGGACTTTATTATAAAAATAGACACATTGTACATAAAATGACTTATGAATCTTTGCCAGAAATTTGAAATATTTTTATGAACGTAAATTAAATTTTCATAAATATATTGATTATAAACAGTCATAATTTTAAATTTTTAAATTTGTTTCTTAAAGAGTCTTTTGGTCTCATATTATATATTGCGCGAACAGCCCTCTTCTGCAATGTAAATATGGTATCAATGTCCGTCGCATTGCCCCATAAGAGTATACCGTATGACATTAAGCTATGAAAGTAACTAAAGTAAACTAATCGAGCAGTTTCCATATTTGTTAATCAACATATTTTTTATATTTGCTTTTGTCAAGCAGAACTAAGTCTGCTTGACAAATCAAATATTTGAGGACCCCATTGCAATTTTTCATCTAAAGTAATGCCCAAGAAAGTAGTAGATTTGACCAAGTCCAATCCCTCATTATTTAATTGTACATTGGTTCTAACATTTTTAACTTTTGGTAAACTGAATTTGACACATTTCGTCTTTTTTTTATTGAGTAACAAATTATTGGCGTTAAACCATTGTACAACATCTGAGAGAGCATTGTTTACATCGTCATTATTACTTAGAAATATCGATAATAAATATCGATATTTCTAAGATTAAAGACGATGTAAATAATACTCTCTCAGATTATCGATATTATTATTTAGAAATATCGATAATTATTACAAAAAAAAAATTGAACGATATATCGATAGTTTGATATTGAAATGCAGATATCGTAGTCGATATTTATTTCAAATAAGTTTTCGTTTTTTTTCTTGGTAAATTATTTAATCTATACTAAATCAACAATCGTAAACTTACTATATACATATAGTATGCTGTACATTATTTACATTAAGAAAAAAAAACAACTACATAAATAAATAAACTACTATAATTGCATAAGTCGATAAAAAATGCTATGCAAGCTTTACCGCGGCAGTCTCCGAGTGCCACACGTCTTTTTTTTTATGTATGTACCCCGATTTCTCCGAGGGTTCTGAAACGATTTACGTAATTCTTTTTTTGTTTGATGCGAAATAGTTTCGAATTGGTCCCATAAAAATTCAAATTTGATTCAGGTAGGCCCATTAGTTTTTATTTTATGAGCATTTTTTTCTTAGTTTTGAACTAGCTCCTCCGCAAGGAAAACAAAAAGTGCTGTGACTAATGACATCTGTTGTTTTGGATATGTGAAGTCTGACGCGCTGCTACTAGCCGGTTCTCACGTAGCTGTAAGGTTTCGTATCACTTCTAATCTATTACCCCTTTGCTCAGTGCCTCGCTCTCTAAACGCTCATTAATGAGGCCAAGTCTATTAGCTCTCTGCTCAAAATACTCATTCGCAAGACGCTTTGGGATCTTACCGAGTCTAGAATTATGCTGATCAATAGTTTCTTGACGTAATCGTGATTTCATATATGCCTTCATGGCCAACCTACGTTTTTTACGATCTTTAATAGTTTCAAAAAAACGTGAAATTGTGTTTCGAAGAGATTTTTTACAGGGAAGACTACTTCGATCCGTTCCCGTTTCTTGAGATCTATATTTTTTAAGACACGCAGCACCTTTTGTAGGTCTAACCATGGCTAATTGATAATGTAGCAATAAACTAAAAAGTATTAAATAACAAAATAACTACTTTAAAAAAAAGGACTTTAAAACTAAAAAGTAATAAATAATGAAGATTTAATATTTATTATATACTACCTATTATTTATATGTCTACTATTTTATTTACTAATAGGTTTGAAGTCGGCTTTAAACAAATAATTATATTTAACCACTTAAAGGAATACGAGCAAATTAATACATTGAAATGCCTACTTTAATACTAAAAACCAAAATTATGAAAATGTATTCAACAGAATTCTTATTTAAATTGAATGGACATGTGAATTATGAAAGACGACAGACGAGACGAAGCTTCTTAGCAATCCATGGATTCACCGTGCGGGTGCCGGGCCCATCGCGTTGCAAGGAGAGGAGTGCAAGCAGTGCCTGGGACTTGCGACCCAGGAGTAGGTTTAAGGGGCCCCTTTATTATGCGCAAAAACGCTCACCTTCACCCTCCACACTCCTCTCCCTACCTAACCAAATTTGGAAAGAACCTACTAATGCCGCCTTTGAAGTACGTTCTAGAAATAAACCGATGCTTGTTCTAGAAAGGCCAAGATCTTTAAGTAGGCTATAGAGAGATTTTGCTGTTATACCTCTCGCTCCCACTTCTACCGCGTACAAACTAACTATAAATTTATTCCTGATCAGTTCGTTGGTTAGTTCGTAATACTTATTGAGCTTGAATGTGTGATCCCTTGGGATGTTTGTTTCCCAAGGAACAGTAAGCTCCACAAGTATCACGCGCCTCAGATGTTTCGAATACAGGAATAAGTCCGGTCTGGATGACGAAACACCAACATCCTCAGGGATTTTGTAATGCTTTTCATACGTGTCCATCATGAGAATCCAATCAGGAGCCGCGCCTAATATTGAATAAGGCTTCGCTTTTGATTTTTTGGAGGAGCCTTCTTTTACGAATTCTATAGATCGTTCGGTGGTTGTTATACCCTTCCGCGCTCTTGCTACTGAAAGACTAACCGCTTCCCGTATAATTTCTAATACCTTGTCGTGGCGACGCGAGTATTGACCTTTATCTAGAAGTACCCTACACCCTACTAATAGGTGTTTCGCGGTTCCTATTGCCTCCCCACAGATGTTGCAAGACTTTTCGGTGGCTTTGCCCCATCTTACTAAATTACTTTGATCTGGGAGAGTCATTTGGAATGCATTAAGATAGAATTTTAATAATGCTGGGGACCAATCATAAATTAAGGTGCGCCACTTCAAAGCTAGTGGAATACAAAAATCTCCTATGGTCACCCATTCGTTTTGAATTTCTAGGCTCATCGCGTGGAGTCGGTAATTATCGTTTTCGTCTTGTCGAATAAAAGATTTTGTTATGTCTATGTCTTGAACTTTCCTACTTGATCCTAGCCCTACTTTATTTGTTTGAGCACCTATCATAAACTTTTTATGGAATTGAAGTCGTGACTCGAGCTCTGAGGCAACTTTGTCTTTTGGGAGAGAAGTTACAGTATCATCTTTAGATTTTCCGATGATATGTCTTTTGGTAACTCTTAGATGTTTGTAGAGCTCCGATGGTTTCTTTAATTTTAATCCAAAGTTGTTACGGTCTCTAAATAAGGTTGAAGAGTCCGCTGAGTGCGCTAACCCGAGCCATAACTTCAATGTCTTTATGACGCTTGCATCTAACTTTGACAAAAGGGTTTTATTTATATCATACACGAGGAAAGGCCAATTTAGACGTGATGTTAAATAATTATCGTAAATCCAAGCTTTTTTGACGTTACTTATTGGTTGGTTGTCTACCTTTTTGAGATCGTTTAAAAAGCTATCGACTATTACATCCAACGATGGAGTACGGCCTTGGTAATCGATTTTTTTACCTAAAAATTTAAACGGAGCTGCTTCCGTAACCGTACTAACGCACTGACCGCCTATTATAAGACCCGGATCGTAAGAGGTATATTTGGTATTCCGTCTACCCAGACACAGACTAAAACATTTACTTGGTTTTGTCCTCAATCCGCCCGTCCACGTACAGAAATCCTCAACTACATTTAAAAGTACCTGACATTGTTTCGGATTACGTGTCAGTATCGCGAGATCATCTGCAAAAGCTAGTATGGATTCTGTGTATTTGTTGTTGAACTTAAACCGATAGCCCCACTTTTTTTCATTTCTAATTAATTTGTCTATTAAAATATTAATAACTATATTAAATATAATAGGAGAAATACAACAGCCCTGAAATAAACCAACGTTATAATTAAGTGGTTTTGAATGGTTTTCATTAAAAATTATTGAGAATTTTAATTTTGAATAATATGATGCAATAATGTCGCGAACTACCATAGGAAAGTTATACCATTTAAGCGCGAACATCATTAGTTCATGTCGTACCGACCCAAAGGCGTTTTCTAAGTCTATCCAACAAACCGTAATTTGTCTCTCGCTAGTTCTAGCATCTTTAAGGCTTTCCGATATTAACGTATTATGTTCCAGGCATCCAGAAATTCCGGGCAAAAACCCTTTCTGGTGATTAGGCCTGAAATATCTATTGTTAATCATGAATTGCGTCATTTTAGTTTGTAAAAAAGAGAAAAATATTTTGGAAATTGTATTTGTTAGGGCTATCGGTCTAGTATCCTTGGGATTATTGACATTGTCGTTTTTCGGAATGAGGACAAAAAGGGCTTTTCCGAACGATACCGGTATTTGCTTTCTTGACCAGATTTTACCGAATATATTTAAAAGATGTTTATGGAGCGACGGACATTTTTTGTAAACTATATAAGGGATACCATCCGGACCTGGTGCTGACTTAGATGGTTTCATTTTAATTATTTTATTGATTTCCTCCAAAGTTGGTGGGTTGGCTTGAAAATCTTCAGTAGGAGTCTCAGGTTTGTGTTCGTTTGGATCCCCATATAGTCTTTGGTTTTCTGGCACTTCGTATGTGCTTTTATAATGGTCGAAAATTTGCTCGTTGGTCAAGAGAAGCTTACCTTTTTGATCTTTGAAAATGTTTTTTGAGTATTTAAAAGGATTTTTATCAAAGTCTACTTCATGTTTTGCCCGATCAAAGCTATCACGATTTTTCGTTATTTGATTTGTTATACCTTGGATAAGTTTAAGAATTGATCGCAATGCCCTAGACAGTTGGTGACTAAGTTGATTATCGCCTAAGGCTTTGGCTATACGAAGTTTCTTTATAAGATCTCTTTTTTTCCTCCTCATTTTCAATTTAAAACCGTTTTCTTTATTTTTGTGAGCATAACGATTCGTAGGTGGATAGTGCTCATTAAAGTAGTCGTAAATAGTATTTTGGAAAGTCTCTACTTGCGCATCGAGTACCTGATTTGAGCCCGGGTGCTCTAACAGGGCCGCTATATTTTGGTCATGTACTTTCCAGGTCGATTGTTTAGTATTTGGAATGCTAAGACGCGTCCGGATGGTCATGGACTCCTGATAGTTTTCATTCAATGGCTCACCATGAGATATATGAGGGTAAACTCTATCCGCAGTGAAAACTGAAGATCTTACCGACGGTTGCCGCACTTCAGCACCATTGTGTGTTTTAAGATGTTTAATAAACCAGGCTCGTCTTTTGTAATTTTTCCCGCACGTAGGGCATTTCAGTTCCGTTATCGCGCCGTTTTCGCCGTAATTGTCAACCGGTGGACAGTTCTTCCGCCCCCCCTCTCGGACTGTCCTAGGGGTATTTTTCTTATTTGGACTTTTAGCGTTTATCGACGTTCCCGGGCTTGGCTTGCTAGGCCATCGCCCTCGGCTGTCTTTCCAGCAGTCTGCTGTCTTCCCAGCTGCCAGCTGTCTTTCCAGCGTCAACTGTCTTTCCAGCGTCATCCCGTCTCTCCGGGCTGTCAATTTAGATAAGACGAAGCTTCTTAGCAATCCATGGATTCACCGTGCGGGTGCCGGGCCCATCGCGTTGCAAGGAGAGGAGTGCAAGCAGTGCCTGGGACTTGCGACCCAGGAGTAGGTTTAAGGGGCCCCTTTATTATGCGCAAAAACGCTCACCTTCACCCTCCACACTCCTCTCCCTACCTAACCAAATTTGGAAAGAACCTACTAATGCCGCCTTTGAAGTACGTTCTAGAAATAAACCGATGCTTGTTCTAGAAAGGCCAAGATCTTTAAGTAGGCTATAGAGAGATTTTGCTGTTATACCTCTCGCTCCCACTTCTACCGCGTACAAACTAACTATAAATTTATTCCTGATCAGTTCGTTGGTTAGTTCGTAATACTTATTGAGCTTGAATGTGTGATCCCTTGGGATGTTTGTTTCCCAAGGAACAGTAAGCTCCACAAGTATCACTACATCAAAAGTTAAGATACGTAAATAAAGTTATAAAAGAGCAATTAAATATTTATATGATTACTAGCGTGAATCGATGCGAAGAAAAACAAAACAATAAATAATTACGAAAATGTATTCAACCGAATTCCTAAATAGCTTAGCACCGACTTCAAACCTATTAGTAAATAGGACATATAAATAATAGGTAGTATATAATGAATATTAGATTTTCATTTTTTTTACTTTTTAATTTTAATGCTTCCACGATTACTAAGAAACCAACCAAGATTTTAAATTATGCGTAAAGAGACCGAAGGTGATGCTAACAAAGTACAATATCATTATATTATTTTAACTGTAATAGTTATTTAACATAATAACAACATTATTAAAATATTTTACAACCTGTTTATAATGAAATGAAAGAGTATATCTAATGAATATTGGCTAAACAAATTGGAATTGCAACCATAGTGTAGCATATTAATTGGAATCGATAGTGACCTCTGTAGCATAAACCAACTTCAATAAACGTCTCTGTTAGAACATTAGTAGTAATATACCAGTTCAGCGGTTATTGTATCTCACGGTGTATATAGCTAAGTATATTATTAGTAGTGAACGCTCAATAATTAAATACTCAGTTCTCTTACATAAGGGTCAAAGGTATGAATACCTGGCTTTAATTCGCAACTGATTAAACGAAATCAATAATCTTTTGCTAATATGTTTCATTGACAAAATTGAAAATGTCTTCAGTCTTCTACCACCCTGATATTACAAAAATGAGGGTACAGAATCGCCGGAAGTAACACATTACTTTGATCCTTATGTAAAAAATAAAACAGCTGTTACTGAAACGATTGCCACACACTCACTGCAATTCATTATAATATAATATAATTAATATTCGCTTTTGCAGCATACTTCAAAAGTCAGAATTAAAACACTCCTAAGTAAGAATTCATGTGTAGTTCAAAGTGTGTTAGTTCTCCACTTACATACGTTACTTCCAGTTTTAATTCCAAAGGGACTTTAAAACAAAATATTTAATAGGATGTCGCTGGTATTTAATATTTAAAAAAATAAATGATGAGTGATCATTATAACAGATATTTAAACAAATTCTATTTTATGTATGTTGACAACAATGTATTTTTATTCATAACATAGTTATAAGAAAATATAATAAAAAAATATTACCACTTTAAAATTTGTTGATAATTTTGAGGGTCATTGCATACATTGAGCTTCTAAGGAAGTGATTTTAATATTCTTTTAATCTGTTAGAAAACTTTTTATTTTTAATATATAATTTTATTTCTCTTCATTAAAATGATTTTGATAACAGACTTGTAATCACTATAAAAAAATGAACAATATTGTTTGAAAATATACAGTAATATTGGAATTATATAATAATGTTAAATTACAGTATATTTATTTAAAAAAGTTAACTAATTTATTAGGATTGAAGGTAAATAGCAAACGCTAGTCTATTACCAGTGTTCAGTAAACACACTAGCCGCAGGATGAGTTTCTGATTATCACTACTTAAGCTAAACGATGACAGCGATGTATTTGTTTTTTAATTGTGTAGTTTGATAATTAATTCCATATCATACAAACCTGAAGCAGAATATTATTTAAACTAATACAAAATGAAAAAACTGAATATAATCCAAATACACTTATATTTTCGTTTAAGTGCATATTGTGTATTGACAATATTTTTTTGTATTATAATATTGTTGTAAAAATCTTGAAATTCTATACGCATAAAAATAGAAACACATTGGAACTTTTAACGACATCAATATACATTAATTATAATAAACATATTATATGTGATAAGTTAACCATCAACAAACACACTTTCTCAATGTTTTTAAATTGTTATATAGCACAAAAGTATAGGAATATGACGTACTTATAACAGAGGTTTAATTAAACAAACGAGGTACCTACAGGGTGGGCCAAGAATTCGTTAACATTTAAATGTAACTTACCACGCAAACTATTGCCGCGCGGGGCGCGGGCGCGGGCGGGGGCAATAGCTCGCTTCTTGGAAATTTAGTCGCAATGGATCGCTTCACGGGGCCACAACGCGCTTACTGTGTGAAACAGTTTTATTTAAACAACTTTTCGCTCATTACTGTGAGACGCTTATTTCGCGTCGAATATGGTTTACACGACTTAAGTCAGTGTCCAAGTGCTCCTTTAATAAAGAAATGGGTGAAGAAGTTCGAAGAGACGAGATCTACACTAAATGTGAAACAAACCGGCGGCCCGCGGACTTCTCGAAGCGAAGAGAACGTGCAGCAAGTTTCCGCTTCTGTTCGACGTGATCCAGATTTATCGACGCGCAAACGTTCGGCTGAATTAGGATTATCCCGCACATCATTACGCCGTATTTTGAAATTAGATTTGAAATTACATCCATATAAGATCCAGATAGTGCAAGAACTAAACCCTAATGATTTAAATTTGCGTAAGTCATATGCCGAAACAATGTTAACTCGATTCAGTAATTTTGACAACATCTTATTCTCTGACGAAGCCCATTTCCACCTAAATGGACATGTAAACAAACAGAATTGCAGGTATTGGAGCAGCGAAAATCCCAAAGCTAAACATGAAAGGCCACTTCACTCTCCTAAGGTAACTGTATGGGCTGCAATTTCAGCAAAAGGAATCATCGGACCTTACTTTTTTAAGATTCTCGAGGCCGTTCAGTTACTGTTAATTCTGCCGAGTATGTGAAAATGTTACGGGAGTTTTTAGCACCGATGCTACTGGAATTTGCTGGCTATAATCGTAACACATGGTTTCAACAAGATGGAGCCACGTGTCACACATCGAACGAGTCCTTGCCGGTGGTCAAAGAAATGGTTCCGGAAAAGCTGATTTTCAGACGAGGTGACATCCCATGGCCGCCCAGAAGTCCAGATCTATCCCCAGCAGACTTCTTTTTATGGGGTTATTTAAAGAGTCGTGTCTACATTGATAGACTGAATACACTCCGTCAACTTAAAGAAAAAATCATCGAAGAGATGTCGGCGATCTCGCGGTCTCTTTGCAGAAGAGTATTCGAAAACTTCAGGACTCGCTTAGATGAGTGCAAAAACCGAAACGGTGGTCATTTAGACGAAATAATTTTTAATAAATAAATTATAACTAATTAGCTTTCTCGTAAATAAACTATTTCTAAAATATGTTAAATGGTTTTTTATACGATATTTTCAAATGTTAACTAATTCATGGCCCACCCTGTACTATTAATTATAAGACAAGGAATAACGTTTTAAGTAGAGCTGCTTACAAAAAATATAAAGACCTATAAGGCTCCTAATAAATTACTTGCTAGTAATAAAATATATTTCATTAATAATTGTGATGTATGCGACAGCCGACAACTGTCTTTGTAAATGTATGTTTATAAGTGTGCTTGCGCTGTGTCTCAACATGGCCATGGCGGGGGGATGTCTCAGTCTGTATTAAACCACAATACCAACTACGCGTATATTATTTGATAAACACCTCAGTGGCGACACGGATGGAAGTTCATTATTAAAAACGTTTAGTCACACAAGTCATAATTAGATACATTAATTATGTCGATTGGGAAGTTGTCAGAGTTTAACGTGAGATCGGGTAACTGGACATTGTATGTGGAACGGACGGAAATGTTTTTTAAAGTGAATAATGTTGAAGATGAGCTTTGGTTACCTACATTAATCGCGGCAATGGGTGATAAAGCCTATGAATTGTTAAGTAATTTAACAAGTCCTGACAAACCTAGCACGCAGAAATATGCAGCGGTAATGGCGGTGATAGCAGGAATGCGGCGGGAGTGTTGAATTCATTTGTGGCGCGAAATCTACGTTGGCGGGGTGGTCGTGGTGCAAGTAGTAGGTGCGGGTCGTACTGTTATAAGGTTTAGGGGTTGAGCCTTTTTAAAAAAAACTAATTCGATTTTCTTAAGACAACCGTCGGGTATAGGAGTTGGAATTGGACTAACTTGCTACTCGTCAGGATATGTGGACGCTAAGGCGATGGAAATGATGAGTACACTAGTAAGATGATGAGTAGGCTTTATAGGGTGCAACGGATAGTTATAACACCTCCCCACAGTAGACTGAACTTTGGGGTTGAACTTGAAAGTTCAGGAAGGCAACGGAATATTATATATTTGTTCTAATACTGGGAGAAGGAATGTCATCTGGTTTCTGGGACGTTTTACTAATTTTAATTGGAGTGACAGGATCGGGATTAGGTAATTGATTCACAGGTAAACTAGTTGAAGTTGAGCGAGAAAATAAGGGAAATTGGTAGGGATGACGGTTGTGTGATTTAATATACCAATACAATTTAATCATACAATACAGAAATATAATACTAGTAATCAAAATTAAAATAATTGAGTAGTGAGTCTCGTATTTGATTATTTGATGTTGATTGATTATTTGGTCTGTCTTATCGGAAATGGAATTTAATTTTGACTTGGTTTCCGGCGTAAAAAGATCTAGATCGATATTTTGTAATTTAATACGGGGTTCACTACTTAACTCGCTTTTAAACTTATTTAGAATACAGCAGGAATCGTTTATTATATTAAAATCCGAATGGATTATGTTAACATTAATTTTAATATTCTTAAATTTAGGAATTAATTTAGTACTTTTACAATATGCAAAACAATCATTTGGAATATAAACAATGCCTGTTCCAATAATATTAAAATCAATATTTGTTTGATTCGAACATTCAACATAAAACTTAGTACTTTTAGATTGTACATAAATCCAATTATTATTGCTAAGTTTTTTCCATAAATCTAAATGACCGTAAATAAAGTCTGTTTCACATTGTTTTGGTAGTACACTTATCACATTTGAAATTAATTCACTTTCACAGCTGGGATTAGCACTAGTGGAGAACACTGTCATTACGTCACAAATAAATTCACGGGAGCTTATCACTCTGCATTCATTTAATGATTCAAGATTACAATATTCTGATTTGTCTTTGGTCATTGCGATATATTTACTCGTGGGTATTATAAAACTAAATGAGTCAGGTTTTACAGAATTGTGTGGGGTAGGTAACGCTATATTATGATAAACATTATAATCCTTAGGGGAGACTAATGGTACCCTAAGTATAAAAATAATCTTATTATTTAAACTATAGCAAATAACATTAGAGATGTTCATTAATATGTGTATATTACTTATTTCTAAAGCAATCGGTAATTTAACACGTGCAGTTAAATATTTATAATTGTCGACAATCTCTTGGTATAACTGCGTGGGTGGTAATACGGCCGGGTGAACAATGTTTTGTTTACTGAACATGATAGCATTTGTTATGTCTTCTAATTGAAACGATAATGAGAGTACAGTGGCTTCCAAACTATTCAATATTGAATGAATATTTGTTTTTATAATTAATTCGTCAGAAACTATAGAGAGGTTTTTCAGTTGCAATGACAGATTGTCAATACCTTCGTTGAGTCTGGCTTCATTATTTTTTATTTTATATATACTCTCATTAAATTTAGATAAAGTGGAAATAGTAACTAATATATTTTCTTTTACTAATGAACTCAACCTTTTCTCATTATCTTGTACATTACGTATGGCGTTGTCATATTTTATGGCGTCATCTTCGTTTAGAGTACCAAAGATGGTTTTAGAGAGGACACCTATAGCACCCATCCATGCACCACGCTTGAACCTATTATGACTCATTAGATGTTCAATGGAGGCATACTGGGAAATAATGTCGTGGTATCGGACAGTGAGCGGTTCTAATGTGTTATGGCATCCTATAGCTTTTATAAAATCTATTCGTGATTGACCACATACAAATTTCATTGTATCTATTAAAGAATTTATATTTTTAATGTGAGATTTAAGATAGGAGATATCATATGGAGTCACTATGTCTAGGTGACCGGTATTAATTTTAATTTCACCCACTGAATCGAAATAGATTCCAGGACTTGATGTGATTGGATGAACATATTCAGGGAGACCTTCAGCCAACACGCTGTAATGAAAGGAGACATTGAAGTTACCGACTTAGATTTGATGTAGCTTTATTAATTCTAAAAAAAAAATATTATAAAACATTATATATTAATTCTTAATATTAAAAGATAATAGTAACTAAAGATGATTATAAAAAGGTGTATAATTATGGTTTAAAAGTATAAGATTAATTATTGTAAACTTAATATCTATATATAGTTTTGATTTCTAGAACGAGGTTCATCATTAACTGTCGCAGGTTTTATTTCATCATAATGATGTTTGACATGGCGTCTATTAATTAGAAGAGATAAGGTGTGATTGCCATGAATTTTCACAACCTTGTATGGGCCTTTCCAGACAGGTGATAGAGCTTTTCGTAACCTAAGATGATTACGTAGCATTACGTAGTCACCAACTTTGTATATAATTGGACGACTACGTATATCGTAATAATTTTTTGATCTTAATTTTGAGTTGTGTATAAATTCGAGAGCCTTTTCACGTGAATGTTTCATTCGGTGTTGAAGCATTTTAACATATTCAGGGTATGTTACTGTGGAGTTATCATTATACAAAGAGTCTAGGATTCGAGGTTTATGCCCGAATAATAATTCATACGGAGAGTAATGTGTTGTAGAATGAATGGAAGTGTTGTAGGCCAACATTGCGGTGTATACATAACGAGGCCAATTATCCTGATTTTCGTTAACGTATGTTTTTAAGTATTCTTTTAGCGTTGAGTGCGATCTTTCTAAAGCACCTTGTGTCTGTGGGTGATAAGGGGATGACCACAACTGTTTTATTTTAAGGATATCACACGTCTTTTTAAATAATTCGGCTGTGAAATTGGTACCTTGGTCGGTGAGTATTAATTTGGGAATACCGAATAACGAGATGAAGTGTACAAGACATTCGCTTGACTCCTCTGCAGTATTACAACGGATGGGATATGCTAAAGAAAATTTAGTAAGGTCGTCCTGCATTGTTAAAATAAATCTTAGTTTCGCAGTTCCGGCTTCGGGTAAAGGGCCTACAATATCAATTGATAGTTTTTCGAAAGGAACTGTTGTCGTTGAAGTTATTATCATAGGCGCTCGGTTTGTTCTTCGTAAAGCTTTATTCGTTTGACACGACTGACATTTTCGGATATAACTTTCATATTTTTCCAATAAAAACGTTCACGTATGCGATTATACATCCTTGAGTTCCCTAAGTGACCTGCTGTTGGTAGGTCATGATTTTCTTTTAGGATTTTTTGGACCTCACTAGGAGAAGGATAAATTATATTATTATGGTATATATGGATTAAAATATTAGTTCCGTCGAACAGATATCCTAGAATATTATATATTTTTACAAAACAATGTTTATCGAAGGGGTTTTTAAAGTCCGATATGCTGATGTCATTTATTGTTGGGTAGGACATCATTATTTGATCACGGGCAAATTTCATTGATTTAAATATGTCTGGGTAGGAAAAGTTATCAAAGTGATGTACTTTTGTAAATAGGAATAAATAGTGTATATTGTTGACTGTAAGAGGTAATGTAGTAAATAAGTCTCTTTCTAGTTTTAAGAAATCATTGCGGACGTTTTCAGGGCAGTTATTAAGTACCTCTTGTACGTACGGCATAGATTCATCCAGGTCAATTGAAGTCGGTATTATAATTAGCTTCTGTGTACATTTTAATAAGCTTTCTTTATATTCTTGAATTATAGTGTTATATGTCTGTGTAGGAGATTTTAGAAATTTACTATAGGTGTCGTCGGATGGTTTATTCTGAATTTCAGGGGACAGAATCATTTCAAGCTCAGGGTTAGTAGGTAACGGTAGGTTGTTTTCTTGAGTCCTGGTTATCAAGGGTGAAGGGTTAAGAGGATCGGATAAGTTTTTAGACGGTAAAGATTTATCAGTGTTACAGTTTGATGCCGTAGTTATGTTTTTGGGGTTTTGCCAACTAGTTGAAGGTTGTGGATCAGGTTCAGTATTGTCACTTGTTCCTTTATTTATGGAACCAAGGTAGTCTAATACTTGTTCTGCTGTAGGGCTTAGAAGGCCCATTTCAATACTTGAAGGTGGAGACACTAAAAGACTCTGCAAATCATCTAAAATAGCAGGTGATTCTAAGTTTTGTCGTCCTTGGACAGGATTTGTATTATTTTTGGGATACACAGGATTTACAGGATATCTCGATAGCGCATCTGCAGCGGAGTTTAATTTGCCTTTGCGGTATTGAATATCGTAATCGTATTCCTCTAATTTCAGCCGCCATCTTTGGAGTTTGCTTCCTGGATCTTTATGGTTAAATAACCATTTTAAAGGTCTGTGGTCTGAGATTATCAGGAATTTGCGACCATAAAGGTAAGGGCGAAAAGTTTTACACCCGAACAAAATGGCTAATAATTCTTTTTCTGTTGTATTGCAATTAACTTCATTTTTATTTAGGGTTCGGGATGCATAGGCTATTGGTTGTTCTTTGCCAGGGTTTCCTTGTGAGAGGATTGCGCTAATAGCATAGTTGGAAGCGTCACAGGTAAGTACAAATTGTTTCATGAAATCTGGATAAATAAGAAGTGGAGGTGAAATAAGTCGGCATTTTAGGAAATTCGAAAGACAATTGATGTTCATTTTGCCAAGTAAAGGAGGTATCTTTTTTTAGTAGAGATGTTAATGGTTTTACTGTTTTTGAAAAATCGGGAATAAATTTCCTATAATAAGACATAAGTCCTAGGAATGATTTAACGTCTTTCGGACATTTTGGAACTGGAAAATTGGATACAGCCTTAATCTTTTCAGGATCAGGTTTCACACCTTTATCTGTAATAAGGTGACCAAGGTAGGAGACTTCTTTTCGGAGGAACTCACATTTGTCTGGTTAGAGTTTCAGGTTGTGTTCTCTAAGACGATTAAATATTAATTTAAGGTTTTTGATGTGTGAATCAAGGTCATATGAGTATATCACGATATCATCGAGATACACAAAACATCTTGTGCCTTGAAGGCCTGTGAGTACAGTGTTCATCAGCCTTTGGAAGGTTGAGGGCGCGTTTTTCAGTCCAAAGGGCATGCGGTTAAACTCGAAATGTCCTTGCGGGACATTAAAGGCAGTTTTTGCTACATCTTTAGATGCCATTTTAATTTGGTGGAATCCAGATGCCAGGTCAAGTGTTGAGAAGTATTTCGATTTACCAAGTTGATCCAATATATCATTTATATTAGGTATTGGATATGAATCCCCAACCGTGGCATCATTAAGTCGTCTATAATCAATTACAACTCTCCATTTTCGCTGCCCGGAAGCGTCTAATTTCTTTGGGACAACCCAAATGGGAGCAGACCAAGGGGACATAGATGGTTTAATAATTTCTTCTTTAAGCATTTTGTTGACTTGGTTTTGAACATCTTGCTTATGGCACTCTGGAAATCGATAGGATTTCACATGGATTGGTTCATTGTTTGTGGTGTTGATTTCGTGTTCTAGAGTATTAGTGAAGGACAAGGGGTCTCCAGGTAAGTAAAAGATGTCGGAATGATTTGAACAAATTTCGTATAGTGCATTAGTTTCCTCAGTATTTAAATGTGAAGTTCTGAGTTGATTTAAAACTTCTTGAGTTCGTGTGATTGAATCATGAGATTGTACAGTGTTAATGGGATGTTCTAATGATTTATATTTAGAAAGAGTGACAGTGTTGGATTCCATGGGGATGAGGGTTAGACATAAATTGGAATTAAGGGATTTAGGAGATTCGGAAATGTTGACGATAGATATGTTTACTCTGTTATTATTTTTAACTTTTACTAAACAGTTGGCTATAAGGATGTCTTTGAACTTTGTTTGGTCTAATATAAGCCCTTCTTTTAGCTCGGGGTTCGAAACCGAGCATTCTATAATTATTTCGGATCTAGCAGGGCTAGTATAGACTGGCTCATGAAAATGTATTGGTATTTGAATTCCGTTAATATAAAGTCTATTTGTTGTATAATTAATGTTACAACCGAATGAATTAAGCATATCTGTACCTATAATTCCGTCGTAAGGAAGATGTATTTTTTTGTATAACATGAAATTTATGGTTGACATATTTATTTGGAGAATCAGATAAATGTAATTTTAAAGAAAAGTGACCACAAGTTTTTGTAGAACCTTTTTTTTTTTTTTTTTTTTTATATGATCTAGGGCAATGCTTGACTACATTCCACCTGATGGTAAGTGGAATGTAGTCTTAGGTGGTAAGGCGCATTACCCTAGCAACCTATTCACTCTTCGCTTGAAGACACCCACATTGCATTCGGTCGGAAATACCGACGCAGGCAAGCTGTTCCAATCCTTTGCTGTACGCAGTAAAAATGAGGAAGCAAAGCGCTTCGTTCGGACAGATGGAATGTCCACAACAAAAGGATGAAAACCTGCCGTGCGTCGGGACGTCCGGTGATGGAAGGGGGACGGGGGAATTAAATTGTGTAATTCCTGCGCACACTCACCAAAATGTATCCTATAGAATACTGAGAGGCTAGCAATTCTACGCCTGTGCTCAAGGCTTTGGAGGTCGGCTCCGACCAATTCGGGATCGCCTATAAGCCTCTTTGCTCGCCTCTCGATTGAGTCCAGAACCGCAAGATGAGACTTTGCGGCACCAGCAAATATGTGACCACAGTACTCTACACACGACCGGATCTGTGCTTTGTATAAAACAAGAAGCTGTCCCGGTGTAAAGTACTGCCGAACCTTCGCCAGAACGGCAAGCTTTGCTGCTGCTGCTCTTGCTCTGGACTCAATGAACCGACCAAAGTTGAGGTTCGAGGAAATCTCTAAGCCTAACAACTGAAGCCGGTCACTGTATTCCAAGGATACATTCTGGAAAGTAGGAGCCAAGGTGAAAGGGCTCCTTTTGGCGGTGAACAGACACGTCTGGTTTTGGTGGCGTTGAATTTGACAAGATTGGCATTGCTCCATGCGGAGACTGCCTGAAGTTTGTCATTCAAACGCTGCACCATGGCTTCTCTTTCAGACTGTACTTGATCTCGACTAGCCCGAGTACTCGGCAGATATCTTTCTACACCTGTGCTGTCGTCTGCGTACCCATAGATACCGGGCTTCAACAGATCGTTAATGTGCAGCAGAAAAAGAGTTGCAGAAAGAACGGACCCCTGAGGCACTCCGGCATTTATTGTCAAGGATACCGAGGAACACCCATCGACAACTACTCGGAGAGATCTGTGGCTCAGAAAGTCCGTTACCCAGCCGATCAGACCAGGAGATATACCGTACGCTGAAAGCTTGCTTATAAGGCTCGCATGCCAGACCCTGTCAAATGCCCTCGAGACGTCCAGAGAGACGGCGACCGCTTCTCCGTTCTTCTCGATGGCCTCGCCTAGAATGTGTGTAGCATACACTAGGAGGTCCCCAGTAGACCTATTACGGCGAAACCCGTACTGTCGGTCACTGAGGAGATCGTTACCTTCTAGATATGCTAGAAGGCGCGAGTTCAATACACGCTCCATAATCTTGCAGAGTATGGAGGTGATTGAAATCGGTCTGTAATTGACAGGGTCGGCACGGCTGCCTTTTTTGGGCACGGGTTGCACATTAGCAAGCTTCCAGGATTTTGGCACTATTCCAGTCATGAAAGAGAGACGATACAGACGTGTCAGTACAGGAGACAACTCAGCTGCGCATGTCTTGAGCAGAATGGCTGGTATACCATCAGGACCACTGGCTTTATTCACATCTAAACGACACAATGTTCTCCATACCTCTTTGTTAGTGATGCGGATTTCAGACATCGAAACACCGCAGTGAGGAAGATGTGCTGGAGAAGCATTGCCAGTGTCTAGATGCGAATTATCAGCAAACAGAGAAGCAAGTAAATTCGCTTTCTCTGTTGCTGTGTGGGCCAGGGATCCATCCGGCTTCAGCAGAGCAGGCAGTGAGGGTTGGCAGAAATTCGACTCGATCGCTTTCGCAAGAGACCAGAAAGCTCGACTCGCCAGTTGGTCTGACAGAGAGCTTTTCGCCATTCTTAGCGATTCGATCGAGACGAGCCCTCCGCAATGCCTTTTTGTAGGACTTGGCAGCTTGGTTAAAGGCTCTCTTCTTCGAACTTACATCCGGAGTTTTGCGGCTTCGAGCATCAGCCCAAATGAGATATGCCTAATGTTTTCGGTCTTGAGCATGACCACATTCGGCATTAAACCATGGGCGAGCTTTGCCACCGATGGGTACGTCAGCAAAAGGAATAAAATACTCCATTGCCTGATGCACCACATCGGTTATAGCATCCGCGCAACTCGACGGATCCAAAGAAGAGAAGCAGACCTGCCGCCAAGGATAAGACGCAAAAAATTGCCGCATCTCATCCCAATCTGCTGACTTGTATTTCCATACTCGCCTAACACCATGAGGTTCGAAAGCTGGTGGGGAATATGTAAACACAGATTTCACCAGACAGTGATCGGAGGTTCCCAAGGGAGAGGTAACCTCTACCCGATACCTGTCCGGATCAGTTGTCAGCAGAAGGTCCAGGCAATTGGCTGTATGGCCTACCACATCTGGTACCTTTTTCCGGTTCAA
Organism: Napeogenes sylphis; assembly: GCA_959347405.1. NCBI lineage: Eukaryota > Metazoa > Arthropoda > Insecta > Lepidoptera > Nymphalidae > Napeogenes > Napeogenes sylphis. The sequence goes on along the minus strand of OY365778.1, from coordinate 2,385,897 downwards.
TCCCCTTTAAATCTATTCGTTCATTAATTAATGTAACAGGTCTTTTTATGCAAGAAGATTTAATTAAACTAATTGCTGAACCAGAATCGACTAGTAGCGATAATAGGAGTTCAGATATGTTGGAATTGACAAGGATATGAGGGAGTAGAACTTTAGTGGGATCTGTGGTGATTTCGAAAACTTTCGTTTCTTGACTAGAATTGGATACAGTGGATTTAGTAATATTATTCGTATTCATTATATTGGAGGCATTGGCCATGGATTCAGTGGAAACAGAGAGTTTTGGCAGACATTGCTGCGTGGGAATAGAAAAAACTGGCAAATCATGTAACGATGCCAATAATAATAATAATAATATCAGGACAAATTACACACATTGATCTAACCCCTAAGTAAGCAAATTATTTGCTTGTGTTAAGGGTGTTAGACAACGATACAACTACATAGAAATACATATATAAATACTGAGAATATATTTAATAAACGACCAAACCCAGAAACACAGACATCTATGCTCATCACAGAAATGCCTGTCTTCCGCCGGGAATCGAACCCGAGCCCCATTTCGCCGTGACACGTTAGGCGTCTGCGCTAACCAGTCGACCAACGGGGCGGTAAATGGTGATTTAGTACTTAGATTCTTGTAAGGTGGATTCGATTTTAATTTTACCGTGCCGGTTGTAAATTCACACGGTCTCGTTTGGCACGAAGACGAGACACCTATTCGTTTTTTGACACGGTGTCTACAGTATCATAACCTTCTTCTACTTCGTCATTCTCAACAGGGCATTCGTCATATTTCGGCTCTTCGGACATGAAATGAATATTAGACATTGGCTGAATTGGAATTCTAACATTTTGATTTTCGTTGAAATTTCTGAAGCGTTGGTTATTGAATACGCGTTTACGACACTGTTCCAGGGTATGTCCTAGTGCTTTACAGTACCGACAGATTGGAGCTAGCGTATTATTATTATTAGACCGATTAGGATTAAAATTTGGTCTAGCTTGGTTAGAGTTAAATGAAGGGCGCTGATTTTGGGGTTGATCACGACGTATGAACTGTAAATTTAGCCTTGGCAAGTTTGGCCTTGACATGCCAGGTCTTTCGGGACGTAAATTGGAAGGATGCTGTTTAAATAGGTACTGTTGAATCTTTTCTTCGGAAATAGCTATGTTGACGGCTTCATTAAGAGTTTTAGGTGATTTACATCGGACGATATTGGATATACGGGGTATCAATCCCATTTGGAAATGATGAAGAGCTAATTCTTCCATGCCTGCTGTGCGTCCAATCATCTCCCGGCTTTTATGTCCGTGGGAAATGGAAATCTCTGTTAATAATTGGGACAAACATGTCTCTATTCTCAAAGCGTACTGGCTGATGGACTCGTTAATCTGTTGTTTACATTGTTGGAGATCAGTGAGAAGATGTGCATAATGTTTTCTTTTGCTAAATTGAGTTTTAAGAAATTCTTTGAGTTGTAACCAGTTAGTAAATTCTTTAACAGAACAAGCGGTTTGTGCTGTTCCTTGCAATTGACATAAAATATATTTAAATAATACGTCTTTTTGAGAATCTGTGGCCAAATCATATGCGTTGTTGCAATTAACTAAAAATGAATTTAACGTCTCTCTACAACCATCGAAAGGTTTTATGAATTTTAATAATGTGGAAAGGTCAAGTTCTATTTTGGTGGTTGCACCAGCTTTCTTTTTAGCTAGTGACCTTGTAGTGGGGACTGAAGGTGGAGGGATGAATCCATCATCCTCTGTGTCCGTTACAGTAATTTCAGGTTTTGGACTTTGAGCTCTACTCTCAGACATATTTTACAAAAATTAAAAAGAAAACAAACACAAATACAAGTTCACCGGAAATTGTTTTAAAATAGTATTAAACTATTCACTTTTGCAATTATAAATTGACAAGTTTAATGAAATACAAGTATTATTTAAAATTCAATATACGCAATGACCAAAATAACTTACTTGAATACTGGGAAGATGATAACGAATGTAAACATTACTTGTCGCTCTCGTTCAGGCAGGATAGATAGGTATTTGTTAGATTAATTAATGTTTATTTATTCTCACTCGTTATGACTGATCTTGAAGGCGACAGATAATAATAACAGCACTGATAACAGCAACAACAGAACACCAACAGTTCTCAGGATAGTAGTATTTCTTCGGAAAATAATTTACTGATTTCACAGGAATTCACAGTTGTTTATACACAATTTTCGGCGTTAAATGGTAACAAAACACTTCGAAGACGATACTAGGGACTTCCTTTTTTTCAAAATCCCTTTACGCTGCCACCAAATGTTATAAGGTTTAGGGGTTGAGCCTTTTTAAAAAAAACTAATTCGATTTTCTTAAGACAACCGTCGGGTATAGGAGTTGGAATTGGACTAACTTGCTACTCGTCAGGATATGTGGACGCTAAGGCGATGGAAATGATGAGTACACTAGTAAGATGATGAGTAGGCTTTATAGGGTGCAACGGATAGTTATAACAGTACGCGCCATGCGGGTTAAATAATATCATGGATGACAAAGATTATTGTAGGGTCTGTGCATCCACTGAGCATCAAGAAGATAGTTGTCGATATAAACAATCCGTGTGTAGCGGTTGCAAACAAAAAGGACGTCTTTGCCGTATGTGCTCTAAGCGCTCACAAGTCTCACGAATTAGTTACTTAGGAAGGAAAATCGGAGCTCGATTACATGAGATGGAATTGAAACGGTCAGGTAAAGAGGACCTTTCTAATTGAGTATTACAATTTTAAGATGGCATCATAATTAAACCGCTGGGCATATTTAAACCATTAGTTTAATATGAAAATAAATCTAAAGTGTTGGAGTTGTTTATTATTGAGGCAATGGCTGTCTGAGTTAAATATTAAAATATCTAAATATAAAAATGTTCCTTAATAAGGATTTAACACTTTTACTCGACAACCGCCGCATTCGAAATGATGATAAGTCCCTCTCGTCTTGGTGTGATGTCTCGGCTGGGGTACCTCAGGGTGGCGTGTTATCTCCCTTACTCTTCGCAATTTTCATTAATTCTATCACTCAATATATATCTTCTCTCTATCACATGTATGCAGATGATATTCAAATTTACCGCCATTCTAGTATTGAAAATCTTAACTCCTCTATTTCTGTAATTAATGAAGACTTGACTTCAATCTTCAGATGGAGTAGTCTCTATGGTCTGAAAATAAACCCTGCTAAATCACAGGCTATTATTATTGGCAGCCCCGGCATAATTGCAAGGATCGATAGAGGAAATCTCCCCCCCATTTTATATGACGGTGTAATTTTGCCCTACTGTGATTCCGTCAAGAATCTTGGTCTGTTCTTGGACCAGACATTATCTTGGTCTGTGCATCTTAAGGATCTAAGCAGGAAAACATTTGTCGCAATGATATCTCTCCAACGACTGAGATATTTTCTTCCAATTCCTACCAAAATTATGTTAGCACATTCTCTTCTCCTTTCTATTCTGGATTATGCCGATGCAAGCTTCGTAAATGTAACCGAGGACCAATTAAATAAGCTTGAGCGACTTCAGAACATAGCTATACGGTTCATATTTGACTTGCGTAAATATGACCACATATCTCAATTTCGACAACAGCTCAAGTGGCTTCCTATTCGTCGTCGCCGGGATTCGCATGTCCTTTCTCTGCTGTACTGTATTTTATTCCACCCAAACACACCATCATATCTCAAGGAAAGATTTGAGTTTTTAGAATCCCCTTCCAATTTAAGATCATCACAGCTATTAATTATAAGAATGCCTGTCCACAATTCAAAATTTTATGAACACTCTTTCACAATACATGCCACAAAACTTTGGAACGCCTTACCTCTGTCTATTCGAAAGTCAAAAACTGTAAATTTATTTAAAAAATCTGTGAAGGAGTACTTTTTAAGTATTGACAATTAAGACGAATTAAGTGTAATAATATAAAAATCTATTATATTCTTATTTACGCACAACTATTATTATGTTATCAATCTCCTTGTATTTATAATATATGGTTTAGTTTATTATAATATCTTATTTTAATTAATATTTATAATAAATCTACGTATTAATGTGTAGCTATTTGTATGTATGTTTATTATTTTTAATTTATGCCACCTCCCTATATAACTCTGTCTTTTAGGTCTGTTCTAACCCTAAGGTTGCCTGGAAGAAATCGCCGCCAGGCGATAAGGCCGCCTTTGTACTACATAATTTATAATTGTCTATGTAACCTTTTTTTTTTCTTCTTTTATTTCTGTTATTTTGTGTGGTGTACAATAAAGAATAAAGAAAATATAAGGATTTGTTCACGGAAGGACTGGGCCGGTTCACGGAAGACAAGGCTCGGTTACGTATACAGGAGGGAGCGACGCCGGTATTTTGTCGAGCGCGACCAGTGCCGTACGCGCTGCGCGACCGCATCGAGGCGGAACTGGAAGGCATACGGCGTGTGGGAGTCATCGAACCGGTGGACAGCGTGGACTGGGCTACACCGCTGATACCCGTACTTAAGGCTGATGGTAGACTCCGTATCTGTGCTGATTACAAAGTAACGTTGAATTCCGTTCTGCTTATAGACAAGTATCCTAAGGGATACAATTAGGGATTCAACGTAATGCGGTAAGCCGCGCATAAATAATTTGTTAGTGAAACTAAACAGGGCGAAAACAGGGCGAAGGTATTTTCGAAAATTGACCTCACACGAGCGCATAATCAGATAGAATTAAAAGACCCGGATAATTTCACAGTGATAAATACTTATATGAGCCTTTTTTAGTATAAGCGATTAGTCTACAGGTTGTCTTCAAGTCCGGGCATATTTCAAAGAATTATGTCAAATCTTTTTAAAGATATTCCTCAATTCTTGGACCATGCTCAAGTCGATTTTCCTAATTTTGTCTTCCCTAATAAGTTCCAGCGTGGCCAGCTGGCTGCGTTGTGGGTTGGCTTGTATCACTCGGATGTCGACCGGGATGCCTTTAGCAGTATGAAATGGTTGAACTTTTTATGGCATCCCATCTCTACCTTACCAGGCACTCCGTGTCGCATGCCGAGTGGTCCGCCCTGTCCATCTTCGCTGCTTGGCAATTTGGTCTCTTTCCATTCGCCCAAAATGGGCAGTCGGCCCTGAGATGGCACCCGCCGCAGTGACTGCAAGAGTCGGTGGTCTCCTTGCAATATTTTCTTCCGTGATCGTAGCCCAGGCATTTGGTGTACTGGACCAGAGGGGATTGGTTGGCCACGGTGCACCTCTGCAAGTCAATGTGCAGCTTTTCTGCCCTGGTTAGGGCGTTCCACATCTGAGGTGATACCTGTATTACCGCATGGCACTCATTAGGGTTTCTAGTCCTCCTCCTGTATATAACTACAGCCCGGTACTCCTCCGGCGGTATGGCTCTCGCGAGATGCTCATTCTGCGACCTTATAGTTTCTAGGGTTTCCTCGTCTTTATTGCAGCTGAAGACATTGCGTATCACCAGGAGGGTGTCCTTGTTTTGGGCGTCCTCTATTTTAAGCCTCTTGCTTAACTGTAGTTTATTTTTCAGTATGTTTACCGTCTCTCTTGAGGAGCAGCTGATGACGATTATCTGATTTCGCACTTTGCGAATCCGCTCTACCGCGACCTTGCTCTCTCGAGCATTTGCGGCTCCGCGTACGCGCTTCAGGACGTCCTTGCTTGTGTCGCGCTCCTCAGTGCTCGGAACTATAATTGTGTAGCTAGGCTTTCGTGCTTCTCTAGTTTCCTTTGCTCCTGCGGCTGCAGCCACCGTGTACGTCTTCCCCAGGTTCGTCTCCTCAACGATGCTGGCCAGTTTCTTCACCGTCTCCTGGAGCTGATTGATGTTACGTTATAAGTATATTTATAATTATAAAGATGCTATATTTGACTCTTTATATATTTTGCGGTGCTGTTGCTGTTGGTTGCCCTTGGAGAGCAAGTCGATCACGTCAAATGAATTATTTGACAGAGGGACTTGATCTCCTTGAGTAGATTTTTGATTTCGGGCTTCACTTCGGCGGCGCGTTGGTCGGTCACCAGATCTGATAGCTTCTGTGCATGCCCTGTTCCCACTTTGCAAGCTAATTGGCCATGGCAGTGCGGTTCTGGCCGCCGGCCGCGGTCCCTTTGACGCCGCGCTGGATTGAGAAATCGTTATGTATAGATGACTTGGTTCAGCTCTTTCTGGATATTCTACCTAGTTAAATTTCTGAAAGTAGATGTAGTGTAGTGCATACGTTTGTATTTTTTCGATTTTTTTTTCCTTGCAGGTGGTGTTATGCAGTTTGTGTACGTACAGGTAAGTTTTTTTTTTATTTGGTTTATTTTCAGATTTAGGTAATAATTATTTGTCATTTGTTTTCGTCTTCGGTGGCTAGGGGATTTTCCACCGATTTGTCTTTGTTAAGAATTTGGCTTTATATCAGCACCCCGAGTCTAGATTTTACATTAATAACTTTTAAACCACTCTTGAGAAAAATCTGAATTTTGGTACACTTATAGATGTTAAATTTTGCACTGATTTTGATAAAATTTGGGGTACCTTACAAATCTTGATTCTGAATTATGAATTTTTGACTTTGGATGTTTTTTCGGTACCTCTTTGGCGCGTTGTAATTGCCTCAAAATTTGTCCAATTTCGTTGATGTTGGGCGCGTTTTAAAGGACTTTATAAGGCCTATAAAACTGCGTTTTTTAAATATTCGCGACGCCTTCGTAGACGATTTTAGTCCGCACTCACTTATTTGTTTTTTGTGAATAACTTCTTGACTACTTGTCCAAAAAATCTGACTTTAACACTCACTAACGCGTCTTCCCAAAGCTTATCTAACGATGTGTAAAAACAGAGGGAGTCGTCGCTTTAGTATGCGCAGCGCTTAATTCTAACTTTAAAAATTTTGAAAATGTTATCTTTTCACATGTAACTTTTTATTGGTTGCTTTTCGAAACTCGCGGTTTTCACCGTCACCTTAATGGTAGCGAGCCCAAACTTTTGACACAAAAATCACTGAAATCCTCAAATTTTTACCACTGAATTCAAGCACAGCGTCCAAGCACCTTACCAACACAGCCTTCCTTGCCTCCCTCTGAACCGACCCAGTCTCGTCCTAGGCGTCAGTGCCGTGTTGATAATCTTCCTAGATATAAGTTTGATTAAGTTGATATTATATAATTGTATTGGCAAAAGTCGATTTGTATAATTGTATAATAAAGGTGGCGGTGTGATGTGCATATAATAAACCATACTACTAACTACGCGTATATGATTTGATAAACACTTCAATAATAATATCAGTAAATGAGCATATTTATTTCTAGTATATATGAATGATATGCCTGATATAATTAAACATGAGTGTCTATTATTTGCAGATGACACCACAGTTATCATTAAGTGTAAAAATAAATTTAATATTGACCATGAACTAAATCAATCTTTGACAAATGTAATAGAATGGCTAAATAGAAATAACTTAAAAATTTATCTTTCTAAAACTAAAACAATGCAATTCCAAACACCTAACGCCAAAATTGATAAAAAAGATTTTAAATTTAATAATCATATACCTAATAGAAAACGTAAAATCTAATATATTTTTAGGTATTACTTTGGACAACTTCTGTAACTGGAAGGCTCATATCCAAGGAATATGTAACAGGCTGAATAGATTTGTATACGTCTTGGAACGATTAAAAGAAATAACGACTTTGAAAACAACACTATTAGCATATCATGTAGGTATATGTGTCGTCAGTGCTAAGATATGGAATAATATTGTGGGGAAATTCAGTAGGTTTTCACAAAGCGTTCAAAATTCAAAAAAAATGTATTCTTTCAATATGCGGGATAGGATACTTCTACGTTCAATAGGATACTTAGAAAGCTATCGTACGCCATTTACATCTCTTAAAATATTACCCTTACCCTGCCTCTACTTATTTTAAATGTGTATTTTTGTAAAATAAAACACTTGAATATGTTTAAATACTGAAGTTATAAGTAGTAAAACGAGGCACAGACACAAACTGCATATACCAATGCAAAAAATGTCCTTGTATAAAAATAATGTATATTGTATGTCAATTAAAATTTATAATCATTTACCATTTAAAAAAATATCATTTTCATTTATTTAAAAAGCCTTATTTGAATTTCTCCTCAATAAACTATATTATGACACTATTGATGATCTTCTTTAATGATAAAATTGGTGACATATTTTGAATTATTTTACAATTAATTTATAGTATTATTATTTTTGGGACATTTTTAAAAAAATATTCGTACCTTGTGTACGTATAACCTTTGAAAAATATTTAACGTATCATCCAATTTCTGCGTAATGTAATCCGTGTAATCCACCCATCTATCAGAGGCTAAATTTTAATTTGAAAAACCATTTGTCTCCATTCTGTTATTAATTAATTTAACTGTTATAAGACATCATCATTTGAAAGATCAGTAGGCCGGCGATTAATGAGATGTTATTATTTAACAAAATATTTTTCGTTTTTTTTTTTTTTAATTTATACCTATGAATGTTAGAATTGAATGCATGAATGGATATTATATCAATAATGACAAGATATTTCTTTTACTATTGATAATATAAAATTCAATAATGAAATATTGAACTATTGAAGTTTAAAAAGTTTTTTCTTTATTAGATTTTAAATATTTTTAATAGAATAGATTTTCATAAAATGTGTACTATTCTTAAGTATGATGGACGATGGTTCTTTTATTTAAAACGGCCTGAGATCCAACGTGACTGTGAAAAAATAATTCTCATGCACTGGCAAGAGATGGAAAACATTAAGAAGAAACCACGAAATCAATATTTTTTTTTATTAAATAATAGGGATCATAGCAATAGCTTCTTTGGTTAAAAAAGTCTAATATCCAAAGGTTATAAAAATCCCTCAGATTCTTGCAAAATTAAATTATGAAAAATATCGCCAACTCTTACTAAACAAAAAAGTGTCGAAACTTGAGGGGAAGGTATGTTCCATCTATACTATTCCTTATATTTTCTAAAAGCAGATATTTTAATTGTATATTGACGTTTACATAAACATTATAAAACACTTGGGAATTTTAAAATCTTAATTGCTTAATGTTCTTACAAAGTGGTAATTAAAATTACCTAATTTCAACACACGTTTTTACAGCAACTCTTACACCCTCAAATCTATATTACTCTGGGTAGGTCCAGAGTTAGGAATTCAAACTTCTAAACCACTGTAAAGGAATATCACTTATCTACGTAATATATATGTTTATCATAAGTATGTATACCTTTTATTACATAGGTTATCTATTTTCAAAACATTAATTTCGGTAGTGGCATCTTTTCAATGTTTATCTATACTGCAAAGTTAGAAACATTGGTTAGGACTTTCGAAAGAAACCTAATAGATGTCACCACCGTCCCGATAAAGACGATCACATATAGAATGCTTAATTCACCGAGACGGACAGCGATACGGTAGCTCAGTTGGTAGAGCGACGGGACGGTTTCCCAGTAGTCGCGGGTTCGAATCCCTGCCCGTATCGGTTTATTTTTCATTCTATATTTATATAAAAGTAATGAATGTTTAAAAAATATATATTCCGTTGATTTTAATTTTACCACAGAAACAATCAACACAAAATTATTGAAATTTATAACTATCGTATTTTATCAACTGACTAATACATTTATTATTAACTCAGTGAACAGCAAATATCGCCGACGCTCAGTGACGAAGCACTTTATTTATTTATTTATTTATTTATTTTAAAAACTTTATTGCACATAAAATTATTACAACAAGAAATTAGAATAGGAAATTATAATAGAGTTGTTGTTACAGTAAGACATTTTTGTGCAAAGGCGGTCTTATCGCTTAAAAGCGATCTCTTAAATAGATAGTGCAAGCACACTACAACAAAAAATAAAAAAGTATACATACCCTTATAATCCTGCCATAATCCCTGCCCGTATCGGTTTATTTTTCATTCTATATTTATATAAATTTAATAAGCTTAACATGGCTATAAATGTTTACAGATATTTTCAAAACACTCATTACTTGTAATCTTTTCTTAAAAATATAAGTACATAATGAGTAAGAAATACTTATTTAGTTAATATTAATTTTTGTTCATAGTATTAGTTAGATAGATATTGCACACACATAAAAAAAATTACAACAATAAAAATAAAAAATTACAACATGTAGCGGAGTTCTCACAATAAAATAATGTGCAACGGCGGTCTTATTGTTAAGAGCAATCTCTGACATACAACCTTCAGGTGTAAGAACTCCAGTAGAGAAGGAGTATTTTTATTATAGTTATTACAATCTACAAGTCAACAACTGTAAAAAACTAAGAGGTGTCAAGGGACACCCGGATGGAACGAAGTTCCTTTCGATTAATTATTGAAGGAATAGAGAATATGCATAAAATTTTAAATAGTCTCAAATACTTTTTTTCGGATACTTATTATCATCTTATTATAATAAAAACATTTTTTAATTTACTAGTTAGTCATTTAAGGGCATAAAATAATTTGTGAAAAGTGTAAATTAAGGATGTGAAATTCAAACTTCCAAAACGCGCCACCACTGGTCGAAAGGAAATGTGACGTCATTTGACACGCCATTCAAATTATCGGCGTCGAAGTTCATACTGTGTATTAGTGTTACTGAGAAAAATAAATAATTTAAACCTATATTTTCGTGGTTAAAGGTTTTATTAAATGATACGATTGTTTAGGTAATCATTTTCCACTTCACTTGACTTAGATAAATAACTTTGATGATAATCAGCAGATTTAGAAGATATAAGATGCTATAGAAGTATTATCAGCTGTGTTTTCAGTAAACAATAGGGAACATTCATGTAATTTTTTTTTGACGTAATTTAATTATTTACCCCTCTATATCGTAGAAAAAAATATAAATAGGTTTGAAAAGATTCTAGTTTTTTTTCAAATTAAACCGTTCAAACACCGTCATTTTGCGCGCGCTTTGCGTGACATCAAATGATACGTCCAGTGAATGTTTACTATGAACTTTTTAGTTACTTCATACATATTTTAAGTTTTAATAGATTTACAAGTCATGGAAGAAGATAAAAATCATCTTACAAATATTGTATAGTACCGGAGTGCAAAAATAGTATTAGAAAAACACCCGACAAAGTGTTTTTTGTATTCCAAGAGATGCGAAAATGATTGAAGTGGAAAATGATTCAAGGGAAGAAACATTTTAAAAATGTAATGTGTAGTAGCATGCTAAATGTTATTGAAAAAGAGTATTTAGGTGTTTGTTTTGTTAGAGTTGTTTGAGTATTGAAACAATGTTTTTAGGATTACCTAAACAATTGTATCATTTAATAAAACCTTTAAGCACGAAAATATAGATTTAAATTATTAATTTTTCTCAGTAATACTGATACCACAGTATGAACTTCGACGCCGATAATTTGAATGGCGTGTCAAATGACGTCACATTTCCTTTCGACCAATGGTGGCGCGTTTTGAAATTTTAAATTTCGCTCCCTTAATTTACACTTTTCATAAATTATTTTATGACCTTAAATGGTTAGTAAATAAAAAAAAATGTTTTTATTATTATAAGATGATAAATAGTAATCGAAAAAAAAATATTTGAGACCATTTTAAATTTTTTGCATGTTCCCTATTTCCTTTTTAAAACATAGGTACTGGTAAAGTAAAACTATGTAAAATAGTTAGTTTTACTGTTAAAGTAAAAGTATTGTGTGTTGAATGAGGAAATGGTAACAATGCTACATTTTGTTTTTCAACAGGTATATTTACATTGACACCTTTACTTCCATACTTCGGTTTAATATTAACTTGCACAGCTTAGTCACTTGGTAATTTACCTTTAATATGCGAAAAGCAAGGCTCTGCCTTGTGATCATATTTAATATTGTCTTGGCTGATTAATATCACAGACATTTGTATGTGCAGTACTAGGACTTACTTTATCACTTCTTGTAAATTCACCAATTTTTTAAACACTACTTTTGATAGCTGACTCGGAAAAGGCTTTATTAACCGATGTCAATCTCTGCCTTTTGACTATGAACATTCTTATTCTATCAGCTGGTGTTTTTGCCACAAAAATATATGAGGAACAACTCCTTTCTTCAAACTTAGATGAAATTTTTCTCCTTGTTGTTTCATTATACATATTATATTCAATATTATTAGCTGTATCTTAATAAACCTGAAATGAATCGGCAACCATAAAAATTTCGTTAAACCAAAAAAAGAATACGGTTTTTATAGAAAGTTATACTGAACTTTTGTTAACTAGGTTAGGTTAGGTTTTTTTTTTTTTTTTCTTTTTATCGTTGGAAAAATGCGTTACGCATCATCCCTGCGGCCAGGAAGGTGATGACCGAGGGGGTATGTGGGACTACCCGGCAGCATAGAAGACGCTGCCATTTTTAAGGCTACCCACTAAAAAACCAACGGTTGACCTCATCGCCTTAGTGGGGCGCCACGGGATCGCTTTCGCACTCACCGTGACGCCCCGGCGGAACCCCCTGCGAGGGGCCCCGATCAACTTAGGGACACCCTCACCTCGTAGGCCTATAACGGTCGGGAGAGGTCACCCCCCTCTCCCGTCCAGGCACTACTGCTGGGGAAGGAGGCTGCGGGCGTAATCCCGCCTCCTTCGACCCAGCCTACCCCTGCGAAGCGGTTCAGAGGAGGCTGCCTCTCTGTCCCGCTCCGCGGCCTCCTTCGCGGCAATGACTTGCTCGCAGAAGGAGGCCATAGCGACCCAGGACCTCTCGTCGTCGAGCATCGCGGAAACAACGCTCGGCAACGAGAGGTCGCTGCCAACCACGGCCGTCAGCTCAGTACGCTGACGGTCCCAGGCTGCGCACTCCGCCAAGGTGTGACGAGCCGTGTCCACGGGCTCGTCACAGTGGTGGCAGGAGGGGGCCGCCTCTCTGCGTGCGATCTTGTGCAGGTACTCACCGAAGCACCCATGCCCCGTGAGCACCTGCACAAGACGGAACGTTAGAGTCCCGTGCCGCCGGCCGATCCAACGATCGAGATGGGGGGAAATAGCCCCCACCATCGCAAGACCGGCCGACGGGGACCCTAAGTCCCCTACTCCACTGTCGGATCAGGGCTCGGTGAGCTAGAGCCCTGATCCGATCCGCCTTGAGCCTAACCCGCCCGACAATGTTCAATAGCTAATGCAACTTACTATAAATTTAAACTATTTATTTAAACTTATTATAAGTAAAGTATACTTACGTTAAATTGATCTTCACAATAATATAAACACAATTTAAGACATATATTATCCCTATTAATTACCATAGACCATTGTTTTAGTATTTTCGCATCTCTTGGAATATAAAAAACACTTTGTCGAGTGTTTTCTAATACTATTTTTGCACTCCGGTACTATACAATACTTGTAAAATGGTTTTTATCTTCTTCCATGACTTGTAAAGCAATTAAAACTTAAAATATGTATGAATTAACTAAAAAGTTCATAGTAAATATTCACTGGATGTGTCATTTGACGTCTCGCAGGGCGCGCGCAAGATGACGGCGTTTGAACTACTCAAATTTACTCAATGTTTTAATTTTCACTTTGAAAAAAAACTAGAATCTTTTCAAGCCTATTTTTATTTTTCTTCTACGATATAGAGAGGTAAATGATTAATTTATGTCAAATAAAAACATGAATATTACCTATTGCAATAAAAAAATATTAAATTATTAATATAAGCTAATGTGCTAATGAATAATATTTGTATATTATTTTTTATGATATTTCTAATTTATAATAAATGTAAATAAAATGAAAAACTACATTAAAAGTTTTAATCAATAAACCCATGATTTATTGTCCCGCCACCTAGCGGTTTCACTTTGTACAGATATGTTTATATAGCAAATGTAGTTATGTTTTACTAAGGTATAAATAGATGGCGTTGTTACAAATATTACGAGTATATTTCATCACAAATTTGTATTATTATTTTCATTTAAACTGTCTTATTTGCAAAATGATTCTAAAAGAACAATCTCCAATATCAAATAAATAATAAAGGACTACTAAGCAATTTAATATAATACAAAAAATAATAATGATAGTAATGAAAATATCTCACTTACTTTCTATAAGAGAGAGAGATAGCAAAACATGTCGTGACAACTTTTGGTAAGAATTTTTACCGTCTAGCCCCCTTTCACAACGCGCGATAAGGAACTACGTTCCAATAAAAAAATATTATATATATCCACGCGAAGGCTTTAAAAACAACATCGTTAACATCCAAATAGAACATTAGATTATAGTTTATTAGATTAACTGGTTATTGCCTGCAACAGAATCAATTTATCGTGAGGAGTGATTTAAAAACATTGTTATAACACTAATTATGATGTTACTAGACTTGTTTATGTCAGTCGTCATTTTACTATAAATACGGGCGGTTGATAGCCCGAGCATTATTCTTAAAAATATATTTAAAAAATGGCAATAGAATTTGCCGTTATGCAAATACATTACACATATTTTAAATATTAGTCTTTATAAGATTATAAGGAAATCAGATTTGTATTTTTATTTTGTTATAAAGTCAGAGTAAAATAAAAACGGTAGGTAACGTGCTACGATGAAAATAAGATTGACTGACGGTGATGTATCACCAACACTCATTATTTGTAGACGCTAAGAGCTCAAGTTTACGTTGAGTAGTGCGTGAACTAAACAGGCGGGCATTTCGTCTATTTGGTTGGTATATATTCATTGTATAAGTAGTAATGCTGCAGTTCTTATTTAACAAACGTTTCTCGTCTTACATACATTCCTTCTGAAATAGAAGCAAAAAAACGGAGAACTTAAAACTTTTTCCAAATCCTAGTTAAGTTTCCGCAGTTCCATATTTCAATTAAATAAAATAGCGGAGATTCAACCTCAAAATGTAGTTATAGTGTAGGGAGGCAATAGGTATTCAATTTGTACGTAATTGAAACTTTACTCATTAGTTCTCAAGCTGATACAATTTGTTTCTGGTAATAAATAAGGACTTTCTTAACAGACACACAGAGTCTCTCATGCTAGTCATGGCTTAGGTAAATGAAAAGCACATGTAAGCTGTAAAAAATATACAGAAATATCCTTATATTGTTATTTATACATTACCCATTTTTACATTCTCCTTCCCTCTGAAACTTGTTGCAGTATAGTGTATTTTTGTTGTTAAAATGCAAAGTTAAAGTAAAATTATTTGAAAAATTTAATAAAAATATTATTAATATTTAATTATAATATTTATTAAAAATTTTATAAAAATATTGAATATATTCGGAGTGCATAGACAGCTGCTAGTAAGTTATAACCATTAGCGTACAGTGACAAATCAAAAGCATGAAAAGTAAGCAAATCTTTAGCGCTAATTAATTGGAATAATGACCAATATTGCTTTAGTCAAATAAGTCAAAGGTTACTTTACTGTGCACATTAAGGCTTGCTTAATCTAAAAGCAAGTCTTAATCTAAAACTTATTGGGTTAAGAATTAACTAAAAATTATTGAATATTTGTCTAAGGAATATGATGAATTCAAAAATCGACTGAGTAAATATGAAGCCGAACGTTAATGAACATTTATCGTATGTTTGTACACTAGGAAATAAAATCAAAGACCTGGAACGGTAATCTTTAAGTTCGTGTGTTGAGCTTCGAAATATTTCAAAATCAAAAGGGAATGAGTCCAAGAAATACCTAACGGATATTGTTTTAAATTTGTATTCTAAACTTTCTATGAATTTACAACATTCGGATATTAAAGACAATTAATATACCCTTTTAAAAATCAGAGTTAAAAGCCGATCGTACACTAGAAGGTTCCCAGTGAACTTAGTACAGTGAAATCCGTACTGTCGATCACTGAGGAGATCGTTAGCGCATAGATGGCGCAAGTTCAATACACGCTCCATAATCTTGCAGAGTACCGAGGTGATTGAAATCGGTCTATAATTGCCAGGATCGGCACGGCCGCATTTTTTTGGGCACTGGTTGCACATTAGCAAGCTTCCAGGATGTTGGCAGTATTCCAGAAAGAGAGGCGATACAGACGTGTCGGTACAGGAGACAACTCAGCTGCGCATGTCTTGAGAAGAATGGCTGGTATATCATCAGGATCACTGCCCTTAAGCAATCGATTTGCTATACTATATACTTTTATTTAAATTTTTAAATCGCTTCCTAATTTTCCAAATATGTTTATTACAAATGAATTGGAATAAATTTGAGAATGAACTTGAATAAATAGAAGTATCAAAAATTTTTGAGTGTTCATCAGAACAATGTTTTGTTTTTAAACCTGTTACATCATATGAAATTGTTAAAACTTTTAAAAACCTAAATATGAAAAAAAACGGGTGATTTTTGGTGTATATCAGTAAAATTACTTATAACTATTATAAATGATTTTGCTCCACTATTATCCTTAATTTTTAACAAATCTATTGAAACCGGAACATTCCCAGATTTAATGAAAAATAGTATAGTAGTCCCTTTGTTCAAAAGTGGCGATAGACTAGAACCCGGAAATTATAGGCCTATTTTTACCTACCTTAAGTAAAATCTTCTAAAAAATATTCTTAACTAAATGACAGAATTTGTTTATAGCAAAGAAATCATGCATAGTGAACAACATGGTTTTTCACCAAAGGCAAATCAACAACTGATGCGGGTGTTACGCTTCTTAAGCACATTTATGACGCATGTGAGAAGTCACAAAATGCAATCGGAGTGTTTTGTGATTTATATAAAGCCTTTGATTGCGTGGACCTTCAAACATTACTATGCAAACTTAATCACTATGGCATGCGTAGTGCTGCGCTTGATCTTATTGCCTCTTACCTGAATCAAAGAGTTCAGACGGTTTACAAATAATTGTAAATCGGTTGGTTCTTACCTAAAAATGGGTGTTCCACTAGGATCGATTCTTGGCCCCTTTTTATTTTACTCTATATTAATGATTTGCCCTTTTACGTAAAAGGACTATGTGACATTGTACTTTTTGCTGATAATACCTCGCATATTTTTAAAGATGAGCGTAATAAAGCTAATTTTAACAAAGTAAACAGTGCTCTGTCACGTGTTCTTCATTGGTTCTAAATCAAAAATTTGGTCTTAAATACTAAGAAAATTTTGTAGTTTACAAGTAGACAATTAACAGACTTTAATACGGCTCGACTCTTTTATTTTATTTATTTTTACAATATTTTGTCTTACGGTATTTTACTATGTGGCAACGCTGCCGAAATTAATTCTATATTTATTTTACAGAAAAAAAAGCTATACGGGCTATTTGTAACTTAAAAGCTGGAGACTCCCTAAAAGATGTTTTTAAAGGAATCGGTATTCTTACGGATTCGGAAAGTCCGATGATGGAAGGGGGCAGGGGGAATTAGATCGTGTAATTCCTGCGCACACTCACCAAAATGTATCGTGTAGAATACTGAGAGGCTAGCAATTCTACACCTGTGTTCAAGGCTTTGGAGGTCGGCTTCGACCAATTCGGGATCGCCTATGCATCGCCTATGCCTATTTTTTGCTCGCCTCTCAATTGAGTCCAGAACCGCAAGATGAGACTTTGCGGCACCAGCAAATATGTGGCCACAGTACTCTACACACGACCGGATCTGTGCTTTGTATAAAACAAAAAGCTGTCCCGGTGTAAAGTACTGCCGAACCTTCGCAAGAACGGCAAGCTTTGCTGCTGCTGCTCTTGCTCTGGACTCAATGAACCGACCAAAATTGAGGTTCGAGGAAATCTCCAAGCCTAACAACTGAAGCCGGTCACTGTATTCCAAGGATACATTCTGGAAAGTAGGAGCCAAGGTGAAAGGGCTCATTTTGGCGGT
Source organism: Napeogenes sylphis (assembly GCA_959347405.1). Lineage (NCBI taxonomy): Eukaryota > Metazoa > Arthropoda > Insecta > Lepidoptera > Nymphalidae > Napeogenes > Napeogenes sylphis. The sequence continues at coordinate 2,367,928 of OY365778.1, read as the reverse complement.
GAACAGACACGTCTGCGTTTTGGTGGCGTTAAATTTGACAAGATTGGCATTGCTCCATGCGGAGACTGCCTGAAGTTTATCATTCAAACGTTGCACCATTGCTTCCCTTTAGACTGTACTTGATCTCGACTAGCCCGAGTACTCGGCAGATATCTTTCTACAACTGTGCTGTCGTCTACGTACCCATAGATACCGGGCTTCAACAGATCGTTAATGTGCAGCAGAAAAAGAGTTGCAGAAAGAACGGACTCCTGAGGCACTCCGGCATTTATTGTCAAGGGTTTCCAAGAACACCCGTCAACAACTACTCGGAGAGATCTCTGGCTCAGAAAGTCCGTTACCAAGCCGATCAGATCAGGAGATATACCGTACGCTGAAAGCTTGCTTATAAGGCTCGCACGCCAGACCCTGTCAAATGCCCTCGAGACGTCCAGAGAGACGGCGACCGCTTCTCCGTTCTTCTCGATGGCCTCGCCTAGAATGTGTGTAGCATACACTAGGAGGTCCCCAGTAGACCTATTACGGCGAAACCCGTACTGTCGGTCACTGAGGAGATCGTTACCTTCTAGGTATGCTAGAAGGCGCGAGTTCAATACACGCTCCATAATCTTGCAGAGTATGGAAGTGATTGAAATCGGTCTGTAGTTGACAGGATCAGCACGGCTGCCTTTTTTGGGCATGGGTAGCACGTTGGCAAGCCTTCAAGATTTCGGCACTATTTCAGTCTTGAAAGAGAGGCGATATAGACGTCTCAGCTGCACATGTCTTGAGCAGAATGGCTGGTATACCATCAGGACCATTGGCTTTATTCACATCTAAACGACACAATGTTCTCCATACCTCTTTGTTAGTGATGCGGATTTCAGGCATCGAAATACCGCAGTGAGGAAGATGTGCTGGAGAAGCATTGCCAGTGTCTAGATGCGAATTATCAGTAAACAGAGAAGCAAATACATTCGCTTTCTCTTTTGCTGTGTGAGCCAAGGATCCATCCGGCTTCAGCAGAGCAGGCAGTGAGGGTTGGCAGAAATTCGACTCGATCGCTTTCGCAAGAGACCAGAAAGCTCGACTGCCAGTTGGTCTGACAGAGAGCCTTTCGCCATTCTTAGCGATTCGATCGAGACGAGCCTTCCGCAATGCCTTTTTGTAGGACTTGGCAGCTAGGTTAAAGGCTCTCTTCTTTGTACTTACATCCGGAGTTTTGCGGCTTCGAGCATAAACCCAAATGAGGTATGCCGAATGTTTTCGGTCTTGAGCATGACCACATTCGGCATTAAACCATGAGCGAGCTTTGCCACCGACGGGAACTTCAGCAAAAGGAATAAAATACTCCATTGCCTGATGCACCACATCGTTTATAGCATCCTCGCAACTCGACGGATCCAAAGAAGAAAAAAAGTGCCGCATCTCATCCAAATCTGCTGACTTGTATTTCCATACTCGCCTAACACCATGTGGTTCGAGAGCTGGTGGGGAATATGTAAACACAGATTTCATCAGACAGTGATCGGAGGTTCCCAAGGGGGAGGTGACCTCAACATGTCAGCAGAAGATCAGTTGTCAGCAGAAAGTCCAGGCAATTGGCTGTATGGCCATCCACAGCTGGTACCCTTGTCGCTTGCCTCACCAGCTGAAAGAGGTCTAAGGACAACGCAAAGTTCCGCGCTTCTCTTCCAGCATGGTCGGTCTTCTGGTACGGGAACAGCCAGTCCTTATGACAAGCATTAAAGTCCCCCAGGGTACTGACGCAAAGCCATATCAGCAGCCTCACCGAGACACTCAAATAATCGAGTTGTCTCCTGGTCACCGCTGCGCGAACGGTAGACACAGGAATACAGGATTTTTTCGTTTCCTGTATCTACTACGAAGAAAAAGTGGGGTCTTCAAGGTGACGGAGACGCTGGATACAGAGGTCGTTCCGCGCGTACACGCAGACTCCGACACGTGAGCGAAAGTTGTGCTCTAACGTGTATCCGGGATAATTCAGGTGCACAGCGCTCAAAGGACATTGTATCTGCGTCTCCGTCAAAAAGAAGAGGTGCGGCTGCTCTGTCTCCAGGTGGTGATGGACGGCTAGGATATTAGAATGTAAACCCCTGATATTAGTGAGGTGCACTTTAAATGAGGAGTAGTGCAACCGCTGTAAAAACATTTTCTTCTTTTTAACTTTCCTCATAAAAAAAATAAAATAAAAGTGATTAGGGATGGGAAATGGCAGTTGAACGAGGCGGTACGTATCGAACCCGATGTTGAAATTGGTGATGTCTTGCCACTGGGAGGCTAGTCTGGAGACTGCGGGGACGCCCGAACCTCCCCAGGAATCGCCATCGGGCCTCCTCGTCTGGTCGCCAACCAGCACGATGGAGCCACCCTGGGATTTTTCGCAGCTGGCGGGACAGCCTTTCGTGGGTGGCTAACCCACTAATTGGGCCCCCAACTATCTGCGGGCGGCCAGAGGAAAGCCGTCGCTTCGGATCCCGCTACCCTCCTCGACTAGACACCCGACAAAACAAACACCAACTCGACGTCAACCGGTTCGCCAACGTACCGCAGCTGTTCAGACCCATTTCCAAGAAACGGCTTCATCGAGCAACATGCCGGAACACGACTAGGTCGCTTTGCGGCACGATTTTGCCCGATGGGTGGTAGCTTTGCCGGCGACCCGATGTTATGGTCTACCACCTAGGAGGAGAAATCTTCTAGAGGAGAAAAAATATATCTTGCATCTTCTAGAGGAGAAAAAATATATCTTGTACAAATATTTATAAAATAATGCGGAAGATAAATCGAATCAATAATTTACAGACAACCTAAATTGACGATCAGCACACATATATCTGATATGCACCATCGCGGCGTTTGGTCACAGCGGCCTACAGCCATAAACTAGTTTCTCACGTCTACATGTAAAAGGTTGTACTCGGCTTTCGAGTTCGATTTTATTGATTACATTTGTATTTACTTATGAAGTTATTTGGTAAATATCTTTTATAACGAGTTACTTATGTAAAAATGTACATTCATTTAATTTAATTTAGTGAAGCAGTCTTTTTGCACTAAATACCGCAGAATAATTATGATATTTCTACTACTACTGCTACTATTTACTTTTTCCCATTTGGTTATAAATTCACTTTAAAATTAAATATTTAAATTATAATAAAATAAACTTTAAGAGTTATGATGTAATAAAAAAGTTTTTCATCGACGAAACGTCAGTTCCTATGGTAACATGTATTATTATTAAAGATATTATTTACTTTTTTTCAATGATATCATATAACGTGTAATAGTATTTTTCTATATAATATATAGATATTTTTCTTTTTTATGTAAGGAATGAAATTACAAAATCAAATACCAAAATCATATGACGCCAAATGTAAGACAATTACAGATCTGTTTTCAGTTATTAGGAAAAATCGTGAATTCAACGGCCTTATCCCTTTGTCCGACGTGAGCAGAAATTTGAAGGGAAACGTGAAGCGAATGAGTTGCTGTAATATTCACCCTTCTGAAGATACGTATATCATGGAGAAACGATATCTATTAATTGAATGCGTAGTTTCAAATTAAAACCAAATATTTTGTTACGATAACAAAACATGAACTATCGGACATCTATTATTTTATTTTAAAACGTGTTAATTATCACAGATGTACCCTTAAGATGACATTTTATTACTTTACTAACAAAAAATACACAGAGTAGACTACCATAAATATATTTATTTGTTATCCGTTACTAGTATAATACTATTAAATGAATAAAAAAATAATGATTGTTATTATATTTCGTAGTGTCTAATTAAACATTAGCTAAAGTTAGTGAGATCAGATTAATAACTTAGCGACGAAATGATGTAAATTCACATATTATAAATAAAGAAGTTTCACTTCAAATATATATTCGTCATAACAAAAGAACAAAGACTTGTTGCGGTAATTAACGAATTAGTTCTTAGTTATGATTCACATTGCGTCCTGCGAATATTAAGAGCAGTGTTAACATAATTACATACAGAATGAAAAGATAAAATATTCATAGATATGAATATTTTATCTTTAAGCAGATGCTTGGACATATATACTTATGTTAAAGATTTGAGTAACTAGTTTATAAGACATGTTTTTTTTTAAACCATAGTGTTTGTTTTATATATTCGGCTCACTTTTTTATAAGTCCATATTAATTATATTATATTAATAATGTTTATTCAATTAATAATAATTATATTAAATTATTATTATAAAAAAAAATTGCCAGATAATGTTTTTGCTTTTCTAAATATATATCTTCAATGTTCTATAAAGAGTGTAAGGAATCTAATTTAACACGCCTTGACAATATATAACCAGCAGATGTAGGTACTTTGAAGACAAAGTAAGTATGTCGTTTACTGCTTTAAAAGATAACTAATTTAAATTCGTATAACTAGTTTTAATAAGAGTTGTATGTATTTAGATACGACTTTTTTATAAATAAAACTTATCCTTTATGTTAACCCTTATTAGCTCTTTTATTAATGTAACATTTATAACATTGCTCTATACCAGTCTTTCCCAAAGTGGGCGATAACAACCCCTTGTAGGTTCTGGAAGCCTAGAGAGGGGCGGTAAGCCCGAGTAAGATTTGGGGGCACTGGTGTCATTTAGGGGGGCAATGGATGATTTGTAACTTTGGTTTATTCATATTTTAAAATTCATTAAAAATAATATCCTTCTACTACACAACATCCATTTATAAGTCTTTTTAAATTTTAAATAAATGTAAAATACATGGTTACCGGAACCCATCCCTTCTAGTTACAGTTAACCAGAAGTGGAAAATTCGTATCTTTGCCCGTATCGATTTATTTTTCATATATATTTAATACAAATTTGAATAAGCTTTACAAAGTTACATAAGTTTATGAGTATTTTCAAACATCCAATTATCAATTCATTTTAATATTCTAGTTTATTTTATAAATAAAGTCTGACAATATATTAAATTAAACTTATAATATATAATTAAACTGGCACATGCTTGAAGTAAATAGACGCGACGCGAGCTCTTGACATACTTAGTGCTTTAAGAGGAAGTTTGGGGTTGAAAACCCCGTAGACAAAAAAGGACAGCCTATACCGGAAGCTTATATTTTTTAATAAAAATTGCTTTTACTTTCTATTTGCCTGTTTCGTTTTATTTTTTACTTTTATTAACATTAAAAAACTACGGCCATATATTAAATAACTGGCACGAATGTTTTTTCTGAAATTGGTACAACTATTAGCAGTATATGACCCAGTGTGGAAAGTGCATTGATTTAAACCTCAAGATACCGCGTGAGTCTATACTTTCATATGGAGAAGGAAATAGTGGAGGTACGAGAATCGGTTATGGATTTTATTTTGATGTCTGGAAAAACTGTTGAAGATATGTCGAAAGAAAAACAGGAACAGCAAGAAATTAACTTGTTATTTCGTTGTGAAGAGCTCAAGGTTATGAATGTAAGGTATCCAAGGAGGTGTGCAACGAAAAATCCTAGAAGTCAAACCGAAAGCTCTTTTCAGTCTTTGTTCGAATATTTGCATCAGTCCATGTATTTTCATGCGTTCCTCCTAGTGTCATATGCTACAGTGGAGAAATTATATTTATTTTTTGGCAATTGCTTAACAAAAATATAGGAAATAAAAAAAATCATCTGATACTCCTTGGAGCGTACATAACGAGTTAGTAAAAGTAAGCAAAGAAAACTTGAAGACAATTTTAAATGTTCTTATATTTTTTTATGATGCTACACAAGCAAATTTAGATATAAAATCAAAAGAAGCTTAATATTGACGGCTATTTGTGTATTTAACTTTTTTACCGATATAAGATTTTGGCTCTCGATACTTGAGGAAGTTCATTCGGTTCTGAAATATATACAGTATCCAAAAACAACTCTGGATGAATGATTATTTAGTGACCGAAGGAACTAAAATTGTCGATAATGCTGTAATTGTTGGAACTAATAAGGAATATGGATCAAATGGCGGGAGATCACTGGTGTAGTCTGTGATAGCAAATATCGCCCAAACTCAAGGGGCTGATATAAAAGAGCATCAACCGACTGGTTCTTATATACGGCAGCGAATGCTGGCCAGTACTGTCTCGGCACACCCAGCCTTGGTATATCTTGCCCTAGAGTGAGATATCCAGGACGCACAAAGAAGCCCTGGTTGGATGTCGTGAAGCAGGATATAAGAGCCAATGGTCTAACCACAGACCACGTCTAAGTTTTTGGAAAGTGGTGTAGGTTGATCAGGAAGGCAGACCTCGACATACATAAGGAAGAATGCCAGGAAGAAGAAGAAGACTCTTAATTATGAAAAGTTGTATTACTATTGCTCAATGTAAAATGCAATTTAAAAAAAAAATACATTTTTTTTTTTTTTTTTTTTTTTTATATTCTCTAGGGCAATGCTTGACTACATTCCACCTGATGGTAAGTGGAATGTAGTCTTAGGTGGTAAGGCGCATTACCCTAGCAACCTATTCACTCTTCGCTTGAAGACACCCACATTGTATTCGGTCGGAAATACCGACGCAGGCAAGCTGTTCCAATCCTTTGCTGTACGCAGTAAAACTGAGGAAGCAAAGCGCTTCGTTCGGACAGGTGGAATGTCCACAACAAAAGGATGAAAACCTGCCGTGCGTCGGGACGTCCGGTGATGGAAGGGGGACGGGGGAATTAAATTGTGTAATTCCTGCGCACACTCACCAAAATGTATCCTATAGAATACTGAGAGGCTAGCAATTCTACGCCTGTGTTCAAGGCTTTGGAGTTTGGCTCCGACCAATTCGGGATCGCCTATAAGCCTCTTTGCTCGCCTCTCAATTGAGTCCAGAACCGCAAGATGAGACTTTGCGGCACCAGCAAATATGTGACAACAGTACTCTACACACGACCGGATCTGCGCTTTGTATAAAACAAGAAGCTGTCCCGGTGTAAAGTACTGCCGAACCTTCGCCAGAACGGCAAGCTTTGCTGCTGCTGCTCTTGCTCTGGACTCAATGAACCGACCAAAGTTGAGGTTCGAGGAAATCTCTAAGCCTAACAACTGAAGCCGGTCACTGTATTCCAAGGATACATTCTGGAAAGTAGGAGCCAAGGTGAAAGGGCTCCTTTTGGCGGTGAATAGACACGTCTGCGTTTTGGTGGCGTTGAACTTGACAAGATTGGCATTGCTCCATGCGGAGACTGCCTGAAGTTTGTCATTCAAACGTTGCACCATAGCTTCTCTTTCAGACTGTACTTGATCTCGACTAGCCCGAGTACTCGGCAGATATCTTTCTACAACTGTGCTGTCGTCTGCATACCCATAGATACCGGGCTTCAACAGATCATTAATGTGCAGCAGAAACAGAGTTGCAGAAAGAACGGACCCCTGAGGCACTCCGGCATTTATTGTCAAGGGTTCCGAGGAACACCCGTCGACAACTACTCGGAGAGATCTGTGGCTCAGAAAGTCCGTTACCCAGCCGATCAGACCAGGAGATATACCGTACGCTGAAAGCTTGCTTATAAGGCTCGCATGCCAGACCCTGTCAAATGCCCTCGAGACGTCCAGAGAGACGGCGACCGCTTCTCCGTTCTTCTCGATGGCCTCGCCTAAAATGTGAGTAGCATACACTAGGAGGTCCCCAGTAGACCTATTACGGCGAAACCCGTACTGTCGGTCACTGAGGAGATCGTTACCTTCTAGGTGTGCTAGTAGGCGCGAGTTCAATACACGCTCCATAATCTTGCAGAGTATGGAGGTGATTGAAATCGGTCTGTAATTGACAGGGTCGGCACGGCTGCTTTTTTTGGGCACGGGTTGCACATTAGCAAGCTTCCAGGATTTCGGCACTATTCCAGTCATGAAAGAGAGACGATACAGACGTGTCAGTACAGGAGACAACTCAGCTGCGCATGTCTTGAGCAGAATGGCTGGTATACCATCAGGACCACTGGCTTTATTCACATCTAAACGACACAATGTTCTCCATACCTCTTTGTTAGTGATGCGGATTTCAGGCATCGAAACACCGCAGTGAGGAAGATGTGCTGGAGAAGCATTGCCAGTGTCTAGATGCGAATTATCAGCAAACAGAGAAGCAAGTACGTTCGCTTTCTCTGTTGCTGTGTGGGCCAGGGATCCATCCGGCTTCAGCAGAGGAGGCAGTGAGGGTTGGCAGAAATTCGACTCGATCGCTTTCGCAAGAGACCAGAAAGCTCGACTGCCAGTTGGTCTGGCAGAGAGCTTTTCGCCATTCTTAGCGATTCGATCGAAACGAGCCTTCCGCAATGCCTTTTTGTAGGACTTGGCAGCTTGGTTAAAGGCTCTCTTCTTCGAACTTACATCCGGAGTTTTGCGGCTTCGAGCATCAGCCCAAATGAGATATGCCGAATGTTTTCGGTCTTGAGCATGACCACATTCGGCATTAAACCATGGGCGAGCTTTGCCACCGATGGGTACGTCAGCAAAAGGAATAAAATACTCCATTGCCTGATGCACCACATCGGTTATAGCATCCGCGCAACTCGACGGATCCAAAGAAGAGAAGCAGACCTGCCGCCAAGGATAAGACGCAAAAAAGTGCCGCATCTCATCCCAATCTGCTGACTTGTATTTCCATACTCGCCTAACACCATGAGGTTCGAAAGCTGGTGGGGAATATGTAAACACAGATTTCACCAGACAGTGATCGGAGGTTCCCAAGGGAGAGGTAAGCTCTACCCGATACCTGTCCGGATCAGTTGTCAGCAGAAGGTCCAGGCAATTGACTGTATGGCCTACCACATCTGGTACCCTTGTCGCTTGCTTCACCAGCTGAAAGAGGTCCAAGGACAACGCAAAGTTCCGCGCTTCCCTTCCAGCATGGTCGGTTTTCTGGTACGGGAACAGCCAGTCCTGATGACAGGCATTAAAATCCCCCACAAAGACGAGCTGCGCCGAAGGGAACTGATGCAGAGCCATATCAGCAGCCTCACCGAGATACTCGAATAATCTAGTTGTCTCCTGGTCACCGCTGTGCGAACGGTAAACACAAGAATACAGGATTTTTTCGTTTCCTGTGTCTACTAAAACCCATAAAGAAGAAAAAGTGGGGTCTTCAAGGTGACGGAGACGCTGGATACAGAGGTCGTTCCGCGCATACACGCAGACTCCGGCACGTGAGCGAAAGTTGTGCTCTAACGTGTATCCGGGATAATCCAGGTGCGCAGCGCTTAAGGGACATTGTATCTGCGTCTCCGTCAAAAAGAACAGGTGCGGTTGTTCTGTCTCCAGGTGGTGATGGACAGGTAAGATATTAGAGTGCAAACCCCTAATATTACTGAGGTGCACTTTAAATGAGGAGGAGTGCAACCGCTGTACAAACTTTTTTCTTTTTTGGTTTTTCTTCATGGTAAAAATAAATAAAAGTGAATAGGGATGGGAAATGGCAGTTGAACGAGGCGGTACGTATCAAACCCGACTTCGAAATTGGTGATGTCTTGCCGCTGGGAGGCTAGCCTGGAGACTGCGGGGACGCCCGAACCCCCCCAGGGATCGCCATCGGGCCTCCTCGCCTGGTCGCCAACCAGCACGATGGAGCCACCCTGGGATTTTTCGCAGCTGGCGGGGCAGCCTTTCGTGGGTGGCTAACCCACTAATTGGGCCCCCAACTATCTGCGGGCGGCCAGCGGAAAGCCGTCGCTTCGGATCCCGCTACCCTCCTCGACTAGACACCCGACAAAACAAACACCAACTCGACGTCAACCGGTTCGCCAACGTACCGCAGCTGTTCAGACCCATTTCCCATATACGGCTTCATCGAGCAACGTGCCGGAACACGACTAGGTCGCTTTGCGGCACGACTTTGCCCGATGGGTGGTAACTTTGCCGGCGACCCGATGTTATGGTCTACCACCAAGTTATGGTCTACCACCAAGAAAACTTTTAATATTGTAAGGTTGCATTATTGTTGCCCTTTTTGGTAAGATAAGTCTCAATTAGAATATAGGTTTAATCAAACTACAGACGAAACTAATATGTTATTAAAGTTTTTAAGATTAAAAAAATTAGGGACGTTACAAAATAAATAAATTTTTAAATGGGCGTTAGATGAAAGAAGTTTGGGAATCTCTGCTCATATTTATACCGTACAAACGAATTTATTGATTCCACGTTAGCCTTTGACGTAACCGTTATAAAAAAAAATACATCCGACATCAGAAACTTCATCAATATCATTTGAAGTTAACAAGTAAGTCAGTTAAAGTACATTCGTACCCCATTACGCTAATTGCAAGGGCTTTATTACGTATTGACAAACGAGAGGACCTCATACATTAGTGGAGAGTTAGGTATTTCCGATATGCTATGATATGTCCCACTTTAAGGTATTATAAGAAAATAAAGTCCACATTTTGTTTTGTATGTCTAATTATTTTATTATTTATAAATAGTAGGCATAGGTCGGATATTCATTATAAATAATTGGTTTATTCTGGCCACGTTGATAAAATTAATTACCGTAATTTATTAACCACAAACAGAAATATTAACAAAATGCTCTAAAAATTTCTGTTTTATCAATAGTACAATATTTAAAGCTTAATTCATTACACTTTTGAGATAGTATTTATTAAGGTTAATAAACTGTATTTCATACATGTAATTATTATTATCTTTTTTGTATTATAACTTAACATTATAGCATTATTAATGCTATAATGTTAAGTTATAATACAGCAAAGAACGAACAAAAAAAGATAAAAATATAAACAAATATCTTTTTGTAGTTATTCTGTCATAATTGAGAAATCGTATAATGATTGACCTTTTCTTCCTTTCTATACAAATTTATAAATAAAAAGTATAAAACGCATAAAAAGCGGTAAACCCCCTTTTTATATTATTCAATATATCGTTTAATTATTTAATATATAATATTAATAAAACATATTTTTGGTATCAAAGTAAGCTTTGGTATTACAACGTCAATATTGATACGAATTGTGAACGTCAATATTGTGAACATTGATACGAAGTTATCAAGTACTAAGTAAAGTTGTCCATACAAAAGCTAAATAATAAACTTCTCATCCTGGCTGTAGCAATAAAGACTTCGCTAACTTATAACATATTGTATCTGATACAATTATTAATGTCGTTCACAACTCAACAACTGTTACTAATCAGTTTAACAAATCATTGAAACAAAACACGAGCGATCAACATCGACTGATATTGAAGTAAGAACTAGTCTTAATATTAGGTTGTACTTTTTGTAACTATTGTAGCGGAATGTATGCTGTATATCCTAATTTTAAAAATATTTTTTTTGTACAAAATCAGTTGAAAGTGAAACATATACATAGATAGATTTATAGATATTTTAAATTTTAAATAACTTTAAATTCTTTGCAATAATTATTATTACAAACTTTTTTAACTTACACTTTGAATATTATATATTAAGTATTATATTATAAATAAATCTTCTATTTATTATATTTATTAAACTTTATTTTCCATGCAATTTAGAATTTATTTGTTTTATTTTTTTTTTGTATTTTTTTAATTTAATTTAATTACACGGCCCCTTTCTGGGTAAAAGTCTCCTCTATCTTTAGCCAGACACATCTGTCTGTGGCGACACTCATCCATTCCTTTCCTGCCTCCTGCACTATATCGTTTGCCCATCTTTTTCTTGGCCTACCAACTTTCCTTTTCCTAGCGGTCCATGCCATTTGGTTACTTGTTTTGTCCATCTTTTGTCTTCATATCTTGCCACATGCCCTGCCCATTTCCACTTTTGTCTCAGGGTATACTGAAGCGCATCTGTCAGCTTTGTTTTCCTTCGGATATCTATATTCCTCGTTTTCTGTATTCTCCTCAGCTTCAAGATACTTCGCTCCATGGCATGTTGGCATGATAGGATTTTGTTCTTTATTTTTTCAGTGAATACCCAGTGAAAGCTTAGCTTCCATATGCTAGGCAAGGTAGTATACAGGAGTCCATAATTATTTTCTTCATGTTGAGACTGTAGTTTCCTTTTAGAATTTTCTTTTGTGACCAGTACTTCTTCCATGTTGTGTTTATCCTTCTGTCTATTTCATTTACATTGCTATTTGCTTCAAAGGAGATTAATTTGCCTAGGTACACATATTCGCTCACATACTCCAACGGTTTCCCATCAATTGCTATTGTTTTGAGATTTGTCAGGCAGTTTGTCATAATCTTGGTTTTGGAAGCATTCATGTGTAGACTGACTTTTTTACTTTCTATATCTAAATTTTTCATAATTACTTCTAAGCCTGTGGCTGTTTCACTGAAAAGTTCTATATCGTCTGCAAATCTGAGATGTGTCAGCCTTTTATTCATTATCCATATGCCTTTATCTTTCCAATCAACGTTTTGAAGGTGTTTTCAAGAAGTGCTATGAAAAGTTTTGGAGACAAAAGGTCTCCCTGCCTTACTCCTCTCTCTATTGTGAACTCTTCTCCTGGTGTTTCAAGTTTCACTCTACTCTTGCTTTTTGAATATATATTCTTTATAACATTTATGTATTTTTCACTTGTTGTTGTTGATGTTGTTTTCTTTCAGAGCATTACATATAGATGAGTGAGTAATACTGTCAAATGCTTTTGAGTAGTCCACGAAAGCTATGTAAAGTTGTTTGTTTTGTTCTATGAATTTCTCCATTAGCTGTTCTATAACATGTATTTGATCAATTGTAGAGTAGTGTGGGCGGAATCCTGCTTGTTCAATTGGTTGATGTTTATCAATTTCAGGTGCTATTCTGGTTAAGACAATGGAAGAAAATAGTTTGTAGATTGTAGATAATAGTACTAATGGGCCTGTAGTTGCTTATATCTAGTGGGTTCCCTTTTTTATAGAGAAGGATTATGTCTGATTTGCACTACTGTGTGGGAACTTCTTCTTTTTCCAATACCATGTTGAACATTTTTACAAAATAAGTTACTAGTATAGGTGCTCCCACCTTTAGTGCTTCGTTTTAAATGTTGTCTGGACTAGGGCTGTTTTCAGGTTTTAGTTTCTTTATATGACTTAATATCTCACTTTCAGTAATTGGGCTCAATGTATTTCCTACCACCATACTTTTGTCTAAGGTGCACAGCTCTATTTTTTCTTGTTCTGTTTCCTGTGATGGTTTGTTGTATAGGTCCGCATAGAAAGCTGTTACACATTTTATTATGTCTTTCCTGTTCCTGATTTCGTCTTCTCCCTCCTTCAAGTACTGGATCCAGTTTTTGTGGCTCATGAGTTCTTTGTGGGCTCTCTTTGAACTTCGGAATGTTGTCATGTTTCTTTCTATCACTGTTCGTCTGTGAGTATCATAGTCCTTTCTGATTGCTTTTGATGTACTTTTAAATATTTGTTTGAGTTCCTCTCTCGTGGCTTTAGACTTGTTTCTTGATCTTAGAAGTTCAGTACGTTTAGATATTAATTTTAGTGTTTGATCGCTTAAAATTCTTTGCTTTTTGTCTCCATTCGGTTTTGTTTCTTGTTTAAGACTTTTTGTTATAATTTTTTCCAGTGTGGTGCTTAAGGTTTCAATATTTTCTATGGATTCAATAGTTTTCCTAGATTTGAGTAAGTTCTCTTTTAGATTTTGCATATAGTTTGTTTTTTCATTAATGGACTTGAGCCTACAGGGTGGTGCATTAAATGCGCTTCTGCTAATTTTAGAGGAGTTAATTTTTAAAGTGCATCTTACTATCCTGTGATCAGATGGGAAGGTTTAATTGTTTATAACCTCAACATTTATTACAGAAGCTGGATTGGGGCTCAATATGAAATCAATTTCATTTTTTGTTTTACAATCTGGCGATACCCACGTCCATTTTCTAGACTTTCTTTTCCTGTAAAAGGTGTTCATTATTGCAAGCTTATTCTCGTACGCATATTGGATAAGTTGTTCGCCTCTTTCATTCCTCTCTCCATATCCGTAGTCTCCAAGTATTGGTTTTTCATTAGGTTTTGGTTGTCCAATTTTGGCGTTGAAATCTCCCATGATCAGGAAAATTGTATCTGCTAGATCTTGAGCTTTTGTTAGATCTTTATAAAATTTTATAATGTCTTCTTCGCTTGAGCGGTCGGTTGGCGAATAAGCTTGAATTAGTGACAGAGGGTGTTGATCGAACTTTAATTTTAACACTGCTACTCTTTCTGATATGCCCAGAAAACTGACAATATTACCCTTGTATATTTTTTTTACCAAAAAACCCACTCCATGTAGGCCCACTGTTTCACCTATGTAATAAAAGATGTAATTTTCATGTTCCTCTATGGCGCTACCATTTCTTTTAATTTCAGCGAGGCCTATAATGTCCCAATTAAGTGTTTTAACTGAGTTATATAGTTCTAGCATTCTCATGTTATTTGAAAGGGATCTTACATTGTACGTGCATATTTTTAAATTTCTTGAGATTTTTATTCTATTTTCATTGTTTTTTGTCATATATGTTTTGTTTGATAGAGGGTGTTGGTCTTCTTCCCCCACGATGACCGGCCGGTTTGGGGTGCTGTATTCAAAATTTGTTTTTGCTATAGTTGTTTTATATTAGTTCCGGGTCCGGGGGGGGGAGTTACAAGTTTTTTGGCAATTCTGATATCGAAGTTGACCGTCTTTGTTCCCCATAATTAAATATGTTGGCCTTTGTTACATCTTTTGTAGTAGTTTTGTTCACTCATTCAACATTGTTCAGTTCATTTGTTTTCATAGTGTCTCTTCTATGAGTTTTCAAATGTGATTAGCTTGCTTTTGTCGTACTCTTAACGCTGGCTTTCTTCTGTGATGTTTCATTGGGCGAGCCCGATGTTTCTATTTTTCTCTTTTCTCTAGTGTTATCTCTTGGTTTTATAACTACGATTTTGTCTTGCTTTAGATAGGCAATGTTGCCTTTTTTCTTTTCCTCCTCCACTTGGGGTAGCAGTTGTTTTCGTTTTTCTAACACTTCTTTAGAGAAGTCCTCTTTAACATAAACATTTGCAGGGAGTTTCGACTTATTTTTAAGTATTATGTGCTTTTTCCATTGTGTTGTTAATGTGACAACAACTGGACAGTTTTTGTTCTCGATCTTCTTTCCAATTTTGTACACATTGTTGATCTCTTGGCTATAAATTTGTACTCCAGACTCTTCGATGGTTTCTTTTATGTAATCAACTAATTCCAACTCAGATTTCCCAACTTCTAGTCCGAAGAACACTAGGTTGTTTTTTCGTTTCTCCATTTCTAGTGACTTTAGTTTCGACTCCATTCCTGATATTTTATTTTTGAGGAATTTATTTTTCTCAATTATTGCATTTAATTTATCATCTATCGCTTCAGTGACGTTTTTGGTTACCGACTTTGTTATCTGATCTGTTTGTTTACTAAATTTTTCATCTAATTTTTGTAAGTTAAGTAGTTCCATATTTATTTCCATAGTAACTAAAAATCCGTAATAACTATTTAAAATACGAAAATGGCAACACTGACTTCTAAGTTCTAGCGTAAGGTTGACACTACTTGATAATGGAATGTCAATTTAGAATGTCTTTGACTTTTTTAGGTTATATTAGCAACGATTAGACCTAATTTTTTGTTAATGTTTATTTATTTTCACTTTTCCACTGTTTCACAGTGTTCAATATTCCGAATTGTGATAGAATTACACTTAATTTCGCGTAGTTAATAACTTTTTTGCACTTTTCTGAATTATTTCTCGTGGAGGTCTGTTACGTACGTGTTTACACTTTGATCACCGGAACCAGAAAAAAATCTTCTATATTTAATACTAATTATCACAGTTTATGTAATCTTGTGTGTTTGAAACTTATACAGTTGTAATTGCGTTCCTATGAAGGCTTGCTTGCTAGCCTCGATAATATATTGCTGCAGAAAGTAGTTTCTGAACCAATCATAAATAATCGTTGGTATGAAATAACTGCAGAAATATGTTCTACTCCAAAATTAAAAACTGACTTTGCTTCCTCATTTTTATTGCGTACAGCAAAGGATTGGAACAGCTTGCCTGCGTCGGTATTTCCGACCGAATACAATGTGGGTGTCTTCAAGCGAAGAGTGAATAGGTTGCTAGGGTAATGCGCCTTACCACCTAAGACTACATTCCACTTACCATCAGGTGGAATGTAGTCAAGCATTGCCCTAGATCATATAAAAAAAAAAAAAGGTTCAATATTGGTAACATTTATCTTAGCTCGTAACGATTCAAATTCAAATTCAAATTCAAATTCAAAATATCTTTATTCAAGTAGGCATTTACACGCACTTTTGAATCGTCAATTACATTAAATTGGTCAGTATAGTCAGTCTGTGAGTAAGCTACCACCAGCTCGGAATGCTGTTCTGCTGAGAAGAGCTGGCCAGAAACTCAACAGTTGCTCTTTTTAAATAAAATTTAACAATGTTTGACTTATAAATTATAACATCAACCCTGCAAATGAGTCAATTTTATTTATTTTATAAACTTAAATGCAATTTTGGAACAACTAGAACCGTCGCAATCAATCGGAAAAGAAGCCCAATGATTTCAGGCAACGAAAATTAAATAATAACAGTAAATATATATATATATATATATAGATATATATACACATACATACACAAATCTTCGGCCTGCCACACAACCAGTCACCGCAAGCAGCACCCGTTCACGAGCATAACACAAGAGCCAGCCATCACCCCCTTCGCACATATTTGAGGGAGGGAGGCAACCCGACTCCCGATGCTACCGCAAGTAGTGACTTCTAGGGAATCGGTGTGATGCAGAAGGTCGATAAAGCAAAAATTAATTTACAACAAAAAACAAATTGCGGAGATTACTAGCTATTCGCAATACAATACAGATTTATGACCCAAGATTTATGATACAATGACCCAAGTTCCACACATTTCGATCAACCAAAAACTCTTGAATGTTATAGTAAGATTTATTTAATAATATACTTTTAATTTTAGATTTGAAACCAAGAAAAGGAAGATCTAAGATATCTTGTGGAACCTTATTATATATGCGTATACTCAAGCCCATGAAGGATTTCTTAACTTTTTGAAGTCTAAATTTAGGCGTTACAAGCCTATTTTTATTTCTTGTATTGATAGTATGTCTGTCGCTGTTTTTTTTATAGTCATTTAAATTTTGGCGTATATATAGTAAGTTATTAAAAATGTATTGAGAAGCGACCGTAAGAATACCGATTTCTTTAAAAACTTCTCTTAGGGAGTCTCTAGCTTTTAAGTTACAAATAGCCCGTATAGCTCGTTTTTGTAAAATAAATATAGAATTAATTTCGGCAGCGCTGCCCCATAGTAAGATACCGTAAGACAATATACTGTGAAAATAACTAAAATAAACGAGTCGAGCCGTATTAGCGTCTGTTAATTGTCTTACTTTTTTAATTGCAAAGACGGCTGAGCTAAGTTTGCTTGCGAGTGTCGAGAGATGGGGGTTCCACTGGAGCTTTTTATCTAAAGTTATACCTAAGAAAGTTGTCGAGTCAGTCAGTTCTAACACTTCATTGTTAAGGAATAAACTACAATCCCGACTTTTTACATTAGGAAGTGTAAATTCCATGCATTTAGTTTTCTTAGTATTTAATACCAAATTATTAATTTCAAACCAATGAAGAACACGTGACAGAGCACAGTTAACTTTGTCAAAATTAGGTTTATTACGATCAACTTTAAAAATAAGTGAGGTATCATCAGCAAAAAGTACAATGTCACATAGTCCTTTTACGTAAAAGGGCAAATCATTAATATAGAGTAAAAATAAGAAAGGGCCTAGAATAGATCCTTGTGGAACACCCATTTTTAGGTGAGATCCAGCCGATTTACAATTATTTACATCAACCGTCTGAACTCTTTGATTCAAGTAAGAGGCAATAAGATCAAGCGCAGCATTACGCACGCCATAGTGATTAAGTTTGCAAAGTAATGTTTGATGGTCCACGCAATCAAAGGCTTTAGATAAATCACAAAACACTCCGATTGCATTCTGTGACTTTTCCCATGCGTCGTAAATGTGCTTAAGAAGCGCGGCACCCGCATCAGTTGTTGATTTGCCTTTGGTGAAACCATATTGTTCACTATGCATGATTTCATTGCTATAAACAAATTCTGACATTTGGTTTAGTATAATTTTTTCTGGGAAAGTACCGGTTTCAATACATTTGTTAAAAATTAAGGATAATTGTGGAGCAATATCATTTATAATACTTATTAGTAATTTTACTGACATACCCCAAAGATCACCGGTTTTTTTCATATTTAGATTTCTAAAAGTTTTAACAATTTCATATGATGTAACAGGTTTAAAAACAAAACATTTATTACTGACTTACGTTACGTTATTCGTCAATTCGACGATTGCATCACGTGGTGAAGAATTTAAATTACCCGTGACTGTTAAAGGAATTTCGTTAAAAAAAGTCTCAAAAATAGCCGCCACAGTTGAATTTGAATTTATTTCAATATTATCAATTTTTAACTTAATAGGTCCATTAGCAGCCCTATTTTTCCCAGAAACACTAGATAAAACATCCCAAGTTGCCTTTATTTTATTTTCTGAGTTTAAGATTTTATTTCTTATGTAAATCGACTTAGCTTGTATGCAAACGGTCTTAAATATTTTAGAAAAAATCCTAACTTTATTCAAGAATACCGGATCTTGATTCCATTGCCTCTCACTATATAAATCATATAACTTATCTCTACTTTTATATATTCCCACGGTAGCCCAATCACTAAATTTAAGTTTTAAGTATTTAGTCATAGTTTTTGGCTTGAAAACATTATTAAATTCTTGTAACAAAAAACCGAAAATGTTATTATATAAATTATTTGGATTATCATCGCTCATGTCTACTTTACCTACTTTTTGCTGAACAGTATTCTTAAATGTTAGGACCCGGTTTTTTGTAATTGGTCTACAAGTAAACTTTTGGGGCTTTTCACTTTCGTGATTAATTAATAGAGAAAATTTTAGACCACAGTGGTCTGAACTTAAATTTGTCATTACTGTTTCTTCATAAATGTTACAGCGACAGAACACATTATCAATACAAGTCGCGGAAATACTAGTAATACGAGTAGGTTCAAAAAAGACGTTCAGTAAGTTAAAGGATTTAAACAAATTTAATAAACGTACACTAGACGAAGTTTCTTGTAATATATCTACATTGAAATCACCGCAAACAATCACGGACTTGTTTTTATGACAAAGCTTAGTTAAAATATCCTCCATTTTGTTTTCAATTTCATCAAAGTCACTAGAGGGGGGTCGGTACACGCACAAAATAATATGTTCATTGAGCTCAATGCAGGATAGTTCAATAATTCGCTCGACAGAGAGCGCCACTATATCTGATCGAGACTTTAACACTACATCGTTACGAGCTAAGATAAGTGAGCCACCGCGAATAGCTTTCTCTCTACAGAACGAACTTGACAATTTATAATTTTCTACATTTATAATATTGTTATTCTTTGATAACCAGTGCTCTGTAATGCACAATAAACTTATGTCATATTTTTGAACAAAGAGTTCCACTTCCAATTCCTTGCCACCTAAGCCTTGTATATTTTGATGGACAATATTTAACAACTTAGGCTTTGTCTTATCCATTAGTTTAAAGTGGAACGCTTATGTTCTGTCAGTAATATATTATTTAAAGTACATTTATTTTTCGTTATATCTGTTATAACGAAGTTTTTTAAATTAAATGCTACTAAAGTAGCAATTTGTTTTTTATAATATAAAGGCAGATACATTGTACCTTTTGTCATCCTAAACCTATTATAAATAAATTTATTTACATCAAAGTAAAAGAATGCATCACTGTGACGGTATGTCAAATTATATAATGTCAAATTTAAATTATATATATATTTATTTTGTTTGTCTGAATAAGAAGATGAATATGGAAGTGCACAAATTACAATTTTACAATTATTCTTATTATGTAATTTCAGTAATTTTTCAATATTACTAATTATTTCAATTTTCTTAATCGACAAACCATCTCCATGTAATAGTACAATAGTACTGTTTTCAGTCAACTTTGAGTCAAAATTAATTATTTTATCTATATTGTGCTGGTAACTAGCACCAGGTGAGCATATATTATGTACATTATTTAATTCCCTACTTAAAAGAGACCCAAAGCCCTGACCTAATTGGTCAGAAAAAACAAAGTAATTATGGTTGTGCACAACAGAGGACCTATTATTAATTTGATTTTTGTTCATTATATTTATGTTTTTATTACTACTTTTAGTATGTATAGCCGAATCACCCAACACCTCAGAGTTTAGTTTAGAAACAACATTTAATTTTTCACTTAAACAATTACAGTTAACATAATTATTAGTTAATGACTCAAACCGTTCTAAGTTATAACTACAGAGGTCAACTAAATTACCTGTAGCTTCAATATGTTCCTTAATTTGATTCTGAGAAGATTCATATTTTTTACTTAATGAATGCAATGCAGAAGTTAATTGAGAGATTTCCTCATGCAAGTTTTGGGTGTCTCGCTCATACAGTGACCTACTCTCAATCATTTTCCTATTATAAACACTTACTTTTTTAATTAATGTGGAGCGTTCAATTTGTAAATTCTTTATTTTCTTTGCAGGAAACTTGTTTTTGATGAGATTATTACATTTTTTAATTAATTTCTTAACCTTCATATACTTTCTTAATTTTTTATGACTTGAAAAGTATATGGGGTGCACAATACTTGACTCATCTTTTGTTAGATCAATTATAGTAGAATTTACATTTATGAAATTTGATTGAGTAGGTTGTGAGTTGCATTCAACCAGCTCCTCATATAAGCTATGAGTATGCTGACTTTCTACATTTAATTTGCAGGTTTCTAGGTCTGAAATAGTTATCCTAGCCTGCACCAAATCAGACTCAAGCTCTGATATGCGATCTAATGCCCTCTCATGCTCATTGCTGCACTGGTCAAATGCAGTCACTATATTTCTTAACTGATCTCGCTGAGCCACAATATCCAAATAATTGGTATGTAGTTCAGCGAGCTTACCTTTAAGATTAGTGTTTTTTATTACAATATCTTTAATTTCCTCTTCACTGTCCTCTCGTTCCTGCAGTAGCTTGTTGCATAAATCTTTAGAAGATTTTAATTCATCTAAAGCCAGTTTTAACTTTTGCTCCAAATCCTTTGCAGAGGCCTTGCGAGTTGCAATTATTCTTTCCATTGTTGAACCTGGGTACAAATTACCTTTTAGATACAAATGGGAGTTTCAAAATGCTTGTTTTATGTATATAAGTAAGGTAAAGTGAAAGTAATAGTTTTGTATGAGGCCAATGTTTTTGTCTTCAACTTTACTTCCAACTAGTCAAGTAAAGAGAGTCAATAACGGTGCCAGAGTCTGTGGATGGACGTAACTCACTATAAAATGAGTAGTTGTTAGTTTAATGTAAGTGTAATTATATTAAAAGTAAAATAAAATACTCCCCGGGATTGAAGAAATTTGAATTCGACATCCGTTGGTTGACAGCTCAGTATATTTCTTTGTTCTTATGAAATTAAGCACGAAGACAAAGTACAAACAATAGCACTATAGTAAAATGGTATTTTTAAATACAAAATGAGATAATTGCACTTAATTAATATACATAAAGTAATTTAATATTAATTAAAATGTACAGAGAAATTTTCTGACGACTAGTTGTCAGTGTTGCCACACCAAATCAAGTGTAGATGTAGTGTTAAAGTCTCGATCGGCATAGTGGCGCTCTCTTTCGAGCGAATTATTGAACTATCCTGCATTGAGTTCAATGAACATATTATTTAGTGCGTGTACCGACCCCCCTCTAGTGACTTTGATGAAATTGAAAACAAAATGGAGGATATTTTAACTAAGCTTTGTCATAAAAACAAGTCCGTGATTGTTTGCGGTGATTTCAATGTAGATATATTACAAGAAACTTCGTCTAGTGTACGTTTATTAAATTTGTTTAAATCCTTTAACTTACTGAACGTCTTTTTTGAACCTACTCGTATTACTAGTGTTTCCGCGACTTGTATTGATAATGTGTTCTATCGCTGTAACATTTATGAAGAAACAGTAATGACGAATTTAAGTTCAGGCCACTGTGGTCTAAAATTTTCTCTATTAATTAATCACGAAAGTGAAAAGCCCCAAAAGTTTACTTGTAGACCAATTACTAAAAACCGAGTCCTAACATTTAAGAATACTGTTCAGCAAAAAGTGGGTAAAGTAGACATGACCGATGATAATCCAAATAATTTATATAATAACATTTTCGGTTTTTTGTTACAAGAATTTAATAATGTTTTTAAGCCAAAAACTATGAATATATCCCTAAAACTTAAATTTAGTCTTTGGGCTACCGTGGGAATATATAAAAGTAGAGATAAGTTATATGATTTATATGGTGAGAGGCAATGGAATCAAGATCCGGTATTCTTGAATAAAGTTAGGATTTTTTCTAAAATATTTAAGACCGTTTGCATACAAGCTAAGTCGATTTACATAAGAAATAAAATCTTAAACTCAGAAAATAAAATAAAGGCAACTTGGGATGTTTTATCTAGTGTTTCTGGGAAAATAGGGCTACTAATGGACCTATTAAGTTAAAAATTTATAATATTGAAACAAATTCAAATTCAACTGTGGCGGCTATTTTTGAGACTTTTTTCAACGAAATTCCTTTAACACTCACGCGTAATTTAAATTCTTCACCATGTGATGCAATCGAATTGACGAATTGTCGAATTGACGAATAACGTAAGAGTCAGTAATAAATGTTTTGTTTTTAAACCTGTTACATCATATGAAATTAATAAAATTTTTAGAAATATGAAAAAAACCGGTGATCTTTGGGGAATGTCAGTAAAATTACTAATAAGTATTATAAATGATATTGCTCCACAATTATCCTTAATTTTTAACAAATGTATTGAAACCGGTACTTTCCCAGATTTAATGAAAAATAGTAAAGTAGTTCCTTTGTTCAAAAGTGGCGATAGACTAGAACCCGCAAATTATAGACCTATCTCTATTTTACCTACTTTAAGTAAAATCTTCGAAAAAATTATATACTAAACCAAATGTCAGAATTTGTTTATAGCAATGAAAACATGCATAGTGAACAATATGGTTTCACCAAAGGCAAATCAACAACTGATCCGGGTGCCGCGCTTCTTAAGCACATTTTCGACGCATGGGAAAAGTCACAGAATGCAATCGGAGTGTTTTGTGATTTATTTAAAGCCTTTGATTGCGTGGACCATCAAACATTACTTTGCAAACTTAATCACTATGGTGTGCGTAGTGCTGCGCTTGATATTATTGCCTCTTACTTGAATCAAAGAGTTCAGACGGTTGATGTAAATAATTATAAATCGGTTGGATCTCACCTAATAATGGGTGTTCCACAAGGATCTATTCTAGGCCCTTTCTTATTTTTACTCTATATTAATGATTTGCCCTTTTACGTAAAAGGACTATGTGACATTGTACTTTTTGCTGATGATACCTCACTTATTTTTAAAGTTGATCGTAATAAAGCTAATTTTGACAAAGTTAACTGTGCTCTGTCACGTGTTCTTCATTAGTTTGAAATTAATAATTTGGTATTAAATACTAAGAAAACTAAATGCATGGAATTTACACTTCCTAATGGAAAAAGTCAAGATTGTAGTTTATTCCTTAACAATGAAGTGTTAGAACTGACTGACTCGACAACTTTCTTAGGTATAACTTTAGATAAAAAGCTCCAGTGGAACCCCCATCTCTCGACACTCGCAAGCAAACTTAGCTCTGCCGTCTTTGCGATTAAAAAAGTAAGACAATTAACAGACGTTAATACGGCTCGACTCGTTTATTTTAGTTATTTTCACAGTATATTGTCTTACGGTATCTTACTATGGGGCAGCGCTGCCGAATTTGATTCTTTATTTATTTTACAAAAACGAACTATACGGGCTATTTGTAACTTAAAAGATGGAGACTCCCTAAGAGAAGTTTTTAAAGAAATCGGTATTCTTATGGTCGCTTCTCAATTCATTTTTAATAACTTACTATATATACGCCAAAATTTAAATGACTATAAACAAACAGCGACAGACATACGATCCATACAAGAAATAAAAATAGCCTCGTAACGCCTAAATTTCGACTTCAAAAAGTTAAGAAATCCTTCATGGGCTTGAGTATACGCATATATAATAAGGTTCCACAAGATATCTTAGATCTTCCTTTTCTTGGTTTTAAATCTAAAATTAAAGGTATATTATTAAATAAATCTTACTATAACATTCAAGAGTTTTTGGTTGATCGAAATGTGTGGAACTTGGGTCATTGACTCATTTGCAGGGATGATGTTATAATATATAAGTCAAACATTGTCAAATTTCATTTAAAAAGAGCAACTGTTGAGTTTCTGGCCAGCTCTTCTCAGCAGAACAGCATTCCGAGCTGGTGGTAGCTTACTCACAGACTGACTATACTGACCAATTTAATGTAATTGACGATTCAAAAGTGCGTGTAAATGCCTACTTGAATAAAGATATTTTGAATTTGAATTTGAATTTGAATTTGAATTTAAATATGAATAATTAGTAGTTATTATTTAACCAAAGTAAATTGTAACCACTTCTAAGATATATATGTCGTACTTTAAAATACATGATATTGTAGATAACATTGTTAGCCTTAGAATACAATTTGGAGCTTACTGCTTTAGGCATTTTTAATATTTTGCAGTTATATTAGTGGTCTTATAAAACGCGGTTTAATGTAAGCGTTAAATTATTACATTTTAATATTTGGCTCTGGAATTAATATCTTGTTCATAGCTCAGTGAAATCCAATTCATAAAGTTAGCTTTAAGCTTTTGTTAAATGTAATGCAGCGTGAGATTTTTCTCGACGCCTTGGGATTACTTAGCTTGAAATGTTTTTTTATTATACAAAGTGAAACTTACATAAAACTATAAAAGGGATTAAATAAAAGTAATTACACCACTTGGTTTCAACATTTCACTTTGAAGTTTTATTCATGAAATGTTTTTCATTTTGAATGTATACAGATGTTTAAGTTGAGATTTTATTTATATATTAATATTTTCCTAGTTATAGGATATTATTTAAATGCTATAGAGCATTTAAGAAATATCTTTTATTTAAATTCTTTATTCAAATAATACTTGGTAACATCTTTTTATTGTGGTAATGGATATCATCTTTGTTAGTGTATTAGTTACATTGTATGAGTGGAGTCAAACTGCAACCTATATCAATTAATACATAAATATTGCGCAACTTAACGTGGATATAATCACATACTGTGTCTTATTAGTTATACAAGCACATCTTAATAAAGTTATAGCTTAGTATTAACATTTATTTTTTATTATTTTTATTCTTGAAAATCTACTTTCTTTGTTTATGTAAGTACTTTAGGTGAAATACATAAATATTAAAATTTCTTTATTAAAAGCCAACATTTTTATTTATTTGTTATTATCTAAGTGTAAATAACATAAAAATATTCTCAAAATTATATTATTAAATACCAATATACCAATGATTACTAGTTTAATCATTGATATAACTAAAAATGTCTTGTTAAATTAGCTTAACTTTAACTTAATTTATAAACTAATTTTGATAGCCTAGTTATATTATTGTAGTTTATAATTTATGATAAAATATCTGATTTATCGATAAAATCTCGGCAGGCAAAGCTAGTTTTTATCAAATCACAAAAGAGTAAAACCTTCCGACTTGTTTTATTCTAAATATGAGAAGTATCCTTAAAAAACAAAACAACGTTATTTAATTAATGGAACGTTATTTGTATTAGTGGTAACTTTTGAAGTTAGTTGGGTTCTAATCATTGATACTAACAAAACAAAAGAGTATTTTTAAATATCAAGATTCTGGATATTAACTAATTAACTATAACCACAGTGCTAACTTGATCAAGGCCATAGTTGATATATCTTTAGATTTTATCTTTTTCATTAGTTCATTAAACATTACATTACATAAATTTTAAATGTAAATTTTATTAATTTGCAAAAATATTTTAGGACATGATAATACAATTTATCACTTACATCTCACGCTACTAACATTGAGTATCCATTATGAAATATTTAGTCACAGCGCTACTTTATATTTTTTTACAAATTAGTATTATTTGTACATGTTGTCACTTATTCTAATAAAAAAGATAAAACTATATTCCATTAGAAAGTTTAGTACATACCGTTAGCTATACACAGATAGACAACATTTAAAAAAGGGGTATTATGGTATATGTAAGTACTCGTTGTTCTACATGTAAATAAAATTATTCCTAAAATTGACATATATTTATAAAAATTATATTAAAAAAAATATAAGTTAAAAGTTTAAGTTACAAAAGTCTTTTACAATTAATATTAGAAATATTTTTTAAGCTTCCGTGTTATACTTTTTTTGTGGCCACTAAAGAGCTGCACTAGAATTTATCTACAGCAGTGCGACTCATAAATCTGAATGAATGAGAACGTTCAGCTAGTTGTTCTACATCACCCATAGTGCTCTATCTATGAAGAACTGAGTTAGGTATCTAATATACATATACGTCTTCAAAGTTATTAATTCATTTTGATAGTAGATTTATTATTTATAAATACTGAATGGTGGTTTTTACTTGGGCGAAAAAGTCCCCAGTCAAAATTCAAATTCAAAATATCTTTATTCAGGTAGGCTTTTACAAGCACTTTTAACCGTCAATTACATTTACATTAAAATGGTCAGTGTAGTCAGTCTGTGAGTAAGCTCGGAAAGCTGCTCTGCTGAGAAGAGCTGGCCAGAAACTCAACAGTCGCTCTTTTTAAATGAAATTTAACAAAGTTTGTCTTACACATTATAATATCAAACCTACAGATGAGTCAATGACCCAAGTTCCACACATTTTAATCAACCAAAAGCTCTTCAATGTTATCGTAAAATTTACTTATTATTATACTTTTAATTTTTGATTTAAAGCTAAGCAAAGAAAGATCTCCTTAGATCTTCCTTTCTATCTAGAAGATATTCTTACCTTGTGGAACTTCATTACATATGCGTACACTCAAGCCCATGAAGGATTTGTTAACTTTTAGAAATCAAAATGAAGGTGTTACGAGCCTATTTTTATTTCTTGTATGGATCGTATGTCTGTCGCTGTTTTTTTTATAGTCATTTAAATTTTGGCGTATATATAGTAAGTTATTAAAAATGCATTGAGAAGCGACCGTAAGAATACCGATTTCTTTAAAAACATCTCTTAGGGAGTCTCTAGCTTTTAAGTTACAAATAGCCCGTATAGCTCTTTTTTGTAAAATAAATATAGAATCAAATTCGGCAGCGCTGCCCCATAGTAAAATACTGTAAGACAAAATACTGTTAAAATAACTAAAATAAACGAGTCGAGCCGTATTAACATCTATTACTTGTCTTACTTTTTTAATTGCAAATACGGCAGAGCTGAGTAGGCCAGCGAGTGTTGAGAGATAGGGATTCCACTGGAGCTTTTTATCTAAAGTTATACCCAAGAAAATTGTTGAGTCAGTCAGTTTAGAACACTTCATTGTTAAGGAATAAACTACAATCTTGACTTTTTCCATTAGGAAGTGTAAATTCCATGCATTTAGTTTTCTTAGTATTTAAAACCAAATTATTAATTTTAAACCAATGAAGAACACATGACAGAGCACTGTTTACTTCAAAGTCAAAATTAGCTTTATTACGCTCAACATTAAAAACAAGCGAGGTATCATCAGCAAAAAGTACAATGTCACATAGTCTTTTTACGTAAAAGGATAAATCATTAATATAAAGTAAAAATAAAAAGGGGCCAAGAATAGATCCTTGTGGAACACCCATCTTTAGGTGAGAACCAACCGATTTACAATTATTTACATCAACCTTCTGGACTCTTTGATTCAGATAAAAGGCAATAAAATCAAGCGCAGCACTACGCACACCATAGTGATTAAGTTTGCATAGTAATGTTATATGGTTCACACAATCAAAAGCTTTAGATAAATCAGAAAATACCCCGATTGCATTCTGTAAATGCTTAAAAAGCGTGGCATCCACATCAGTTATTGATTTGCTTTTGATAAAACCATACTGTTTACTTTGCATGATTTTATTGCTATAAACGAATTCTGTCATTTGATTGAGAATATTTTTTTTGAAGATTTTACTTAACGTAGGCAAAATAGATATTAGCCTTTAATTTCCCTATATTAGTCTATTGTTACTTTTAAACAAAGGAACTCCTTTACTATTTTTTATTAAATCTGAGACTGTACCGGTTTCAACACATTTGTTAAAAATTAAGGATAATTACTTAGTCGGGCCATAAATACTGTTACAATTAAAAATAAAAATTATTACATTTGAATTTGGAATCTGTCATTTTTATACGATTGCGCATAGTGTTTTCTCATTTTGGCGTTAATACATTGTACAATATTTTGAAATATTAAAATGGAGTGTGGTGATAAAAAGAACAGAATCGCTAAGATTGCATTACACAAAGTAGGTGTGGAACCAAATGCAATTTTTAAATCTGTCCTTACACTTGGTATTAGTCAAATGTTTATGTACTGGGCTATTAATAGGTACATTTCATTTCTTAACTGATAAATTAAAGTTAAATAGGGTGGTAAAATCGAAACAACTACTGGAGGGAGGTCACAGAAAAATTTTGTTTACGGATGAGAATAATTTTACAATTGAGCAACATTTTAACAAACAAAATGACTGTATAATGACCGAACCTTCCCAATCAGTCGACAGAGTGCAACGTGGGCATTATCCGACTTCAGTGATGGTTGAGTGGGGTGTTAGCTATGAAGGAGTGACTGAATGAAGAATTTTCCCTTGCTTTTATTAATTACTGGCCTCAACGTTTAAAGGACTGTATTGCAGCCAATGGACTAACACACTGTAATAGTAACAAATGTCATTTGCAATTAAAAAATATTGTTTTTCTTTGTTACAATATTTATGGCAAGACTAGGTACAATACACAAATTTACATAATTACAAATTTACAATTATTCTTATTGTGTAATTTTATTAATTTTCTTTATTTTTAATAATTTAAATTTTTTTACGGACAAACCATCTATCTCACTGTAATAGTATAATAGTACTGTTTTCAGACAACTTGATGTTAATTATCTTATCTAAATTGTGCTGGTAATTGGCTCCAGTCTTGCATTTATTATATACATTATTTAGTTACCTCAGAGTTTATTTAAGAAACTACATTTTGTTTTTCAGTTAAGCAATTACAATTAACATAATTATTAGTTAAAGACTCAAACCGCTCTAAGTTACATAAGTCAACGAAATTACCTGTAGCTTGAATATGTTTCTTAATTTCATTCTGAGAAAATTCATATTTTTTACTTATTGCTTGCAATGAAAAAGTTAATTGAGAGATTTTTTCCTTTAAATTTTGGGTGTCTAGAACTCGCATACATTGATCAACTCTCAATCATTTTCCTATTATAAACACTAACTTTTTTAATTAATTTTAAGCGCACGATTTTTAAATTACTTATTTACTTTGCAAAAAACTTGTTATTGTTGATAATGAGTTTATAAAATTTTTTGATTAGTTTATTAACTTTCATATACTTTTTTAATTTGTTATGGCTTGAAAAATATATGGGGTACACAAACTTGATTCATCTTAAGTTAAATCAATTATAGTTGAATTAACATCAATTAAATGTGATTGAGTAGGTAGTGAGTTGCATTCAACCAACTCCACATATAAGCTATGGGTATGCTGACTTTCTACATTTAATTTGCAGGTTTCCAGGTTTGAAATAGATTTCCTAACCTGCATTCAATCAGACTCAAGCACTGAAAGCGATCTGGTGTTCTCTTATGCTCCTTGCTGCACTAGTCAATTGTAGTCACTATATCTGTTAACTGATCTCGCTAAGTTACAATATCCAAATAATTGGTATGTAGTTCAGCGAGCTTACCTTTAAGATCAGTATTTCTATTTACATTTTTTAATTTCCTCTTCACTGTCCTCTCGTATTTATAAATATAAATAGTTAATAAAATATTTATTTATTTATAAATAAATGTAATATTAAAAAATAAACCGATAAGCGCAATGATTCGAACTCGCAACCTCTGTGGAAAAAAAATAATCATATATCAGGTTCGTCTACGAATTTCAGGCGTAAGTTGCCTTAAATTTTGCTGTTACATAATACAAGAGAATTTGGCTCAGTTTGGGAGCAAATGCCCAAAGTTTCAATTACCTACATTGAATTCCTATTGTCTCCCAACACCATGGCTACATATTGAAGATGGGTTCTTGTTTGACTGAAATATGGCACTACGAAAACTTTTATACGATTTTCAGAAACTTTACCTTTCTACCCTCTCTACTACTATTTCAGAATAAATTTATTTTAGATATCAAAATGTTCAAGTATTTTGTATGGTATTCCAGGTTTCTTCTAAAAATTATTTGACGTCTCTTACATTTTTAGATCACGTAAGAAGTGATGCTAAAAATACTAATATACGAGTTTTGTAATGATCGTCATCCAACTCGAAATTTCGTCATTTAGTTTTAGATAGTTTTGTTTACATGTTTGTGTTCTACATAAGTACCCTCTATATAGTTTAAAAAAATATTTTATTAATATTACATCATTTTAATGTAATTTACTACAAAATATACTTATAACATATTCATAATAATATGATCATAGCATAATACTTTGTCGCAGGATAGGATAATAAATAAAGTGTATCTAATAGTGAAGATTACAAGTGTTTATAGATTACTTTGCCAAAATGTTAATCTCTAAGGCCCGAAAATAGAAGTCGGTTGTGACGCAATTATTAATACAATAGATTTGAAATACAATCCGGCATTAAGGTTAATTTTAATCTGTTTATTAATCTGTTCATTTTAATCTGATGTAGAGTAGGTATTTATTAATTAAAACCATATAATTTTATTTATTATTTAAACCAATGCAGCTTTCAAAATTAATTAGAGATAAAATTCATTAAATATCATTTGAACATTTGCAAGAAAAAATCTTAACTTATTTCTTTAGTAGAGTTCTTTTATTTCACAGGTAACTGTTACACAGTAATTGAAAACAAACGTACAAGACAATTCTTTTAATATATTACAATAATGATCTATTAATTGTGTACTTCGATGTTATCTCAGATGATTTTAAATATGTGATCGAAACCATACCTACACGTTACGTTACGTTACGTTACGTTACGTTATGTTGGAATCAACATTTCTGTAGAAAGTTAGTCAAATCCTTTTAGCTTTCACTATTAATGTTTTCTAATAATAATTATTTACTAAATTTTTTTGTAACTTTTTGAAAAGGTTTTGAAATTACTGAAAAAGCAAGATGAGTTTGCTATGGTACTGCAAATTGTTACAAAACACCTAAAGTTACCACTTCCAAGTTAGTTAATGTAAATATTGCAGCATAAAATATCCACAAAGCAAATATGAAGTGTCAAAGCTGCCAACCAGCACCCTTTTAAGACGATTCAGGTCAAATTTATACACTTTCTCCTTTATTATAAATGTAATAATTTAAAATTGGCTTACAAGGTTGTACTTTTGTTCCTCTTAATTTTTCTTGTTTTCTTACCACAGGTTCACTAAAATTATAAAAAATAACAATTACTTAATGATTATAACCAATAATGAATATAGGAAAAATCTATAAGATTTATAAATGTCATACATCCATTATTATACTGTAACATATAAATTATTTTTCCGTAATCTCGTGGTTACAATAGTCAAGATTTATTCAACTTATCACATAACAAATGGACGAATAAAAGACATAACAACAAAATTGTTTTTGCAAAATGTCATTTGTTGCAAAATAAAATAATATTATTTTATAAATAAAATCGTTAAGAACCTACGTTCCTATTTAGAATCTACGTTCTTCTTTTAGATGTTGTACCTATTTCATCTTAATTTGTTTCTGACGATTATAGAAAATCCACATTAATTGATAATAAACACCTTGAAACTTTTAATTAACTAGTATTTTTTGGAAAACTAGGCACTCACGATGCGATACAATAGGCACCAGCTACACAGCATTATTGTCTAAAAGCATGAAAATTAGCTAAGTTCATTTATAGTTAATACATCTATTTAATAATAATCTTAACAAGGAAATCTAAATCGTTATTGAAGGCATGTTTTATATATATTTTTATTGTCAAAGCTATAACCAGCTCCAACCAGCAATGACCGGAGAAGTATTATTCATATATACTGAAAAAGAGAATTCATATATAAGAAGTATTATGGATATATTCTGAGTTAAACAAAAATACTAAGTAAATACTTTATATAAATATTGCCTTAACAATTACGTTTAACGTTAGGTATTGCCTGGCATCAATTGCTACATCCTCAGTACATCCTCAGTACATTCCTAAAATATTCGGAAAAATTGTATCCTTTAGTTCACTTTTTTTAATTTGTAAAACGTTAATTAAGTAACTGCTTGTTTGTTGTAAAATTGTATACATTGTCCCATGAAATTTTTTTTTTAAGTAGAGTAATCGGCTCGTCGACCTTGCGTTGGTACCAAAACAACATTTTTCAAAAAGTAAAAAAATGATTTCTGTAATATCATATAAGTACATTACTATATACATACAATTAATAGTATAATATGTCCTAGTTTAATTCATATATTTATTTAAAAGCAAGGGCTGTTTTATTTGAAAAGTAGAAAATATTTTTTAATGTTTGTTTCATATAAATTTATGTAAGTCATGCTAAGCTACCACATCGCTGTGTCGTGTTGCGAATTACAATTTGTAACTAATAATATCTAAACGAGAGAAACAAGCTTCCGTGTATTCAAGGTTTCAAATGCTTGTCTCACTAATGAAATACATTCACTGTCTCACGTTAAATCCATGTTAAGTTGATCAATATTGATGTATGTTGCAACTTGGCTCCGCTCACACACTACTAAGTAATAAACTATCATTACCGATATTGATTACTACAATGATAAGTTGTTGCCGTCTAGATGCTACAGGGATAAATTGAATGATATCTATTTCATAGGAATAACTTATAGTAATGAAATCATAGCTTTAACATTTGAATTAATTATTATATCCACAATTATAAAATAATCTACTTAGTAAAATTTTGAAACCAAGTTGAGAAATGACTTTATTTATTTATTTATTTATTTATTTATTTATTTATTTATTTATTTATTTAGGACAACTTACAAAACATACACAATTTTTTGTTTTACAAATAAAGAAAAATTTTTTTTTGCTGAGTGTTGTTTCATTTACAAGTTACCACGGCATGCAAGGGACAGTATCATCTAATTACTTAATACTACTTTTCCTACTATTACAAAAAAGAAAAATTATTAACAATAAAAATATACAAATGCAAACTAAAAAACAATTACAAAACTCTTACAAATTACCACACATATTGCTACCAGAAAAAAAAAAATAATTTAAATATTTTAACATATAAACAATAAAGTAACAACTGCAACACATTATACCTAATACTAAACGTGGATATATATGGATTTATGTGGGTATGATTCATCAAATAATAAAAACTTTTGAATTCTAAGTAATCTAAAAGCACAAAAAAACCGAATCTCACGCCGCATTAGATTCAACTAAAGTTTGAAGCCTATTTTTGTTGTTGGAACTAACTCACTGAACCTTGAACAGGATATTCGTTTTCAGAGCCAAGTATTAAATTTGCAAGCCATTATCACATATATAAAACAACAAATAGGACTATATATATTTTTTAATAAAATTACTTTCTAATAAGTATTATTAAAAACCTTTGTAAAAATAAATTAAAGTCTATTCGCTAAGTAATAAATATTAGCAAAAACACAATTTCAAATATAAGTAGTTACAAATTGCATTGGTCATATAATACCTTCTAATTATTTATACTTCATGGTAACGAGTGTCGTCTTAAATCACTAAATGACTATGAATGCTTCATGCTTACGTTCTACATTTACGATGTTACGTTTAGTTTAAGAATTTAATAAAACATTAAACATATATTTTCTTTTCATGTCTTGTATCAGTCTATACATTTTTTAAATATATTATTGACATAATAATAAAAACTATGACTAAAGTAACAATAATAACAATAATGACTAGATAATTTTGAACTAAAAATAAAACATTCTTAATCAACATTATGGAACTCTTCCAAGTATTGGTAAATAAATTAAAAAAAGTACTCAAAATAATTAACTAACTTTAAATAAATGTCTAATAATTAACTAACTTAAAATAAAATTTAACATATAAATTTCTTTTATTAGTCTTGCAGTAATTTTCTATCTATCTATCTATCTATTTGCTATATAATATATGTAATGACATTAGGATGGAGTTTGGTGTAGATAAATGCGCGGTTGCACATGTGCAGAATGGCCGAGTTGTAAATAACGAATATTTACAACTCTCGGAGACAATGTCCCTCAGATCCCTCTCTGAAACCGAATCCTACAAATACCTTGGTATGTCGGAATGCTTAGGCATACTAAGTGGGGACATTAAATAGCTAGTGAAGGAACGCTTCTTTAACCGCTTGACAAAAGTCCGAAAAAGTCTTTTGTCAGGAGGTAACAAAGTGCGTGCATTCAACAGTTGGGTAATGCTCTTGCTGATGTATACTTTCGGCATATTAAGGTGGACTCAGACTGAATTAGATGCCCTGGACCGAAAGACCCGAAAACTATTGACAATGTATCGCATGCATCATCCGCGCTCATCAGTGATGAGATTGTATATTCCACGGAAGTGTGGGGGTCGCGGCTTCCTTAATGCCAAAAACTTACACAACCGTGAGGTATGCAATCTTAAAGAATATTTCCTTCATGCTGAGTGTGGAATGCATCGGGACATTGTTGCAGTGGATAATGGCCTCACACCGCACTCCTTAGCCAAAGATAACTGGCATAAACCGGTAGTACTTAGCACTGACGATCGTATGAATATATGGAAGAGTAAGGTGCTTCATGGACGGTTCCACCAGGCAGTCTATGGGCCTGATGTAGACCTTCTGGCGTCCGTGGCTTGGCTACGATTTGGTGATCTCTTTGGTGAAACCGAAGGTTTTGCTTGAGCAATTGCTGACGAAGTTGTCAAGACGAACAACTATCGGAAATACATAATAAAGGATGGTACTGTTGATATATGTCGTGCGTGCCACCAACCAGGAGAATCCATCAGACATGTTATTTCTGGTTGTTGTCATCTTACCAATGGAGGGTATTTGCACAGGCACAACCAAGTAGCCAAGATTATCCACCAAGAACTTGCTCTTCGATACGGTCTTGTACCTTTTGAAGTGCCATATTATAAGTACTCACCGGAGCCAGTTTTGGCAAATGGTCATGCTAAGCTCTATTGGGACCGATCTATCATAACGGACAGGACTATTGTAGCCAATAAGCCTGATATCGTGCTGGTAGATCGGTTAGAGCGCCGGGCATTTCTAGTTGATATCAGTGTCCCGTGTGACGTTAATCTTGTGAAAGCTGAGAAGGACAAACTGTCAAAATACTTGGACTTAGCTCACGAGATTATCGACATGTGGGATGTTGACTCAACAATAATTGTCCCGATGGTAGTTTCCGTCAATGGTCTTATAGCGAAGAGTCTCGATCATCATCTCAAGAGGCTCTCACTAAAAAACTGTATCAAGGGTCGGATGCAAAGAGCAGCAGTTTTGGGTACGGCACGCATTGTGAGGAAGTTTCTTTCGCTGTCGCCCTAACCACCGACGGACTGGTCGTAAGGCCCACGTCGGCGGGATACTATTTTTTATATTTATATTTATAATGTTGTTTTTTTAATGTTATATGTATAAATGTAAATAATAAGATTAAAATAAAATAAATGATAATAATAATAATAATAACTGTCTTCACTATTACAGTTTTATGTTCCTATAAATCGATGAAGTCATAACGTTTTTATGAGAGCTTTTACTGTGTTTAATTTAAGTTCTAATATAAAATGCCGGAACTATTTTTTTTATTACTAAAATATTCCTATAATATAAACTATATATACTTAGTCTGGCCATAAATACTGTTACAATTAAAAATAATTAAAAAAACATTTGAATTTGGAATCTGTCGTTTTTATACGATTGTGCATTATGTTTTCTCATTTTGGCGCCAATACATTGTATAATATTTTGCGATATTAAAATGGATTGGGGTGATAAAGAGACCAGCATACACTTGATATAAGAGACACACTGGTCATTTCTTAACTGATAAATTAAAGATGAATAGAGTGGTAAAATCGAAACGAATACTGAATGGGTTTGAAAGGGAGGTCACAGAAAAATTTTGTTTACGGATGAGATTTTTTTTACATTGAGCAAATTTTTTTTACAATTGAGCAATAAACGAAATAACCGTATTTATGCTCAAAGCTCTAAGGAAGTTTCCCAATTGGTCGACAGAGTGCAACGTGGACATCATCCTACTACAGTGATGGTTTCGTGGGGTGTTAGCGATGAATAAGTGACTGAGCCATATTTTTTGTGAAAAAGGTAGCAAAACATCGGCACAAGTCATGAAAAAAAATTGGGGTTTTTATCAAGACAATATCAAAATGATAATCCTTCTACTTAACTTCTACTCTGTCAAAAAAAATATTTATGACTATAGACACCACGCACTCCACGTAGTTTTTTACAATAAAATATACAAAGTATTAAAAAAGAGCAGTGCTGGGTATCTACGATATATTTTCTTGCCTCCTTAAAAATGATTTTTAAAGACAAACTTACTATTTCATCACCTTACGTTTATGAAAATACAGTGTAAGTTCATAAAAAAGTTCACTACAGTTTTAATTACGATTAAAAACACAATTTTTACTTGCTTGTACAAAGTTCCACTTTATTTAAATATATGATACAATTTTATATGCGACCGGTTTCGTACATCATCATCAGGCGACTCTGCAGTCACTGCAGTTTATTCGGAATTACAATGAATTATATTATTATAAAAAAAGAAAAGAATATCTTAGAAAGATTGTATGTGTATGACTACTACTCTATATATCTACCCATATATAGCTTAAATATATTTAAAATGTAAAATCTACGTGTCAACGAACGTTTACTTTTACTAGTGGCCGAAATTGATAGTTGATCTAAAATCTGATACTCGAGTTCTTATGGTTTCTTACAATCGAAATCCACAGGTTAGTTACTGATAACTCTAGTAAAGAAAAATGTTTCAATCTTTGATATCGAAATCGAACAATTCACATTTAATAATTTTGGAGATTTTTGAATAGAATAAAAAATCTCAAGGTGGAAACTATCTTAGGGTGTTGATCGATACAAGCTTTATTTGTTCCTAGAGAGAAGTCGCATAAGCTCGGAAGAAAATGACAAAAGTTTAAATTATCTACACATTGAATGACTATTGCTTCCATGACTACTTATTTAGGTTAAATCCCTGCTTTCTACTTTGATCAAAATATGGAACTAATAAAAATCTAATAGGTTTTGGAAAAATGTACCTTAAATTGCTTTTCAAATATTATAAGATTTTATTTAAGTTCTTAAAAAAATATGGGTTGTCAGAAATAACTTAATATATTAAATATGATTGTGTATTTATAATAACAAATTATTAAAAAAAAAAAAAAAATTGTTCTGTCATAACTATAATTTTTTTTTGGAATGAACTAATATGAATTTTAATTAAAAAAAACTATTTAATGTCTGTTAATTATGCTAAAAGTAATATTTTTTAAACGACATCTTTATATTATAGTATGCACATTTGACTGTACGTCGATGTATTGAAATAGATTTAAATCTAACTTGCTTTCACAATCCCACCAGTGATTTACTGCACGTCGGTGAATAAACACTCTACAGCGATGTCACAACCGTTAAATCTAGAAACCGAATTCCTCTTTCGAAATCGTTTCTAACACAAAGGCAAAGCCGTTTTGTTCGTTCTTCACTGTTATACTTTGAGCTCACAATTATTCATAGGGTTTTATTTTGTTACGTGATACTATTATTTTTTTTTTGAGAATTAATGTTATATTATTTTTTGTATGTTCAAGTTATTGTATTTATACTTTGATTTGTTACTTGGTATATTGGTTAGAGATTTATATAAATATTTTTGTCTAGACAGAGTCAAAAAAGTCTAGAAGGAACGTAAATTCAACTCATTATATTTATTGTTTTAGATGTTTTATTATTATACATATTTATTTTGATTTTTTTCTCAACCAAATATAAAATATTTTATTATTTGTATCAAATATCAAATAATTTTATCTAAAAAATTTCACGATGTCTATTTAGTATGTAAAATTTTATAGATTTTTTAAAGACCTTCAAGACATTATTAATATCTGATATGATCAATATCTTTAATATTTTTTCTTATATAAAATTTAAGGGCATATTTATTCCTGTTCCTCTGAATCAAGTGTAACTCATTAGTTGACCTCAATAGTTTTTACTTTATAGTAAATAATAGTCAATTATAAAACTTGTTGCTTGTCAACTCTAAGCTAATGAAGAGAAAACCAATAAGTTCCTTCGACAACATCAATAGCTCGCAATATCTATTGAAAAACTTTAACAGAGAATGACCTCGATATTAAATGTCTATTGTCTCTGAAAACTTATGATAGGTTTGTAAAACAATATCAGCAGTTTAGATAACTTCAATTCTTCAAGTTTTTTATATAAATTACATATATATTTAATATCACCAACGTGTTCTTGCTTTTTTAAATATACAGTGTTTATATTACATCTATATTAATTAATGAAAAAACGAATTAATAAATAATATTTTGGATTTTTTTTGTCCCTCTAAAAGGATATTCGTCTTGTATAGTTTATATATAGTAAATACGTATTTAGTGTAATAAAGTACATATTTATTATCACAATAGTAACATATAGCTAACACACTATATATGGCTACATAAATATGTTATACAATAAGATGATAAATGGTAAATAATGATTCATATTAATTGTATTTTTAAATTTATATAGAAATTAGGATATTTCCTAGCATAATTGTCTGCAAAATCTATTTCAATAGAATATACAATACATTATTTGTGTATTGTCTTAGATTCTTTTGAAGTCTGATGTACAAAATGGCAATAAATTAAAGTTACAATAAATTAAAATGGCAATAAATTAAAATGGCAGTAAGTTGTACCGACATTTAAATTATTGTATTGATAACTAGGTACATCACGGATTATAATTTTAATATATCGCATCCATAATTGGATCAAAATTTAAAATTCCGAATCAATAACATTATATCCTAAAGAATGATATTATCATAACACAATAAATTATCTTTGTTGAAAAAAAAAATTGCCGACAAACTTGTTGACATATTTCGCATAAATGTTTTATTAATTTCAATCTTGTGTATATGAAAGGCCAGAGTAAATGAATGAATACAAAGCCGATATTCCAGGAAATTCAAATATTGAAATAGCCGATATTCCAGGAAAAATACGAAACTAATATGTAGAATACAATTGTGATAGACTTTAGAACCTACAATGTTTTATCTCATTATCTGCATTAACGAATATGATACATTTATCAATATAAAGATAACATGTGATTTGAGAAAGGCTAGGCAAGGAGAACGGTTTGTCCATCACTGGCGGCTGTTAGTTAAATTTTGTATTAAGTATACAATTTAAAAAATAGTGATGTACGGCCGTAAATATATA
This sequence comes from Napeogenes sylphis, assembly GCA_959347405.1. NCBI lineage: Eukaryota > Metazoa > Arthropoda > Insecta > Lepidoptera > Nymphalidae > Napeogenes > Napeogenes sylphis. The sequence continues at coordinate 2,328,001 of OY365778.1, read as the reverse complement.
TTTTTACCGGCTTTATTTTATATCGTTGTAAACAGAGGAAGATAGTATTTAAAGTAATAGTATTATATAAAGTAATATAGTATTTGAACGACTGATAATTTTAACATTACTTAAATATTCTTTACATTTTTGTATTCAACAATGAAAAGTCGAAATTATTGTATTGTGAAAATTATAAAACGTTTTTTTTTATAACATTCTGATTTAAAATATAACATTTCTGTATAAAATATATAAAATAATTTTAACAATAAAACATGAAATCCAAATCTTTGTTTTGTATGTTATTATTCTTGTTAAATTGACGATGAATCGAATAATTTCAATCATATAATTTACTAGAAATCTAGCAAATATATAAACTCGTCTATTTACCTTTATCTGACCCTTATTAAGGACTTGTTTTATTTAAACTATGAAATATCTAATTTATATCACATTTCTCGAAAAAGCCTTCTTCCTAAAATTATACCTTGGCATCATTAAAATAACTTTAATTTAGGTGAAGGTTTCCAGTAGGTACCTCAACATTTTAATTATGTGAATTTATTTAAAATACATTAATAGGTCCATATAGTACAAAGACCTATAGTCTATATAGTAAAAAATACTAACTTACAGTAAGGTTTCAGATAATATCTTTATCTTTTATATTGTAGTGCCTTAGGACAGTGCAGATTTGTTGACATAAGTTTCAATTAATATTATTTAAACATATAATTTAAACGGACAATATTATTTTTTGAAGTACCTACCTTTCTTTTTTTTTTTAATTTCCTGCTAGTTTACATAACATACATTTTAAACCAGTAAGGTTTAAAATACATTGTTAGACCAAATCGTGCTAATTTTTTCCAAACCAGGCGTTATGTTAGTACTGAAGGCGATTTGGACTGTCCCATCGGAATTGAATCTGTTCCCTTGCAAGAAGTTATCCAAATTTCGAAAGAAATATTAATCAATTGGAAAGAAATATTAATCAAAGTTCCGCGGAGTATGTGGATATCTTTGACATTCTAATTGAAGCTCTTCTAATTTGGTAGCCGTCTGTTGTGCAGAGTGTGGTCTAGCGTTGTCGTGAAGCAGCAGTGGTGTGGAGCGATTGATCAGCCTAGGTTGTTTAGCAGCTAGCTTTTTTATCATGGTTTTCAATTTTCTGATAATAGATATCTGCCGTAATAGTCTGGCTAGATTTGAGAAAACTATAATCGGCACTTCTCCACCAAACGCTTACAAGTTATTTTTTTTGGCTCAAGTTTTGATTAAGACAGGATTTGGCTGGCTGACTAAGATCTAACTATTACGTAGAGAGCTTTCGACTATCGTAGGGAATCCATTTTTTATCACAGGTAATGAATCTATTTAAAATCCCTTCATTATTGTACCGGTTCAGAAATGTAACGCACCAGTCGACGCGCATTTTTAGGTTTGGTTCAGTCAATTCAAGCTTTTTAATCTGTAAATTTGTTACAAATGAATTCAAACAGTTTTATCACTAACATCGCAGCCTATTGCTAATTCGGACGTGGTTTGAAATCGATCCGCTTCCAAATAGCCTTCAATTCTTCATTATCAACTTGGGTCTCTGGCCATAAATAATACGATATTTTAAGTTTTCCATAAATAGCTGTTAAAAATTGAATTTGGAATTAAAACAGAGAAGAAATTTGTGAATAAAGTGGCCAGTGCGAAAAATACCAATCTCATAGGACCTAATATATCAGTAAAAAGTGATATCATCATATGAAATTGAATATAAGATTGTTCAGATTGACTTTTCAAGGGAGTTTCCGAGTAAAATAATAAATCCTTTTTTATAGAAAACAACACCAAATAATATAATCCATTAATATATTTAAATAACAGAACCCTGTTCGTAAATTAAACCGACGCGACGGGGCGAAATTAAATTTCCTCTTTGTTTTTTCCAAATGAGTGAAAAATCAAAAAATGCCTATTCAAACAGTATCATACCCAAATCAAAAGAAATAAAATAACAGTATAAACCGTTAAAACTATATATTAAATCAATTTATATTTCAACAAAAAAGTACAAAATAATATTCAGCAAATAAATATTAGGAAATTGTTAAACATTATTGTTATGTCTCATTTATTTTTTAGCAGGCAGTCATACTAAACTGACATTTGGACTTGGACCAGTTGGACCGGAACGCCGGATGTCATCGTTTACTAAAGCCTTTGACAATGTGCATTCTAATTGATGTCGGAAACTCATAAATAACAGATGTTACAGTAGTCACTATAATTCAATTTACATTCGTAATTAAACTGTTGCTGTAACAACAATTATGAGCCAGTTATCAAGCTCCGATTGCAAATTATTGTATAATTATTCAAAACAAATATGACAATTGACAGATTGTATAAATTACTTTATATGGCTCGTTTAAATAATAACTGGCTCTGGCTAACAATCTCGGCACCACAAATATTAACCAACATTATAATTTTATTATAATAGAAAATTATTTTACTTTACATTGTACATTGAAGGAAAATATGAACTGAATTAAATTAAATTAATATGAATCTTTTATGAACCTTTTATATAATATCTATTAAACACATGGAAAATACTACCATTCTTTAAGGAAAAAAGTAATAATTTATAATGCCTAACAATACTGTAGGGGTTAACTTTAAATATTATGTGAAGACAGATTACTTATCTATCATTATTTAGTCCTCAGTATTTTTGTACGTAATGGGAAACAATAATTAATTCATTAAAAAATAAGGTATTGTAAGAAAAAATATTTGTTATTCTTCTTCGAAAGAAGAAATTTCATTTTTTATTGTACCTATTTCCCAAAGTATAACTCGTATAAGCAACATCTATTTCCTGTGTGGCTTTAATATATCTTTGATATTTCATTTTACTTCTTATTCTAAATAAAGTGTTTGCAAAAAAGGGGAAGATAGATGACTGAACTTTGATATGACTCTATTCGTACCAGAAATAATAACAGCGTCTTATAGCAAAACATTTATTCATAATGATTAATCCATTTTTTAATATAAATTAAAATTTATGGAATTTTTTAAATATGCCTAATAGTAAGAAACGCACATTGAGACCATATACTTATAACATAGAGGCCAGGCATAATGTATGTCCAAGAATCCCTACTTATCTTCAGTAATTAATTAGTGACGGTAGTTGGTCGAATTTAATGAGGTGGTAGACGGTCACACCCGCATAGTACAAGGACCGTAGTTAATGAGCAAATGTATTTGTCGGTTTGTGTTCTCATTCATACTATTTAAAGACATTTTGATAAAATAGTAAAATGACGTATTTTCTCGCTGTAAAAAGCATTATATGTAAGTTCAGAAATTGTTCAGATACCTCTTACACTTTAATAAAAATACATCAAGTAATTTTGTTTTATTATAATTACAGCTTTGGAATTCAATTTCAAAAGAGCGGTGTTTATAAGAATAAAAGTGTCCGATATCAAATAAAACTTTTTTTAAATAATATGTTATTTAGAACAATCATCTGTTGAAAACCGAATTATCCTCAAACTATTGATGCATAAACATACAAACGGACAGACAGATAAATGTACAAATTTGCGCTCGAAACCACTGAGTGTAATTTTTTATGTGAGTAGTATTCCTAAAGTAGTAAAAGTCCAAAAATATTTAATATTTAATGTAGAATTAGTTGTAGGACGGCATTTTTCATAATTTGTGGATTTTAATAAATTGCAATATTAAAAAAAATCGAACAAAATCAAATAAAATACCGGTGATATTAAATTATATCTGATATTTTACTATAAATACCCAGGATGAGAACAACATTAAGATCTTGAATTGCTACACAAGGAATCGTAATAAACTTTTTATTCTGCGAAATAGTAATTGAAAAAGAAGTAAGCTATAATTGGTTATTTAATAATAATAATATGTTATAATAAATAAATATATATATTATTAATAGTATATGCTGTATTATTACATAACTACACAGCTCTCAAATATAAAGATCAAAGGTGTGGTCTTAAGCAATTAAGTTGATAGCAAACTAAATATTTGGCAAGGTTTGGTCATTTTTTGCTTATAATTTGTATTCTAAGGATTTGTTTTGGGTAGCGAAACAATTTTTTTTCAATATTGAAAAAGTTTTACAATTACTATTATTCAAATATATAATATAATATAAAATACAAAATAAAATAATACAAAGATTGCTTTTTTGTTAAAATAAAGTACTGAAAATACAAAATAATTTTAATGTTTTATTTTTTATAAGTCACAGTGAAATTTCTCAAAAATGAGTGCTTTTATTACAATTAGTTAAGGATTAGTTAAATAAGGCACTGCATGATTGCCTTATGTTCATATTCAATGCATTCAATACACGCTAGAGTCTACACTATCTTCTTAGACTGTTCTTTTTTTATGTTGGGTTACTAAAGCTTAAAACGATACCAATGAACACTAAAGCACTTGTATAGACAAACTAGAAACTTAAAAATTCAGAGTAAATTTACTATTCGTTCAGAAACTATTTATCAGATGCTACATAAGGTCGAAACCCTCAAAAAAGTAGAGCTCTATGGAAATGCAACTACAACAAAAGCTGTCTCACTGCATAAAATCACATAAATATATATATATTCACTATTACATACATTAGAACATTACATATGCTTAGGAAGAACAATTAGATAATATATATGATTGTAAAAAGTGTCACTGGAGCTCATCATAAGATATTTATTTATCCTGTATTTCGTTTATGTCTGATATTTGTCTGAAAACCAACTTCATACTTAGTTTCTGCCTCGGGTACGTGAATTTCTAAAATTGACTTCAAATATAAACAAATCACAATCACGAAAACTATATTCAAGTTGTAATATTTGTGGATTCGACATATAACAATTGACGCACATACGACATTTTTAATCTTCCTAAAAATACTAATATAGTTGTGAGGAGTTCCCAAACAATATAGTTGTGAGGAGCGATCAGGAAGCCGAATCAAAGCAATAATTATCTAAATATTATCATAAATAAGACCTTCCTAAAACTGAGCGCGATAAAATATTTGGTATGTATCACGAACCCGCCATTACCTTACTGTCAGGAAGTTACAATATAGTATAACACAACTATTTGTAATGTAATATACCAAAATTAAAATAAATATTCGTTTTATTTCTGTTTACATAAATAATGTCCGAGAACGTAGTCTGTTGCACGCGACATTTTTGAAGTCGCGAAAACTATAAAGAAAATATTCCAGCACATTAATTATTACAAAATGACGGTCAATATCCAAATACTGAAGGTGTGCAAAACTTTTATAGTTCAAGTTATAGTAGCCGGATTTTTACTGATACGAAATTGATTAAGTTTAATTTTAAAGAACTGTTTAACGAAACTTTAGAATGGAACGAAAATATTTTATGACATTTAAAGTCATAACTCCTACTAGGGATAAAATCAGAAAAAAACAATAGCACACGTTGGTTATGAGATTATGAACTTATGAACACTTTTAGAGATAAATGTGTTTAATGTGACGTAGTAGTCAAACTGTTTTATTAGAAATCCATTAAACATAAAATATATATAAGTATTTAAAATTAATAATTAATAAAATTAATTATTTTTATTAACAGGTTATTACCAGAAAGAAAAAATGAAGGCAAGGTTAAAATGAGAGTTACAAATGTTGATATTTTATTTTTTAGATCAAAGGCCGGTTTTCGAATATAAAATATATATTGGCCCAAAAATAAATTATCTGTTTGATGAACGATAAGCAAACCTTTAATATTTTGTTAGTCAAATATCCCAATATTTATACGTAATTATAAATTTTTAACTGTTTTTGAAGATGAAGAAAATACCAATTAAATTACGTAAAATGAAAAATTATCTTCATAACCTAAATTTTTGGAAGTAAGAAAAGCTACGTAGATTTAAAACGATAAGCAGATATCATGTATATAGTGACAATAGTTTTACTAGAGTTAATTGAATAAATTTTTTATTTTGATTTCGCAAAATTTTACAATTTAATGTGGTAGATATTCGATTTACTGTCATTTACTTAGAATTACAGTACAAAATCTTTTCTGTTACATTTATACGTCGATTTTATAAATAAAATCAAATTTGAACGAAATTGTAAATGTAAATAATTGTAAATTCATATTATAGAATTCCAATAATAGAATTTTTATAACACATTGAGTTCACTGAACTGTTCATAATTATTTACATCACCCATTATCCGAGACAATAGAAGTTATTAAACAGTCGTTTTCAATTCTCTAGTACAGTTTTATGAGTAGTTAACTTCTGTTATTAAAATCGATGAATAGTTCTAACTATGATCAGATGGAGAAGATATTTTTTTAGATTCCTTTCGAAAGTCCTTACCAGTGTTTTTAACTTTGTAGTATAGATAAACATTAAAAAGATGCCACAACCGGAATTAATATTTGAACATAACCGTAAAATCACACAACAAGTCATGTTTATCTTAATTAATTTTTAAATACATATAGAATAAAAAATAAACCTTGGATTTGGATTTGAACTCACGAACTCTGGGAAGCCCCCCCGTTGCTCTACGAATTGAGCCATAGGTTTTTTCATTCTAGATTTATTTAAAATATAATTAAGTTAGCAGGAGCAGTTTAAGTATTAAATCTATAATAAAAGCCGTAGAATAGTAGAGTGAGATTTAAAACGTGATGTTATCAGGTTATATAAAATATTCTTTAATAATAAATATATTTTAAAATTGGATTATTCTATTATTCTATTGAAGCAATCTTTTTTAAAATGTTTTATTTTTAGCTCTATTTTAATATATAGGTAAAATATAGATATCAATAAAACATTTTAAAAGTTGTAACCAATAATTATTTCAATTAGTTATTTAACTTACGGATCCTTAACGGATAATAAGGAACTATCAGAATAACAATAAAATGTAAACCAATCGTAAATAGAACAATAATGTAACATATAACAAATCAGGAAATTGAAAACTTGTGTGGTAAGTAGACTGAAAAGATCAAAATGGCATTTGTATTGAGTAAAATAGAAACAAAGCACAAAGGGCCGTTGTGTTGACTCTATATCGAAATATGGCTTCGGCGTCAAGATTCTGTAGTTGTTGACTCCACTGGTTAAAAAATGTCCTCAAAGAAAAATAATTAAGAATATTAAATTATGCATTTTCTTTTTTTCTTAAAAAATCTCAAAGGTGATATTATGATATCTCGTAAAAAAAACTATTTATTCTCTGAAACAAATATATGTGAAAAAAAACGTTTTTATTACTTTTAGTAAATAAACTGATTCTTCGAAATCATGTTATATTTGTGGAAAAAACTTACTTTTAGTAAATAAACTAATTCATAGTATACAATTTAAAGATTTTTTTTATAATTTAAGGCAACAATTATTTAGGAAAAAGAATATTCGTGGCTTGAACCATTACAATACATATTTTTTATTTGAATCTAATTTTAATTAATCGCAAAACTGGCAAATTAGCATATCGCTCTCAAACTTTTCAAATTAGTCGTGTTGTGCGATATTAAAATATTTATTATCATTGTAGAAGGTAATGTTAAATTAGCCTGTAACTAAAAACAAACCGTGTTATTACAAATTACTTGAATTATGAAACGCTTTTTCGTTTTAAATTTTATTTATCTATACATATAATAAAATCGTCACTGATACATTTCTGTACATGGAAAATATTAAAAAAAACATTATAGGCGGCCTTTATAAGAGCAAGAGAATCCAAAACAATGGTTTTTCAGTTTGTCTGTTTGTCTATATGTTTGTGCACGCTAATCTCAGAAACGGTTTAAACAATTTGAATGCGGTTTTCAGGAATATATATCACAGTCTTCACTTAACATTTAGTTTATATTTCATCTAAATCTGTTAAGAATTATTTCATTTTCAGCCTTTTAAAAATCTTTGTCTGTTTGTCTGTTTGTCATTTAGTTGTGCACACAACGCAAAAAATATATATATTTTCAAAAATTAATATACAGGGACTGTTATATAAGCAAGAGAACCCAAAACAATGTTTTTTCATTTTGTCATTTTTAAATGCTAAATCTATATATATGTTTGTACATATTAAATCGATGAACTCAGAAACTATTCGACCGATGATTATGAAAATTGGTATGTATATGTATTTTTCCACGGAGAAGGTTTATATGTTATGCCCATTGATGTAACTCGCCACCAGGCGGCGCTGTCAAATATCGACTTCCGCCCCGTTCAACCGATTGTCATAAAAATTGGTATGACCATGTATTTTTCCTCGAAGAAAACGAATATGCTATGCCCATTGATGTAACTCGTCACCAGGTAAAGTAAGGGTTAGCGCAGCGAAGCGGGCTGGGTTCGCTAGTAATATATATTAGACATTCATTTAACTATGTGCCTTTACAAAATTTTCAATACTGAACATTTTAAATCTGTAATATCTTCCAAAATATATATTTAAATCACATGTTGTAAAGAGCTATATTGTTTCATATTAAATGTTAAATGTATTTAAGATATTTAAATATATAAGGATTAATGCTGTATTGCTTATAATCGTTTCGTAAATAGGCCATTATTTTTCGTAAAAATAAAGGATAAAAATTTGTTATTGTGGGTTATCCCTATGAGATAAACATATACCATCGCGTACTTTCTTGTAGAACTTTCTAAGGTATAGAATACTTAGTACATTATTTTGATCTATCTCGTAGATCAAAATAATGTACTAAGCAACGCTAACGCAAGCGTTTGCAATGTAAACGCTAAAAAATGTGTTTGTTTACGACTTCGCATTAGAAATCTTGATTTTATCAGTGGTTTTCTAATATATTAAGCATGTTATTACATTATACATATAAACCTTCCTCTTGAATCATGCTATCTATTAAAAAAAACTGTATCAAATTCCGTTTTAAGGATCTAAGCATAAATACATACAGACACAGGGACAGACTTTGCTTTATACTGTGTAGTCATAGGTTGAAATCCTTACAAAATACAAATTTAGTTATTGTTTTTCTTGGTGGTAGCAGAAGATTACAACTGACAAAACGTACCTTAATCCTAAAGGAGGCCAACACTGAAGCGAGGCCTCGTTTGTGTATGTCACTCCGGCCTTGAATAGTCAGATGTCTCTAATGTCTAAATACGACAACTTTCCTTTTAAAGTTGCTGAGAGTCAGCAACATATAGCAATATGGAGTGTTTTTAATTCTCAATGAAACATATGTATTGACTAGTAGTAATCTGTGTTCTGTTTGCTCACTGCGACTGATAATACGTTGGGTTTGCACGGGGTCTTAGTCATACTTGCGATTTTTTTTTGTTAGAATATAGTCTGTTGCAGAAACTGACCAATCTTACTTTAACTATATATGTGAATAAAAATATATAGTTAATAATCTTGTTATAACATTTATTAACCTAGTTATTATGTAATTAAAATGTAATTAAATACAAAGTATCCTTAGTTGTAAGTTATAAAAAAAACAAATCTATACCCTGCTTAAAACAGCAGTTCATTTAAGTTATATAAATGACAAAGAGTTCTATAGAAACAGTATTGACCGATCAAAGAAACATCTTACAAAGAGCCCACTAATCAGCCGTCCTGAACTCTTACGTACCGATAAACCATTAAAAGGAAAGAAATAGAGTAAGGAAAATTCTTTTAGTTTCTATTTTATTTAGTTTTATTTATATAAAATGTTAATAGGAACTAACAATGTTTATTAAAAATTAATATAATATTGCTTACCCTAACTGCAATAAATAATAATTAGTTTGAGTAAAAAACTGCAGTTTGAGTCTCACCATTATAGATTAAGGTAAGAATAGGTCAAATATTATGGATTTAACATTTAAAGGTCAATTTTTTGTAGTTAAATGAAAATGGTATGTAATTTTTTTAAACGTGTTGTCCTAAAATAAAAAAAGTTAATAATAAATTTACGCATATTTGGCTAAAATTTACTTCTTTTATATTTTTACAATTGTTATTTATACATTTATTGTTCACCGAAATACGTGGGAAAGTATTTATAAGCTACCAAAAATCGTGTTTTTCCTTGTTGAGCGCTGTGTGAAACACGTCCGGATCCTCGGTCATCAACGTTATCACTTAAAGTGTAAAGAGTATTATTACTATATTAATACTTGTAAATATCACACGTCATACTTACCTGACAAATTACACGTCTAGGGCGCGTGAGACAACAAAGAGCCGCGTGGTTGTATAGTTGACGACGGTTACATTGACCGGCATATCATAGGGTTGTGAGAAAGATCTACATTGATGCTTAAATGGTAAATGATATAGTTATATGTCTGCCTATTGCAATAAGATTTACTTTTTTTAGTTTTGTTTTTGCTCTTGCAACTATTAAAATGATTTTTTTAATGTTTTCATTTACTATGGTTGGATTTGCCATTTTAGTTTGTGTATATCTATTATTCGAAAATCGGGTTGAATACGTTAATATTTAAGGTTCTTCTTACTTTTTTAAATCGTAAAGTCCGAAAACTTTTATTTAAACACGATATTTATTTATTAGAATCTTATTAATTATTATTCATAATATAATTCATAATATCTATTTATAATAAAATATAATTATTGGTTACCTTATGTAATATTCATTAACCATCGAATCACTGATGAGGAATGATACGTCTGAATGCACATTACTTACTATAAGTATATTAAAAACTTTAATTAATAAGTATAGAGCATAATAATAGTTTATTACAAATATTATCCAGGGGTCGTTGTATCGATTTATTTTTTGCTTTTACTTTATTAATGCTTTTACTTTATTAATATTTTAAAATAATCGTTATACCTAGTAATTTATAAGAGCTACCAATGTAAAAGATAATTTAATATTAATTTACTTTTCTTAGGCAACCACTTAATTTACTCCAAAAAATGGAAGGCAACGAAATAAAAGCGGAAAGCATTTTCTACCAGGAAAATAATAACAATACAACAATAAGGTTTTAAAATCTATTTGTATAACTAGATTATAAGAATTACAAAATAAATCAATTGATCTTTTTACTTTATAATCCCTGGTAATAGTAAATTCAGATCTAAGTAATAAGTTGTAACTAATGTTATGAGTGTGCTACATTTGAGTTTCTGTAATAGAGATCTTTGAGGTTGAAATATGATTTAATGAAGACACTGAAGGTATTAATGACCTTTCAAATATTTCTGTTTAATTTATATAAAAATGGATATTTTTCAAATACTAAGTCATTTACAATAAATGCGTTAAATGAAAAATATGTTACTAGAAAAAGGTTTCCAAACCACCTCTGTGGTTAGTAACCCGTGTAATTAGTTAGGTTCTAGACGAATATAAAAATGTTTAATTTAAGTTAATCAATACTTAAGTCATATTTATAACACTTTTATTAAAATAGAAGAAGTTGATGTATAATTGTGTATTTTTTTGTAAATTAGTAAATATATCATTTTCAAATTCCATTTGTCAGTTCTTTGTTTATAAATAATACGCTTGTAATATTGTTTATAATATAAATATTACATTAAGCATATATTATATCCGTCAAGGGAAAATTTATCATTATTATCGGTTTTATAAATTAATAACGACGTCAATATCATTTTAGACATACTCTAGCGACTTCACTCGTTGTACATATTTGGTAAAATCGTTTTAATTTTTAAATACGAAAATATATATCGCATAATTAAAAGCAAATTACTTATGTTATAAAAGTACATAAATAAATAATTCCTTTGTATATTAAACCTTAAAATTTTTATTATAATTATTTAATATATAAACCAGTAATTAGTTGCAGATATCAATATAATTCTAGACTGTAATACCTAATCTTAATTCTACACCTACTTCTTATTTTCTGGACGTAAGATGGCTAACAACTTTTACATGTTGTGAAGTTTATGATACTAACATTATTAAACTAAACTCACACATAAAGGCCAGGTGTTTTAAAAGCAGCGAGCAAGCTTGCGTTAAACTTTTAAACTCTGAAAATGAAACTCTGAAAATGTTTGAATAAACATTATTTATTTAAGTTTGTAGATAATATAAGCACACATTTATAAACAGGAAAAAATAATTATAAAGATAACCAGCTATAATACATGTTAAATGTTTATTTATTATTCTAAATTGTTAAAAGAGGTCTTCACTCAATATCGTAATTATCTGCTTTTAGGTATAAAAATATAATTCTTTTTTGCTTATTAATTTATTTTATAACTCTTTATTGCACACAAATATATATTAGAAAACAAAATAACAACATAATGGAAATATTTAAACATGTGTTATAAAGACGGCCTTATCACTAAAAGTGATCTGTTAGGGGCAACCTACAGTTGTAAGGACGACTTTATAAGGGCAGGCAGTAGTTCGTGGAAGAAATAATTATCCAAGACATTTTACGTACATACATATAATCATTATATGTATTATAGTAATTGTAATTGTAAAATGTAATATGTAGTTAAGATTAACATTGTTAACATTGTTCTTGTATGTTTAATGCTGCTCCTGTTCTTCAGTTTGGTAGAAGACATATGTGACGTGCTTGGGATAATAATACCGTTTTAAACTTTATTACAAATATGCCGGTTTACTAATATTAGTATAAATAACGTGTTTTTCAATACTTTAAATACTAATGACGTCACGGTGATGATGGCCTCAGCTGTTGTTTCACAAAAAATATCGTCTAAATTTAATAGAACCTTCTAAAATTGAGAAGATTTACTTTTTTATAATTTAACGAATATGTTACAAAATATAACAGTGGTATAGTAACAAGTTAATGTTTATAAAAATAAACTAGGATCCGCATTTTGCGCCTGCGGGAGTTGATATGAGCTGAGCTGACTGACTTCAATAAGTACAAAATAATAATATTATTAGATTTGTTTCGTTCGTAGGTCTTCTTGTTTGGTTTGTATACTTCCAGACTTCCGCTCTTCGACGTGGGAATGATCATTGAGAGGATGATTTTCAAATAATGTCAAAGAAAAAAAAACTCCAATTCTGTTGGAGAAAGTAGACAAAGAAATAAAAGTAAATTAAAAAATCTTTGTTTATAATATTGCTTGTAAAATCTTATTACAACTATTTATTTCGTTTTGTATGCATTATCAAAGGATATAAAACTATTCCGGAAATTACATAAATTCATTTACATATATCTATCTGTATTATAAGTAAGATAATTTGAATGAGAAAGTATTTTATTACAAGTGTATTACTCCTAAATTAAACTAATTAAATTAAACTTATTGATGGGTATCCTCTTATTTAGGTGTGAGGCAAATGAATGATTAATTTAAAAAATAGTTTAATTAAAACTATCATCTAACCCTGCGTCGGATAGTTGAAGCTCCAACCTACATCAGTAACTACTCTCTGAAAATAGATTCAATAGAAAGTTTCGTCAAAAGCACAAATAAAAAGTGTTCAGCCGTGCAGACTCTTCCAGTCAAGCACATCTAGTAAACATCGTCTCCTTGCAAACTCGACCGCTCGAGAAGAAACCCACTCTCAGGGAGCTAATTGGACCTAACTAAACTGACTTACTGACAGACACCTCCATCTCGTCTTACCGTGAACACGATAGCTGCAAAGCATTCGAAACGTCGGGCTAGATTTAAAATGTAAATTTAAAATTTAATTCAATATACGCGAGTTAAATCCGTAAAAATAGTTTTATTTCAATGTGTAGTACTCGTGAAAACCTTAGAAAACACAAAAAAAAGTAACTTAAAAAAACAAATAAATTAAAAAAAAGTTTAAAGGGGATAAAAATAATATTATTATGTACTTCAATAATATTGAAGTACATCAAGGATAACAATGGTTAAATACTTAGGTGTTATAGTTGACCAACATCTTCAATAACTTCAATAACATTGAAGTACATCAAGGATAACAATGGTTAAATACTTAGGTGTTATAGTTGACCAACATCTTCAATAACTTCAATAACATTGAAGTACATCAAGGATAACAATGGTTAAATACTTAGGTGTTATAGTTGACCAACATCTTCAATAACTTCAATAACATTGAAGTACATCAAGGATAACAATGGTTAAATACTTAGGTGTTATAGTTGACCAACATCTTCAATAACTTCAATAACATTGAAGTACATCAAGGATAACAATGGTTAAATACTTAGGTGTTATAGTTGACCAACATCTTCAATAACTTCAATAACATTGAAGTACATCAAGGATAACAATGGTTAAATACTTAGGTGTTATAGTTGACCAACATCTTCAATAACTTCAATAACATTGAAGTACATCAAGGATAACAATGGTTAAATACTTAGGTGTTATAGTTGACCAACATCTTCAATAACTTCAATAACATTGAAGTACATCAAGGATAACAATGGTTAAATACTTAGGTGTTATAGTTGACCAACATCTTCAATAACTTCAATAACATTGAAGTACATCAAGGATAACAATGGTTAAATACTTAGGTGTTATAGTTGACCAACATCTTCAATAACTTCAATAACATTGAAGTACATCAAGGATAACAATGGTTAAATACTTAGGTGTTATAGTTGACCAACATCTTCAATTACTTCAATAACATTGAAGTACATAATAATATTATTTTTATCCTTTTTATTGTTAGAGAACTGAATGTAGATCCCAAGTTAACCCTAATTAATAATCCCCAGTTAAAAAATGTAGATGTTGGTCAACTATAACACCTAAGTATTTAACCATCGTTGTCCTTTTAGTTGAAATACAAAGACAATTTGATTTGTCGGTACAATATCTGTACCATTATATTATATTGTAAATGTGAAAGCTTATTAATAAATATCGGGTTGTGTGTCTGTGAATTTAGCAAGAAGTATTGAGTGTTAAGAATGTAGCTTAAAAGTAAGTATTTTTCTCCTATAAAATGTTTATAAAAAATAACATCCTCCCCTCAATAAACACGGCTATCATTCGTCATAACAGTGTTAAAAAGCCCTGCCACAGTTTGTTACTTTAATTATTTTAATTTTTAGTAATAACTTTCTTCTCCATTTGGAACCTCGGACAAACAGTTTAGTTGTAATTGATGTGATGACTCAACTGCGGGAAACAGACGTAATTTGCAAGTTATTTTAAGCTTTTTTACTAAACAGGTTCTTCGAAGTTCAGGAGATTCGAAGTATGAAAATCTGTAGTATAGGTAAGTCCGTTGTGATAAATTAAGAGCAAAAATTGGTTTTATAAAATTTATAGCTGTTTTAAAAGAATATCTACAATTAAATACTTATTTTAAAGAAAACATTTTTATTTACTTAATTTAAAATATAATATAATTGAAAATATATGAAAACTTTGGAGTCAATAATATAACATGGTTTTGTATAATAAAACGTAGGTAACAATGTTAATGCTCATTATCTGCACCGAGATACGTTTTATGTAATGTATAAATATCCACTACGTCATAAGCGTCTACCGACAACCTTCACTAACTTATTACTGAAAATCAATAAACCTCTGTCGTAAAGTTTCACACGCCTTTGATGTACCATGGTTTAGAACACGTTGCATTTGATCAAGTGCTTTTTTGTTAATAATTAATTACTAGTAATTTGTAGTATAATAATTATGATGAGTTAATATAACCATATTATGACACTATCACTAAACATTACGTGTAAGTGTCACAAAGTAGTTTGTGTGTAAATATAATACAACATTTCTCCACTACTTTTCTCGTTTTTTAAAGAAATCCTAAAATTTCTACAGTTTCTAAACTTATCGAACAAAATGATACATATATAATGTTGTTCATATAAAATGCGAAGAAACTTTTTTCCCACCCTTTATGTATTATGCAGTTCCTAAATAGAATTATTTTCAAATAGATGAAAAAATATAGTATAGAAACAGAAAGTACCCTTCTATAATTTTACCAAAAGTGCCACTACAATTTAAAGATATATTTTGGATATCTTATCAAAAACATCTTCGCATAGAAATTGTTTGCAGTTCTTTATTTTAGTCAACAACATCATTTGACACGTAACAACAAATTACCTTTCAGCTGCTCTCGGCGATAAAACTCATTCTTTAAATAAAGCACACAAACTACTTACAAATATTTTGGTATTGCATTTGAATAATAAACAATACAGTTTATTATTTTCATACAACAACATTTAACTACGAGTAATATTTCCTAATTACAAATAAGTTAAATTGTTAATCGCAAATGTTTGCATCTTGTTAATAGCAAGTTGGAGGAATTATTAATGCTTATTCTAATACCGTACATTATGTAAATATAGGGTAAGAATTTTAATAATTTCAGGCATTAGCGATATACATACAATACGGGCAGAAGAGATCTATGAATGGACCGAGTTTTGCGTGAGTGTGACCGCTCGGGGGCCTCAATCTATTAGCGGATACTAATAAATATCAATTTATTTTCCATGACTTGAACATTTATTGCAATGTAAATCAGATGATGATTATAAAAAATAAAAGCGTTTTTATATTCATATTATTTTTGTTATTGTTTAATGTATCACCTAAATTGTAATTCATCCATATCCATAATAATTTTTTTTAACGTAAAAACAAAGGTTTTGCGTCGATGCAATAATGTAGATATTAATAAATGAGCAGATTGAATCATCATTTATTATTTTCCATTTAAAGAAAATGATGAATGAAAATAGTTTTCATTGATTGTTACACTTGTCCATGTTTATATTATTATATTATATTATGAGCTGGCCTAGTTAATGGTTTAGTTGTGTTTCCACGATTACTAAGAAACCAACCAAGATTTAAAATTAATTTTTACGAGACCGAAGATGATGCTAACTAACTATAATATCATTATATTATTTAAACAGTAATAATCATTTAACATAATAACAACATTATTAGAATGTTTTTAACACCATGTTTATAACTGAATGAAAAATATATCTAATTAATATTGTCTAAACAAATTGGAATTGCAACCATAGTGTAACAAATTAATTGGAATTGATTATGGCCTCTGTAGTAGTACAAACCAACTTAAATAAACGTCTCTGTTAGTATATTAATAATATACCAGTTCAGCGGTTATTGTGTGTGTGTGCGGTGTACATACACCATGCGATGTAGCTAGAATACATTATTACTAATGTACGCTGTATTATTACCAAACTACCCAGTCCTCTTACATAAGGATCAAAGGTATGATTACATGGTATTAATTAGCAAGTCAATAGAAGAAATCAATAGACGTTCGCTTATAAGTTACTATAATTATAAAAAAAAAATCTTATATATTTTTTGTCTTTATTGTTTTAACAAATTACCCGATGGGTGAATTCAATGCTATATAGCCCAATTTAACAGTCAGCAAATAAATGACAACATGCTAAGATTTGGTAAAATATATATTTTTTTATCAATGTCTTATATACAGGGTTCTTTTTTTTAGTTGACCACCTCTTGCAGACAAAAAGCTATGCAATAGCTTAAAAAATGCAGAGGTAGAAAGCGTGCACATTTACACATATTTCAACCTTAACTATAAAAAATATATCTTCTTCAATCATTTCAACCATTGTATGGTACGTATGTATGTATGGTATGTATTTTAAAAAGTTGATACAAGAAGTGTTTCATCCAATTTATGCTGGAAAAAATATAAAAGCAGCGAAAATACTACTAAAGAACTAATTTAGCAACCCGCTTAAAAAATAAACACCATTTCGCATGTCTAGATAATATTCTTAATAAAGTATGTGTACGTTTTATGTAGTAGGTGTATCTGACTTCTAGGTTTTAGGTTTTCATACCTAATATTTTTGTTTCTTTAGAAATCACACATTGTAATAATATCAATACGTCAACCTTCCAAACATTTCTTTCACAATTACTGTTTAGTTTTAAATGGTATTTATATAGAAGTTATTATTATATACAAATCATTGCTTAAACCGTTAGTTTTATTATAATAATATATAATTTTAACATTTGTTATCAGTGTTTGTTATTACCAACTAATATATTAAACCATAATTTATTTATATTCTATTTTACAGACGCATAACTCAATTTGTACGCACCGTTCTCTTTGACTAAAAGCTTATTAAGATAGAAATAAGTTCTTCCAGTGATTTCAATTACTAGAGTTATTTATTGAAAAACTAGAACAGAAAATAGTACCGTCGATTAGACCGAGAATGTAAGATTTTTCGGTCAAGACAAGAATGTATAAATATATGTTTTTTTAATTTAAAAAAGGGACATTGTTTCGTTTCGTGAATATACGATATATTTTTCATGTTCACTGAGTGCTGAAGTTTAATCCGAGTAATACCTGAAGTAAGCAACGGGAATTTAATTAGCAACGGGAATCTCTAGTTTATATTTAGATGGTAGATGTAGCTAAATAGATTTGTGTATAAGTAAATATTTACTATCAGAATAATTACAACACACAGCTATGTGTGTTGTAATCTCTATGTCTTATAATATCGTAATAATCTATGCCTCTTTATTAAATTGTGTAATATATTTCGTAAAAAAAAATTAAAGTTCTTTGGATTATTACTGGGAAAGATACATCCCAAGCAAAACATTTAATATACCAACAACAAGTAAGATGGAATGCACAAGATTTGAAACTCAGAACTGAATTTTCGTAACATTGTAATTATTATTTTAACTTTAGGAATGTAGTCTTCCTAAGACCAGTACAAATGTCACAGCCATGAGCATGCAAAAGATAAAGTTCTTGAAAAACTAAATTAAAGTATTTATAGACAATATTGAAAATAAAAGAAAGAACAACGAGCAATATGTGCTCCAAGCAGGCTTTATGTTACAGGAGTAAACTTTTCACATCCTCAGCAGTCGATGTAACTATTGCTAAATAAATCTTCGACAAATTACCTGTTTCTTTCAAGTTTTTCGAACTACTAAACCCTTTCTAAGAAAGTCGTGTAAATAAAAGAATATTTGAACGAAACTAAAACTTACAATTATTCTTAATGATATAGATTTGTTAATTCATAAAAATGTTTTTATTATGACCATAAAATAGATTTAGAAGTAAATTTTATCTTCTTTATGCTAAATAAAACAAAATATTATTTCAACGTTTGTCTATTTCAATAGAATATACAATACGTTCTTTGTGAAGTTATTGCCCTAAACTTTTACAAAGTCTATAGGAATAAAAGCTGCCAAAATTTGTCATTTTTCATTTTTTTTGGCAGGGATCATTTCTTTCGGTTGGATTTTTACTTCCATATTTTTACGTTATATTTGATCTTTAAACCTTGCTGAGATAAGTACAAGATATTATCAGAAATTTAGATATTTATTTAATAGTAATTATTAGACGAGGGTAATTAAAAAAAATGAAACACATTCAATCAACAATGTAAAAAATACAAGATCTGTCTATAAATAAATAATAATTACAATTTATTTTAAACACTTATTAATACTTTTAATTATCATTTAATTGTGCTATTCATCTTAGTTACAATAATATTTATATCAACGTGACCTTGTATGGTTTACGGTTGTATTAAAAACATCAGAGAAACATCGAGTTCTACAAATGGATCGTATCGAAAATATATGATAATCTTTTTCACGTACACTAATTTGAATGACATCGTCGCTTCAAAAAATATTGAAATTTATAAATGCGATCTTCACATACGATTTAGATTATAAAGACGAATTGATGAAAAGACTTAACTGACCATTGTACGTATGTTGACGATAGTGTATATCTAATAAAATTTTGGGAGCTAACGAATGAGGACTTCTTATTTCGTTTTTTGCCTTGATGACTTGCTTGAATTTTTTAATTATTCCTTTATTTAGCGGTCCCCTGATGCAAAGACTTTAATAAGTACATAATTATATTATTTTTTATCCTTTTTAGACTTTTTTTCTATCGGGGTATTTTTACATACGATTTTTTATTGACATTGCAATTATTTTACTTTTCTCTATGCTGTACTGAATGAACCTAAGAATGAACACACTAATTTCACTTGTTTAGGTTTTTACTATCAATATGGTATAAACTTTCACCAGCACCAACAAAAGCTCCATATCTTGAAGACAGCTGCTTCTATTTTGACCAAACATAGCTAACAACCATTGCGACGAACCAAGCTTTTCATTAAAAAAATAGCATTCAAATCCATCCACGCGTTTGGACGCTACATTGCCACAGACACACTCCGATACACAGGTCAAACATATAACACCCCTCTTTTTGGGTCAAAGGTTAAAAAATAAATTATTTTTTATATTTCTAATAGTTCACAAATATTTTTTCATATCAAACTGAATGTAACGTACATTCAGTTTGATATGAAAAAATATTTTCTTATCTTCTTAATAAGAATAACAGAAGATAACAACATTACCAATCACTTTATAGGTGTATTTTCTTTCCGATTTAGATGCATAAAACCTTTCTTGAACCAATGTAAAGTAAGGACAATGTAAAGGTTTCATGTCCTAACATGGATATATGTTAATAAAATGATCGGAAACTAAATAGCGATATTACGGGTCCGATGACAGCCATTACGAACATTCGTTTTTTCATCCATATTGCCTTACCGACGGGATCTATATCGAAAGAAAAATGAGTTAATATTTATATACGGAGGAAGAACGCGTTGCTTATAAATGATATCTGATGAGTAAAAATGTGGGTAGATATTATTTACTCGTATTATTCGTATTTTTATGTTCTTACCATAAGTACATAAGAAAAAAAATTAGATAAATAAAAATGAAAGCTTCATCATCAAGATTCAAACCACGACTACTGCGATACCGTCCCATTGTGCGCTCTTCCAAATAAGTTACCGCATCGCCAGCTGTTTCGATAAATTTAGTTGTAATAGTATCGTTTGTAATAGTAAATGTGCAACAATACTATTAAAACTGGTTATATAAATTTAATTTAAGTAGGTATGTTCATTTTTTAATTACTGAAATTAATTTAAATGTTAGAAAATAGTATATTTTTAAAATCAGAGATACATATTAGATTTCTTGATTAACATCATATACTAACGTATAAGAAGGTAGTAAACGAGGTATTTACTTTGACTTGCTAGCACGCTCGCTGATTATATCCTTTGAAGGCATTTGAACGAGGTGCACTTTTCTTGTTTTTTTTTTTGCTTTTTTAAACATAAAATAAGGAATTCAAGTTTTTTTAACAAAAAATATATTTATTATTGTAATTAGCTATTTATTTTTAAAGTTGTACAAATGGTGGCCTTATGTCAATGTAAGAACAATAGTAATATATACAAGAACAAACATTTATCTGGTCAAAACATATTAAATATATTTCGCTGTATGTTATATTTTTTAAGCAAGTATTAAGATATATCTTTTCTTCATCACCTTGGAAATATTTGTATTACGTGTTATGAAACGAGGCAACCTAATCTTATAACAATATTAAATAGATCTTCACAGCATCGACAAACAGAGCGCCGAGATTAAACTCTTTAATATTTAAGGCTGGTGTTTTTTGTTTATTTATTAAATCTTTTTTTAAGCTGTATTTACAATATTTTAGAATAGAAACCGATTTATATTATTATACTTTATTACAAAATATATAATAAGTTATTTTTCAGTAGAAGTATGAATGTGATATAAAAATGCGAAATTCTATAATATTTGTAATATATATAATATATAATATAATGCAATAATCGACGCTTCGTTCTTCTCGTTCTCGTGACTTAACGTCATAGATATATACTCAAAGTTTGCTCGATGACGCATTTAAATTTTGTAAATAGTTAATTAAACATTTCATAATGTAATTAAAATGTTGATTTTACTGAGATAAATATTATTTATAATTTCAAATTTACCGCGTCGAGACAAAATAATGTATAAATTAAATGTAATATGTTGTTTACTGTAACGTTGTGTAGCGTTTGTGGTCATTTTATTCCTACATATATAATTCACACGTACGCTATAATATTTTATTGAAATTGTATTTGTGATAAACAGACATGACAATTATGTGTATTGATATAGAAATACTAATATAGAACTTTCAAAAAACCATTATCATAACTTAATAATAATTTATTATGATATTGTTGTTTCTGATATTACTTTTTAAAACTTATTTTTATCCCGGAATCGTAGGTGTTATCTATAAAAAAAAGATGAGAGATCCAGTGATTCATTTACACAACTAATGGATGTTGATCTAGCAATTCATTATAATTCCCTTCGGATGCCGTTTTTAACGTAAAAGCTGTTGTACTTTCTGAAATAGATACGATTCTCCGAAGATTTTCCGTTTTCCGAATTTTTATTTTTACTTCTAATTTCAATTTTTATTTTACCATAGTATTCACTTATCTTGTCGTTGCTACATAATTATCCTTATAAAACTAGCAATAGATAAAACCTCTTTTGCTTGAGATATCGCTAAGTTTTCAGCTGTATATATTTAGCCACTGACACACATACTATTAATTGACTGCAGGTAACAATATTTAAAAAAAAAAATTAGATGTTAAAATAATTTTCAATTAAAAGTCACATAGACAAAAACAAAAATTGTGTAAAAAAGAGTTAAAATTTTTAATCTCATGCAATATGCGGCACACAAAAATTAAAAAAAAAGAGTATTTGACGTCTTCCGTTAATCTAAATCATTATCAACAGAAAGTCAAGTACATCATTTACCTAACAATACATCAAATATTAAATCTCAAATTCTTCTTACATAATTCCTATCCATAAAGTATTGTTCATCAAATAGTTTATTCACTATTCTTCTTGATTCAATATTCATCAATTAAAAAAATAAGCAACTTACTTTTTACAAATAAAAACCAGAAAGTGTAAGAGATCTTCATTTAAAATAATTGCCTATGACAAAAACATTATATTTGAGATAAAAAAAACACCAAACAAAATGAATATAACTTATTTAATAGAAAAATAACCCATAGTAAAATTCAATATTTTACTAGATTAGCTTCAAAATTTAAAAGTATATTATTATTAGTAGTAGATATACCATTTATTATCAAAACTAAAATGAACTTACAGTAAATAATAAATTAATTGACGCTGTAATTGGTAAAGAGGAATCATAGTGAATGGTAGTTATACAATGGGTATTGTATTGAAATAAAACTATTTTTACGGATTTAACTCGCGTATATTGAATAAAATTTTCTATTTACATTTTAAATCAAACCCGACGTTTCGAATGCTTTGCAGCAATCGTGTTCACGGTAAGACGAGATGGAGGTGTCTGTCAGTAAGTCAGTTAATTATTCATCTACCTCCAACAGTTTCTAAGCTTCCGGGTGTACAGTTCAGGATTCACACAAAACGCACTAACAATATCTTGAGGTCTTACAGTGCGGTCACAGACATGGGATTTTATATTCTTCAAAAGTGGTTCCCAGGTGTTGGATATTCCCCAACCATCTTCTCTATTAAAATTAGGATATTTTTTTATTTCAATAGCCTCACGAAGCATTTTTGGAATGTAACGTTGTTCTTTAGCGAAGATTTTAGGTTTATCAAATCTTATATAATGATTGGGCTTGTCTATGGTATGTTCACACACTGCAGACTTCGATGTACGCCTATGCTTGATATCCGACACTCCCTAACTCTTTTACCGATGCTCCTCTTTAGTTGACCTACGTATGACAAGCCATAATCACAGTCAAGTTTATATACTCCAGCACATTGTAAAGGAATATTACTTTTGATAGGTCTCAAGAATTGGCTCACTTTCCTTTGAGGTTTTTAGAGTTGCCGATTCTGTCAGTAACTCCTTCCACATAGTAGGGCCGATTGACGCACAATTGTGGGTGGCTTGATGTGGTTTCTGCGACGCTGGCGAGGTACGGGCAGGTGGTAGTTGAACAAAGCATGCTTGACATGCTGCAGCTCGTCCTCTAGGTGTTCAGCGTCACAGATGTGTTGTGCTCTCTGAAACAAAGATTTGCCAACGGTAGCTAACTGGATAGAGTGGTGGTGTGATTTACCATTGAGGTACCTATCTGTATGTGTGGGTTTCCTATAAACAGTGTGTCCTAATGTATTGTCAGGATTCTTTATAATAAGAATATCAAGGGAAGCTAAAGTATTATTTGACTGCAATTCAATTGTTATGAACTACAATGGGTATTGTAGTTCATAACAATATAATAATTGGAATGTTTAGTACATTAGTACGTCGTTAGTGCGATTGTTTGAAGACCATGTACAGAGAGGAACTAGACGATTCATCTGATGCGTATCTGTTGTTCTCCTTTAACGAACATTGACAAATGCATACCATTTAGTTCAACACCGGTATTTAGTCCAAATTATGTTAGGATATATGATTTATTTATTATTTGATTAACATACAAAAATAAAATGAGGGGTAAACATAATTATTGTACACAATTATAGCACAATTGTTGTGCTATTTTCAGTATTATTAATTAAAATGTAAACTTTGTTACATTATTAATATCTTACTGTTCTGTCAATAAACTAGTCGTATCGTAACCATGCTAACCAATGTGCTAAGTAAAACCTTGAAATATAATTGTGGTTGTACTTTTTATCAGAGAAAAAATATATTGACCAGGAATTCAGTTCAGCTCTTTCAGTTTTCCTGGGTCTATAAGACATCGGAGATGCGTTCTACACTATTAATACACTTTCATTATTTAAATTGGAGGTTGATAGCAAAAAATCTTTTTATCATGGTTATGTAATAAAACAACATATTGGATATTAAATTAAAATCTTACACAATATAGATTTTTATATTGTGGTAAGGAGTTGGGGGTTTTTCTAAGTAATTGTTGGGAACCTATTGCTATAAAGTAATAAATGACTTTCAAGCTTGAAAGTATTGTGTGACAGTCATTTAAGAGCGAAAGCTCTGTAGGTGTGAATAGTGATTGACAGCGTGATCTTCGAGTACCTTATCTAGCTTATTTATTTATTTTTTACTTTTATCCACGGACACGTCGCCCATGCACTTATCACATTTAGTCTGTATTTGTCAGATTAATCATTGAAATGTGAGATAACATGCTCAAAAAAGAGTCTGTTAGTACAGGTACTCTTTGCACAGTAATTATTATTTTATTTGCATCTATTTTTTTATTTCAATCAATAACGTTTTGTCTTTTAGATGCCGCTGCATTCTTTATTCTGCACTTTTCCTATTAAAATCTTTTTTAAGTTCCTCGAGTCCACCAGGGTGGTGTTATTTTCCCCTTCCTTTAGAATGGTATTTTCACAGGTCTTGTGGATCGCGTCCGTGTACTTTTCTACTATGGAGTCGAGTTTCTCTTGAGTTTTTATATTTTTAATTGTGTATACGGTGATGCCCCTCTCCGCCATGAAGATTTTGAGAAGTGTTGAAAACCCGACCACTTTGCATTTCTGATGTTGTAAATGCGCGTTGTTGTCAATGCGCGATTGGTTTTAGGGGTTTTAAAGGTTTCCCTACGTATAGTTCAAAGGTTATTGCGTTATGATCTGATGTTATTAGATTTTCATTCACTGTCCATTTTTCGATGGCATTTAGGAGCTGCAGGCTGCATGCTGTGACGTCCACGATGCTTATGCAAATTCTGCTGTTCCTCGATGTCTCGAAGGTTGGAACATCACCAACATTGGTAATATAAAGGGCTAATTCGTTGAGGAATGCATGGTATGCTGCACCACGTTTGTTCTCTATTTTGCTACTCCACTAGTGGCTCTAAGCATTTACATCCCCTGCCACTATGCGAATTTGGTGTTTAATTTCCCACACACTTCATTAAGGCGACATAAGTAAGACTCTAAATCTTGGTCTACTTCCAGGTAGACTGACACTACTCCTATTCATGAGAATAACTAGAGCTCTTGCTATTGCATCCCATTTTTGACGTACGCTTTGCTAAAGGCGTTGTGCGAAAGATCTGTACCATCACTCTTATCTGACTTGTAATTTATGCAAACCGGTGGTTCCCCTGCGAGTCTTTTGGCGCATTTTTCCAGGAGTGTGATCCTCCGCAGTGACTGCAAAGATTTTCTGCTTCCTGGCAGATCGCCCATGTATGACCAAAGCCCAGACATGTCACGCACTATACTAGAGGAGATTGGTTTTCTATTGGTCTCCTCTTGTGCCCTACGTACATCTTTCCGGCCTCTATAAAACTTTTGTATACTGGGGGAGATACCTCTAGCACCGGGTGACATTCGTGGGGATGCCGGGCTCTCTTACGGTAACGTATTTTTATAGTATTTACCTTCATGGTAATGCCTTGCAGAATGTCTTTGTTCTGCGTTAGTAGGTTTTCTACGACTACTGTATCCTTGTGATAGAAAAGCACGTTCTTTATTATTATCAGAGAGTTACCCGGTTTTGCTACCATTGCCTTTTCTGGGTCTGTAGAAGATACTATTAAAGTATGGTCGGGTGCAATTTTGGGAGGTATTGATGCCACTTCAGCATATGCTAGTTTGGGAGCAGGTTCGGTTTGCTACTTTTTTTTGTAGTATCTAGTTCTTCTGCTAGACTAAATTAATTATTAAGTTGTTGGTGTGATTGTTTCTAATGCATCATCCTTAGCTAAGAAGACAATGCCTCCTAAAGCTTTCTTTAATTGGGTGTAGGTATTCTTCTATGTTGGTGGTGGTTTGTCTTGTCTCGCTATGATATGATGTATCAGGTTTTGGTATTATATTTCTAATGGCCTCCTTTATCCCCTTAATGATATAGTTTTTATTATCAGGAGACCTTACTGGGGTTGAAGTACTCACTTTCATCAATGTCTCGTCCGTCTTTTGGAGTATCTCACTGGTGTTTCTCTTGAGATCACGTCGTAACTGACGAGCAACTAGACGTAGTCGCTTGAATATAGAGTTGACTCTTTCTCTTAAGATGTAATGATTTTTAATGAGTGGCTCAATGGTGGTTTGTATCCACTCCAGAAGCTAACAGTTTGGTGACCTTTAACTCCAGCAATGACATCACTGAAATTATATGTTGAGTCCCTTTTTCTGTATCTGCCACTCTCCGGAAGGCTCCTGCGTTTCTATAGCTTCTTTTTACCGCTAAAAAATCTTGTTGGCATGTTTTCTAGCCTTGTCCATCTCGACTCCCAAGAGGTTTGCTGGTCAACTCTAGAAAGAGTTCTAGAGTTGACAAGCAAACTTTGTCATTCCTGAGAGGGCTCTTGAATGAATGCCTCGAAAGACGTTACCGAGGCTACGAAAATTTCATTATCACATAGAATTGGCCGAGGAGGGGACGTTCTTCACTTGGCCATGATGTTAGTTGACGGCTTGTATTGAGACATCGCTGGCGGAGGCTTGCGAGCTTTTTGAAGCTTGTTATATTTCTCCGATTTGGATCGTTCTACGACTTGCGTTCCCTTAGCAGTTGATGAAAGTGAAACCTTCTCCGATTTAGTTTTAGCCTGCTTGGTCAGGACTTTCTTACTAAGCAATCGCATCTGCCTTACCATGTGTTCTGCAATCTTAACAGTCTCTGCCATGGTCTTATTATTAGAATATTCGTAGGAAGATATTTTACAATTGTTGGGAATTATTTTCGTTATTATGGTATTAAATACTATTTGTGATGTATTGTTATGTATTATTATTTTATTATTGATATAAATTTATATATATATTTTTTGTAACTGTGCAAAGGAACCACCTGCGCTGATGTTCTGAGGTTTTGATGTATGTCCTGCTGATGTTCTTCTTCCTTGAATACGTTGATGCGAAGTGCGACGTGAATTGAGTATCTCGCGTGTTGCCATCACTGCCACTGGTAAGAAATTATATATTATTACTAGCGAACCCAGCCCGCTTCGCTGGGCTAACCCTTACTTTACCTGGTGGCGAGTTACATCAATGGGCATAGCATATTCGTTTTCTTCGAGGAAAAATACATGGTCCTACCAATTTTTATGACAATCGGTTGAACGGGGCGGAAGTCGATATTTGACAGCGCCGCCTGGTGGCGAGTTACATCAATGAGCATACCATATAAACCTTCTCCGTGAAAAAATACATATACATACCAATTTTCATAATCATCGGTCCAATAGTTTCTGAGTTCATCGATTTCATATATACAAACATCCTTCTATATATATATATACAGAGTTATTTTTAATTAGTTGAGCACCTTTTGCAGGCAGCCTCTCTACATCAATCCCAACAACATTTGTTCTACGACTTTTAAAAAATCTTGATAAATATCTCCGAATAGACGAAACAAAAAAATTTTTGCTCCCTCGACTATTTATTACTCTGTATTTTGTAAGCAGTCTAAAGTATAGGTCGCGGCAGTCTAGCGCTGTACGAAATTTGTAAGGTACCACGCACGTAATACTATTATAACTTATTATTATTTTTTGTTTTATTTCAAACAGTATGTAATAATTACCCAATCGTCATATTGTGTATTAAAATTGTTAACAATTAATCAAGGTAGAATCAGATTATTTACAATAATACAATGTGTTATTTACAAAAGGATTCAATATTTACAAATTACCTCTTAAATTTATATCTCGTCGATACCGGTGCAAAATAGTCCCCTTCATATCCAACACAAAGACCACACCTAAAAATCAACTGTTCACCGACTCCTCTTACCACACTTAGCCAGCACTCGCACTATCTTGGTGTACTCGATATTTGTGTTACGGCATCACAGTACTGTTTTCACTAATCGAAATTCGGTTACCGAGTAACGGGAGCTAGCGGGTCGCGCGGCACACGCTTATCTTATTGACCGTGACAAACGACTGGATCAAGTTCAAACGTGCATCGCCGCCGCTGCATCACCCCGCCACCCGCCACCCCGCGCCCCGCTGCTCGTGTCCTTGGCACGTATTTTGCCTACGCAAGGTGCGTCGCCTCTCTTTGCTCAAGGTTGCGATGTTGTTAAATGCTCGTTCAGAGGCAGTAAATAACTTTTGTATGGGAAAAACTAAATTTTTAAAACTATTAATTTTAAAAAGTCGTAGAACAAATGTTGTTAGGATTGATGTAGAGGGGCTGCCTGTAAAAGGTGCTCAACTAATTACAAATAACCCTGTATATAGATATAAAAAATCGGGATTTAACTCGTCCGGAATAGGTATCACATACCTTTTATTTGCTTGACGTTTCGACCAGGTTGCACCGGTCGTGACACAGGCTGACTGTCCTAGCGGTGCAGGCTCTCGGTCGTCGAATCCGTGGGGAAGAAATTTCTTCATCCACCCGCACATTTTCGTTATTATTAACATTGTCTGTTCGCCACGTACCGTCACATACTACATTCACAGTATCCCTATCCAGAGGTGTTTAACCGACTGCGCAAAAAAGCCAGGTGTTATGGTGTTTATCACGATGCCGATAACTTAAATCCATCTTCCCGATTGAACGTTCTGTTTTTCTTGATTTCAATCGCTTCATGTACAACTCGAGCATAAAAGTGTCGTTCTGTGGAAAGGACCTGGGTACGATGAAATTCAATCCAGTGATTGGTTCCCGCTTCTAATGCATGTTCTGCGATCGCTGATTTGTTCGTCTGTCGGTTTTTTAAAGCAGCAATATGTTCTTTGACCATTTCCGAAATAGAACGCTTTGTTTGGCTTATGTAAAAACTACCGCAGCTGCAGTTTATTTTATAAACACCTGGAGTTTGTAGCGGTAATACATCCTTTGGTTTGCCTACGATGTTGTGAACCTTCATGCCCGGTTTATAAACGGTCGGGATGAAGTATTTCTTTAAGATGGAGCCGATCTTATCCGTCACTCCTTTGACATAAGGTATATAGGCTGGCTGTCTGTTCACCTCTGGATGCTTACGTCTTCTGGTTGATTGTTTTAATCGTTCCCTAACCTGATAATCGTTATTTTTGAGTACCTCCTGAACATAGTCCAACTTCCGGTCTAGATGTTCAGGGTCACACAGATCGTAAGCTCTATTCTTGAGAGAGGTTGCAACGGACTGCAGATGTCGGGGATGGTGATGAGACGTGAGACGAAATTTCTCCCCACGGATTCGGCGGCGGAGAGCCTGCACCGCTAAGACAGTCAGCCTGTGACCACGGCCGGTGCAACCTGGTTGAAACGTCAGGCAAATAAAAGGTATGTGAAACCTATTCCGGACGCGTTAATTCCCGATTTTTAAATAATAATATATAATGAAACGCGATGTTTGTAAGTTAGTATGGTAAGAAGATATTGGAGCCGAAAGATGGAATATTTCTTCTTAATCAAGCGAGCACTCGCTTATAGTATTATCCCAGTTATCAGTTGAGGTATGATGCTTCTCGGCGAAGAAGATACCAGATTCTCCAAGCAAATCCGTTTGCAAAACTTGTATAGAAGTTTTTGGTTTCATTTTTAAGCCCAGTATTATAAGATTATGTCGTGAAGGATTTTTTGTAAAACTTAATATATCCTTATCTAGCTTTATATGTTACATTACTTTAAGCGTTAGATTTGACCTCGTCATTAAATAATGTGAAATGTGTAAATGTCGTAATTACTTTAAATTATTATTATTGGAACGTAGTTGCTTATCGCGCGTTGTAAAAGGGGCTAGACGGTAAATATTCTTACGAAAAGTTGGCACGACATGTTTGCTATCTCTCTTTCTCTTATAGAAAGCAAGCGAGATATTTTCATTTCTATCATTATTATTTTTTGTATTATATTAAATTGCTTAGTAGCTCTTTATTATTTATTTGATATTGGAGTTTGTTCTTTTAGAATCAATTTGCAAATAGGACAGTTTAAATGAAAATAATTATACAAATTTGTGATCAAATATACTCGTAATGTTTTGTAACAACGCCATCTTTTTATACCTTTATAGAAACATAACTAATAATAATAATATAATAATAATATCAGGACAAATTACACACATTGATCTAACCCCTAAAAAAGCAAATTCTTTGCTTGTGTTAAGGGTGTTAGACAACGATACAAATACATAGAAATACACATATTAATACTGAGAATATATTTAATAAACGACCAGACCCAGAAAACACAGACATCTATGCTCATCACATAAATGCCTGTCTCCGCCGGAAATCGAACCCGAGCCCCATTGCGCCGTGACACGTTAGGCGTCTGCGCTAACCACTCGACCAACGGGGCGGTTACATATCAGTACAAAGTGAAACCGCTAATATATGTATATATATATATATATATAATTAAATGTAGTTTTGTTCAAGCATTAAAATATTCAAACAACAAGAAATAATTTAAAATGTAGCGTCGGAATCCGATGAGATTTACAAATCTTCTCCCAAAGAAGAGGCGAGCGTACACTGGAGTTTACAATGTCATAAATGTTAAGACATATTTTCTTACTTTGAACAATTTTTTTTATGACTGCTTCATCTTGATAAGAGAAAGTTTTACAAATAATGTCGTTATTTTGTCGTAAGTATTATATTCTTATGGTCATTGATTTTTATCAAAGTTATATTATCAGTATTATAAAATTATATATAAGTATATCTCTAAGTTTATCTCTTAAACCTGAAGAAAGTGTCACACTCAAAGAGAAAGTTATTCTGAAATCTAATTAAAGTATGTGCAGAGCGCCACATATAACAAAAAACAAAAAGATAGAAGTTCAGCCTCAATATGTGCTCAAAGCACGCCTGCTTCTCATTCTAGTAAAAGAGTAAACTTTATACATTCATCCCCCGTGAGTCAACTTCTGTAGCAATAAATAAGGATTTCAGCTACAAATTACCCGAGTGTTTTTTTCAAAGTTTTCTGAATTCTTTCTTTTACTAGATCTAAATAATTGAACACTCAAATGAAACAAATAACATCAAATTTACTTTTTTACATTAAATTCGGCTTTTCTTAACTTTGGTAAAAACCTGAAAGACCTATTTTACTTCATGTTATAAACATTATAAACAAAACAAAATATATACAATACCTACATATTTCAAAAGTAAATTTCGAAGTCTTAAACTGCCAATAAATTACAATTTATTTCGTAGGTGAAATGTCAAAATGTCTCCACATTTGTCTTTTTGTCGCATCTGTCTTGAAAGTTTCTTTTCGGTCTCCATGAAATTGCATCGCTATAATTTGTTCTTACATTTTATCTTTATGCCCTGTAACTTATATAAGGAACATTGGGTTGGAATTATTATTTAATATCGCTTGACGGTTACTGTTTAAAAGAATGTTTGGTTTTTTCTGGAATGCTTTTTCTCATATTGATTAATGTTTTCTATAAAAATGTGGTATATGAACTCTTATTTTAAATATTAATAATTATTTCATCGGACAACTTGTTTTACTTGCAGTATTAATTATATCAATGTAAACATGTATGGTGAACGGCCGTGTATTGAAAGAGCAGAGATATTATTGAAGTACACAAATTGATCACAATAAATATCATGTATCACATACGATGACCTTTTTCACTTAAACAAATTCGAATATCAAACTTTATTCAGGAATATAATATAGTGAGTGATATCGCTTATTTTAAAATTAATTACACACACATGCTATACTCACACAGAGCTGATTCTGATTACATAGACGATGAAAACCCTAATTTAAATGATCTGTGGATCACAGCGTCACTAAATTAACGATCCTTACTAAGTAGATAAGTTTGGAAGTTTCTCTCGCCATAGAATGTTCAAATTATGTGATTACTTGTGCGATATTTTACAGAACTTGGTAGGTATAAGTAATGATTTATGCCTTTAATTTAAGATCAATCTACAACGCTAGATTGAAAATAACTCAATAATATCTCAAAAAAAATACTGAAAACTAAATCGAATCTAATCTAATTGACATTTACGAGGCACTCGATACACAAAAAGATATTCAACTATTTTACATTCGTACCAAAATATTTTCTTTTTCAAAGTACCTACTTTCATTTTACAGATATTTTATAAAAACTTACGAAAATTAAAAAGGAAATTTTACAGGCTTTTAAACAACAATTTATAGAGGCTTTTAATAAACAATTTATATAACAGCATCCCGAATTAAATATTCCACATAAAAGATAAGATCAAAGTTCTTTATTATAGGTTCTATCACTTAAACTTAGACTGAAGAATGAAGATGCTTTTAAATATTCATTTTGTTGCAATAAACTATCTTCAATATAAAAAAAGCATTTTGTAATCTTCTTAATTTTTTAAATCCTGAATAAAATCTTCGTACAAGTTTTCAGTGCCAAATAATAAAAATATATTGGAATATTATTTGCATGCAGCGTGTCGATTGTGAAATGTTCCAGTTGTTGGCGTCTGGCCAAACAACGTACACTGTTTGTGTTAAGAATATCTTAGTGCTTTTTATAAGATTTGTACCGATCAGTAAATACTTGGATCTCTTTAGTTTGGCTCCACAGTGAAACATCAATATTAGTTTACTTAGCACTGTTAATACTTGCTGTCCTTTTTTTTATAAACCAAATTCTTTATTTGTTTTTTTTTGTACTGATAAATACACGGTCAATCGTGTGCTTTTGTATTTTTACGGAACAAAAAAAAAATTAAAAAAATATTTATACTATGGTTGTAATTTGTTTACTCGCCTTAATTTATAAATGTAAATATTTAAATTTAAACGAAAATATTTTTATAAATGTAAATGCTGTAATATAAATGTAAATGTTTTTATAAATGTAAATGCTGTAATATAAATGTAAATGTTTTTATAAATGTAAATGCTGTAATATAAATATAAATGTAAATGTTTTTATAAATGGAAATGCTGTAATATAAATGTAAATGTTTTTATAAATGTAAATAGTATATACTAGAGATGATACTGCTAATGACGATAATTTTAATTTCTTCGTATCGAACTTTATTTTAAATTCTCCTTAAAGCAAATTATGAACTTTCAATTAAACAATTTAAAAAAAAAAAGTTTAACATGAATTTCTTACCATATTTCCAGTATCATAGACCGTTGTCACATTGTGATTATGGACATCTTAAAGCAGATCTCTTTATCTATTCTACATCAAAAGAATAGATTTGTAAAATATTGTTTTATACAATACCAATAAATATAAAGCAACCATCTCCATAATGATTATTAAATATATATTTACGTAATTTAATCAAAATTTCCGAATCGGAATCGGAACTGAATCGGGGTTCCTATTGATAAACTTGAAGCATTGCGTGATCTGTTTAATATGTATTTAATAATCAACTGCCTCCACATTGAAATTATTTGTAATTTGTAACATTTCCATGATAAAACATAAATGTAATATAAGTTTGTAGTTATTTCAATGCAATAACAATGTTAATTTATTAAAATTCAAAATTAATATGTAAACATTATTAGGATTAATCTAAGTCAAAGAATTTACTATCACTTATACTAGAGATGTTAACGCTTCGAATCTTCTGAATAAAAGTAACAAGATGCAAGTTCTAAGAAGTTGTAAATTACTTCTTTCTAACAAAGTAGACTGATCATTTGAAACGTATATTGACTTTCTCCATCGCCAGTTTTTGACTGTGCCTTCACTTTGTTGAAATAATAAAAGGAGCAAAGAACTACTTTATAAATATATATTTTTGGAATTGATAGAAAGGTTTTCAGAAAACGTTACAGAATTTTCTAAATTATAATATTATGGAATATTTTATACTACAGTAATTTTTATTTAATTGATACACAACCCAATAATAATTAAACAAACATATTTTATTATACTGTAGTAAAATACCTTCAAATAAATTAAATTATATAAAAACAGATTGTAAAAGTTATGCTTCTTATAAACTTTGCATTTTAAAGCGACATAAATATCTTTGTCTGATTTTCATTCAAACTAAGATCACTTCCAATGATAAACATTTATTATTTTATTATTTATTCCAATATTATTGTTATTCGTAGTTTTATAATGTCAATGGAGCATACAGCATCAAACAAGCATTCCTGAAACAAAATATTCATCAAAATACGACCGACTACGGCACCGATAACGATTATTCACTATACATTTGCCTTTGAAGTGGATGTAATAGAAAAGTCTTACATGCGACCTTAGAAACTTCATCAATGTCTCTTTAAGCTAACAAGTAAGTCAGTCGGAGTATCCCATTACATTAATCGCAAAGGGTCTTTTGCGCAGCGACAAACGAGAAGAACTCATCCATTAGTGGAGAGTTATTTATGATTTGCTTTAGTATAACCTATCTACAGGTATTGTGAAGACAAAGTTATGCACATACCAAATAAATATTTGGTATTAAATATTATAAGAGACATTACTCTTCGTACAATTGCCTCGTTAAATATAGTGGAAGATAGGTTATACTTACACCTTTCTTGAAATGAATAATAATAATCTTAGAAATTATGAAGTAAATTAAAAAAAAAACTAAGAGGTGTCAAGGGACACCCGGATGGAACGAAGTTCCTTTCGATTAATTATTGAAGGAATTGTATTAAAAAAATACCTTAAAAGCTTTTATTTTTTTTTTATAAACATAAAAGAAAAATAACTAAATTAAAAAGTGGTAATCAATAAACCCGCGAGTTATTTTCGCGCCACCTAGCGGTGGTTATGTTTCACTAAGGTATAAATAAATGGCGTTGTTACAAATTGCAACAAACTCCTTTATCAAATAAATAATAAAGAACTACTAAGCAATTTAATATAATACAAAAAATAATAATGAAAATAATTAATTAAAACCTAAAATATTTATTATTTGTAATGTAGATAAGTAAAGACTTATATTTCCATGTAGGGAACGATACATTTGTAATTTTTATGGTATTAAATTGTTAATATAGGCTAATATGCTAATGAATAATATTTGTATACTATTTTTGTATGATATTTTGCCGATAATTTATAATAAATAAAATGAATAACTAAATTAAATAGTGCTAATCAATAAACCCATGAGTTATTGTCCCCCCACCTAGCGGTTTCACTTTGTACTGATATATATATATATATATATTGTTACGTAATAAAAATCGTATATAATTTTAGAAAGTGAACAAGCAAAAAAATTACATTTAAGTACTGCTTAGTTAAATATTGTTAATCTGTCACTGAATTGCAGACAGCATTTCGTCTTTCGTATGTTGTGAATTTAAATATTTTATCATTTTTTTGTATGTAGTAATCTAATCCGTACATTTGAGTATATATTATAATCAATGTAGTTTAAATCAATAAATCAGTAAATAATATTATCATTTATCACATAAGGAATATCTAAATATTGAAAAATAATATGTACTTTGTTACATAATAACTTTTTATATATCAACTGCCTATTTACCACACAATAATAAGATAGGTCTAAAAACACTCCATGCGTTCAGTTGTCTTACATGGTTCATATAATTCTATGTTATTGCGTGCGTCTCAGTAACTAAAGCGTTACCATTGAACTTGTATATAAAATAGCAATATTCATCAAACTGAGTAAACTATAATATACTCTATGTTATGTAAATAACGTAATATAGATTATATGACAACATCTACTATATAGTGATTTATGCAAAACAACTTACAATTAACATAATACTACTGTTGCAGTTGAGAGTAGCGAGTTAGTATAGTGTAATAATTAGTTGTGCATGGCGTCTAAGTCAAAGTTTTTTATTACATTTATTCAAATATATTCTTTGCACTTATTAAATGTCAAAAAATAACGTAACAGTTTATGTTTACAATCATTATTAACTTTTAAACTATCGCGTTTCTAGAATGCAATTGCTTTGATCTTATATAAATATACGTTTTTAAATATTTTTTTAAGAATAAAAACCCCGTATGGGGTCGAAATTAGTGTGACAAATTCCAATACAATTACTGTGATTCGGGTAAATTGCACACACCGTCTAGGTCGAGTCGGGTAAGATTCTTAGACAACTAACAAGAGTAAGCTAATAACGATGGTTGGTACAGGTAGACTCCGCTTATTGTGATCACTTTTAGCCAGCCCATTTTGATAGCAATAACCGAATGATAACATTATGCGGATGGTACTTTTTCATGCTTGTTGGGGGATTTAAGTACACATAATAAATGATCATAATGATAAAATATGAATTGTAATAATTTAGAATTGATTTAGGTACATATTAAGTTTCATAATAAGAAATTGTGTTGTTTGCTCAAATTTTCTATTTATTTACACTATTAAAAATATTCTAGCATAAGATTCATTTCAAATATCGAATGAGTTGCTGTTTTTTGTAAAAAATGTAAAAAAATAAAATGTTAAAAAATAATAATAAGTATTTACTTTTTTAGATCTATTTCAATGTATATAAAGTAGCGGAAGTAAACTTACCTTATAATAATAGGTACAACAAGGAACCGGTTTTGAATTAAAAAAATATTCAAAGCCATATACGTAAAAAATATTAAAAACCATTTGGTTAAATTTACCGAGAATATCAGGTAGGACTTTAGTAATGCGTATAATACTGTAGACTTTGATATCTTACCCACGGTATTGGGTACCACCAAAGAAGTATAAAGTTAAAAAATTACAAAGAGTGGTCTAGTGAAAATATAATAAAAAAGATTTGGATTAAGAATTAATCTGTTACAGCAAGACTTGTGGGAAACATCAAATAACATTTGTTTATAAGATTTTTTTTTTTAATGAATTCGTTTTTAAAAAACTTATGTTTAATCACAAACTCAGAGTTAATAATGTATATAACAGTTCATATAAATCTGATCTTATCCTCAAGGGATCTCTAATCTTTAATATATCAACGGGGGTTTAATCTCGGGAGCCTATTGGTTCACTTTTACTTCAAAGATATTTTCGCTTCGGCACTCTTAACTATTTCTATTATGTTAAACTGTTTGACACCGTTTGCAAAACAAGAGGATAAAATACTTTTTTTATAATCTAGGGCAATGCTTGACTACATTCACCTGATGGTAAGTGGAATGTAGTCTTAGGTGGTACGGCGCATTACCCTAGCAACCTATTCACTCTTCTCTTGAATGTATCCACACTGTATTCGGTCGAAAATACTAACACAGGCAAATTGTTCCAATCCTTTGCTGTACTGCAGTAAAAAAGACGAAGCAAAGCGCTTCGTTCGGACGGATGGAATGTCCACAACAAAAGGATGGATACCTGTCGTGCGTCGTCACGTCCGGTGATGGAAGGGGGCCGGGGGAATTAGATTGTGTAATTCCTGCGCACACTCACCAAAATGTATCCCATAGAATACTGAGAGGCTAGCAATTCTACGTCTGTGTTCAAGGCTGTGGAGGTAGGCTTCGACCAATGCGGGATCGGCTATAAGCATCTTCGCTCGCCTCTCAATTGAGTTCAGAACCGCAAGATAAGACTTTGCGGCACCAGAAAATATGTGACAACAGTACTCCACACACGACCGGATCTGTGCTTTGTATAAAACAAGAAGCTATCCCGGTGTAAAGTGCTGCCGGACCTTCGCAAGAACGGCAAGCTTTGCTGCTACTGCTCTTGCTGGACTCAATGAACCGACGAAAGTTTAGGTTCGGTTAAATCTCTAAGCCCAACAACTGCAGCCGGTCACTGTATTCCAAGGATACATTCTGGAAAGTAGGAGCCAAGGCTCCTTTTGGCGGTGAACAGACACGTCTGCGTTTTGGTTGGCTTTGAAAGATTGGATTGATTTATTGAACTTTAAAATAGTTCATCGAATAATCATATACCGTAATTTAACCCTATAATATGAAATACATAAAAAAGCTATTGTTAAGACTATGATAAGACGAGGCATATATATATATATATATATATATATATATATATATATATATATGTGTAGGGTAAGGTAAGGCTCTCACAAATCAATTCCGCTTTAACTCGATACTCTCGAATATTTAAAATGTTTCAAACCTGTCCCTCCATATACATAATATGTACTCCATTTACATCTAATACAAGAATTGTCATATTGTGTACGTATGGTTTAATAATTGCCTGAGACCTACGCCTTACATCTTGTACTTGAAGACTCCATCCGTAACTAGCAAGCCACTAATATACTTCTATCTTCGACGTATATGTATATACAAATAAATAATAAAACTATACAATATTTTTTAAGAATTTATGTAAGATATATCATTCATTAGATAAGTATGCATATTAAATATTAATAAATTTATTCTTTTGCAGAATAACATCTCATTTACTATTTCTCATTTTGGCCTTTTTATCTTTTAAATGAGGTTTATTATTTCAGGTAAATTAGAATATTATAGAAAGGAAACGAACTGGAAATGATCCATCCTTTGAATTATATTTTACTTCCGCTTGATAGTTGGCTTACACAGTATGAAATTATGAAAATTATAATGAAACGTAAAATTATTTCTGTAAGAGGTGAGTTCAATCTCAACATCCCCATAATCTAAGAACGTCAAAGTACAACTACTTTTAAGGTTAAATAATTAAATAATTATAATTAGAACAATGCTGATAATAATTACTAATTAGTTTGAAATAAAAATTTTATTTTAATTTTGAAAATACATTTATGTACAACATCAAAAAGTATTTT
This sequence comes from Napeogenes sylphis, assembly GCA_959347405.1. NCBI lineage: Eukaryota > Metazoa > Arthropoda > Insecta > Lepidoptera > Nymphalidae > Napeogenes > Napeogenes sylphis. The sequence goes on along the minus strand of OY365778.1, from coordinate 2,288,268 downwards.
CCATGTGCCTTCTTCTGTATGTCTAATATGAGATACATGTTATCAGTAGGAAGAGATAAAGGGATTAAATCCAAAATTATGTTCTAGTACAGTGCTACCCTAGAACCGTTGGTGTTACGGAAATCCGTTAGTGATAAACTTCACCAACTCACAACTCAACAGGATCACCTTTTTTTTCAAAAAACATTAATTGAAAAATATTTCATCTTTAAAATTTCCAAGCGAGCGAGCGCACGTATTTTACAGAGCTCCATGCAAATTATTTATTATTATCCATTAAAATAAGGAATAAAAGTCCATAGAATTGGTGAAATTGAATTAGGTGGTTGTTTAGCTCTTAAAATATCAGAAGCAAACAATCCTCTGTGTTTTAATAATAAAAACTGTGATAAAAAACTCAAGTGACGAGAATCGATAGTTTCTTTGTTTAAGTGTTTGTGACTTATTCAAGTGGCTTTGACCCGAACATTACCTCATATGGTCAGGAAAGTAACACTGTTTATTGTGCGGTATACGAGTTCTAATCTAAACTGTTTATTTAATTCATCACAAAGTTCTTAGTATATTTGCGCTAAGCTATTTAATACAGTACGACGACTGCTTTCACCCAACCAACATGGTTTTTATAGTGGTAGGGGAGTTAAAACTAATTTGTTATCATTTACTGCGATGGTATCTGAAGCCATGGATCAGAATCTTCAAGTGGATGCCATTTACACCGACTTTGCTAAAGCATTCGATAAAATCTGTCACAATACTTTGCTTTCGAAACTTTACAAACTTGGAATTCACGGAGATTTGTTCCGTTGGATATCTTCCTATGTAACGAATCGTATGCCGGCTGTTGTATTGTCGGGCCTTTGTTCTCTTTATAAGAATATACCCTCTGGAGTTCCGCAAGGCTCGCATTTAGGCCCATTGTTATTTACCTTGTACGTTAATGAGCTTTCGGACTCGATTAATCACTCCAGGGTTCTGATGTATGCCGACGACACTAAAATATTTAGAATCATTCATGATGCCCACGATTCAGATTTGTTACAGCATTGATAGTTTTGTTGATTATTGTAAAAATAATAGCCTCTTCCTTAATTGACAAGGAATCTTCCTTAATTTTTATTGCAAAGCAATAACCTATACACGAAAAAAAATCCCATTCAAAAAAAATATAATTTATGTAAAAATGTTTTGTCAAAAATTCATGACATTCGAGATCTCGGCGTTATTTTAGATTCTAAATTAACTTATGTTCCTCACATTGAAACTATTTTAAATAAAGCGTATAAATTTCTAGGTTTTATCTTGCGTGTTGGCAAACCGTTCAAGGATGCTTTCACCTATATAAACTTGTACAATAGCTATGTTCGCAGTCATTTAGAATTCGCTAGCTGCGTATGGAACCCATTTCAAAAAGTTCATATTGACAAAATTTAAAGATTGCACCGACTTCAAACCTATTAGTAAATAGGACATATAAATAATAGGTAGTATATGTCGGATTTAGACTGGAAATTAAATTTTTAAAAAAGGGTCATTAGTATCGGTATTGGCTTTTTCCATAATAATAAATTTAAATGGAAACAAGAAATGTTTATCTATAAACAATTTATTAATGTAATTATTATCTATCAAAAATACACAGTAATAAATAAAAATAAATAACTAAAATATGGTATTGAAAATATTTTAAAGACACGAATATTTATAAGTTCACTTACCGAACGACCGCTGGAGCTCAAGTGTATCAAAGACTTGGCTGCAGTGGTTTAAATACACTTACCCCAACCGCCTAAGTCGGGTAGGGTGAGAGAGTAATTTACGTTTACCCACATTTTAGTTTAAACAATTAAAAAAGTAATCATAAACAAAATCTATTTAAATTCTTAAATTAAACCGTTATCAAAATGTCATCCATAAATAAACATAAATAAATAAATAAACATTTGTAGAATTAAGACAGACAAACTTTCCTTTAACAGTTGCTTAAAGTTAAAAGCTCCTTATTTGACTATTCGAAATAACAAAACTTCCCATCACATTATTCACTTTTAATGTTATTGAATTACATCCAAAAAGAAACCTGCACTAGTAACTCAATAACAATAATAACATAATCAATATCTTAAAGTAATTAAAATTATTTACAGTTATAATGATTAATTTTGTTCAATTACAATATGACAAATTAGTAATTGTCTTATTTATTTTCATAGGAAATAAGCTTGCGGCGACACGGCCATACTGATATGCAATGCGTGCTCTGCATCGTTTTTGTTTACTGTAAGAAATAAGGCACTTATGTAGTTTTTAGGTACTTCCACAGTAAACCTAAAATTATTTGTTCTGGTCATTAGGTTAGTTGGAGTTATGATATTGACGTTGTTTATTATAACTCATCAAAAATGAAGAAGTCATAATATCACGTCTATGTAAATATTGTGGGTGCGAGTTAACCTAAAGTAATAACAACATTTATGGCTTTGGGGCATCAATCGAACACTCATAACAGATTTTAAGTCATAGGACGTCTCCACCCGCCTATAACATTTACTAATTTATTACCATTGTTAAAAGACGTCTCCATCCGTCTTCAACATATTATTTTTAATAATTTTATATTCTTTTTATTATTATTATTATTTATTTATTTATTTATTATTATTATTATTAATTTATTTATTTATTATTATTATTATTTTTTTTTTTTTTTTAATCTTTTTATTCTTGTTATGGTTCGGATTCGCACGCCAAATGCATCTTTTAGTTGTAGTTTTAACATTTGAAAACTCAACGTCAAATAGATAAGAAACATGTTAGGTCATCTATATTGTTTGAATCAAAGTTAATTTTAAATAGCAAAATTAAACAGATTGAAAAATGCTCACCAAATTATTAGCTACTTGAAGAGTTGTCATCTGTTTTATGACAGATCTTGATTTTGATTGATTCCCGATGGTCCAGCCTGTTGTCCATCTGACAACTCCGAATCTCCGCTACGCTGTTGTACTGTTACGGAAAGTCCATGTTCTTGAGTGTTTGATGGACACGACTGGTTGGTTGCTTTCACTAAACTTTGCTTGTGGAGCTTTTCGTAACTGATCATGTTCCACTTTACGAAGGCGTCCACGGTGTCCGATCACTTTCTTCACAAGGTACCTATCATTATCAAGTATTTTTTGGATTTCATAGGGTTCACTAAATTTTAGATCTAGGGACGTCTGATTTCTAGGATTATTTTTTATCAATACGAAATCTCCTTTTAAAAATCTATTGATCTTGGCTCTTCCTTTCTCAAATCTAATCTTGTTTTTTTCTGCCGCCTCGATCATCCTGTTTTGGATGTGTTTATCGTTAGCTTCGATATCGACGGACTGGTTGTCAAAGTTTATTAGATTTAGTAGTTCCGGAGGTACACAACTTCGTCGACGTGTCAACGGTGCCACACCGGTTGTTTTGTGGACAGTACAATTGAAAGCCAATTGTAAACTGTCCAAAGCTTTATGCCATTCTAGAATTTCGTAATTTTTTATCATTACAAGTCCATTTTTTAACGTAGCCATCACCCGTTCAACTTGCAAATTTGCTCGACTGATGCCAGGGGCAATTGAGTGTATTTCAATACCAAAATTTTCACAATAGTTTTTAAACTCACCGAGGAATTCTCGACCACCATCTACCACTACTAGAGTGCTTTGCTGGTTCTTATTATTAGTGTAGCGAAGCAAAACATACTTGCTGTAGGCGTCAACCGTAACGACGACATATTCTTGTTCCTGTGGAGAACCGAGCTTACCAGTTATGTCCATGTGAATTACTTCAAATGGAACTGTTGGTTTTGGTATAGGGTATAATTGAACTTGTGTTGCTCCCGAAGACTGCTTTGATGTTCTGCATACCACACAATTGTCGATAAATTCGCGTATATTGGTGTTCATATTGTCAAAGTAATAAGTCTCCTTTATTTTACTTAAAGTTTTCTCCCATCCTGGATGTTTTAGAGACGTATGAAAATGATTTATTAGACTCCACTGAAAAGATCTGGGAACCACAATAAGTTTAAGGCGACCCATCATAGGATCCAGCCTTTCATGCTTCAGTATGTTGTCTTCCAGTATGTATCCCGTTATGGTGTCATTGTTCCGAAGGGCGTCTATAATTGGTCTGAGTTGTTGATCACGATGTTGTTCCACCTTGATCCAATCCAATTCCTTAGTCAATATATTTACTGCAAGAGGACTTGGGTTTCGGCTAAAAAAGTCTGCGTGCTGCAATCGTTCACCTTTTCTGTATTCGATATTAAATTCGAAGTTTTGTAGATACGCCCACCAACGATGTATTCGGGGTAACAGATCTCGTTTATGTTCCGAAGCCTTTAGCGCGTTGCAATCTGTAACAACTGTAAACTTTCGTCCATACAAATAATGTCTAAAGTGTTTGATTGCCCTGACGACAGCTAAAGTCTCCAGTTCGTACGAATGGTATCTGCTTTCTGTGTCCGTAGTCCGCATGCTAAAGTAGGCAACTACGTGTTGTCGCCCGTTAATCTTCTGCACAAGTACTGCTCCAAATCCTAGACTGCTGGCGTCGGTGTGAAGTTCTACTGGCTCGGCTTCTCTATATATGGTTAGTACAGGACTAGATGTTAAATAATGGATGACCTTTTGACGTACTTCTTCATGTTTATTGGTCCAAGACCACTTAATACCTTGTTTGGTTAAATAGTATAGTGAAACCATTAATCAAGCAAAATCTGGAATAAAGCGTCTGAAATAACCTGCAAGACCGTTAAATTGTCGAACTTGCTTTACAGAGGTTGGAATAGGAGATTTAAAAAGGGCTTCAACCTTTTTAGGACTGGGACGAACTTGGCCTTCTTCGATGACGTTACCAAGATATTCTATAGACCTCTTAAAAAATGAACATTTTTCGATATTAATAGAGAAACCTGAATCACGTAAATAAATCAAAATCCTTTCCAAGTGTGAAAGACCAGATGAGAATTCATGACTTTTACTGATAACGTCATCGATATACACCTGAGCAACGCTGTCATTGCTACCATTGCCAGAACTATCTGGGTGCAGAAGGGGCCCTAAAGCGCGGTTAATACATCTTTGATATATTGCAGGTGCATTGCATAGCCCAAACGGCATAGTAAGGTATTCGTACAAACCATCTGGGGTAACGAATGCAGTCTTTTCAATCGACTCAGGAGAAATAGGTATTTGGTGGAAACCAGAAGCCATATCGAGGGTAGTAAAATATTTTCTGCTGGTCTAGTTGGTCTCCAATCAAAGGCAATGGATAATGATCACGCACAGTGTTCGAATTCAACTCCCTATAATCCACGCACAGCCTATCATTACCGTTTTTTTTTTACTAAAATGATTGGGGAAGAATACGGAGATTTACTTTCCCTAATTATGTTATTCTCAATTAATTCAGAAATAATGTTTTTAACTTTTTCACGTTCGACAGGCGTTAATCGGTAAGGCCTACGTTCGACATATTTATCTGGATTTTTGAGGCGAATTTCAAGTTTTCCAGTACTTACGCGAGTTTTAGCAAAACCTTGAGTGAAAAGAAATGAAAACCGAGTAAGTAACGCGAGTAATTGATTGATTTCGTATTCATTAGTCAAATCATGGTCCAAACTATCGAAAGCAGAGTGATCCGACCGTATGTGCATCACTTGTGGAAAGGAAACTAAATTTGCGCTATCTTTACGCTAAGACCGGTTTTATGCAGTAAATCTGCACCTATTAAGACATTAGTAGTTGTTTCAAAATCCGGAACTATATAGAATAGTATTTCCTCATTTATGTTGTTTATAACGCAAACAGCTGTTAAAGTACTTGTTGAAATAACAGGGACTGGGCCCAAACCAAGCAAATAGTTTACAATTAAATTTCTACGCCCAGGAATTCTATTTGCAATTGTCTCACGTATTACAGAGCACTCTGCACCACTGTCAAATACTGCTTCCAGGTTTATTTTGCCAATACGCACATGCATTATGTTTAGAGTACACTTACCGGTGGATATTGAATTGACATTCGATGTAATCTCTTTTTCTCGCCGAAAACATGATTCGAATGTGTGACCTGCCTGGCTGGTGTGAACTGGCTTAGAACAAAAAGAACAATACTTACTTGTACTTGTAGTAGGTGTAGTTGATGCGATGTTAGGAGTAAGGTTACTTTTTGGCTGAGCACGAGCGTTGTTTCTAAAGTAGCACTGCTGGGAGAGATGCCTATACCTGTTACAAATATTACAATTAGGAGTATATCTATAGTCAGTTCTTAATTTACCTCGCTTTGGAGGAGGACCATTTTGAATTGGCTGTCCTTGGTAAGGGCGCTTGGTCCTGATTGATGAAGCAACTGAAATAAGTTCGGGTACGGTTTTAGCTTTAACATTCATTAATTCGATCCTTAGGCGTTCGTCATCTACCATCCCAATAACTGCTTCGACTGCGTCACAGTTGTCCAATTTGTCCTTAGTAATTCGCCTCCACAACAGCCATCCTGGCGATAGAAAATCTGCAATATCTTTGTTAGAATTATAAATGTGTTCTCTAAATTTAAGAATATCACGAGAGTAACGAGTTTCTGGCTCAAATGTTGTTATTATAGTTTCGCGTAGCTCCTCCCAAGTGGATGTTGTAACTAGCCAATTATCTGCCCACATTCGAGCTTGACCTTTTAAAAGGCTGCTAACTTTCATTCGGATATCATAATCACTGAGTTGGTATGTACTTACCGCAGTAGAGATGTGGTTGCACCATTCGCGAACACCCACAGTACCATCAGGATCAAAGGAGGGTAAAAATATATCGGTTATTTTTACCTTATCACTTGGTTTTTGAAGCAGACGATCACTCATGTTCTGCATCATTGTCATCATCTGCATAAAAAATTGGGGAGGTATAACATTACATTACCAGAAAACGACGACTGTCCTGCCATTGCAGTGCCTTGAGTGTTACTGGTTTGTAATATTGGTATGGTTAATGGTTCTTCGATGCGCGAGGTGCTCGGCAGAGCAATTTCTGGAGCTATAACAGGATCTGTAAAAATACTAGGACCGGCAGATAGGGATCGCTGGGGCGATTCCACTTCTGATGTCGGATTTAGACTGGAAATTAAATTTTTTAAAAAGACCAGTACCAATGACCTCATTAGGGTCATTAGTACCGGTATTGGCTTTTTCCATAATAATAAATTTAATTGGAAACAAGAAATAATTATCTATAAACAATTTATTAATGTAATTATTATCTATCAAAAACACATAAAAACACAATAAAAATAAATAACTAAAATATGGTATTAAAAATATTTTAAAGACACGAATATTTATAAGTTCACTTACCGAACGACCGCTGGAGCTCAAGTGTATCAAAGACTTGGCTGCAGTGGTTTAAATACACTTACCCCATCCGCCTAAGTCGGGTGGGGTGAGAGAGTAATTTACGTTTACCCACATTTTAGTTTAAACAATTATAAAAGTAATCATAAACAAAATCTATTTAAATTCTTAAATTAAACCGTTATCAACATGTCATCCATAAATAAACATAAATAAATAAATAAACATTTGTAGAATTAAGACAGACAAACTTTCCTTTAACAGTTGCTTAAAGTTAAAAGCTCCTTATTTGACTATTCGAAATAACAAAACTTCCCATCACATTATTCACTTTTAATGTTATTGAATTACATCCAAAAAGAACCCCGCACTAGTAACTCAATAACAATAATAACATAATCAATATCTTAAAGTAATTAAAATTATTTACAGTTATAATGATTAATTTTGTTCAATTACAATATGACAAATTAGTAATTGTCTTATTTATTTTCATAGGAAATAAGCTTGCGGCGACATATATAATAAATATTAAATCTTCATTATTCTTTACTTTTTAATTAAAGTCGGTTTTTTAACGCAGTTATTTTTATTTAATACTTTTTAGTTTATTGCTACATTGTCAATTAGCCATGGGAAGCGTCTTGCGAATGAGTATTTTGAGCAGAAAGCTAATAGACAAGTCTATTTATTAATTCATTAATGAGCGTTTAGAGAACGAGCAGAGGTCTCATAGATTAGAAGTGATACGAAACCGTACAGCAACCGAGTCGGCTCAGCAACGTGCGACCGGCTAGCAGCAGCGCGTCAGACTTCACATATCCAACACAACAAATGCCATTAGTCACATCACATCTTGATTTCCTTCCGGAGGAGCTAGTTCAAAACTTGAACAAAAATGCTCATAAAATAAATACTGATGGGCCTACCTGAATCAAATTTTTATGGGACCAATTCGAAACTATTCCGCATCAAACAAAAAAGAATTACGTAAATCGGTTCAGAAACCTCCGAGAAATCGGTGTACATACATAATATATATATATATATATATATATATATATATATATATATATATATATCATAAAGTGCGGCAACCGTCGGTAAGATCTTCAGTTTTCACTGCGGATAGAGTTTACCCTCATATATCTCATGGTGAGCCATTGAATGAAAACTACCAGGAGTCCATGACCATCCGGACGCGTCTTAGCATTCCAAATACTAAACTATCGACCTAGAAAGTACATGACCAAAATATAGCGGCCCTGTTAGAGCACCCGGGCTCAAATCAGGTACTCGATGCGTAAGTAGAGACTTTCCAAAATACTATTTACGACTACTTTAATGAGCACTATCCACCTACGAATCGTTATGCTCACAAAAATAAAGAAAACGGTTTTAAATTGAAAATGAGGAGGAAAAAAAGAGACCTTATAAAGAAACTTCGAATAGCCAAAGCCTTAGGCGATAATCAACTTAGTCACCAACTGTCTAGGACATTGCGATCAATTCTTAAACTTATCCAAGGCATAACAAATCAAATAACAAAAAATCGTGATAGCTTTGATCGGGCAAAACATGAAGTAGACTTTGATAAAGATCCTTTTAAATACTCAAAAAACATTTTCAAAGATCAAAAAGGTAAGCTTCTCTTGACCAACGAGCAAATTTTCGATCATTATAAAAGCACATACGAAGTGCCAGAAAACCAAAGACTATATGGGGATCCAAACGAACACAAACCTGAGACTCCTACTGAAGATTTTCAAGCCAATCCACCAACTTTGGAGGAAATCAATAAAATAATTAAAATGAAACCATCTAAGTCAGCACCAGGTCCGGATGGTATCCCTTATATAGTTTACAAAAAATGTCCGTCGCTCCATAAACATCTTTTAAAAATATTCGGTAAAATCTGATCAAGAAAGCAAATACCGGTATCATTCGGAAAAGCCCTTTTTGTCCTCATTCCGAAAAACGACAATGTCAATAATCCTAAGGATACTAGACCGATAGCCCTAACAAATACAATTTCCAAAATATTTTTCTCTTTTTTACAAACTAAAATGACGCAATTCATGATTAACAGTAGATATTTCAGGCCTAATCACCAGAAAGGGTTTTTGCCCGGAATTTCTGGATGCCTGGAACATAATACGTTAATATCGGAAAGCCTTAAAGATGCTAGAACTAGCGAGAGACAAATCACGGTTTGTTGGAAAGACTTATAAAACGCCTTTGGGTCGGTACAACATGAAATAATGATGTTCGCGCTTAAATGGTATAACTTTCCTACGGTAGTTCGCGACATATTGCATCATATTATTCAAAATTAAAATTCTCTATAATTTTTAATGAAAACCATTCAAAACCACTTAATTATAACGTTGGTTTATTTCAGGGTTGTTGTATTTCTCCTATTATATTTAATATAGTTATTAATATTTTAATAGACAAATTAATTAGAAATGAAAAAAAGTGGGGTTATCGGTTTAAGTTCAACAACAAATACACAGAATCCATACTAGCTTTTGCAGATGATCTCGCGATACTGACACGTAATCCGAAACAATGTCAGGTACTTTTAAATGTAGTTGATGATTTCGGTACGTGGACGGGTGGATTGAGGACAAAACCAAGTAAATGTTTTAGTCTGTGTCTGGGTAGACGGAATACCAAATATACCTCTTACGATCCGGGTCTTATAATAGGCGGTCAGCGAGTTAGTACGTTTACGGAAGCAGCTCCGTTTAAATTTTTAGGTAAAAAAATCGATTACCAAGGCCGTACTCCATCGTTGGATGTAATAGTCGATAGCTTTTTAAATGATCTCAAAAAGGTAGACAACCAGCCAATAAGTAACGTCAAAAAAGCTTGGATTTACGATAATTTTTTAACATCACGTCTAAATTGGCCTTTCCTCGTTTATGATATTAATAAAACCCTTTTGTCAAAGTTAGATGCAAGCGTCATAAAGACATTGAAGTTATGGCTCGGGTTAGCGCATTCAGCGGACTCTTCAACCTTATTTAGAGACCGCACCTTAATTTATGATTGGTCCCCAGCATTATTAAAATTCTATCTTAATGCATTCCAAATGACTCTCCCAGATCAAAGTAATTTAGTAAGATAGGGCAAAGCCACCGAAAAGTCTTGCAACATCTGTGGTGAGGCAATAGGAATCGCGAAACACCTATTAGTAGGGTGTAGGGTACTTCTAAATAAAGGTTAATACTCGCGTCGCCACGACAAGGTATTAGAAATATACGGGAAGCGGTTAGTCTTTCAGTAGCAAGAGCGCGGAAGTGTATAACAACCACCATACGATCTGTAGAATTCGTAAAAGAAGGCTCCTCCAAAAAATCAAAAGTGAAGCCTTATTCAATATTAGGCGCGGCTCCTGATTGGATTCTCATGTTGGACACGTATGAAAAGCATTACAAAATCCCTGAGGATTTTAGTGTTTCGTCATCCAGACCGGACTTATTCCTGTATTCGAAACATCTGATACGTGATACTTGTGGAGCTTACTGTTCCTTGGGAAACAAACATCCCAAGGGATCACACATTCAAGCTCAATAAGTATTACGAACTGACCAATGAACTGATCAGGAATAAATATATAGTTAGTTTGTACGCGGTAGAAGTGGGAGCGAGAGGTATAAAAGCAAAATCTCTCTATAGCCTACTTAAAGACCTCGGCCTTTCTAGAACAAGCATCGGTTCATTTCTAGAACGTATTTCAAAGGCGGCATTAGTAGGTTCTTTCCAAATTTGGTTAGGTAGGGAGAGGAGTGTGGAGGGTGAAGGTGAGCGTTTTTGCGCATAATAAAGGGGCCCCTTAAACCTACTCCTGGGTCGCAAGTCCCAGGCACTGTTTGCACTCCTCTCCTAGCAACGCGATGGGCCCGGCACCCGCACGGTGAATCCATGGATTGCTAAGAAGCTTCGTCTGTCGTCTGTCTATATATATATATATATATATATATATATATATATATATATATATATATATATATATATATATCTACCGGCCGAATGGAGAACCTCCTCCTTTTTGAAGAAGTCAGTCAGTAATAATATTTTTCTAATGTCTGTTACACATTAGATACGTACATAATCTATGTGTACATTCAATAAAAAAACATGTATTGTCTTATTTGGGTATCAATAATGTCATTCGTTTCAATTAAATTTATGTAAGTCATGCTACGCTGCTACATCGCTGTGAAATGTCACAAATCACAATTTGTGCTAATACTATTAGGGTAGTATATCCAGCCGAGGTAAGCAAGGTTCCTGCTTGGTCAGGATTTGTAGCAATAATATAATTGTAGCAGTGATATCGTCAATCAACCTTTATTTCGTGTTTATGCAATAATCGGGCTTATTAAAGCTGTGTGAGAGAATTAATATTCCACGAATGATAATTTATCAATTTATTATCATTTTTTATTTTTTTTACTTTGGAATTTTTTTTTTATGTAAAGTGGTTTGCAAGTGAGAATTATGGTAAGAAAACTTCTGATTGCTACTAAGAAACAAAAATAAAGATCATTAAATATAACAAAGACATCTTATACCGTAACGATTCTCGTAAAACATGAACATTTAAAAAGACTACCTGCTACAAGAATGTTCTACTGAAAATATAACTAATAATATTAAAATTTAAAAGTATAAATTTCAACTAAGAATTATGTTATATTACTGTTTATTAAACGATGTTTATTCTGACTGAAGTTGTTACTTTATTGATATTGTTTAACATGTATTAAGACTGTTTAAATAAGATTAACTATTAATAAGTTATTTTATTGCTTTTTCATTTGTTATATATTTTTTGGAACGTAGTTCCTAATCACGTGTTGTGAAAGGGGGCTAGACGGTAAAAATTCTTACCAAAAGTTGGCACGACATGTTTTGCTATCTTTCTCTCTCTTATCAAAAGCAAGCGAGATATTTTAATTTCTATCATTATTTTTTTTGTATTATATTAAATTGCTTAGTAGTTTTTTTTTTCAGAATCAATTTGCAAATATGACAGTCTAAATGAAAATAATAATACAAATTTGTGATCAAATATACTCGTATTTTGTAACAACGCCATCTATTTATACCTTAGGGAAACATAACTACATCTGTTATATAAACATATCTGAACAAAGTGAAACCGCTAGGTAGCGGGACAATAACGCATGGGTTTATTGATTTACACTTTTTAATTTAGTTATTCATTTTATTTACATTTATTATAAATTATCGGCGAAATATCATATAAAAATAGTATACAAATATTATTCACTAGTTGTTGCCCGCGGCTCCGCCCGCGTGTAAGTCGCTTTTCGTGTAATCTGTGGAACTTTTAAAGAGGAACAATTTCATAGAACATCATTTTTGCGTAACTTTCACCGTTTTCAAGTTAAAAAAGTCAATATTCAAGTTTTAGTAATCATCCCTCATTTTTTGAAAATGAAACATAGCCTATGTCACTCGGGAATAGTGTAGCTTGCCAACGATGAAAGAATTTTTGAAATCGGTCCAGTAGTTTCGGATCCTATTCATTTCAAACATACAAAAAAATAATCAAACCTTTCCTCTTTATAATATTAGTATAGAACAGAGGTTCCCAAACTTCTTTCGTCCAACGCCCACTTTGAGAGTCAGTTATTTTGTAACGCCCCCCAATTTTTTTCATCATAAAAACTTGAATAACAGACTAGATTCGTTTCCCTTAGTTTTCTGAAACCTATATTCTAATTGAGACTTATCTTACTAGAAAAAGCAATAATAACGCAACCTTACAATATTAAAAGTATTTTTGATTAAAAAATTACATTTAATATTGAGCAAAAGTAACATAACTTTTCATAATAAAAAACATGTTTTATTAAAAAAATAATAACAGTTAAGATTGATCAATAGTAATACCTCTTTTCACAGTTAAAAGTTTTCTTCTTCATCTTCCTGGTTTTCATCCTGACGTATATCAAGGTCTGTCTTCTTAATGAACCTAATCTACTTTGCACGATCTTCGACATCCATCCAGCACTTCCTTGTACGTCCGGGAGATCTCACTCCAGGAACAGATATATCAAGGCTTTCCATCCGACATATTTCATAGACGGGCGCAACGTGGCCATACCATCTCAGGCGTCGATCTTGGACTACTTCGAATGAATGTTTTACGTACGTGGTCAGACCGCGTAACGCCGCACATCCAATTCAGCATCATTTTTCTCCCTCGTCATTCAATCAGTCATTTCCGTGACTTGAATTTCCTTCCGAGATAGCATAACAGATCCAGGTTACCTGAACTTTTTCAATTTAACGGCTGGCTCAGGACCTATAAGGATAGTATTCGAATCTGGGCTCCTGCCAGCCATCTACTCGACCTTCGATATATATAGTTTAAGACCACCGTTCACAAGCGAACCCTTCCATAGGTTTAACTTACACTCCAGCTTCGTTCGGTTCGTTCATTCTGCAACCCTTTATCTGCTGTACATTAACGATCAGCTGAAGCCCGGTATCTATGGGTATGGGTATCAGATGAGAGCACAGTTGTAGAAAGATATCTGCCAAGTTCTCGAATTAGTAGAGATTAAGTACAGTCTGAAAGAGAAGATATGGTGCAACGTTTGAATGACAAACACCAGGCAGTTTCCGTATTGGGCAATGCTAATCTTGTCAAATTCAATGCCACCAAAACGCAGACGTGTCTGTTCACCGCTATAAGGAGGAGAATGTATCCTTGGAATAAAGTGAACGGCTTCAGTTGTAAGGCTTGGAGAACTTCAACTTTGGTCGATTCATTGAGTCCAGAGCAAAAGCAGCATCAGGAAAGCTTGCCGGTCTTGCGAAGGTCCGACAGTACTTTACACCGGGACAGCTACTTGTACTATACAAAGCACAAATTCGGTCGTGTGTGTAGAGTACTGTGGCCACATATTTGCTGGTGCCGCAAAGTCTTATCGTGCGGTTCTGGACTCAATTGAGAGGCGAGCAAAGATGCTTATAGGTGACCCTGAAATAGTTAAAGCCAACCTTCACAGCCTTGAAGACTGTTTTAGAATGACTATCCTCTTAGTATTTTATAGGATACATTTTGGTAAGTGTGCGCAGGAATTACACGACTAAATTTCCCCATCCCCCTTCCTTCCTTTATCACCGGACGTAATGACGCACGGTGGGTGTCCATCCCTACTATGTGGACATTCCTTCTGCCCGAACAAAGCTTTTTACTTCGTCTTTTTTAGTTAGTACAGCGAAGGAATGGAACAGCTTGTCTACGTCGGTACTTCCGTCCGAATATAATGTGGGTGTCTACTAGAGTGGAGTGAATAGGTTGCTAAGTTAATGCGCCTTACCATCTTTGACTACATTTCACTTACCATCAGGTGAAATGTAGTCAAGCAATAACTAAGTTTGTATAAAAAATAGGCCATTATTGGATTCTCTTCAATGAGTGCTATTTCATCGGCATACATCATCAACCATGGAGACTGGTCTTGGATGTGAGCCGAAAGAGAATAAGAACGGACCAAGGGCTAAGCCCTGGTGAACCACTACTGTTATCTGGAAGGGTTTGGTGTCGCCAACGGAGGTCCTAACCATAGGAGTCATGGTACATGTCTCTGATAGTCTCAATATAAGGATGGATGGATTTCTTAAAATCACAATGTCCACCAGATATACTGACGATGCACACAGCCAAACAAAAGCCTACGGCAAATATAAAAAGGTTACGCGCAGAGCTCTTTTTTTTTCTGTATACTTCCATCAGAGTTCTGAAGACAAAAATAGCGTCTATAGTACTCGATCTTGGCTGAAATCCACATTGATACTCAGAGACAGTGCACTTTTGGTAGCACCTGAGGTCACTCATGCGCACGAATATCTTCATGGCTCATGACTCATAAGCTTAATGCCCCTATAATTACCACAGTCTTGAACACTGCCTTTTCCCTTGTAAATAGGTTTAATAAAACTATGTCGCCACTGCTTAGGCGTCTTTCCAGTGTTCAAAATATGGTTGAAAAAGTCAGTAAGCACGAGCACACCAACAGAGCTAAACGATATTCAAGCTTCTACCCGAATATCGTTAGGTCCTACCATTTTTCATGGTGGGTCGGGAGGAAGCCCGCACGGATGCTGACTGATCAGATGCATAACGACAAAGCAGCGTGTCCTGAATTTGCGATATCTCTCGTCGCTTCATCCCGAGCTCGTGCCATTTTAATTATACGTTATAATGTTAATTTAATATATTGTCAAGTTTTATTTGTACAATAAACTAGAATATTAATGGTTTAAAAATAATTATAAACTTGTATAACTATTGAAAGCATATTCTTTATATTAAATATAGATGAAAAATAAATCGATACGGACAAAGATACGAATTTGCGACTTGTGGGAAACTGTACCTAGATGGGATGTGTTTCGATAACCATGTATTTTTCTTTTTATATTTATTTAAAATTTAAAAACATGAATAAATGGATGTTGTGTAGTAGAAGGATATTATTTTTAGTGAATTTTCAAATTTGAATAAGATAAAGTTATAAATCATTTATCGCCCCCCTAAATGACACCAGCGCCCCCCAAATCTTTCTCGGTCTCTTACCGCCCCCCTCTAGGGTTCCAGCGCCCACAAGGGGGCGTTATCGCCCACTTTGGGAAAGACTGGTATAGAAGTATAGATTAACATATTAGCTTATATTAATAATTTAATATTTTTTTATTACAATAAGTAATATTCATGTTTTTTTTTAACGAAAATTATTCATTTACCTCTCTATATCGTAGAAAAGGCTCGTATCGTAGGCTTGAAAATATTCTAGTTTTTTTTTAAAGTGAAAATTAAAACATTAAGTTAATTTGATCCGTTCAAACGCCGTCATTTTGCGCCCGCCCTGCGTGACGTCAAATGACACGTCCAGTCAATGTTTACTATGAAATTTTTATCTATCCATACATATTTTAAGTTTTAAGTGCTTTACAAGTCATATAAGAAGATAAAAATCATCTTACAAGTATTGTATAGTACCCGAGTTCAAAAATAGTATTAGAAAAACACCCAACAAAGTGTTTTTTATATTCCAAGAGATGTGAAAATACAAAAACAATGGTCTATGGTAATTAAAAGGGATAATATATGTCTTAAATTGTGTTTATATTGTTGTGAAGATCAATTTAACGTAAGTATACTTTATTTATAATAAATTTAATTTAATAGTTTAAATTTATAGTAAGTTGCATTAGCTATTGAACATTAGACAATTTGAGTTTAAAATTAACCTAACCTAATTTACAAAAGTTCAGTATAAACTTCTATGAAAACCGTATTCTTTTTTTGGTTTTACGAAATTTTTATGGTTGTCGATTTATTTCAGGTTAAGTAAGATACAGCTAATGATATTGAATATAATATGTATAACGAAACAACAAGGAGAACAATGTAATCTAAGTTAGAAGAAAGGAGTTGTTCCTCATATATTTTTGTGGCAAAAACACCAGCTGAGAGAAGGAGAATGTGCGTAGTCAAAAGGCAAAGATTGACATCGGTTAATGAAGCCTTTTCAGAGTCAGCTATCAAAAGTAGTGTTTAAAAAAATTGGTGACCTTTACAAAGTGATATAGTAAGTAAGTCCTAGTACTGCCCATTCAAATGTCTGTGATTTTAATCAGCCAAGACAATATTAAATGTGATCACAAGGCAGAGCCTTGCTTTTCGCATATTAGGGATAAATTACCAAGTGACTAACCTGTGCAAGTTAATATTAAACCGAAGTACAGAAGTAAAGGTGTCAATGTAAATATACCTGCTGAAAAACAAAATGTAGCATTGTTACCATTTCCTCATTCAACACACAATACTTTTACTTTACCAGTAAAACTAACTATTTTACATAGTTTTACTTTACCAGTAAAACTATGTTTTAAAAAGAAAATTGTTTTCCGAAAACACAGCTAATAATACTTCTATAGCATCTTATATCTTCTATATCTGCTGATTATCAACAAAGTTATTTATCTAAGTCAAGTGAAGTGGAAAATGTTTACCTAAACAATCGTATCATTTAATAAAACCTTTAAGCACGAAAATATAAGTTTAAATTATTAATTTTTCTCAGTAACACTAATACCACAATATGAACTTTGACGCCGATAATTTGATTATTATATTGCATAGCTGTTTTTAATATTTCAATATTTTCTCATAATTTTTAGTAAAAAAATAGATTTCTCCTACATAATATTACTGTTTTGCATTACAACAAAACAGGTATTATGTGTTGAATAAAACACACAGCGTTGAGATGAAGAAAGCTGTTGTAAATATGCCCTAATCCTGGTTGTCTATGGTAAAACTTACCCTAATTTTCTTTAAATATATACTTATCTCTTTCTTTTCCCAGCAGGTGTCCTCTTCTTACCCAGAGGACACTTGACTAGAACCTGTCAATTGTCATAGTTTTCAGCTCCCCAGCAAGAGAATTGCTGCAACGCTGTGTGTTTTATTCAACACATAATACCTGTTTTGTTGTAATGCAAAACAGTAATATTATGTGTTTTACTAAAACACACAGCGTTGAGATGAAGACCTGTTTGGTATCTGCTGGTGATAGACACAAACGCTATGATGAATAATAAAATTACTATCTTATATTAATCAGTCTTTTATTATATAAGATAATCAGCCTTTAAATCTTATTAACTTTATAAATGTAATAAAAAACAATAACAAAAACCAAATTGAAAATAATCTTCTAAAAATAGTAATGATAGTAGAAAATAATACTATTTAACAATCTAAGTAATATTTTTTTTTTTTTTTTTTATTTTTTTATACAAAACTAGGTTAATGCTTGACTACATTCCACCTGATGGAAAGTGAAATGTAGTCTTAGGTGGTAAAGCGCATTAACCTAGCAGCCTATTCACTCTCCTCTTGAAGACACCCACATTATATTTTGCC
The DNA here is from genome assembly GCA_959347405.1 of Napeogenes sylphis. Classification (NCBI taxonomy): domain Eukaryota; kingdom Metazoa; phylum Arthropoda; class Insecta; order Lepidoptera; family Nymphalidae; genus Napeogenes; species Napeogenes sylphis. The sequence goes on along the minus strand of OY365778.1, from coordinate 2,269,913 downwards.
GGAAATACCGACGCAGGCAGATTGTTCCAGTCCTTCGCTGTACGCACTAAAAAAGATGAAGCATAGCGCTTCGTTCGGACATGTGGAGTGTCCACAACGTAGGGATGGATACCCGCCGTGCGTCGGGACGTCCGGCAAAGGAACGGGGATGGGGGAATTAGGTCGTGCAATTCCTGCGCACACTCGCCAAAATGTATCCTATAGAATACTGAGAGGCTAGCAATTCTACGCCTGTGTTCAAGGCTGTGGAGTTTGGCGTCAACCAATTTAGGGTCGCCAATAAGCCTCTTTGCTCGCCTCTCAATTGAGTCCAGAACAGCAAGATGAGTCTTTGCGGCACCAGCAAATATGTGGCCACAGTACTCTACACACGACCGGATCTGTGCTTTGTATAATACAAGAAGCTGTCCCGGTGTAAAGTACTGTCGCACCTTCGCAAGTACGGCAAGCTTTCCTGCAGCTGCTCTTGCTCTGGACTCAATGTACCGACCAAAGTTGAGGTTCGAGGAGATCTCTAAGCCTAACAACTGAAGCCAGTCACTGTATTCCAAGGATACATTCTGGAAAGTAGGAGCCAAGGTGAAGGGGCTCCTTTTGGCGGTGAACAAACACGTCTGCGTTTTGGTGGCGTTGAATTTGACAAGATTGGCATTGCCCCATGCGGAGACTGCCTGAAGTTTGTCATTCAAACGTTGCACCATGGCTTCTCTTTCAGATTGTACTTCATCTCTACTAGCCCGAGAACTTGGCAGATATCTTTCTACAACTGTGCTGTCGTCTGCATACCCATAGATACCGGGCTTCAGCAGATCATTAATGTGCAGCAGAAAAAGAGTTGCAGAAAGAACGGACCCCTGAGGTACTCCGGCATTTATTGTCAAGGGTTCCGAAGAACACCCGTCGACAACAACACGGAGAGATCTCTGGCTCAAAAAGTCCGTTATCCAGCCAATCAGACCAGGAGATATACCGTACGCTGAAAGCTTGCTTAAAAGGCTCACATGCCAGACCCTGTCAAAAGCCTTCGAGACGTCCAGAGAGACGGCGACCGCTTCTCCGTTCCTCTCGATGGCTTCGCCTAAAATGTGTGTTGCGTACGCTAGAAGGTCCCCAGTGGACCTATTTCGGCGAAATCCGTACTGTCGGTCACTGAGGAGATCGTTACCTTCTACGTACGCTAGAAGCCGCGAGTTCAATACACGCTCCATAATCTTGCAGAGTATGGAGGTGATTGAAATGGGCCTATAATTGGCAGGATCGGCACGGCTGCCTTTTTTGGGCACGGGTTGCACGTTGGCAAGCTTCCAGGATTCCGGCACTTTTCCAGTCTTGAAAGAGAGGCGATACAGACGTGTCAATACAGGAGACAACTCACCTGCGCATGTCTTGAGCAGAATGGCTGGTATACCATCAGGACCACTGGCTTTATTCACATCTAAACGACACAATGTTCTCCATACCTCTTTGTTCGTGATGCGGATTTCAGGCATCGAAATACCGCAGTGAGGAAGATGTTCTGGAGAAGCATTGCCAGTGTCTAGATGCGAATTCTCAGCAAACAGAGAAGCAAATACATTCGCTTTCTCTGTTGCTGTGTGGGCCAGGGATCCATCAGGCTTCAGCAGAGCAGGCAGTGAGGGTTGGCAGAAGTTCGACTCGATCGCTTTGGCAAGAGACCAGAAAGCTCTAAAAATATTAGAAAAATTTAACTTTAGCAAATCTGCCTTAGAATTATCAACTGTATCTACTGGACGACAGTAAAACTTTTGAAATGTTTTAATACTCTTCCAGTTTCCTCTGTCCAGTATTTCTTGAACTGGTATTTTCTCCAACCAGCTTTTAGAAGCTACTGCTGACCTTATACTGCCTGGGGCAGCATCAATATTTGCTTCTTTAAATATAGTATGTATCCAACCTGCAATCATGGCTCTTCAAGCAGGCTTCACCTTCTCTGAAAGGGATATAAATAAACTTGTAATAGATTTGTCTACATTTCTCCTCTCTTCAAGCCTTGCTATAAGTCTTTTGAGATGGTAGACAGGGCAAACAAGATGATCAGGGTGTCTCTGCAATACCCAACCTGATTGTCTGTTGGTTTCGGAATCTGTCTTTGAACCAAATCTTGGCCATAAAATAATCTTATCCTCTTCAAGTACAAGACTTTTAGGATTGTTTTCCAATAATGTTAGGTTATGTATTCTACGACCTGAAGCTAGTAACAGTATTAAAGCTGTACGTCTGGCTTAGCTGAAGCTAGTAACAGTATTAAAGCTGTACTTCAAATAATGAACCTGAGTTTGGTGCATTTTTTAACCATTTAAATAGTATTGTAGTGTCCCAAATTGGTGGTTTTTGCACCGATGGTTTTGAAATTGAAATTGCTTTTAAAACCTGTTGTATAAAGAAATTTTTTGAAATATTTAATTGAGATGCTGCACAGTATGTGGAAATTGCAGACTTGTGTAAAAGAATTGTTCTATATGATAGTTTATCTTTTAAAAATAATTTTGCTAGAAATCTAGCAATTTGTTGGCACTCTGGTACTTTTGGATTTATCTCTAAGGTCTCACACCAAGCTAACCATCTTTTAATCGGAGTACTGTAAGTAGTCAAAGTAGATGTCTGCCAACTACTTTTTAATAAATTTTGTTCTTCTATGGACCAGTGAGCAACTTGGTCGGCCTACCCCCAATTTTCCAAGCCAGAAGATCTAATTTCTCCACTTGTGCAGGGCAGTTGCCTGTACTGCAATCTATTAATACCTTCCGCAGGTTCCTTATTGGAATGGGTTCCACTTTGGCTCTCGCTCGGAGATCTGGTAGCCAAAAGCACTTGGTCCAGTTTGGTGCTATTAGGATGTAATTCCCTTTCGCACTGTTCAGATGTGCAAGAAATCTTGGTATTAAGCTGGGTGGGGGAAATGCCCAGCCCAGCTGATAGTCCCATTTTCGGCTGAACGCGTCGCAATAAACTGCGTAACAGTTTCTGCAATCTAAGGTTACGTACTCCAGTACGACAGCCGTTTCTCTTGCCGCGAACAAGTCGACGTCTGGGACGCCTCATATTTTGAATATGACCTCCGTGGCCTGAGGCAGAAGATGCCATTCCGGTAATTTGCGACCCCTCGATAGGCGATCCGCAATTCCGTTCAAAATACCCGGGAGGTAAGTGGCTGAGAGCATTAAATTTAATCGTCTTGCTAGTTTCAGTAGCCTGGTGGTTAGTCCCAATAACGCCAGGGAATGTTTTCTTATATATATGTATATATATATATATATATATTTGTGTATTAAACTAACACACGGTAAAAGTAATAATTTATGTTATTTGCAATTTAAAAAATATTTTTTTTCTTTGTTACAATATTTATAGCAAGACTAGGTAAATACAAGATAAGTTAAAAAAAGCAAAAACTAATAATAATTCTTCTGTTTGGTTTCTTTATCATTTATTATTTCCAGAATGTTGTTTTGGAGGTTGGTTATATGTTTTTGTGAAAATCCTCACTACAAGATTTCTGATTTCAGTTACAATTTTTTATATTCGAATAAACAACACAAATTAGTTTATAGATAAGTTGCTAATAAAATACCTACATAATTGTGATTTATGACCAATTATTTTGTTAATTATCTTTTTTTACTCCCAGGTCTTATTAAAGTTCATCTATACATATAATAAAATTGTCACTGATCCATTCCTACACATGGAATTAAAAAAAACTTCATAGGGGTGTTTATAAGAGCAAGAGAACCCAAACCCCCCTCGTTCCTGAGGTACGATACTAGGGTCTTGTTGTCCGTCTGAATTAATATGTGAGCACCCTGTAAAGCCATCCGCTGACTGTTTATGGCTGCAAAAACAGCATACATCTCCTTTATGTTTGAGTGCCAGAGTTTCTGGAAGGGGAACCACTTTCCTGACAGGTATGTGCTGTTTAATTGTGCTCCCCATCCCGAGTCTGCGGCATCCATAGTCAAAAAGTGAGTCACGCTCCTCTTGACTATTGTTGTTTAGCTGTTTCCTACGGTTCTCAACCACCATTTTAGTTCTTGTCGAACTAGAAGACGGAGATCTCTTCCTTCCCTTGGTCTGTTTTGTTGAAAGGGTTGTTGTTGTCCAATTTGTTAACGTAGCAAACATCCTTGGAGCTGATGATAGGCCAAAAGGCAGGGCTGTTAATTGTAACACTTCTTGGTTGTAATAGACCCTGAGAAATCTTGTGTTTCTTTGATATGGGCAAATGGAAATAGGCCTGATGGATGTCTATTTTGATTAACCAGTCGTCTCTCTGAATAAAATTTGCTATATCGGTTACTGAAATTAAATGGAAATGTTTCACTGAAACATGTTTGTTCAGACCTCTGAGGTCGAAGATAGGATGTACACCCCCATCTGATTTCTTTACTAGGAACATTCGACATAAAAAACCTGGATTGAGAACTTGTGGTATTTCTAGAATTTTTTAATTCTTTAAGCTGGAGATAACTGCTATCATGTCCTCGGATACTCTGGTTGCAAATTTCTTTAAAACTTGATTGTTTAGATATTGAAGAGGAGGTTTCCTTAGAAATGGGATCCGTGCACCTGTTAATAATTTTATTATATAATTGTTCGCAACCCTTTGTGCCCACATCTGTATGTGGTACTGCAAACAACCTCCTCTGAACTGGTTGTCACTGTTTATTGTAGGTACTGTTATTTGATGGCATATCTTTTCTTGAATCATTTCTACGAAAGGGCTGGTTCTTTTTAAACTTATTATTTTGCTTTTTTTCTATTTTAAAATTCTTATATTGTACTTTCCCATGGTTGTGTTGTCTTTTACTTTGAGAATGAGGTATATTAAAAGTTCTTTTCTCCTTTATGTAAGGTGGAGTGCAAAGCCACATTTGGGATCCTCCTAAAGATGCTATTATTGGTTGCAGAGCCCCTCGAATAAACAGATATTCATGACTTGGTGGAACAGTCTGAAGAGTAGATCTTAAATTTGGATTTTCAATTTCCTTTAATATACGGTTCCGGTTCCGGTTCCGGTTACCAAAGCAGTGACAGTGCGAGAAAAGTGCTCCTGTAATTTAATAACAATAACTAATGAAAAAACGCGAATATCAAATTGAAGTATTAATTAAATACCGAAACTAAATTGAACAACAGTTAATTGGAACCAATACATGGGAAAAACGATTGACTGCAGAAACATCACTAAAACACAACTGGAAAGTAAGAATTACATCGTCATCCATCATTGACATAAAAGGCATAACAAATACGAAGTTAGCCACAGAAGCTTGCACTCATTGTCTTTGCTCCGTCACTAGTGCAGTACTACCAGCATAACAGTCGTATGTAAAACGTTTCGTTACACGCTAAGTAAAACGTTTAGTTACTTCACTATGGAGGATAAAAATATGTCAGAAGAGATTTTGCAACTATTTGAAATGATGAAAAAAGAATTACAAAAACAAACTGCGACAATTACACAAAACATTAGTGAAACTTTAATGCGTACTGTTGAGGAGAAAATAAAGCCTATAATAGAAGAAAATAAATATCTTAAATGCGAAGTGGAAATATTGAACAAAAAGATTAAGTACTTAGAAGACGGAAATAGAAAAAATAACATAATACTACATGGTATAAAGGAGACTGAAGACAGTTACGAAGGACTATACAAGGTAATAACAGATAATTTGCAATTCCTGAATCTAAAAATAGAGAAATTTGAACTAAATAAATATCACAGACTAGGGAAGAAGCTGGATGTAAATAAAAACAGACCTATATTGATCTCCTTTATATCTTATCACAGAAAAGCAGAAATTTTGAAAAATAAAATGAAAATGCCACCAAATACTTATATCACAGAAGATTTTTCAAAAGAAACGCTTGAAATCCGAAGGAATTTGCAACAACAATTAAAACAAGAGCGAGAAAAAGGAAACGATGCTTTCATTAAGAACAACAAAGTGATAGTAAAAGGAAAATTAGAGTCTGAAAAGAGGAAAAGAGAAATTTCTACATCTCCCAAATGTATCCAAACACCACCCCACCGTCCAGTGAGAAGTAGTATTTTAGCTCTGCCTAAAATGCAAAAAACTGATGCATTTGAATACATGAGAGCCAGGTCTTTCTCACTGACTGAGAAACACTCGAAACAGGACAAGGCATAGGAATTATCAGACACTGGAATCGAGAATAGATTAAATAAAATAAGAATAACAGAAACTACAAGCAAACAACTCCCCAATACGGGTGGTCACCGGGTGAAGTTAGACCACACCCCCCAAGAATTTGTAATAAATGGATATCATAAACCAAAGCGAATGAATCAAAATACTGAAAAATTTAATTACAAGAATAGATTTAGATTTAACATAGCTACTCTTAATGTTAGAACATTAAAATCCCAGGAATCTTTATTAGAATTAAACAATGCATTGAAAACTGTGAATTGGGACATTTTAGGCCTGTGTGAAGTGCGTAGAGCGGATGAGAAAATTGAAGAACATGATAATTACATATTTTACTACAAGAATGTGACAACTGGTCTTTATGGTGTAGGATTTATAGTAAAGAAATATCTTAAAAACGAAATATTAGAGTTTCGAGGAATATCAGACAGGATAGCAATTTTGAATATTAAAATACCTGGCTATAAAGAACCTAGTTCGATCATTCAAATCTATGCTCCAACTGAAGTCGCAAAAGAAGAAATAAAAAATGAATTCTATAACAAACTCAAGGAAGTCATGCCAAGCTTGCACAAAACAATAATTATAATGGGTGACTTTAATGGACAACTCGGAAAAAGGAGTTTAAATGAAGATAAAATACTTGGCCAATACACATCAGGCAAAAGGAATGACAATGGATAAAGACTGATACACTTTGCTTTGGAAAACAACCTGAACGTCATGAATAGTTATTACAAGAAGAAACCAAAGATAAAGTGGTTTTGGGTGTCGCCAAATGGAAGGATAAGGAATGAAATCGACTACATTCTAACTTGCAAACCAAGAATGTTTTCAAATATAGATGTCATCAACAGATTTAATTATAATACAGATCACAGACTACTTCGTGGACATCAGTCTCGTTATAGCAACGCTGTGATACGGTTGTGTGTAAACAGCGCTAGCGAATATGACGTCGAATCGAGTAAAATGTTCCAAGTGTAATATAGTGATAAATGAAGTGTTAGCTTTCGTGAGTAATAAACTAGACGTAATGGATGAAGAAAGTATTGGTCGTATATGTATTAGTGCCTTCTCTGAAAGCGATATAGTGGTAGCAAAAAATCTGCTTTTTGAGTCTATACCGTCGATAACGAAGCAGAAGAAAACCAGAAAAAGAGACGGAAAAACACTCCGAAACATAGATGATATAATTGGTACACTGAAGGAAACAGATCCGGATATAATACCCATTTTTGTGGCGCGTGAGTTGCAGAAACTGCCCCCGATTCTGTTTGATCATGTCGATGTAACTAAGATACTGAAGGATTTATTAATAGTGCAACAAGATATCCGATTTATTAAAGAGCTTTATGCTACAACTGAGCAGTTAGAAATCTTAAAATGTGAAGTGGAGACGCTTAAGAATAAACCCCATCACAAAATACATAAAGAATATCGAAATCATAGATGCGAAGCGACGTTGGTCGACGATTGTGACGATATCGGTGATTCCACAGAATCTCAGATAATCGATGGCATGAGTAGTGAAAGTCATACTTTTTGTGTTCCTAATTCTATTCACCGCGAAAATGTTCAAAACCATTTGCATTCTGAGGGTACTTTAATTTCTTTACCAACGATCGCGCAACCGTTAGCGTCACCGTCACTAGTAGAACAAAGTGGTGACATGACCACAAAAGAAATACAACCCTATTGTAAAGGTAGAAAGCGTCGAAATTGTCCGGTAACAACGAGCAACATTGTCGCGCGTATTCAATCGACGAATGAACCGGTGAGTCACCCGCATCAGCTGACTGCGCGTACGACTACAAGTGAATTGAGACACACGGACGCTACGTTAGACGAGCCGAAAAAGTCAGACTCGAGCAAAACAATGGCGAACGTGGTTAAAGAAGGTGAATGGAAGCCGGAAAATAGAAGTGACGGTTGGATTACAGTACAAAGAAAAAAATACCAAAACCGTTTCGCTGTAAATAGAGGGAAAGCACTGGTAGATATAAACATGAATTTTAAGGCTGCGGAAATAAAGGTACCCATTTATATTTATAATGTGGCGAAGGAGGTGTCTGTATGTGACATAACTAAATATATTACTAGTAAGACGAATGTGAATGTTGATGTTGAAAAAATGAGTATTAAAATGGAAAAAGAGTATAATTCTTATAAAATATATGTACCTAAAGAGCATGTGGAACTATTTTTACAAGATGACTTTTGGCCTGTTGGAATAGCATATCGACGGTTTGTTAGATTTAGTCACAAAAACAAATCTGCAAATACCTTGCGAGCGTGTTTGAACAATATACCTAACAATTGATCATGACAAAAATGAAAATAGTAACCTTTAATTGTAAAAGTGTAACTAGGTCAGTAGACCGTATACGAGGACTTTATCAAAAGGTGGATTTGATAGCTTTACAAGAGACGTGGTTATTGCCACATGACCTATCTTTTCTGGGTACCATTGATGACAATTTTGCTTACACGGGCACTTCAGCGGTAGATACGTCTGCCGGCATACTGCGCGGGCGGCCACACGGAGGAGTCGCTATTTTATGGCGAAAAAGTGTGTTCCCTATAGTTGCAGTAATTACCTGTTGCAGTGTACGTCTGTCTGCTATTAAAATAACGCTTAACGATCGCTCCTTTCTAGTGTTTTCAGTGTACATGCCTACGGATTCTAATGACAACTTACTAGAATTTACTGAGTGTTTAAGTGAGATTAATGCGGTGATCGAAAATAATAGTATCGAGTCTGTTTTCATAGTGGGTGATTTTAACGCTCATCCGGGTGAAGTGTTTGCTAACGAGTTGTTTTCGTTTTGTTCGGAGCAGTTATGGTCGTGCGTAGATATAGACACTTTACCGTCGGATACTTATTCATTTATAAGCGACGCGCACGGATGTCGGCGCTGGCTCGATCACTGCTTAGTGACCGACGCCGCGCTGCCGGCCGTGCACAGTGTATCGGTATTGTATGACTCATATTGGTCCGACCATTTACCTATTATGTTAGAATGCAATTTAAGCGTAGTTCGAAATACAATCATACAACCTTCATTAAAGGTAAATAAAACTATATGGGGTGAGCGTTGTTCTGATCAAAAAGTTAAATATCGTAATTACTGTGATACACATTTAGAACAAATTGTCTGTCCTTCTGAATTAAATCAGTGTTGTTTGCAAAATTGTAAAGATTCAAGCCATTTAGAATTAATAGATTTGTTGTATAAGAATATAATACGAATACTTGTTAAGGCGTCTGAACTAAGTCATTATGTTAAAAATGTAATTAAGTCTAGAAATGTTACGGGTTGGAACAAATACGTCCGTGACGCTCACGAGAGGGCCCGACTTTGTTACAAGTTTTGGTTATTGTGTGGAAAACCATCATCCGGTGTGGTTTTTAACGATATGAAAGAATCTAGAAAAACATTCAAGAATAAGTTAAAATGGTGCCAAACCCATGAACAACAAATAAAGATGGACATTATTGCTAAACATCATTCAAATAAAGACTTCGGTAAATTCTGGAAAACCACTAACAAAGTAAATCATAGGCCGGGCCTTGCCGTGAGTGTTGAGGGTGTGAATGACCCTCGTTGTATAGCGGACCTGTTTCGACAGCATTTTAGGGTGCAATCACCTCTAAAAAATACACCTCCACTGCCTGTGCTCGATTCTGAGGCCGTTGCTTCTGAGCGAAGCGTGACATTTACTGAGAAACAAGTAGTTGATATTATTATGTCGTCAGTCAGAGGTAAATCGCCCGGGCATGACGGTCTCAGCATCGAGCATCTGCAGTACGCTGGGGTCCACCTGCCACGAGTTCTGTGTATGTTTTTTAATGTATGTATGAGTCACTCCTATCTACCAGAAAGTTTAATGCGTACCCTTGTTATACCGATTATTAAGAATAAAACTGGTGATTCATCACTACTATCTAATTATAGACCTATTTCGTTAGCGACTGTCATTGCCAAGGTACTGGACGGTCTGCTTCTGTGCCACCTTAATAAACATTTAACGATCAACGATGCACAATTCGGATTTCAACCTCGTTTGTCTACTGAGAGTGCTATCTTTTGCCTCAAGCAGACTGTTCAGTACTACTCGGCACGGAAAACACCCGTATATGCCTGTTACCTAGATCTTTCAAAAGCTTTCGACCTAGTTTCATATAATGTACTTTGGGGTAAATTACAGAACAATACCAACGTTTCATCGGAAGTTATCAATTTGTTTAAATACTGGTATGGGAATCAGGTGAACTGTATAAGATGGGCAGGCTCTTTTTCAACCGAGTATAGGCTGGAATGTGGAGTGAGGCAAGGGGGATTGTCCTCGCCAGCGCTCTTTAATTTATATTTAAATGGCTTACTTGATGAGCTCAGTAACACCGGAGTCGGATGTCATATTGACGGTATGAGTGTTAATAATATAAATTATGCTGATGATATGGTGTTGCTGAGCCCATCAATCGGAGCTCTGAGAAAGCTAGTAAATATACGTGAGTCCTATGCCGAGGCCCACGGGCTCAAATATAATGCACTCAAGAGCGAGCTCATGATATTTAAATCTGGTAATAAAACCTACCACAATATACCGCCGGTTACACTATGTGGAGTGAATCTTAAAGTAGTTAAAAAATTTAAATATTTGGGTCACTGGGTCTCGGACGATTTGAGAGACAACACAGACGTGGAGCGGGAGCGCAGGTCACTGTCTGTTCGATGTGGCATGTTGGCCCACCGGTTTGCACGCTGTACTAAAGCAGTAAAGGTCACGCTTTTTAAAGCATTTTGTCAAACCTTTTACACGTGCAGCCTGTGGGTGAACTATACGCAGAAGGCATATAGTGACCTGCGTGTTCAGTACAACAACACGTTTCGGGTGTTGATGGGGCTGCCACGTTATTCTAGTGCGTCTGGCATGTTAGCAGACGCAAATGTAGACAGCTTTGCCACAATTATGCGCAAGAGGTGCGCTTCTCTTTTATACCGTGTCCGTGACAGCCCCAACAACATCTTGAGGACACTAAGTGGCAGGTGGGACTCACCAATCTTGGAGCGTTGCATACGACTCCATGCAATTAGGTAGATCTTTTGTGAGCCGAGTTTAGTGATAAGAACTCTACTAACACTAGTTTGCATAAGTCTGTATTTATTTACTAACAATATTATGGAATAATTTTCTGAATTAAACGATTATTATTATTATTATTATTATTATTATTATTATACTCAAGGCAATTGAAAAAATCTAGAAAGAACATACAGATTACACAAAAACCAATATCCTTACCACTCCCAGAAAACCTATTAGAATCCTTACAAGCAAACTTAAAAATAACAAAATACCACAGTATCATTCAAGAAAAATACGATACCCTAGAGAAGGAACTAAAAGAAACCGAAAATAAATGTAGATTAACAAAATCAAGAAAAGACAAATTAGGAGTGGAGGCAAGAAAGTTAATTATGCAAAGAAAAAAATTGTTTACAGACCGGAAAGAACACAAACACGACATTATAAGATTGAGCAAAGAAATCAAACTTCAAATACGAAAGTACAGAGAAAAAACAAGAACAGATACTATAACTCACTACATAGAAACATCAGGCGGGATCAAGAAAGCAAGGTTTGAACTAAAAGAGAACTTACAATGGATTGATAGTATGAAACACCACAGAAACAAGAAAAATAAAACAAATAGAATTGAAATATTAGATGTAGCAACAGAATACTATCGAGAGTTATACAGTGACAACGAAACAAGAAAAGAACTTAATATCTACGACAAAACTACCATTGAAGAGATCCCAAGTATATTAAGATAAGAAGTTATTAAAGCTATAAAATCACAAAAAAAAGGCAAATCACCCGGAGAGGATAACATATCAAATGAACTGCTTATAGGAGCATGTGAGGTAATAGCGGACACTATTACTGTCATATTTAATGATATCTTGCAGACTGAGAATATACCTCATCAGTGGACCACCTCTACTATAATACTCCTGCATAAGAAAGGAAAAAAAGATGACATAGGCAACTACAGGCCTATCAGCCTTATGTCCAACTTATACAAAATCTTTTCAAAAATAGTTCTAGAACGGCTGACAAAAATACTGACTGATAACCAACCCAAGGAACAAGCAGGATTTCGGAGCGACTTCTCCACAATAGACCACATTCACACTATAAAACAGGTTATTCAAAAATGCAACGAATACAATATTACTTTTTATCTTGCATACGTGGATTACAACAAGGCGTTTGATTCGTTAAAACATGTAAAGATTTGGGAGGCCTTAGAAGTACAGGGAGTAGAGGAGAAATATATACGTTTGATTGCCAAAGTATATAAAAACATGAAAGCAAAAATAAAAACAGAAAGAATCGGAGAATATTTTCCTATAAAAAAAGGAGTAAGACAGGGGGACCCCTTATCACCCAAACTTTTCTCAGCAGTCCTCGAACATGTGTTTAGACGCCTTGATTGGGGTGAGTACGGGTTAAATGTTAATGGAGTGAAATTAAACCACTTAAGATTTGCAGATGACCTAATACTAATATCGGACAATCCAAAAAGCTTACAAAGGATGTTAAAACAGCTTGTATATGAAAGTGATAAAGTTGGTCTCTCAATGAACACTACAAAAACAAAGGTGATGACAAACTTTGAGAAAATACCGATTACAGTCAACGACATTACAATAGAATATGTAGAAAAATACACTTATCTCGGACAAATAATTTCACCTCACCTCACAAACCAAGAAACGAGCAACAGAATCAATTTGGCATGGAAGAGATTCTGGTCTCTGAAAGAAATTATGAAAAACCCTCAAGTACCATTAAAAGCTAAAAGTAGAATATTCAACTCGTGCATACTACCAGTAATGACATATGGCTGTCAGACATGGAGCCTTACCAACTATATTATACATAAATTAGAAACCTGCCAACACAGTATGGAACGAAGCATACTAAAAATTAAACTTAAAGATAAGATAAAATTAAGAACTATTAGAAGTCAAACTAAAATTACTGATATTACGTACTGTATTAAAAAACTTAAATAGAGGTGGGCAGGCCATATGATTAGGAGTAACAAAGATAAATGGTCAAGGGAGGTAACAGAATGGTGTCCAAGAGAAAATAGAAGAAAGAGAGGAAGACAACGTCGAAGATGGGAGGACGACATTATAAAAATCGCAGGAGTTGCTTGGTCAAGACAAGCACAGAACCGTAATTTGTGGCAAACTATGGGGGAGGCCTATGCTAGACAGCAAGACAATCTTCACGTACCGGTGTCAGATATATAACTTGCTTTGATATTTATATATAAAAATGAAATAAGTAATATATGTAATAGGTTAAGTTACACATTGTGAGATTGTTAAATAAAGGCTATTATTATTATTATTATTATATTATTAAATATACGGTCCCGTCTCACCTCTATGCACTCTGCTCTTTTACCACATACAATTTGCATGGCAGTCTCAGAGTTTTTATGTGATGGGGACCCTGGACCAAATATGCTAGAGATCTTTTCAAACAATGTGTTGGAATTTAAATTGTTTTGGCATGTTGATGCCCAATTAAGCACTTCTTGTAAACCTGAGTTTAATAACTGTCACTGCTCTAGAATATTATTAGATAAACCGGCTAATAATTGTTCAGTGGAAGCTAAATAATCTTTATTTTTACTAAAATGACATAACTCCTCATTAACCTTTAGACCTATAAACCCGGGACTAGCAATACAAGCTTGTAAGGCTTTTTTGTAACGAATACCTTTCCAAGAGGGTGTGTCAAATTTTTGTAAGCTAGACAGTGCCTGTAGGCGTTCGGTATCAGCTTGAGGAATCAATGTTCTTTCATCAAACTCTGTACCAAGCACACCTAAAGACAGTTTACAGGCTGTTGTAGGATTCCTTAAAAAATCTGATGTGGATGGACCGGGAGAAATATCATGTTTATCATACGATTGACTAGTATTAGGTGGTGCGAAAAGTAAACTAGTTAAATAATTAGAAATAAAGCCTACTTGCTGTACGAGTGTATCTACACGTGGATCTGAATAAGTTTTGTACTTACGTCTTTTGTTGGGCGGAAGTGATGATATGCCTTCTTCATCCTCCGAGGATGAAGAAGATGATGATGACGAATCATCAGATCTGTTGTTGTTCGACAGTTGATCTCCATCCGATGCATCAACATGCGAAACACGTGTACTTACACTTTCGTCCGGATTCATCTTAAATCCTAGTTAACTAAAGTAAAGGATAACACTTAAATTTAAATGACACTGTATGTTAATTAAAGATATAATATATATTTAATTTCAACACTTTTTATATTTTATAAATTTTGATGTTTCACAGGCAAAATTTACAAACGCTATGTCAATTGACAGGTTCTAGTCAAGTGTCCTCTGGGTAAGAAGAGGACACCTGCTGGGAAAAGAAAGAGATAAGTATATATTTAAAGAAAATTAGGGTAAGTTTTACCATAGACAACCAGGATTAGGGCATATTTACAACAGCTTTCTTCATCTCAACGCTGTGTGTTTTACTAAAACACATAATAATTATATTTCAGTTATATAGTATGTCGCTAATATCTACATGGTTTGCATCTGTATTAGAAGTGGCACTTATCTGTAAAACGTAAGTTTATTCAATATTTACTTGCATTGATAGTTTGTTGGTGATATATTTAAAAAAAATATATTATTAAAAAAAAATACACATATCTTATATAATAGTTTGTATTAAAGTCTACGGACGTTGACAAGTTTCTAATACATCAAAGAACCTTAATCTCGGCAACCCTATTTGTTTTGTATTTCTTCGTAAATACTTTAGTTACTAGTACCTACTCTATATACTCTCTCTCGTCATCGACTGGCAGCGACCTGTTGTGTAACAAAGAGGAATAAATATTTTCAATATGTTTGTCGCATTGTATATTACTACTTTGTATACACTTTATCTTATTTATCATATATTTTACTACGTTATATAATGCTAGGCTATATATAAGTTATATAATGTAAGACTATGATTATTACTACCAGAAACTACTTGTTATATAAATAATAAAAAGAAAGATCTTGACCTAAAAAAAAATAATACATTGTTTCATAATAACCACAAAATTAAATTGTTATGAAATTCAAATTGATCAATGATATATTTATATAGAAATCATATAGACACGAAATTAATTACCGTCCTTTTAAAATAGTCGGATTTATTTAAGATATTTTTAATTTAAAAAAATTATAAATACTATTGTTTAATCAATAATAATTCAAAAATAGAATAATGCTACTTTGCTGGTTGTAATTGACATTTTCTATCATTATATTGTATTTACCTTAACAAAAAACACTACCTAAACAACAGGTAATGTAACGTGGCAAAACATGTAATGTAAACATGTTTGTTTACAAATAAAAAGAGCTTTTAGTAAATCAGTAATAGGAACAATGTATCCTCATACCTTATTTCTTGAAGACCTGCTTGATTGTGATTCTCAGGAAACACCGACTTCTGTAGAAATAACCTACCATAGTTTTGCCGTTCTTACAATATACGAGTAGGCTGTAAAAGATTTCATCTATAAATGTCATCTTTGTAAAAATATTATACTAGCAGAAGTACACTCGTTCTTTCCTGTTCCTTAGACCTGTCCAGGGCATTCCACTTGGTGAATTAAGGTATTTTGTGGCTAAAGCTTCATCGTGAAACCACACTACCACGTAAAATAATTGGTATCTATGGTTATTGGTACAATAACTAAAATCAACATCTACATCGTAAAGTGGGGGAAATTAATTCCAAATGTTTACCGGTTGGAATACGGGGCAAGGTAGGGGGGCTTGACCTCGCTTCGACTTTTCAACTTCCTTATGAATCATCTGATTGATGAGCTCAGTAACAGTAACATAGGGTGTCATGTAGACAGATTAAATGTTAATAATATTGCAGTGCTGCTAAGTACAACGATTAGTGCATTGAGACGTTTACTGTATATATGTGAAAAGTGTGAAGAAGAGCAAACAAAAGGATACACAACCATACTAGGAGTATTGGTCTATGGTTCACTGCTACTCAGGGTGACCAGCTTTAAATACTTGGGTCATTGGGTAACTGAGAACGTAGGAGATAATAAGGATATAGACCTAAAATGAAGGTCACTGTCAGTTCGCTGCAACATGCTGGCTCGCAGATTTTACACGATGTACAGAAAATAACTCTCTTTAACGCCTTCTGCCAAATATTTTACACCTGCTATCTGTAGACAAACTACAGCTTGCGTGTTTACAGCGAGCGACCTTCGCGTACATGCAATTATGTATTCAGGATCTTTGGGGCTGCAGTGGCTCAAGGATACTCTCGGAAAGTTGAGTTCATGGCTTTAAAACTATTACGCGTAAGAGATGCGCTTCATTACTAAAACGCAGCATCCACAATAGTATTCAGAATGTAGATAGATGAAAAATAGATAGAAGATAGACGGGAGAGTCTAATACTGCGACATTGAATGCGACTTCTCACTCCACGTGAAATAACCAGTCCTTTAAATTTCAATTGCATAATAAAAATGTAAAAAACTACTTTTATAAACAAAATATGTTAATTAATATATTTTACGTATTGTCATTTATATTAAAAACTTGAAGATATAAATGACAGAAGTTATATAGTTACTTGGCTTGACTTAACTGTTAATCCAATTTTACTAAATTATCATACATTTTAGAGACAGTAGACATTTAACATCGAGGTCATTCTCTTATAAAGTTTTCAATAGATATTTCCATTGAAATAAAACTATTTTTACGGATTTTACTCGCATATATTGAGTTAAATTTTTAATTTACAATTTAAATCTAACCCGACGTTTCGAATGCTTTGCAGCAATCGTGTTCACGGTAAAACGAGATGGAGGTGTCTGTCAGTAAGTAAGTTAATTAGTCATCTTCCTCCAATGGTTTCTAAGCTTCCGGGCGTACAGTTCAGGATTCACACAAAACGCACTAATAGTATCTTGAGGTGTTACAGTGCGGTCCCAGGTGTTAGATAATCCCCAACCATCTTCTCTATTAAAATTAGGATGTTTTTTAATTTCAATAGCCTCACGAACCATTCTTGGAATGTAACGTTGTTCTTTAGCGAGAAGTTTAGGTTTATCACTGATTGACTGACTTCAAAGTCAACAGTGAGTGAACATACCATAGACAAGCCCAATCGTTATATAAGATGAGATAAATAAAATATATTCAATTAAATAATGAAGGTGAGATATTCTCTAATATGAAATATTTCACATTAAAATAAAAATAAGAAAATATCCAAAATAAGAATAAGCATTTGTAAGAATAATGGTAAACAAACAATTAAATATAAATATAAAGTATAAATTAACCTTCGTCCTTCTTTATAGTCATTCTTGTCGTCACTCGTCCTTAAAATTGTATTGTCATATCTAGAAATAAAGATATATATAGATGTAGATATGTAGCTTTAACTAATAAAAAAGTCTTTTATAAATAATTAAAAACAAATCTTTCCCTGTTTTTTCTTTTAACGTATTTCCCTTTTTTTTTATTTGTCTTCATTATGAATTAGCTGATATACGCAAATCATTTGTCGCCAAATATCTTTAAAAAAACTTAATACACCTTTAGGTTAGATTAACGTTTAGGACCTTACTATTTAAGGACCTTTAAAAAGAAACAACAGACTACATGTTATAAAAGATCAATTACAGCTTATATAATATATAGCGGAAGTGATAGCGAAGGAGTCGTTTGCGTACACGCATGTTGTCTCCGGAGATCGGTGGCGAAGTGGACAAATGTTATTGTTGGCCCGCAGTAATTTTGTTATCTTAGTCATTTCGGCGACGTCTTCCAGGGAAGAAATTGATAACTTTTCCATATGGCCGCACCAGTAGTGGTTGTCCCTTGTCTTTAATGAGAACCAGTGTTCTCATAGCTAACTTGCCTGATGAGGTCCATTTAGTTTTCTACTGAAGTAAAGAAGCATTCTGATTGAAAAAAATACAAAATGTAAATAAAAATGCCAACTTTTTATTTTTTAATTAAATACATTGACTTACTTCAATTTATTGGATTTAGTTGCCAATCTCAACCTGTTCTAGATTTAAGACCGGTTAAAACTATAAAAATCAGTTATCAATTGGATAACCTATTTTTATTATTCCTAATCATACACCAGAGACCAACAGATAAAGATGAAAGTCAAAATTTTTAACAAACATACTTGACAGAAATAGATGTTAAGTAAAACTTTTTTTTTCTAATTTTTTTTTTTTTTTGTCTGTCTATGCTGTTAGCCCTGTTGGTTATTACAGCGTCACCGAGGGAGCGGGTGGGTCTGGAGACTTAAAAAGGGGGGGCCAGATGGGGCCCCATGTGGAACCACATCCCGAGGGCGTCTCACATTGAGACACGGACCTCGGCTCGGGGCGTCGTCAGTCAGGAGGGAAGCTAAGGAAAGTTGGACACTAGCGTCCTTCGACGGCAGAACACCGGAGGTAGTTAAGTAAAACGGTAATAATTTCCAATTAAGGAAAAGAAAGTAATATTAATAGTGTTTTTCTTTATAATGAATGTTTGTGAATGTTTGTAAATGAATGTTTGTAAATGAATGTTTGTGAATAATTCTTATTATTTTTATATATTTAATTATTCTATAGATATGGGAATATAACTTTACTGCTTTGCATTTCAATTCTTATCATCTAACTTAATTGTGTAAGCAAATAGGTTTGTTTACATATTGTTGTAATTTATCTTCTCTAGAGTTAATTTCCAAAGGGTCGTGATTTATTATTCTGGAAATGCATTCAGTTTGTCCGTATCCGACTAGCATACCGAATGTCATCTTATGATTCTCATAAACTATGAAGATTTTAGGTGAGAGCCGAGTAGGAGGGCAGTTACAGTTACTATTTGGTTCAGTTAATTTTTAATTTCTAATATTAACAGCAAATTTATTAATTTCTAATATTACCAGCAAAATTTAAATATTTCTTTTAATGTCTAGAGATTTCATTTTATTTCAATACTCCATAACAAAGTTTTTTTAATTTATATTATTTGACATCCTAATAAAATTAAAAAAGAAAATAAATACAAATCAAATTGTTAAAAACTTTTTTGTCAGAAGAAATATAGCGTATACATATCTGGAAAACACAATAAAAATCATCATCAACCTTACCATTAACTTCTACTTTGTTTGATAACGTTACCACTTTCAATAACTTCAAAGGTAGTTTGTGGTAAAGGTACCTTCAGAACTGTTGAGGAACGCTACGCATGCAGGTGGTAGGTATGCACTGCAGGATTGCACAATATATCTATCTTTTTGTATTTGGCTAGTAAAAGCAAAACTGTCCTTGGACTTTCTTGTCAATTAAAGTGGTTACTTGTTACAAATCCATTGTTACGTTATTATTTCTGGTTTACTGTTATTTCTTGAATAAAAGTATCTATCTTTTAAAAATAGATAAAGAAAAAAATTTAAAAATCTATACTCATGCAATAATAATTACCATTTTCATTCTCCTGCCTTAAAAATAGTCAGCAATATTTAATAAAAACAATATCACTAAATAAATCTATTGTTAGATAGAAAAATCAACAACGCGGTAATAATTGCTACCAATAAAATAAATTTCAAACTGTCAATTTGAGAGCTGGAATTGGTTTTTATTTTTGCGGCTCTTGTATAAAAATGAAAACAAATGCAGTAATCAAATACAAAGCAACGAAAAGATAATAAAACTTCTTATATACTACAAGCAAGCAGTATTAAAAACCTATTTAAGTCATAAGAGCCCTACATCATAATCTAATAGCAACATGAGGAACATCATACATCATAAATAGATTATTACATGAAGATTATTATATTCTTATAGTTAAAAAAAAATCTTATTTTTTTTTTTAAGTAAAATAAAGTAAGTAAGTAAGCAGTTTATTTAAAATGTATACCTAGTCTTGCTATAAATATTGTAACAAAGAAAAAAAATTGGCTGCATTACAGTTCTTTAAACGGTGAGGCTAGTTATCAGTCAATAGAAGCACGCGCTCTTTCAATGGGGAAATTCTTCAGTGCCAATCGTATGGCTTGTTCTAAGGACTCGAAATTATCATGGCGTTTAGAGCAAGCTCTAAAACTGACCATAAATCATAACTCAGCGGATTAAGATCGGGACTAGACGACGGCCAGTCTTCAGCTTTGATAAAGTACGAAACTTTCGCTCCCCACCAAGACTGCGTGGACCGAGCTTTATGACCCGGCGCCGAGTCTTGCTGAAACGACCATAGTTGTTTATTGAACATGGTGTTACAAAGGGGCTTAACTACCTTCTCAAGAATGGTATTTTGATAAACTTGTACGGATGTTTTGAAACTTTTTTCACAAAAATATGGCTCAGTCACTCCTTCACAGCTAACACCCCACCAAACTATCACTGAAGTCGGATAATGCCCACGTTGCACTCTGACAACTAATTGGAAATCTTCCTTAGAGCTTTGAGCATAAATATTGTAAAAAATCAACAAAATTTTTCTGTGACCTGCCTTTACGTACCGCTTAGTAGTTGTTTCGATTTTACCATTCTATTCATGTTTAATTTAGCAGTTAAGAAATGTCCCGTGCGTCTCTTATAGGCTGCAAGTCCTAAGTCATCTCTTAAAATACACGACATGGTTCGAGGTGCTATCTTCATTTCCTGAGATACAATCTTTTGCTTTCGGACAGGATTTCTTCGAATTCTTTCCCTTACTGCTTTGACCACCTTTTTCGTACGAACACTGCGTGGACGGCCAGATCTTTCTCTGTCACAAACCGAGGAAGGCTCATTGTACCTATTAATAGCCCGGTACACAAACATTTGACTAATACCAAGTGTATGGAGAGTTTTAAAAATTACATTTGGCTCCATATCTACTTTGTGTAATGCAATCACAGCGATTCTGTTCTCTTTATCACCCCACTCCATTTTAATATCGCAAAATATTGTACAATGTATTGGCGCCAAAATGAGAAAACAAAATGAACAGTCGTATAAAAATGATAGATTCCAAATTCAAATGTAATATTTTATTATTTTTAATTGTAACAGTATTTATGGCCAGACTAAGTATTTATTCAAACTACGGCAAAAGGAGCACAAATCAGTTAACCGTAGAAATTGTTACCGGTACTGGAGTATTCGTATGATATCTTTGAAATAAACGTGATCAGATAGGACTTCCGAGATGAAAGAGGTTTCTTTGAAATATGAAGGTTGACCGCACTCTGTGGACGAGGGAGTTGTATTTATGTGACGATCATTGAGTTATTATATAAAACATAATAACGATTATAAAGATGCCATTAGAATATATTACTATTATATTAAGTCATAAAAAAATCAGACGACGTAACGTTAGTAACTAAGTATTGTTAAAGACATTCATTAATTATTTAGGTAAAAATGTCTGAATGTTCTCTATTATATCGTATATCATGTAGGTATAATAGAAGCATAAATATTTTTCTTTATTATACAAACAACAAAAACTACAAAATCAAACACCAGAGTGCTAAGAGGCCGAATGCAAACCATCTACCGGTTTGTTGGTAGTTATTCTAAAAAATTGACAAATTTGCGGCCTCGTCCCTTTGTCCAACGTGAGCAGAAATTTGAAGAGAAACGTGAAGTGAATGAGTTGCTGTAATATTCACCCTTCTGAAGACATGTATAATATATGAACTATATTCATTGAATGATTATTTTCAAATTAAAACTAGAAAGATGTTGTTAGGAAAACATAACATCAATTGTCTGACATCTGTTATATTTTTTAAAACATGTTGAACATCACAGATAATTATTCTACTTACAAAGATATAAATACATAAGATTACCAAAATCTTACTATTAAATAAATTTAAACTAAAAAAAATATATAGATTCAATTGCCATAAAATTTTCTTGATTTTTTTAATCAACGTTGGCTAATGTTTTTAAAATATAATAATTAATCAATAGTACTTGAGATCAGTTTAATAAGTAGTTTAATGTAATTTTTAAAGCTTCCTGCGATTTGATACAAACCAAAAAAAAAAACCTAAAACACTCTGTGTGAAGGGTGACCAAGCTTCCCTGACCCATCCATACTCTAATATGAAGAATAGACCAATTATATTTTCTAATCTACATCTAAAGCTCTATACTATTGTTCTCATATAGATGTACATTTTATAAATCTATATTTTTACAAAAGTGTCAAGTTTTAATAATAATAAATATTTTAACACGTTTAATAATTTAACATATTTAAAATATTTACAATATTTATAAAAATAATATTAGATATTAGGTTTGTTAAAATATTTCGTTAAGAATTACTTATCAAAATATATCGAAAGTATGTTATAAATGAGTTTATATTCTCCACGTTTACCTTTGAATTAAACGAAATAAAAAGAAATCTTTGACTACTTTAAGGTATTACTTTAAGGTATTATAAAAGAAAAAAATGACACATTTCTTCTGTATGTCTAATATATATATTATTATTTATACGAACAGTAGGTACAGGTAGGACATTCAGTAAGTAATTGGTTCATTCCGGTCTCGTTGATAAAAGTAATTACCGTTGTTTATTAAACACAAACGGACATACTAACATAAGACCTAAATTATATTTTTACAAAACCCAGGTATTATTGATCTCTATTCAGTTATGAGACTTCATATATTATCTGTTTGTAAATTTTCTGTCATATTTCAGAAATCATCTAATAATTTACATTTTCTTTCTTTCTATAACAGTTAATAAATTAAAAGTAAAAAACGCATGAAACATGGTAAACTTCTTTTTATATCTTTATATATATATTTCTTGTGTGCGTGTGTATGTCACTGAACTCCTCCTAAACGACTGGACCGATTTTTATGAAATTCTTTGTGTGTGTTCAAGGGGACTTGGGAATTGTTTAGATTCACAATTTGGTCCACTGGAAAATGGTTTTTTGATTAATTTAGTTAGTTACATGTTAGTTTTTAATTTTTAAGTAGATGATTTTGGAATGTTTCACATTGGTTCCGACGGACTGCGTTACCATGGCAATTTCAAATATTAAATAATATATTTTATAAATATATATTTTAATTATAGTCTGCCCTGACAGTTGGTGTTGCGATAGAAATAAGAAAAATATTTTAGTACCTACTAGCGGCCTGATACGTGCTTCGCTACGTAAAAAGTGAAATTAAAAAAAAAATATTAGAACAAATTCATTTATTCAAACAAAAAATCTTTATTTACATATTCATACCGTATCGATTGATCGAACTATGATAAATGTACATATAATGACGTTAGATATTGTGATAACTTTTTAATATATATATATATATTTTAAGTTTTAATGTTTTTTTAAATTAAAGACGCGTGTACAAGACAACGTTTGTCCGGTCCGCTAGTTATTCTATATATATCGTTTGATTATTTTATACCTAATATTAATAAAACATATTTAAACGTATAATTATTTTTTTATTACACTTTTAGCTTAATATAACACTGTTTGTATAAAGTATGTATTATAAAAAATACAAGTACCTAGCTATTTATTTATATAAATATAAATTACTCTGCCCGTATCGATATCGTACTTTTCATTCTATATTTATATAAATTTAAATAAGCTTAACATGTTTATAGATATTTACAAACATAAGTACCTATATTTTTTCTTTTGACAATTCTAAAGTATAGAAATATATAGAATATAGATATATATTCTAATAAATAGAAATATATAGAATATAATCCAATTTGTCTTCTGAACAAATACAATGTTCTACAAATACTATCGGTTCACTGTCAACCGTTATTTGACTTTGTGTAGTTAGATAACTTTAGTTGTAATTGCATTCCTATAGAGCCCTACTTGCTTATTGGGCTTATAATATATTGCTGCAGAAAGTAGTTTCTGAACCAATCATACATAATCGTTGGTATGAAATAATTGCAGAAATATGTAGGTACACACTCTAAAATTAAAAACTGACTATAGAAAAACTCAAAACAACATAAAAGAAATCCTTATCCATAAATTAATTATATTTTTTGACCGGTATGTAACATCATTTGAATCATCTTATTTACTGTGTGGTTCAATATTGGTTACATTAAAATATGAATAATTAGTAGTTATTATATAACCAATGTAATTTGTAACTTCTAGTCTAGACAGCTGATGCTGTCTATGATATTGTGTTTTTACATCACGATAACTAGAATTTACAAATGACATTGGTTATACAATAACTACTAACTAAACATATTTTAATGTAACCAATATTAAACCACTATAAATTTAATTTATGTAATCAATATCAGTTGTTAGTATATTTCTTACAGTGCATGAGCGGAGTCAAGCTGCAACCTACCTACATCAATTAATACACTAATGTTGCTTAACTTTACTTGAACTTGACATGTACATATCATTCCATTATGATATTTCTACCAATTATTACTAGTATACACATTGGAATAACTAATATTATTTGGGTGAATAGAAGAAAGCATTAACTTATTCAATAAACTGTTTTTGATTGGCTTCTTATATTATTATACACTAAATAACACTATATATTGTAATAAAAAGAAATATCTGATTTAACGATAAAGTATGAACGTATTGTAAATATTTTAGAAGTAGGACCAGCTACTTTTTATTAAATTATACTTAAAGAGATGTACAATTAATATTCGAAATGTTTTTTAAGCTTCGTGTTATACTTTTTGGTGGTCACTAGAGAGCTACGCTGGAATTTATCTACCGCAGTGCGACTCATAAATCTGAGTGAACGAGAACGTTCAGCTAGTTGTTCTACATCACCCATAGTGATATATTTCTTATATATGGAGAACTGAGTTAGACAATGATGACAATGATATGTCAAAGTTCTTAATTAATTTATTATTTAAAATTACTTAATGATAATTATAGTGCTTGGGTCTATTTAAATAAAAACTATTACTGAAGTTTCTATTAAAAAAATATATCTAAGAGGAACTTTATAAATGTTAAATTCTTTTAAAGAGAATTTTTAGTTTTACAAATATAGTATTTTTATAATTATATTGTATGATGAATTGTATTCTCAGTTTATTAACCCCCGACTAAAAGAAGGGTATTATAAGTTTGACCTGTGGATCTGTGTATCTGTGTGTCTGTGTGTCTCTCAGTGGCAATTTAGCAGCCAAACGTTGGGAAGGATTTGATTGCGGTATTTTTAAATCGAAAGCCTAGTTCGTCGAGATGGTTCTTAGCTTAGTTTTGTGTTTGGTTGAAATAGAAGCAGTCGTCTCCAAGATATTGAGTATTTATTGGTGCGGGTGAAAGGTTATTATGTAATATTGAAAGAAGTACTTAAGAAAGAGAAAATTTGTGTGTCCGTAGGTTCATTTAGTACGATAGTGAAACCAGTAACATAACTTTGTAGCAAAAAGAAAATTAAATTAAAAATTAAAAAAACTACAGATACAAAAATACCTCTAAAAAGAATAAAAATAATATTATGTACTTATGGAAATCTATTTGTTTTTTAATTTAATTTATTTCAAGTTTAAATGAAATTATTATATTTAAATATATTATTTATTATGTTGCATAAAGAGCCAGTTACAAAAAAAAGTGATCCGTATATTACACAATTTCTTTTCAAATTTATTCTTTATTTGTATGTATTTGAATAAAAACTATATAAAATTCAAAGATGTTTGTATAATTTTACTGATAATTAAGAGAATCAGAAATCTTAACTGATAATTAAGAGAGTTTTATCCCGGTAATCATAAAATATGATTAAATAATCCATCATATATTTTATATTATTATTATTTACTGTATACTTTTATAATAAAAGAAAGTGATAAAATACAACGAGTACCAAATTCATGTCGTTATCAGATAATGCGTGTGACACATGGTGACACATGGTGAAAGAGGTTCATTGATATTCAGTAATTAGTAGGTAATGGTTGTCGGTCAGTGTTAATGACGTGTCACGTGTTCATAGATAACGGTACATGGAGATGAAGTGAACCGTATATTGATTCCTATTTTCATTGAACTGAACACTAAATTATATATTTTTAACCCCCGACTAAAAAGAGGGGTGTTATAAGTTTGATCTGTGTATCTGTGTGTCTGTCTATGCCAATGTAGCGGCCAAACGCGTGAACGGATTTGAATGCGGTTCTTATAATCGAAAGCTATGTTTGTCGAGACGGCTCTGACGGCGCGGCTTAGCCCACGCTATACCTATAGGAAAAGAACATATATATTAGAAGGTTGTTGTATAGGCCAAAAGGTTTTTACACTTACTTACTGATGTAAAGTACTTTATTAGGGATAGCTGTTGCCCGTGACTGCGTCCACGTAGAAAGTAAAATTATATTTATATGTCCTATGATCGTAGTCATAAATAGTCACGGGCTACAGCTAGTTATTTCAACACTAAATGTTTATATTTATTAATATTCGTATATAGCTATATGAAAATGTTTTGAATCATGTTACTTAATACATTTATAATTTATTAGGTACATTGTCGAAATTTACACGCGGATCCTTATTTTTTTTGTAAGTATTAATATAGCCCATGTTCATCAGAGGGATAATGTAGGATTTTAAAGGTAAATACTTATATATTTTTAAATCGGTCCAGTAGTTTCGGAACCTATTCAATTCAAACAAACAAACAAATCTTTAATCTTTATAATATTAAGATGGATTGATAAAAATACTTAAATAACTGAAAAATTGTGTGTCCGTAGGTTAATTTAGTACAATAAAGAAACCAGTTTTAGAAACTTTTTAAATTCATGTTGAATTTAAAAAGCAAAAAAAATAAAAATAAAAATTTTTAAAATCCCCGAAACAATATGTTAGGTTACATTATTATTAAACAGCTATTTTATAATCATTCGTAATGTTTTGACTCGTTTCAATATTTTGATGGTCACTATCGATCCATATAAATTAATGACTTTTAATTTAACTGTAATAGGAAGGAACCAATAAGGTGTAATTATTTAAATCCTTGTTTTATTAACTTAAATAAGTAATATTTAGAATTGTTATGTCAAGTAATGGTTATTTTCGTATGCTTAAAGAAGTTTATTTGACTAAGACTATTATTTATGTAAGGAGGGACATTTGCTTGATTAGTAAATACTTGAATAAGCTAGAAAAGTGAGAACCATTAATATTTTATAATTAAAACCAATATTAAATACCGTGTTTACCGATACTTACAATTGTTATTTTACGAGTAGTTGTTATTTTTGTACGTTTAAAATAAATGATTTGACTATGATTATTATTTATAAGAAGAAGGAGTTAAGAAAGCCTTCTTCCTTCTTTCTATCGAATATCGTCCTAACCGCAGTTTATATACAAGGGTATACGATATTCGAGAGAGACGCTGCTGTATAGTACCAAGGAAGGTTTAAATACAAGTATATAAAAGTGAAGTGTGAATAGTAAAATCTGTAAAACAATATTATTGGACGAGGCCCTTATAAATAAGACCTCTGAACTGAACTCAGTTTAATAAAATTAATTAAAAACATTTACATTTAATAAAATTAAATTATTATGCAGAAAGCAATATGTAGCATGATTACAGCTGGTTAAGTATATTTATAATAGGTATCTAGTCATTTTAATATATAAATAAAAAAATCAAATTATAACAACGGACTTAGACTTGAGATGCTAGTGTTTCGAATTTTTGAACTTCGAAGAAGTTAATCCGTAGAAAAGCTTATAAGAAGTTGTAAGTTACAGTGTTTTACTTAAACATATACTTTATTAACAAATAATATCAGGTAATATATACTTTAATAGTGAAAAACTTCGAGACACCTCTGACTTCTTTAACAAAAGAAACTCGAGCGCTGCGTTTTCCTACGGAATGATTTTTCTTCTATATATTTTGTAGTTTTGGCTTGATCGACAGACACACACTCCAATATTTAAAATATAAACTTATAAGAAATTTTAGAATATAAATATTTAAATATTGTATAATTGTAACTAAAAAACCGGACGAACTAGGGAGTGTTGCTGCAATTTCCACTTTAATTTTTTCTCTTAACCGGCTAATTAGTTTTACTTATGTAGTCCTATTGTAAGCTGTGAACACACAAACACATACACAACTAAATATATCTGTAGGTAAGTATGTCGTACCTTCTACATTCAGTATTATTGCTTTAGGAAATTTACTTTTTAAGTCCCATCATCGACAGGTTTTATGATGTTTCCAGTATATATTTATTAAAAAACCCTCAACATGAACTATCAGAAAGGGCACAGCGAGTTCACGAGCTTACGAGTAGCTTAGTATTAGCTTTCTAGTAGCTCACCGTACCAAAGTAAGAGTAACTGTATATAACAAATATAGTTTTAACAATTAAAATATTATTTAACATTGTAACAAAGGGTGTATGTATTATACTATACTAGTAATAAAAATAGATACCAGTATACTTAATAAATATTTAAAGATACCTGTAATACAAATTTAATAATAGTCTTTATAAATAAATATTATTAATTGTCACAGTTCAGTAAACATTCTATTTTTAACATTTAAACGTCCAACGTACATTTATTATTTTTTATCAAAACCGTTAATTGTTAAGGTTAATAGTCCTCTACTTCGTGAAAGGAGATCTGGGACAGTATTTTATAACCTCTGCGTGACTAATCATTAGTGTTTCCAGATTGTTGTAAGGGTAATTTTTAATTATTTTAAACGTATTTTTTGTGCTAATAAACATCTTAAACACATTTTATGAAATTATCAAATTTTAAAAGGTAATAAAATCCCTTGACGGAAATTGATCACAGCAGCCTCCTATTACAACTCTTCAAATCTCAAATCATCAAAGAAGTAATATGTATAACAAGAGTCTTGTTAGTCTTTGTGGAAGATAGTAACTTCTTTTTTTCGGGTATCCATGTCGTATCGATTTGGAAATATTAAAGACGAAAGTTTGTTCCATATTTTGGTAGTACTTATGTGAAAAAGTTTGTTGAGAACGAAGTTGTTGAAGAATGTCACGCATCCAGATACTGTAGGTTGTATCCGGTGGCATGTGATATTAAATAAGGAGATAAAAATCACATGTTTTTAAGCTTTGGTGCGTTACAATCACCAATTTTTTAATATTTAAAGTTCATTGTTGTTAGAAAAATATATTGGAATATTTTATTTATTAAATGATAATAGCGTGGTTTTTGATAAAGATATATTTATAGCATAGCATGAATGTAAGTCCCAAGTTACATATAAAGCACATTTAGAAATCATCTTTGAAAAGTAACGCTTTTTTCAATACAGTCCAGTAAGCAAGCAAGAAGTAATTGAGAAAGTATAAATTGTATAAAGTGTTTATTGTTCTATCTGTTATACTATAAGTTATTTTGTGTTGACAGCAACCTGCGGGTCGTACATGTAATTAATAGAACTTTTCGCGTGAAGGAAGCCCACTTGCCTCAGCCAGCGGCGCGTGTCTAGAAATATTTAAAGTTATATTACCGTGCATTATATGTATGAAATAACTTAGAATAACGAAACTGACAATAGAATAGAAATAAGCATGAATTATGCATACATTATAAATAAAAGATAAAATGTATTTATAATAAATATTATAATAAATATAATGTACAGAGATACATTAAACTAAGATATAAAGTTTTATTATTTCTTGTAAAGTATGTTATATAAATAATAATAATAATAAATATTTTGTTATTCCACACCAATGAACAGAAAATATTAAACAAGGATAACAAAATAAAAACTAAATAAAACATTATACTGACACAAAAAGACGGCCTTATCGCTGATAAGCGATTTCTGCCTGACTACCTTTTGTTTGAGGATATGTAATGACACCAAAAAAAATAATAATGAATAAAAAGCAATGAAATTTAGGAATTGCACAAAAGACTATCTATGGATTAAATATAGCGAAGAGGTAATTCTTGCAAACTGCTTCTAGAGACATACGAAAAAAATACTCTTTAGAATATAATTTGTATTATAAAAATAAATTATTTTCATTAATAACGTTGATGTTAACATTATAATAAATAATATGTAACAAAACAATATCTACTATACATGAAAACCAGACAAATTTAAACTAATTTAGATACACTATTGTAAGATTAATGACTCAAGAGCGACATATTTTTTATTGAAAATATTTATTTGTTTATTTAAACAGTTAACATATTTAACATCACATTAAAAACAATTTAAATAGTGGAAATGCACCTTTTTGACTCTGATTTAGATACTCCGTAAAAATGCAGTGTTAACCAACCTTTGTTCATTGATATTTGTTTTACAAATAATGATTTATAACCAAATATATACATTAACATTAAAAAGGGTTTATTTTTTGCAATTACAAATATCACTTGGGTTTATTTTAGTACCTAACTAAAAATGAAAGGAAGAATTTCACAAAATAGTTAATTTGATCTAACACTAAAAACCTATCCAGTGTATAGAAAGTAATAAGCAAGCAATTTATCCAGCAAAATAAAAATAAAACAGAACTTCTAAATGAAAATGTAAATTATAACGGCTTTTTCAGAGCGAAGTTATTGCTATGAAGAATGATATTTTGTTTTTCATTATTACAAAACTCAGAAGAAGATTATATTGTAATACTTATATTGTAATACTTATATTGTAATACTTATATTGTAATACTCCGCTTAGTTTTTAAAGTTTACTGCGGTTTAAAAACAGGGAAATTTACAAATTAAGTTATGTGTTAGAAATGTATCATGAAATAGAGTTAAAGTATTATTCATTTTTATATTAATTTTAGCTATTCCTCGACGTAGACTGCATTAGACAATATATTACTTTTTTTTTTTGTAATGACTATACTGTTAACCAAGTGGCTATTACAGCGTCACCGGGGGAGTGGGCGAGTACTGAGACCCGACCTTGAAAAGTGTGTGATATAGTGTAAGCTAATCGTCTGTTGTCAGTCGTTATTTTGTCATCTGAGTCGAAAAGAATCGACTTGGGTCTTTTCTTAAAGGCAAACGGGGTGACTCTAGGCTGGTAGGTGGTCGCTTCAACCACCAGTGGGTTCGGATGTACCTCGGCCCTATCGAAGAAACTCTGAGAGAGCTCCTTGAAATATTGCGCTATTGTAGGTAAACCTAGGTCTCTATGGAGGTCTGCATTGCGCATGTGCCACCGCGCGCCCGTGGCAGTGCGCATGAATTTATTCTGAATCACCTGAAGGGGTTTCAGATCGGCGTGAGCGCAGGCGACACTCGCATAAGACATGACGGTGCGTATACAAACTTTGTAAAGTGTAACCTTATTTCTAAGGGACAGTTTACTCCGCTTGCACACGAGGGGGTAGAGTCGGCCTAGAAAGAAGGCCGCTCTGTTCCTAACCGTTCTGATATGATTGCCGAAAGATAGATTACTATCAAGCGTTACTTCTAAGTATTTGGCTTCTTTTTGCCAGTTAATAGGTCGGTCGAAGTTGAGCAATAGGACCTATTGGTTTGCCAAGTATAAAAAAAAACTAAAAAATTCAACAACATATAAGACAAATTAAAAGTAATACAACGTTACGTTAAACACAATGCAAAGCCATATTTAATAGTTATGTTACATACATCAAAATATTGAACATATATAAAAATATTGAACCATAAATTTAGTAACCCAAATATTTATTACAGTGGGCAATATTATAATTTTTTAAATTATAATCTCAATTCAGACTTTGTTGGTAAAAACATTTATTTATCATATGAAGCTAGTTAACGAGGTACTTGCTTTGACTCAAAAGTTGTGTTCTGATTCTATCCTTTCAAAACGTACTCAACGAGATTGTAATCTTTAAGGAAAATTTAATGCGTTTATTACAATTTGCATAAATTTAACCCAAAAGTTCATGTGTGGACATAGTTTACTAAATATGGTGAATTTATTTTAATCTTATATATTTAGATGCATGTTTCAGAAATATAGAAGGCTTATGGTTTTCTATCAAGTCTTTTAAGCTAATAACTGAAGATTGATGGACACGCAATACATAATTTACGTTTATTATCCAGGTTTTCCAATGAATGGAAATCATATTTCTGAGATTTTGGGGATGAGATTGAAAAATATTACACAACAAAAACTTAAAAGTATTGGTAATATGTTTTTTTTACATCTAAGATGTTAATAAACGATGGCAAGAACACCGCGGGGATACAATACCCGGAGGTGACACAATCGTCTCTCACCGCTTCGACGACAATTATAATATGTCTAATATAATAAAAGGAATAAATGAAAAAAACCTATATTAAATCAAATAAACAGAATATTTATAAATTGATTGTGAAGAAGTATTACGTATACCTACTTTTTAAGTATCTATTGGATCCATTTCTTAGGAGATGTGTGTAAACTAGCCAAAAATATAAAAATACTAGCGAACCCAGCCCGCTTCGCTGGGCTGACCCTTACTTTACCTGGTGGCGAGTTACATCAATGGGCATAGCATATTCGTTTTCTTCGAGGAAACATACATGGTCATACTAACTTTTATGACAATCGGTTGAACTGGGCGGAAGTCTATATTCGACAGCGCCGCCTGGTGGCGAGTTACATCAATGGGCATACCATATAAACCTTCTCCGTGGAAAAATACATATACATACCAATTTTCATAATCATCGGTCCAATAGTTTCTGAGTTCATCGATTTCATATATACAAACATCCTTCTATATATATATAGATGTAACATTATATTTAAAAGCGACACCTAATATTTACTATGATGCAGATAAAACTGGTTTTATAAAGCGCAAGTCAAACATGTATTTTTAAATCCTTTTTTTATTATTTCGCTGCTGGTCGCCGCAGCCGCATATTAAAATATTATTTTATATTATTCGGGTGTATTTGTAGCCGAAGTAAGAATGCTGAACACGTGCTGAAATCTCTTTAAATCTCTTAATATCGCCAGATCAACAAACATTTTACTCGTTTTATTTCAAATTTATATATATTTTTTTGTTTTATTTGAAATATTTCTATTAAAAATTTTGTTCTATTTTGAAAATATTTACAAAAGATCAATTACAATTAGAATAGTTTATCAAATAAATAGGTATTTAGTGTTAATAAAATTTGCCAAACTACGAACACAAACTTTAGGGATAATTGCATCTCGACCGCTATTTACAACTTCTATAGTCTTAAATATCTAAATCTTAAATAACATTGTATCACACCTCTGACATATTCAAAAATATTCTCAATTTACCAGGAGGGTGTTTTTTGAAGATATACATATAAGATAGTAAATTTCATGTTATCTATAGTTAAAATATGTTTAAAAATTGGACTAAAATTATTTTTAAGATTTACCTAACAACGAAGAAAGTTATCAAAATACTTTTAGCAAACACTATTTTAAAAGTACATACCTAGTAAGAATAATAACTAGCCAGCTTAAAAATGTTAAGGAACTTATTTGTAAGGGTTTTTCATATACCTACCATACACATTAAATATCAAAACATTTCCTTAAACATATCATAAACATTTCCTTTGTACTCAAAAATATGTCATGATTTAATTAAACGCAAGATATATATAGGTATATATACATCACTTTCATGTAGGGCAGTTGTAAAAATTATGAATGTAGTAATTTAAATAAAAAAATTGTCAGTTTTAATGATTATTTAATTGTATATTACTTAAAAAGTTTTACCTTGTTTACCGTGGCGACCGTTTCAAATTTAGATACTACATATTCATCATTAGTATTTTAGAATAAACACATTACACACACATGTTACACAACACACGTTATTTTTCATGCAATATAAAGTTTAAAACAAATACCTACACCTATTCCGAAATTACTACAGACAAGTAACAAATACACCATCCTCAAAAATGTAGGAATTAAATCTTGCTATAATATTTGAAGAGGCTCTGAAAAGATGTATTAAAGACATGTAGGTCGGCTTGTATCTTAGAAAATAAAAGAGTTATTTTCCAAAGAGATAAAACGAGATTGTAAACGACGAAACGCTCCTCGAATCACTGACTTTATAGACCTCACTGTTGATATGCTCCTTCATCAACCATATAAGAGTTTGACAAAAAGTGGACCTTATGATCTAACATTAGATTTTATTTACAAATAATAAAGAGAGTAGGATGAAGGCAGATTCTCGTTGACTCTAACGGATAAACCATAATGAAAGGAGAAATACTTCACTGAAATATTTCTAAAAGAAACGAGGTATTATGTTATTTAAGCTATATCGTAACTTATATTATAAATGTGCATTTTAAGTTATTTTTGACTCTAACACATATAGGCCTAGATTACTAATATTGCACATGCGTAGTCACTTATTTATTTAAAAACACTATAGAACGTTTCATATATATATATCATAATAGTACCAATATAACATCATAATATTATTTAACAATATTTATATTTTACATTCCTTAAAAGTTTTAAGAATTCTTTAAATTGTGTGAGTTTGATACTCATCAAGTTAGCTGGTCATCAAATTAATAAAAGGTTTCAATTATTGTCTTTATAAATAAAACAAGAAGAAATAAAATGATTAGTGTTTTTAATGATGATTTATTGTATTTTTATCACAGGTTAATTATCGTTTGAGGTGGGAGAGATCTTTATTATAGAGACGTTATGTATTTATTTATTATTTATTTATTTATTTAATACTTCACTGCACAAGATAAAGTACAATTGGCGGACTTAATATAAAGCATTCTCTACCAGTCAACCAAAACGGCAAACAGAAAAAATAAACAATGAGGGTAACAATAAACAAATTATTAAAATGGAAAAAAGACATTAAACTAAGCATATCAATAATGCTATAACCATAAATATTATATTTAGGAAATGCATACATACCTAACAATAATATAAACCTACATAAATTAACAATAAATATATACATATATACACACTAAACAATAAAATAAACTAAGTACATATAATAATTAATAAGACACCTTGAGCAATAATTGTATATACAAACAAATATATTATGTAATAACAGGATAGAACGAAATAAATAAATATCATGATGTTAGTTATGTATTGGCAGACAACGAAGTTATTAAAAAATATTTATTTATTAAAAATACAAGTTTACTGGATTAAATCTACTACAAGACTGATTTACTTATAATAATTAATTCTAATTACAAACAATGGTAAATGCCGACTCAGGAGAATGATGCAATCGACGTAAGCGGGAATCACTGCTTATGCTGTGATAACTCCTCCGTCCTTCAGAAAGAAGCTGATCTTACAGCTTCCACTAGTGTCCTCACTAGTTGGTGCCGCCTGCGGATGTTTCTTTTTCCTGGTGGCTGTTATATATTGATACAGCTTCCATGATGCTGCGCCGATCAGGAACAGATACAGGATGATAGTCGTCCAGTTTGGGGTTGACATAAGTGTTGGCCAGTCTGTGACGTCATCTTCGTCGATATCTTCAGCTCGCTCCAGAAGTTTGTGTATGTTGTCCAGTTCTAGGTCCTCTATTTTGAGTTGATATTTTACAGCTTCCACGGGTACGTTCTGTTTCAATGGCAGCGGTATGATTTCATCTATGTTTGTTGTTATCGTGTGAGTCTGTAGGATTATGTTAATGACGTCAACACGACAATCCTCAGTGAGTGTTACGAGATGAATTCCCGAAGTGCGTCTGTACGAGGTTTTAGATCCACATCGAACTCGTATTATTTCTTCATTTCTAAAGATAACCAGCCAAGTGTTGTCTCGTGTCTTCTGTATCTTGTCTTCTGTAAATACCATTTTAGCGCGGGTGCAGTTGGCGTCCCTATGTTGAACGAGGTTTATTATACAATCTTGCGATGTCCTAATTTGCTTGGTGTTTATTATCTCGCAGAGATGAGAGCTCTCGGTTAGCTGCCTGCAACTATCTTCTAGGTATGCGTACTCATCGCTCCCAAGTGCTAGGTATTTGGATTTTGGGACAATAGTATAATATTTTGTATCAGGGATAGAATAAAGGTGGATAAGGTCATATATATTTGGGTCGGTGTTAGGGATTTCTAATATAAATGTTAACGAGTGTTCCGTACTGTAAGCTTTACCTTTAATTGACCTTTCTAAAATTCTTATATTATTTAAATTTATATCTATCACTGGTACTAGGTTAAACTTAGTTTTAAGTTGTCTTAATTCTAACACCAAATTTTGGGGACTAATTATACTGGGATGCATAACATTTAATTGAGAAAATGTTATAGCATCATCTAAAATCATTAACTTATTCTAAAATGATGTGAAAACTAAAATATATTTGAACGTAAATATCTAAATATTGATTATATCTATTTACTAAAGGTAAGTTATATTATATTTGATTACGATAAAAATTTTGAATACGTTCTGAATGCATGGTAGACCTTTCGGAAGCTTTAATACTTGAATATAATGCAGTTAATTTAATCGTTGTTAATTTTAAATATGTTACATTATAAACACATGCTAAATTAGAAATATTCGTTTGTTTAATTATTTGGTCTTGCTTAAGCGAAAGGATTCCCTGTTCGTTATTAGCGGGATTAAATGTTATTTCTGCTGTTGCGTGGAGCATGATTGCTCCTGAGATGAGGGTCCTGGGACAAGGGGAGGCCTTCTTAGTAGTTTATAATGAACTCTTATAGACTTTGAATTTGGATGATTTCCTATTATTTCTGCAACATTATTGGGGTGCAGATGAATGTTCTTATATGGTCCTTTAAATACCGGCTTTGTTTTGTCGTTTCTCGCTGTCTTCGCCACTTGTTTGTA
This sequence comes from Napeogenes sylphis, assembly GCA_959347405.1. Lineage (NCBI taxonomy): Eukaryota > Metazoa > Arthropoda > Insecta > Lepidoptera > Nymphalidae > Napeogenes > Napeogenes sylphis. The sequence continues at coordinate 2,232,693 of OY365778.1, read as the reverse complement.
GACTGTTTCACCTACCTTGAATGTTGTTTTCTCCGGTTCTTTGTTGCGTTTGCCTATTACCTGTTCCTTGTTATTAGATGTAAGTGCTGTTACACATACCTGTATTGATTCAGCATTTTCAGGGGGTTGTGAATTTGTCTGTCCGTCAGTGTCTATGTTTAAATTTTGGTTGCTAGGGCCTGCTTCCTGACCATCGTTATTTTCAGAAGGAGCGTGATTAAACATTCTATTCATTAAACCATCGTCTTCAATATCGTCAAAATTAACCGCAAGTGAATCCATACTGTGATGGAATATTTTAGCTCGAGATAACGCATCTGCATTTGTGTTATGTCGTCCTTTCTTATATACAACTTTAAAGTCATATTCAGCTAACTTTAATCGCCAACGAGTCAGTTTCGAGTTAGGGTCTTTCAGTGACATCAGCCATGTTAAAGGCCTGTGGTCAGTGTAAATAGTGAACTTACGACCATACAATTAAGGTCGGAAATACTTTATAGCCCATACTATGGCCAAAAGCTCTTTTTCTATTGTGGAATGGCGTGACTCGGAATCTGATAAAGTACGCGACGCGTACGCTACGGGTTTGTCAGATCCTACATTTCCTTGGGACAAAACCGCGCCTAACGCATAATCTGATGCGTCTGTAGTTAGTATGAATGAATCGTCAAAATCAGGGTACTGTAATATGGGGTCGTTAGTTAATGTTTGCTTACACTTATGGAATGATTCTAAAAACTCTTTTGTGTGAATAACTTTACCGCCTTTCTTTAAACATAACGTCATGGGTTTGGTTAACTTTGCAAAGTCTTTGATAAATTTTCGGTAATATCCTACGAGACCTAAAAATGACTTTATTTGTTTCTGATTTTGAGGCAAGGGGAAATCAAGTACAGCTTTTATTTTGTCTCTATTGGGTTTAAGACCTTCGTCTGTGAGTTCATGTCCAAGGAAGTTAACGTGTTTCTGAAGAAATTCAGACTTATCAAGTTGAACTTTCAGATTATGTGTTTTAAACCTTTCGAATACTTGACGTAATCTTTCTACGTGTTCTTGTAGAGAAGTACTGATGATTATGACGTCATCAAGGTAAGTATAAACGTTAGGTAATCCTCTAAGGATATTATCCATTAAACGTTGGAAAGTGCTCGGTGCGTTCTTTAGACCGAATGGCATGCGTAAAAATTCATAATGGCCTCTCTCCGTAGTGAATGCGGTTTTCTCTACGTCTTCTGGGTGCATTTCCACCTGGTGGTAGCCGCTCGCGAGGTCAAGGGTTGTAAAATACTGTGCGCGTCCCAGTCTGTCTAGTATGTCATGAATGTTGGGAAGTGGGTACTTGTCTTCGATAATCCTATCGTTTAAACGTCTGTAATCTATTACAAGTCTCCATTTAACATTTCCCGATGCGTCCGGTTTTTTGGGTACTATGTGAACAGGACACGACCAAGGGGATATACTTTCTCTAATGATACCCTGCTTGAGTAAATTATTAACTTGATTACGAATTTCAGCGCGATGTTTTGGAGGCTGTCTGTAACTACGAACATATGTTGGTGTTTCGTTCGATAATCTTAACTGGTGTTTAACCGCGTGTGTAAATGTTAATGGTATATTTTCAGAGTGAAATATTTCACGGTAATTATAACAAAGCTTAGTTATTTCACGCCTTTCCTCCTCGTTCATGTGACTTGTTCGAATTTTATTTAAGTTGTCACACAGTTCTTTATTAATGTTAATATTCATGTCTATTGAATTTAAATCTACAATCTCGTTTTCACTTCCAGAGTAAGTCTCTAGTTGTATCGGGATTTTATTGGGGATATATTTATTTTCGCTAGTATAATTTATAACAGTAGTTTTAAATGAACCAGATTTGACTGTTACAAAAGCTGTAGGGGATTCTAAACCTTCTGACCAGTATCGCGTATTATGTATATATTGTCCGTCAGTATAGTTTGTTCTAAAAGTTACAACTTTCTCACACTTGGGTTCAATTTTAATCTTATGTAATGGGCGATTAAAAAAAATCGGAATATTAGCGTTTGTTGTGCGTAACATGTTACTGTTAAGATCGATATTACTTTTAAGACATCTTAGTAAATCAAATCCGATTAATCCTTTGTACTTTGGGTCAAAATCAAAAATTAAAAATTTATGAGTTAAATCTGCATTAAAAATTGTTGGTAACGGGAGATAAACTACATGGTTATGACGTGACACATTATGCGCGGTAGCGATTTGAAACGGTTCATGTTCAACAAGTAATTCAAAAATTGTATTAAAAATAACATCCGATGCAACAACGCTACGGCTCGCTCCAGTATCAATTAAGTACTTACCTCCTAATTCCGGCAACTCAAGGTACGGCAGGTGCTCCCTCTCCTGCACGTTGATTTCGACTATCTCGGGTTCCTGTGTTCCTGAACCTCCATAAAATCCTGAGGTTCCTCAAAATCCGTTTCTTGACTGTACTCTGTTTGATACTCACCTTCATTTTGTTGACTATCATAAAAACTAAAGTACTCGTCCTCATATACAGGCTGTTGATTTTGTGGATCATTCTGGGTACAAAATAGTTCCTCCACTGCAAACTGTGGTTTATTCGGCTTTGAAACTGATCTCATAGTAACGTCTGAATTTTTCTGTGGTGGGTTAACCTGTTGGGGTATATTAAAATGCTTCCGGTAGTTACCAGAGCTCCTACCTGGGGGTTGGTTTTTCCACGGTAGTAATGACTTAACTAGCTGCTCGCGATGCTTGGGGGTCATATTGTTAGATTGAGGCACGTAGTTTTGGGGCCTAAATTGCTGCTGTGGGTAAAATGGTCGTTGGGGAATAGGTAATCTGTTATTGGGTTGGTTTTGAACATAATTAAATTCCTTATGCTTAAACATATTACCCTGTTGTAACGATAAAGAACCTGGTTTATTAATAGCTAGCCATGCTTCCTCCTGTCTAGCCGCGACTATGGCCATCTCTAATGTTACCGGCCTTGCTATTCTAACACCTAAAGACACGTGGAAATCTAAGTTATTAATATACTACTCAATAACCATCTCCTCATAATAACTTTTATCCCATGTCTACCAACGGAATACAAGGTATCAAGCAACTCGCGTAATCGCTTGCCAAATGACTCAGAATTTTCAAATTTTAATTTTCGGGTTCTTATCAGCTCTTGTATCACTTGTATCTCGTTTCGAGGTTCTCCTAAACGTCTCAATAATGCATTTTTTATTTTAAGCCACGATTCTAAGTTTTCTTCATATGCTATCGCTTCTAAAGCTGCACCACTTAATTTACTTTTAATAACACTTAATAATGTGGGGTGGCTACTACCCGGTGCTTCCAATTGGCTAAGGACATTTTCAACCTCTCTTATATAAAAATTAAGTAATTTTTTATTGCCGTCATATCGCGGAATTAAATCTACGACGAGTTTAAAATGGGGTGAATCTATTACCGACATACTGATATTTTATATATTCAAAATTAAAAGAAAGAAAAAAAAAATTAATAAAAATTATATAATTAAATTATTAACTTTGCACACTAATAAAGACAATTGAAGTATCTGGTTGCAGTTATACCGCGTTCCACTGACAGTAAGTAATTATCAAAGAAACAATGAATGAAATTCTAAACCTAAAGAATGCGCGTTAGATTTTAATTAGGTTTTATTTGATTGATATTACGAAATTAGCTAGGTTTATCGCGATTTTAGCTTTAAACACTTTATATTACCAAAATATATGGTATACTAAACTAAAGAATGTCCGTTCGATTTTAGAAATAGACAAACTTTCAAACTAAACTAGGTTTATCGCGATTTTAGCTTTAAACACTCTTTAACATTAATAATATATATATACTAAGACAGGAAATAGAGCAGGAACTTGGTTTATTAGCGAGAGTACTCACCACACCAGTATCTGCATCTCCCGTCGAGTCTTGAGTAGTACACGGGGACGTCCAATTCTCCAGAATATCCTCGTGTAGCCTTCGCTTGACCGCCGTTACGTTCTGGATTACGGGAATGCGACTTGGGAATCGCCGTTTTTCAGAGTATGGAAGAGTTTGATTCCAAAACTATTACGAAACGCCGTAATCCTACCGACTGCGCCAGTTATGTATTGGCAGACAACGAAGTTATTAAAAAATATTTATTTATCAAAAATACAAGTTTACTGGATTAAATCAACTACAAGACTGATTTACTTATAATAATTAATTCTAATTACAAACAATGGTAAATGCCGACTCAGGAGAATGATGCAATCGACGTAAGCGGGAATCACTGCTTATGCTGTGATAACTTGTTTCATGAAGATATTCTCTGATGCGATTCTTAAATACTTGCCTATTGGAAGCACGACGAAGTGCATCGGGGAGGCTATTCCACAGTTTTATGGCGTATACTGTGAAGGAATTAGACATAAAACCAGAATGGTGAGAAGGGATAAATAAACTTAGGTTAGTTGAAGAACGGAGATGAAAGTCGTGAGTCGACCGCAAAAGTTGAAACTTGGACTTTAAATACTGAGGAGAATATGGATTATTTAATATGGAAAATAACTGACACAGAGTTCTTAACATTCTTCTTTTACGGATAGGAAGCCATTTAAGCTTAAGACGATATTCTGAAATGTGATCGAATTTGCGTAAATTAAAAATGAAGCGAAAGCAACTATTGACTAGGCGATCCAATTTGTTTAGATTGGCTTCAGAGATATTAGAGTAGCACACATCAGCATAGTCTATAAGAGGAAGAATAAGAGATTGCACTAACAGAGTTTTGGTCCTAATGGGAAGAAAGTTTTTGTGACGATAAAGCGACTGCAACGAGTATGTGACTCTTTGACTTAACTCAATTATATGGGCATTAAAGCTGAGAGTGTTGTCCATACGAAGACCTAGATTTCTTACTGACGACGTGAGAGGTATGTTAACGCTATTGTATATTACTGGCGACAGGGTACATGTTTCAATTTTGTGTAAACCATGCAAGCTGCCGATTTTAGTATTTATTTCCATTTGAACTTTTATTAATAACTCAGATTTCTAGAGAAGAAAATTTAATTGTCTTAAATTTATATTCTTTTGTGGTCAGTAAAATTAGCATGTGATTAACAGAAAATAAATTTTATATCGTTTCGGTAAATTTATCTCTCCCAAAAAAGGGAAAATTCTTTCATAAAAATATACTCAATAAACGTGTTATTTTCCACGTGTTATTTTCAACAGATAGATGTAATTAAGTTAAGTAGATATAGTATAATTTATATTGTTCTAATAATTTCCTGAGTTCATAACACTTTTTTATATATCACCATGAAAATAACTTGAGTATGTTAAACAAATATATAAATGATAAAAAACTAAGAGGTGTCAAGGGACACCCGGATGGAACGAAGTTCCTTTCGATTAATTATTGTGTTGCGTTAGGGCGACTAAAAATGATACATCGCTAGGGGTACACCACCCAAATTAAGGTAAAAGGTAAAAGCGCGCCGAGAACTGTATGGCATTAGGGTGGATAAAAATGATATGTCGTCGAAATAAAAACTTAAGAATAAAATAACTAAGAGGTGTCAAGGGACACCCGGATGGAACGAAGTTCCTTTCGATTAATTATTGAAAGAATAGGAAATATGTATAAAATATAAAATGGTCTCAAATACTTTTTTTTCGTATACTTATTATCATCTTATTATAATAAAAACATTTTTTTTTATATGAGGCCATAAAAAAAATTGTGAAAAGTGTAAATTAAGGGATCGAAATTCAAGCTCTCAAAACGCGCCACCAATGGTCGAAAGGAAATGTGACGTCATTTGACACGCCATTCAAATTATCGGCGTCGAAGTTCATACTGTGGTATTAGTCATACTGAGAAAAATAAATAATTTAAACCTATATTTTCGTGCTTAAAGGTTTTATTAAATGATACAATTGTTTAGGTAATCATTTTCCAATTCACTTGACTCAGATAAATAACTTGGTTGATAATCAGCAGATATAGAAGATATAAGATGGTATAGAAGTATTATCAGCTGTGTTTTCAGTAAACATTTTTTTTTTCAATCTAGTTTTACTGGTAAAGTAAAAGTATGTAAAATAGTTAGTTTTACTGATAAAGTAAAAGTATTGTGTGTTGAATGAGGAAATGGTAATAATGCTACATTTTATTTTTCAGCAGGTATATTTACATTGACACCTTTACTTCTGTACTTCGGTTTAATATTAACTTGCACAGCTTAGTCACTTGGTAATTTATCTTTAATATGCGAAAAGCAAGGCTCTGCCTTGTGATCACATTTAATATTGTCTTGGCTGATTAATATCACAGACATTTGTATGGGCAGTACTAGGACTTACTATATCACTTCTTTGTAAAGGTCACCAATTTTTTTAAACACTACTTTTGATAGCTGACTCTGAAAAGGCTTCATTAACCGATGTCATTCTTTGCCTTTTGACTACGCACATTCTCATTCTATCAGCTGGTGTTTTTGCCACAAAAATATATGAGGAACAACTCCTTTCTTCAAACTTAGATTACATTTTTCTCCTTGTTGTTTCGTTATACATATTATATTCAATATTATCAGCTGTATCTTCCTTAACCTGAAATAAATCGACAACCATAAAAATTTCGTAAAACCAAGAAAAGAATACGGTTTTTATAGAAAGTTATACTGAACTTTTGTAAACTAGGTTAGGTTAATTTTAAACTCAAATTTTCTAATGTTCAATAGCTAATGCAACTTACTATAAATTTAAACTATTAAATTAAACTTATTATAAATAAAGTATACTTACGTTAAATTGATCTTCACAACAATATAAACACAATTTAAGACATATTATCCCTTTTAATTACCATAGACCATTGTTTTTGTATTTTCGCATCTTTTGGAATTTAAAAATACTTTGTTGGGTGTTTTTCTAATACTATTTTTGCACTCCGGTACTATACAACACTTGTAAGATGGTTTTTATCTTCTTCCACGACTTGTAAAGCACTTAAACTTAAAATATGTATGAAGTAAATAAAAAGTTCATAGTAAGCATTGACTGGACATCTTATTTGACGTCACGCAGGGCGCGCCGCGCGCGCAAAATGACGGCGTTTGAACGGCTCAAATTTACTCAATGTTTTAATTTTCACTTTGAAAAAAAAAAATAGAATTTTTCAAGCCTATTTATATTTTTTTCTACGATATAGAGAGGTAAATGATTAATTTTCGTTAAAAAAAAATATGAATATTACTTATTGTAAAAAAAAAAGATTAAATTATTAATATAAGCTAATATAATAACAAATAATAATTGTGCACTATTTTTGTATGATATTTCACCGATAATTTATAATAAATGTAAATAAAATGAATAACTAAATTAAAAAGTGTAAATCAATAAACCCATGACTTATTGACCCGCCACCTAGCGGTTTCACTTTGTACATGTAGTTATGTTTCCCTAAGGTATAAATAGATGGCGCTGTAACCTATAAATACAAATAAATAATAAAGAACTACTAAGCAATTTAATATAATACAAAAAATAATAATGATGGAAATGAAAATATCTCACTTGCTTTCTATAAGAGAGAGAGAGAGATAGCAAAACATGTAGTGACAACTTTTGGTACGAATTTTTACCGTCTAGCCCCCTTTCACAACGGGCGATAAGGAACTGCGTTCCAATAAATGCACAAGAATAGACACAAGAGTCTGGTTTTAAAACATTAGTAAATATCTGTACAAATGATCTTTTTAATAATAATAGTAATTGTTTAAGAATTAAAATTAATATCTTGGATCCACAATTAAATGTGTGGTGTAGGTAATTAAATTTAAGATTCGAAGATTTAAGAAACAATCCGTGATTTTGGTTTTTAAATCTGTTTAGAAATTTAAAAAAAGCCACCTCAAATATATTTCAGTCTAATCTTGTAGAACAAAAAATATTTTCAGCCCTAAAACAATAGCTTTAAGTCATTATTTAATATATCTATGAATTTCTATTAAATACATTATACGTTGATAACGTAGGTATTTGAACTTCATTTGAACATTCTATGGCGAGAGAAATTCCCAAAGTTATGTCTTTAGCAAAGATTAATAATTTAACGATACAATGGTCGCCAGATCATTTAAAGCAGCATTTGAAATTAGGGTCTAATATAATGTCACTCTTTCTATTGACAAAAATATATGAACAATCTAATATTTGTGTTAATTTAACAAGTTAATTTCGATGTTGGAAATCTATTGGTGTGTATACCTATGTTAAAAACAAAATCTGGTCAATGAACTAAAAAAATTATAATGAAAATTTATTATGAATTACATAAATAGAGGAAGTTTCATGCTATATGCTATATATAATGCTATGAGTTTATTATAGTTAGCATTATTTTAAGTGACAATAAACACTCTGAAAAAGACATACCTCCCTTTAATAAGTTTGACATGAGTATACATGTTTTTGGCAATTTCAAAGATTAATTTTGGATGTGGCCTCTTTTCAACGTTAATTGAACTACTACCTACAGATAATACTGCCTAAGTCATATTAAACATTTGTTTTTATTAACGTTTCTTCATGACAAATATGAGTTTATACCTATTAATTAATATATAACTGAAGAATATATCAAAGCAAGGTAAGCAATGTAAAGCCTCGCTTACCTTGCTTTGATTTGATGCAGTCTGGATTCACAGCAGAAATGTAATTGAGTACCGCAGTCTTTCCTTCAACCCTCTTTAACCTTTATTTCGTGTTTATGCAAATAAGCTTTATTTGTATTTAAAGTTTCGTGAACCATGATGATTATTAAATATATTTATTTACCCGGCTGTAATCATTTAGTATTTATTAATCGCCGCGAGTCCGCCATGCTTCGAGCTCATTGTGCGCAACTGACTAATTTGGTTGTCACTTGTCAGTGTCTTATTGTTATAATCTTTATCATTATATTTTGATAAGTAAAATGCAAGTATTTTTTAAGTAGATAATTTTGCGGGAACATTTAACAAACACGTGGGTGCCAGATACATTATGATTTAAATATATTTGTGGACATGTAAAATTTACTATTGTAAAATATTTAACGAATAATATCTCGACGAATAGTTATGATAAATTTATATAAAATGGATAAATATATATTTATACATATATATTATTTTCATTAATTTGTTAATTTGCCCTTTCATAAGGTATCAATCTTTTTTCAGTTAAATAACCTTTATTTTTGCGTCTGTTTTTGCGTCTTGTCAGTCGTGCGTCGGAGCTGACACACACACATTTATTTTTTATTGATTTTCTTTGGATTTGTTTTTTTTTTATAAAATATGAAAATAATTATTTTTGTTGGTTTTCATTTCAGTAACAACTGATCAATTATTTGTTGATTACCAATGATGTTTTTCTCTTATAAGCTGTTCTTTAGTTGTTTCTTAAGAGAAATCATTATTAGAAGTATTTTTAGAGCATTTCCACCCAACAAACTAACTTACTGGCAGATTTTATTAAATACTTCGCAAAAATCTACAATCAACTAAAAGATAATATTATACATTCTTTGAAATAGTTTGGTGTTGCCTAAAATTTATTTTGTAAGAACATCTATCTATTTAAAGCAATATTTGGTCGTATGTTAAATTATTCAGATAACTCTGATAAAATGGGTTCTGTAGTTCCTAAAACTTATGTCAAAATACTCGGGTAATTCGTCCCTGAAATCCTTATTTTTTGCAACAAAAGTACAATTGGCCCGGCTCTGAATGGGTAAACATTACTCTTTTACCCGAATACCAGCCTCATGCAGTTATTCAGGCTGAATGCTAGTTTTCTTGTTATTCTTGAAATATTGCGCTATTGAAGTAAATTATTGAAGTGATTGTATAAAATAATATGAATCCAAAGAAGAAAATATATTTTCCTCAAAGCTCTCTACGTATAATATATTTCGTAAGTAAAGGTGGGAATTATTTTAATATGTTTCTAATTATTATTTATCTGTATCGTTCTTAATCTTTCATTCAAGAATGGTAACTTTATAACATTTGGAATGAAGGCATTTATAACCTAGGGTATTAGTGCTGTGTCCCTTTCGTTAATGTTTATTCTTTGTATTGATAATGTGTTCTGTCACTTTAACATTTATGAAGAGACGATAATGACACATTTAAGTTCAGACCACCATAGAATTAATATACATAGAATAGGTGAGCCATAGGTATTCGTATGAGCGTCAGTGAAAGACAGTTAAAAAAAGATGCAAGATGTCATAGTGTTTGTCTTTGCCTTATTACACATGCGCAAAAAAATATTCATGACGCGTTTTAAAAATTGTCGAAATATTTGTGTAATACATTTTTGACACTACTCAATAAAAATGACAATTGCTACGAATTACACTCGAGACGACGACGAAGAAGGACGAGATTTCATAAAAAGTTGAGATAGGGTTTTTCGATCTACCTATCTCTTTTAAGTTCGATGGTGACAATTTAGGCTAGCTTCCCTACTCTATGTATAATATCCCTATGCAGACCACTCTGTTCAAATATTTTCAATAATTCATGAAAATGAAAAGCCCCCTAAAATTTACTTGCAGACCAATTATAAAAAACAGAATCCTTACTTTTAACAATATCGTTGCGCAAAAAGTGCATAAAGTAGACTTGACCAATGGTAATCCCAAAAATGTATATAATAAAGTTCGATTTTTTGTTCCGAAAATTCAAATATTTTGTCTTACTGTTTTTTACTATGGGGCAGTGCTGCCGAAATTAATTCTTTATTTGTTTTAGAAAAAAGAGCTATTCGGGCTATTTGTAACTTAAAAGTTAGAGATTCCCTGAGAGACGTTTTTAAAGAAATCGGTATTTTTACGGTCGCTTCTCAATACATTTTTAATAACATACTATATATACGCCAAAATTTAAATATTTATATTAAAAACAGCGACAGACATACGATGAATACAAGTAATAAAAATAAACTTGTAGCGCCTACATTTCGAATTCAAAAAGTTAACAAATCCTTCAAGGGCTTCAGTGTACGCATATATAATAAGGTTCCTCAAGATATCTTCCTTTTGTTAGTTTTAAATCTAAAATTAAAAGTATGTTATTAAATAAATCTTATTATAACATTCAAGAATTGTTGGTTGATCTAAATGTGTGGCACTTGGGTCGTTGACTCATTTGCAGGGTTATGTTATAATGTATAAGTAAAATAAAATTTCTTAAATTTCATTTAAAAATAGCAACTGCTAAGTTTCAGGCCAGCTCTTCTCAACAGAGCAGCATTCCGAGCTGGTGGTAGCTTACTCACGGACTGAGTGATACTGATCAGTGATCAATTTAATGTAATCACGATTGAAAAGTGCGCGTATATACCTACTTGAATAAAGATATTTTGTATTTGAATTTAGTACGTCTAAATATATAATTCTAAAGTAATAAAGTATATTAATACTTATCACACTCTTTCAATTTTATCTTTTAATAATATATTTATTTATTTATTTAAAAAACAGTTTACATTAATTATTTAAAACATTATGAAGATTGAATATTTTTTTTTTAATATTGGTCAATTAAGATTGATTTAACTCTTCACGTAGGAAATTCACAATTAAAATATTTATAAATACTAATTGTCATGTGTAGCAAAAAGAATTAAGTTTAATTTTATGACAACCCAATTTTATCTTAGATTTACAAACGTGAAGAAATTTGTAATTGTATGACGTTCAAAAAAAAAATGTAATAACTATTTTTATCGAAATTCCATTATTTTGTGAACATTGGCTCGAAGGTGTCATTAATAACTATGTACTAAGTAAAGTTGCGTCTTACACAAGCTCAAAAGCTAAACTTCTTAACTTCGCTGAAGCAATAAAGACTTCGCCAACCAACGTCCTATTTAACCTCGAACATACAATAATATCGCCCGGACTTTAGCAACATTTACTTATCAGTTTACTAAATAATTGTAATAAAATACGATAATTGATTTTTTTTTCTTACATTAAAATATATAGCCATGTAATAAACACAATAATTATATTTTTATAATGTTCCTAATATATTTCAATGTTTATATCTAAAAACATTGAATCACGAATAAAAATAATGCTTTTTTATTTGTTTGTTCTTAACGAACTATAAAACGTACTCTGCGAGATACAATATATATACCTATATACGATTCTTCACGATCTCTGTTAGTTCATACAAAGATGAAAGATAAATACTTAACTACGTAATATTATATTAATTTCATAGTAACATTAGATTCTACGGATTATATTTTAAGCGCCTCTCACCCCTGCGTTGTTAACTTTTAAAATATTTTGTATTACTTTCTTGTCTGAGTATAAATGAGACAATTTTTACTAAATATACAATATCGTACTTATAATACTTATACTATATAAGATAACTATACCAAATCTACCAACACCATTTCATCTATTATCTAACTACACCTGATATTTACAAGTATTTGTTACTAACCTAACATTTTATATCACAACTAGTAACTCATTGTGTAAGAGAGTAAACAGCCGAGTGCCATAAAATATAACAATTTTATGGCTCCTCTATTCGTCAAAGTACGTTTATTTGTATTTATTTTTTATTTGGATGAAATTCATAATAATTAATCTCTATAAGATTTAAGATTGAAAAAAAGCTTGGATATCTTCCTACAAACCCAACCAGCAGGTAGCTTTCTTACAATTCAAGCAACGGGTAATAGTTTCGGTCTTTGATAACAAAAAAAAAATGTATCAGCATCGTTGTTATTTTAGCCGGAAAAGTATGAAAGGTGAAAGACAAATGTATGTCTTTGTCGGTAGAAGCTTATTTATTATAAAAGAGAAATCGGATCTCCTCGGCAACGAATGACTAAAGTTTAGATTACCGTCACATTGTATGTCTATTGTCTTCTAACAACGTGACTATAAATTAACTTTGAATCCCCGCTGTCTTGTTTGATTGAAATATGGAACAGGTAAAACTTTAATGAGATTTAGATAAAATGATAAAAATATAGTAAACGTAAATACCATTATCTGCTGTCTACTAATATTTCCGAATTGAAGTTCATATTTTAGATAATGTAAATTTCTAAATTCTAAAGTATTTTTATTATTTGTATTGTATTTTTATATTTATATTATATTTGTATTTTATTAATGTATTTTTAAACTTAATCAACATCAAGTACAGATCAATCACAGTAGAGGTTTTTATTTGTACAAAATATTTGGAATATACTTGTAGGAAGATAATACATAGATATATAATTTACATTATACAAGACACCTAATGTAATTAATGAAAAAAAATATAAAATGATAAATTATTAGTTAAGTTAGTAATATACATAAGTATTTATGTATATTATAAATTATATTCATGTACATATATTATGTATTATATAGGTACATATACACTTTAAGACATTCTGGCAAATAATTTGAGTATTTAATTCACCGCTACACTTAATTTTTTTTGGAAAATTAGGTTCTTACTCTGTAATACAACAGACACCAGCTAAGCAGCATTATTGCCTGAAATCATAATAATAACAACAAAATAAACATATTTATTGAAGGTAAGTTTTATACAATTCTTTTCCATTCATCAAGGCTACCGGCTGGGTAATATGTATAATTACCACAGACCTGAGACCTAACAGACACACAGCGAGACATTTATGAGTGTTTTAAGGTTTTAAGGAGTTAAATGTTTTAAGGAGTCAAATGATTTTGCATAGTCAATGAAAGCTAGGTAGAGTCCAGAGCAAGAGCAGCAGCAGCAAAGCTTGCCGTTCTTGCGAAGGTTCGGCAGTACTTTACACCGGGACAGCTTCTTGTTTTATACAAAGCACAGATCCGGTCGTGTGTAGAGTACTGTGGACACATATTTGCTGGTGCCGCAAAGTCTCATCTTGCGGTTCTGGACTCAATTGAGAGGCGAGCAAAGAGGCTTATAGGCGATCCCGAATTGGTCGAAGCCGACCTCCAAAGCCTTGAATACAGGCGTAAAATTGCTAGCCTCTCAGTATTCTATAGGATACATTTTGGTGAGTGTGCGCAGGAATTACACGAGTTAATTCCCCCGTCCCCCTTCCATCACCGGACGTCCCGACGCACGGCAGGTATCCATCCTTTTGTTGTGGACATTCCACCTGTCCGAACGAAGCGCTTTGCTTCCTCATTTTTAGTGCGTACAGCGAAGGACTGGAACAATTTGCCTGCGTCGGTATTTCCGGCCAAATATAATGTGGGTGTCTTCAAGAGAAGAGTGAATAGGTTGCTAGGGCAATGCGCCTTACCATCTAAGACTACATTCCACTTACCATCAGGTGGAATGTAGTCAAGCATTGCCCTAGATCATATAAAAAAAAAAAAAAAAAAAAAAAAAGAGTGGGCGTTTTATTTCTTCGTATTTCTCAATAATGAGATCCAATGAATGTATGCGGTCTAAAGTTGAATATGTACTTCTAAATCCTGCTTGTTTTACCAGTGCTGGTTTTCAGTGTATTTTGCAAGGCGTTTCTCGAGGCAGGAAGCAAACAGTTTATAGAGGTTCGATTGTAGGCTGATTGGTTGATAATTACCTATATCAGAAGGGTCTCCCTTTTTGTAGAGGAGTACTAATAACAACTGAGCAATTTAGTATACGACAAATCTATTATACACTTTTCCGATGAAGTTAAAATTCTAGGATTGACATTCGACAAATATTTATCTTGGTCGGCGCAGATTAATGATAGCAAGCGCATTCATATGTCAGTTAACACCATATTTTTTTGAATATTAAGTTTAACTGATTTAATAAGAAATTACTGAAAAAGATATGACCTTTTTCTAAAGTTAACTATGGAAATTGAGATTGATATTTCTAACATTAGATATAAATGTTTTTGATAATATCCTTTATAACCTCGGCGTCACAAAAATCGCACCTCTATGTTTTTTTCAGTAAATCGCTCCTAGAATCTAGCACATAAGTACTACGTATGAAAAAAATATATCATTCTAAAGTGCACTTCAATACCTTTATATTAATTACCTGTATCATTAAAAAAACAATTACCATTTCTAACCAGGGACCAATCAAAAAAATGATTAAAAAAATGCTCACTTAAGGAGCACTACTTGTGCTACCTTATAAGGGTATAAAAGCTCATGTAAAGGTAAAAAATGGGTCAGTTGCTACTCAGACTTCAGAGTGAACACACCGGAACAACATACGCAAGAGAACAGTACCTGAAGATGGATACAACCCCTGATAAAGCCGCTCAAATCATTGCGCTATTGCAATCAGGACTGCGACAGGTTGACGTTGCTCGACAGTTGAACCTTAGCCGATTCTCAGTTCGACGAATATACCAACGGTTCCTTGAGACTGGTGGCTATACTCGAAGACGTGGATCCGGAAGAAAACGCTGCACGTCAGAAAGAGACGACCGCTTCGTTGTTTCCACATCCTTGCGGCACCGCTTCAGCAATGCTGTTGAGTTGCAACAAGAGCTCCGATCAGCTTGCAGAACGTCTGTGAGTGTTTCTACGATTAGAAGAAGACTGAAAGAAAAGGAATTGAGAGCTCACAGACCTGCTAGGGCCCAAAATTGACCGTGCAGCATCGAAGAGAGCGGTTACGATTTGCCCAGGAGCATGTCAACTGGACGAGTGAACAGTGGAAAGCCGTTCTCTTCACCGATGAGACACGAGTATGTCTTTTCTGCAACGACAGACGCAGAAGAGTATACCGAAGATGAGGAGAGTGATTTGCCCAGGCTTGCATAGAGGAATCCGTCGAATACCGAGGTGGTTCCTTTATGTTCTGGGGTGGCATATTCGTCGAAGGGAAAACGGAGCTTGTGTGCATCTCTCGGACTGGTGGTGGTCGCGGGCAAGGGTCGCTGAATGCTCGGCGGTACATAACGGAGATCTTACAAGACCATGTGGTTCCGTAAGCTGGTTTTGTTGGCGATGGGTTCATGTTAATGCATGATAACGCCCGTTGCCACACTGCGTTTGCTGTGCGGGACTATTTGGAAGAGGTTGAGATCCCTGTTATGCAGTGGCCAGCACGAAGTCCAGACCTGAACCCGATCGAGCATCTCTGGGACGATGTAAAGAGGTACGTACGAGCACGAGATCCTGCTCCCACCACTCTACAAGAGCTCCAGGATGCCGTGAAAGACGAATGGGACAACATACCCCAAGCAAGAGTGGTGATCCTCGTGAGCTCCATGAAGGATCGGCTGGAAGCTACCATCACAGCAAGGGGTGGAAACACTAAATTTTAAGGCCTTATTTGTAATTTTTTATGATGTTATTAATTTTATTTTTTGTCACTTTGTCATGTTTTAAGTTTTTTGTTATTAAAGAATTAAAATGCATACACATGTTTTTTATTTTCTAATAGGCAATTGAATTACCTTTCCAATGATATCCTACAATCATATCCTTACAATTCACAAAGTTTGAGTAAAATTATTTTGAAGTTGCTTTTTTAAAAGGTGCGATTTTTGTGACGCCGAGTGTATATCTGAGCAGGAATTGATAGGAAAATTCCAAAACATACGCGAAAGATCGTCAGGTATGGAGTGCGGAGAGTCGCAAGACTTTTCCGTGTCAAATAAACTGCAATTTATTGCCTTCGACTAATTAAGACTTCGAAAAAAACTATTTAAGACTTCGAAAGAATCTTAAATAATATGCAGAGAATGTAAAGTTTTTTTTTTAAGATAGGTGTTGTAAACAATGTTTTGTTTTGTGTATGGTATAAAGAAGATTAGATTATTTTCAACAATTTATTTTTATTATCTTGATAAAAATAAATCAGAATTTATTTCAATTAATTCAGTAAACTATTATAGGAACATTCAGGCAATATGTTGTTTAAATTCGTGTTTATTATATATGTGCAAAATTGTAACAAAGAAATGAAAGTGACTTAGATAATTTAAACTGCTACATTCAAATAACATTCCAAGAGATACAACAACAAAACAAAAACATGTAAAAATGTAAATCTGTCTATAAATAAATGTAAAACACAACATTGAAACTACTTAAGAAAGAGTCGTAATAAATTAATATTCGATAAGTATATATTTTGTTGATATATTTTTTATTACACAAACTGGCAATTATTGGACTTATAACTTGCATATTTTGTCAATTTACTAATCAATTTAATTCTCTCTCAGTGGACTCAATAAATCGCCAACGCTCTGTGATGGAGCAATTTATTAAAATATCAAGTAATAATGACTTACCAGGAATTTAGCAACACCTTTGTTATCTAAATATAAGTTTGTATAAAATATTTGAATAGGAAAATACATTTTACGCAATAGTTTCGAAAGTACAGATATTTCGTAACTTAAAATGGGATTTATATTATTTTTTTTAAATTCTATTCAGAATATTAATAAATAGTGTTTATTAAACCTAGTTTACGAGGCTCATCATACGTTGTTATTAGAATAATGTATAATAAGCCATTTAAGGTTATGTTGATTTATTTACTTACTATAACATTTTTCGTAACAGTCTATTTCAAAAAGTTTTACTCTAAACAGGCATCCGTATAAAGGAGTAAACATCACACATTCACTAACAAAATATTTTAACTTGCAGTAACCGACGATTCTTAGAATAATATTTTATTGACAGCTTGAGTTTGTTTTGTTTAACTACTGTTTACTATCGCGAAGAATAGGATTTAAAGTTACATCATCATCATCATCATCATCCGAGCGTTAGTCGCGGGCACAACCAGAACCGTTATTCTGGTGTCCAGGGTCCGCTTTCCTACTTTTCCTCCTCCCTTTTGCCCGGTCCTCGGCGTCCTTGCTAGTCAGACCATTGCATTGGCACGCATGTCAGCTCTAACGACGTCAAGCCAGCACTTCTTGGGTCTCCCCCCCCTACCGGGGCCCGACGGAGGCGACATGGCCAGACATTTGTTACCCACCTAGCTCGGTGACTAGCATGTTTCGTTAATTTTTTTGTAATATATCCTTATAAACCAACCACCCCTCAAAGACTAAAGGTGATTAATTATTTGATCATTTGTCTCCTTTTTATAATTTAGCTGTTATAAGATAAGAAGGACGAAGGTAAATAAGGTGTTATTATGAAATAAAATAATATATTATCTATTATATTTATAAGTATATAAATTATTATGTTGTACTTTCTATTAATAGTTGAAAAAAATAATTAATTAAAATTATTTTATTGATGTTTATAAGAAATTATAGAAACAACATAGAAATGATTTTAACCTATTTTTTTTATAGAATAATGATTGTGAATGTCATTGTATATTCTTAAAGCATCGATCATTCCACAAGGCAATGAAATCCTCCACAGCTTTATAATTGTATGACTCCTGAGGTAGACCCAGGCAGGGACAAAATCTCCAGCTTTACTAAGAGATAGAAAGCGCCAGTAGACTAATAGATAAAGGTTCTAAATCTATTTCATAATGAGGAAAAAATCACCATCCAAACCCAAATGTTTTCATTCGTTACCGTTTCATTTTTATTTTGATCTAAGATAAGAAAAAAAACACAACAGTCCTGATTATATATAAAAAAAAATCTGAGTGTTTTCTGGATCACAAGTTTTCTTCTTTTAAATCCAAATTATTTCAAATGTTAAATTCAAACTGATACACAGATCAATGAGATATAACAAAATACTTAGTAAACTTAAAACTAATAATTACTTGAAATTTTTATAAAATGTTCCGTCACTCTACTTAGGTGATGTTTTCGGTTCACTGAAGTTAATATTAAATTAATTAGTCACTTGATAAAATATGGTAATTGTAAGTCTTAATAACGTTGAACATGTTAAATTGATCGTAAGTTTACTTAAATTTATTTCAACAAGGTAGTTGTCTATCAAGGTCCAATTTAATATTAGGTACTTTCCTTAACCTAAAGTGTTAACTTTTAGAATTTAAGTAAGTAGTTAACATTTAAAAAATGCTTATTTTTACATTTATTTATATATATCATACCCAAAAATCGAATCGAATAACTTAGTGGTTTTGAATAAAACAAAAAGTTAAGACCTTAAATAAAAAAGTTTCATTTCAACAATTTTACTATTTAACGAAGTTAACCGAACTAAATAAGTTAAGAAAGTTAACTTAAGAATTAAATTGAGCCGCTTCTGTCAGAAAGGTTTCTGTCTCTTATGATATGATATAAGTCAACAACAACAGGTGTATACAGAAAATGCTATCTTTATATGCAGTCTAGACTTTAGATATTAGAAACATTGATGGAATATAAACAATTATATTACAGATACAGTTTTAGCTAAATTAATATAATATTAGGTAATATATAATATTTTAATATCCAATAGTAATTTACAAATACGTCCGTAATAATTTATACTGAATTATAAATTTGCAATAATTACTAGGAATCTTGCTAGATTCGGGGTAATGATGTTATTTTTGTTAATTCGCGGTAATGGTGCTCAAGCTCGTTAATTTATTTTAACTTGACCCTTATTAAGGACTTGTTTTGTTTTGTTTTCTTTTTATGAAGATTTAGAAATATTTAACTAATATAACAAGGGAAAAAGTCTTACCTAAGATTAAAGCTTGGCATCATTAAAATTATTGTAAAATAGGTGAAGGTTTAATTATGTTAAACAAGGTAAAATAAATAAATGATATTAAAATAGAATAATAGTTTTAGCCTTCTTTATTCTTGCAGCTATTTTATATTGTAATACGTTAAGACAGTGGCAGGTTCATTGAAATAAGTTCCATTGAGACTTATAAAACATATTTCTTTTAGTAACCATTTTTTTACTTTTTTAAATAATTAGTTTGAAAATACACTGTTAATACACTGTTAATACACTGTTAATACACTGTTAATACACTGTTAATACACTGTTAATACACTGTTATTACACTGTTAATACACTGTTAATACATTGTTAGATCGAATCGCACTAGATTTTTACAAATCTGACGTTATATGAGTACTCTGAAATTGTATTTCTAGGATTTATTAAAAAAAAAAGAACATACAGTAGTTTATTCAATATGTAGCAGTGATAATTAAGTTATTTTCGTTTCTTAGTACCTATATCCAAGATATAGTTTTAATGCTCCTTGGTGTAATGCGACATCTTCATGGATCGCACTCATCCTAAAACACGAAAACTTTAAAACTTTTAACTACATTACTAAATAAAGTGCAACAATCTTTTTTTTTGTTGCTTCATATTTGAATACTGCTTTTATTTGTATGATATCATATATTTAATAGTTATATAAAAGCCGCAAAATTACAAACCAATCCATTCTCTCAAACTGACAGTTTAAAATGTATTTGTAGCAATTATTATTGCGTTGGTATTTTATATTAAAAAATATATTTATTTAGTGATATTGGAAATTCTCATTTTTATTATTGAGAGCTGAATTTTAAAACCTGACAGTTCAGTAAACACAATTGAATTAAACTACTTACAAATATGTAAGAAATAAATGTACATACATAATACTTTTTGTGTTGCGCTTTTGACTTTATGAAATAGTTAATAAAAATAACATATTATAATCCTCTCTTGTGCGCCATAAATCAACACCATTATTTTAATGAGAATAATATTACTAAGGAAATCCTATTAAAATATTAAAATGTAGACACAATGTAGACAAGTCGAGTTCCTCTCTGCAGAGACTCAACAATCAAACTGACTGTGAACTAATACACCCAGTAACATTGTATTATCATTTCCTGATAAATTGCCAACAATCTTTTGTGTTACGCTGTGTGTTAATAATTATTTACCAAATGCTTATTTTCTTCAAAATCCCAGAATGAAAAATTATATTTAAGGTCATTTGTATTTACAATATGGTTAATTGATACCAACATTTTATTTATATTTAACGATTTAAGCGGCGAAAATAAATATGTAAATTATATTCAAATTATTTTAAAGAAATATTACGTTAGGTATATTAGCTGAGTATTACCGGTTTATTCATAGATTACACCTGGGTTAAACCTCTTCTTCCATTCTCTTTTATTATGTCTTTTGAGTCTGGTATGTTCTTCACGGTCGGCAACCTGTCTGCAACTAACTATCCATAATTAATTTCTAAAAGATGTACATGGACGATGACTTATGCATAACATTACATCACAGTATCATACCCAAACCTAAATTTCAAATTTATCCTTGGCAGTCCTTATAACTCCTGATCACTTAGTTAGTTTTGTCAAAAAGAAACTATACTTTAAAAAACTCATCTATTATATCAATCCTTTATTTACATATTTTCAACAGAAATTTTAAAATAACATACAGCACACAAATCTTAGGACGTTAATAAAGTTTAATATTATTATTTTGTCTCAAACTTTTAATGACCGGCAGTTATACTAAACTGACACCACTGAACCGGACCGGACCACCGGATGACATCGTTTACTAAAGCCTTTGACAATGCGGATTCTAACTAACGTCGGAAACTCATAAATAATCTGTTACGTGTTAAATCTGTTATAATATTTGCAGTAATTCAATGAACATTCGTAATGAAATCGTTGCGCTGTAATAACAATCATTAGCCCAGTAACAAGCAACGATTGCAAATTATTGTGTAACTACAATCAAAACAATTGACAGATTGTATAAATTACTTTATATGGCTCGTTTTAATAGACTCCTGCTAATAATCTCGGTACCACAAATATTTACCAAAATTAGTGGGTGCAGCATAAAATAGCTGCATCTGAAAATTAATACAACAAAGGATAAATAAATAAATAAATAAATAAATAAAAATATATGTCACAGATCAAGGTAATTCAACAATAATTAATTCAATTGATATTATTGTATCAATGGAGTGTGAACGACGTAACAGTCACGTGATTGGAATCATTTGGAGGAGTACCCGAGACATTTTAAATATTGGAGAGCATCGCGGTGAGGAGGAATCATTAGAGACAGTGATACAGTGCGGAGCCTGTAAACCAGATCGGTGCAGTGGTTCACACAACGTAGCGGGAAGCGAACGAAGCGGTGTGATACATTACCTACCTCATTTGTGATATCTAATTAACATTATTATACTGTGTGTGTGTGGTTTAATTGTCTGAGACCTACGCCACGGATCTTGTACTAGAAGACTCCATCAATAACGAGCAAACCACTAATATACCTCTATCTCCGACATGTATAATATATATCAGGTTTTCCTATAATACACTATATTATGTTATGTTACGCTATTATGTTATAATAAAAAACTATCTTGTATTTAGGTATGGATATGAAGGAAACTTTTTAATAAATTAAACTAATTTGAATCCAACTTTATATAAATATAGAATGTAAAAAACCAATTTTGAAATATCAATCATGCATTCTATATGTGATCGTCTTTATCGGGACGGTGGTGACATCTATTAGGTTTCTTTCGAAAATCCTAACCAATGTTTCTAACTTTGCAGTATAGATAAACATTGAAAAGATGCCACTACCGAAATCAATGTTTGAAAATATCTTTAAACATGTATAGCCATGTTAAGCTTATTTAAATTTATATAACTATATTATATAATTTATATAACTTACTTAATTCACCGAGACGGACAACGATACGGTAGCTCAGTTGGTAGAGCGACGGGACGGTTTCCCAGTAGTCGCGGGTTCGAATCCCTGCCCGTATCGGTTTTTTACATTCTATATTTATATAAATTTAAATAAGCTTAACATGGCTATACATGTTTAAAGATATTTTCAAACATTAATTTGAATTCATCTTTTATGAACATTTGATTATTTTTGTTTGTTATAATATAATACTAAAGCTAGAAACTCTAAAAGGTACCTAAAGTTTTTAATAGCATTTTGATACAGACATAGTACTTTGTCAGAATAAAGCCATTGCTTCGAGCGTAATTCCTGTTTCTTGATAATAAGAACGTGATAAAAAACATTTTTACTTTTATTCACCGACACTCAAGCGCTGATGAAATCAAAGATCAAAAGCTGGAATGATTCACTTCAAAACTGTAGCGAAATATTTATCAAGCCGGTGATAACACCTCCTATAGTGTTTATATAATCGAGTAAGGATTACGCTGATGTCACAGCAGCTATGATTGTTAAAAATAATATCGCTTAAAGTTCTGACAGAGTTATAGAAAGTGAACACATATTAGAGATAACTTAAATGATGAGAATGATAGTTTTAAATTAACCACTTTTTTAAATTAATCATTGATTTACAAACTAAGGGAACAAAATAGGGTAAATCTCGGTGAAAGAAAATTTCTACCTCCCTATTTAAAAGCAAATACACACTTGAATATGTTTAATTTTTGCACGAGTGATACACGTGTGTTAAAATACATCCTTATTCAAATTGTTTTATTTATATTACCGATAAATGTAAATAATGAATTTAGGTAGTTTCCAGAATACCTCTGATAATGAATACTAAATGAAATACTTTCTAGTACCTACATTATTATATAACGTAATGTATAAAAAAATCCATTTGCATTATATTTGTAAGTTTAAAATGTCTTAATGAGTGGATGCAATAAAATTTCAAGTGACTTAATGTTCTACGATATAAACGATGAGAAGGAACCGAGGCGACAGAATACTTACTATAAAATAAAATATATTTTAATATAACTGAAGGCCAAGCTGCGAGTCCGCTATCCTCCGAACTCAGTGTTAAAAACCCCGAATGGATTCGAAACTAGTGGATTTAATTTATTTGAAATATAATCACCGAAGGCTAGGGTGTATTTGACTTTCTTAATATATGTCGTTTCATTTATATATATCCATTCGTTTATTTTACCTAAACGCTTACAATTAATAAGAAGATATTAGAAACCTTCACTTATATTTTAGTAATTATAATGATCCTTTAAATTTAGGGAGAAAACCTGTTCCTTGAAAAAGATAAGATATATTTAGATATTTTAATATCATCATAAAACAAATCAAAACAAGTAAGGTAATCAAATTAATAAGGGTCAGGCAAAATTACAAAACCGGGCTTATATTTGAAGATAACTTTAGTTTAGTGAACAATGTCGAATTATTGGTATATCGTATAAAGGTATTACTCACACTATAAATCACTTGTATCAGTGTGAGTGACACAAGTATTGTTAGGCTCATAGTTTTATTTGATAAATCTACTTAAGTGATAAATCTACCTAAGTGATAAATCTTAAAAACTATTTCAATTTTAAATACTAGATGTATTTTTTGGTATTAACAATATTTTATTTATAAATGGTCTCGTATGCGGATCGAACCCACTACCCTTGGTTCTGCAGTCGGGGTCATTAACCAATACACCAACAGGTCATCGAACCCTTTTAAATTGAATGATAGTTCAGATGACTAAACTAACTAATCTAA
Organism: Napeogenes sylphis; assembly: GCA_959347405.1. Classification (NCBI taxonomy): domain Eukaryota; kingdom Metazoa; phylum Arthropoda; class Insecta; order Lepidoptera; family Nymphalidae; genus Napeogenes; species Napeogenes sylphis. Next base: position 2,208,191 of record OY365778.1, on the reverse strand, counting down.
TTCTAATTCACATTCAGTCTAATTTAATCTAATGAGATAAATTATAAATTCTAAAATGAATGAAAAATATTCAAAATAAATTTCTTATTTTCTGTAATAAAAAATACGTTTCTTTCATTTTATATTCAAAAAATGTAGCTCGAAAAAAGATCTTTAAATTGATCTTTAAATTTTATTAATGGTGTTACACCTCAAAAGTAACAGTTCAATAATATTATTAACTCACAGGACCAATACAAAGTTCCACTTTACAATACTAATACATTATTATCTCGATCATTTGTTTTTGAAGTAAATGTGCTGTGTAATGTACCTACTTTAATACAGAAAACTTCGAAATCCGACAAAGAGAAATGGACTGCCAAGTTATTTTCGTCTTGTTTGAAATTTGGAACATACTCTTAACAAGTAAATTCTATTTGAATATAAAAATAATAGCTAAAATACCCAGAAAATGAGTGTTAATTTCCTAATAAAGTTTATTTAAAATATTAATATATTTTTATGAACCATTTAATAAGCTAAAGAGTTGAAATTATTTATTATATTACAATCTGATGTTTATTGTAAATTATTAAATATTAATAATCTCTTCTGAGAACAACGAGACTTGAAAAGTAAAACATTTTGCTATAAGTAGTAAAGAATCTTACAACGTCTAGTGATAACAAGCAAGCCTCGATAAATATTTAAAATAATTTGAGGTTAACATTTTTCATACGTTACCCATCTAATACCCATCTAATGTTACGATCAGAGAAACAACAGTCGCAACCCTATTCAACTGATTTATTTTGTAATGATACGTCAAAATATATGTAAAACCGTTTCATATAAATGAAAGCTATTAAAATGCCTGCAATAAATTTAATTCTTTTCATATATTATAATACCGAAAGCAGATACTAGAACAGTTTATTTTTTGTTCATTAAATAAGATAGATATATCAAAATAAAATATATGTAAAAAATGTATAACTAAATATTTTTGGAACACCGATGTAATAAAGAAACATAAAATTATTTACATTGAGAAATACTACTCATATATCAACATAACTATTCAATATTTTTTAAAAATGTACATAGCAAGAACTGTAATATACTATGTTGAAATAAATCATTCAATTCTATTTAGTGAGTGCAAATATAAACTATGTTGTTTTCGTTTTAATATTAGGAAATTGAAAAAATAGTATTTATGTCAGCAGCATTTACTTTTGATAATACTTCCTCTAAATAAGTACAATACAAATTCGTGAAGTACCTACATCAGTGTGATGAACGCTTTTTAACCCCCGACTAAAGAGAGGGGTGTTATAAGTTTGACCTGTCGATCTGTGTATCTGTGTATCTGTGTATATGTGTATCTGTGTATATGTGTATCTGTGTATCTGTCTGTGACAAATTTCCGGCCAAACGCGTGGACGGATTTGAATGCGGTTTTTTTTAATCGAAAGCTATGCTCGTCGAGACGGTTCTTATTAACCTTTGATTGAAATAATAATAGTCGTCTCCAAGATATTGACGTTTTATTCGTGCGGGGGAGAGGTTCTTATGCAATAATTAGCTGTTTGCGGCCAAACGCGTAGACGGATTTGAATGCGGTTTTGTTTAATCGAAAGCTATGCTCGTCGAAATGTTTCTTATCTATGTTTGATTGAAATAAAAATAGTCGTCTTTAAGATATTGACGTTTTATTAGTGCGAGAGAGAGGTTCTTATGCAATAATTAGCTGTTCCCAGCTGTTTCGCCCCCTATATGAGAAAAAAAGGCTTGTTATCAAGGCCAAAAGGTTTTTACACTTACTTACTCAGGTAAAGCACTTTATTAGCTGTTGCCCGTGACTGTGTCCACGTAGACTGTAAAAAATATATTTATTATGGCTTATGATGGCAGTCATAAAGAATCACGGGCAACAGCTAGTGATAAACCGCCCCGTTGGTCGAGTGGTTAGCGCAGACGCCTAACGTGTCACGGCGCAATGGGGCTCGGGTTCGATTCCCGGCGTAGACAGGTATTCATGTGATGAGCATAGATGTCTGTGTTTCTGGGTTTGGTCGTTTATTAAATATATTCTCAGTATTTATATGTGTATTTCTATGTATTTGTATCGTTGTCTAACACCCTTAACACAAGCAAATAATTAGCTTACTTAGGGGTTAGATCAATGTGTGTAATATGTCCTGATATTATATTATATTATATTATTATAATATAAATCCCTTCATCATAGTGTTATAAGTGATTGTAAATCATTTTAACTCTAATTGTTTATATTTATTAATATTCGTATATATGAAACCTACCTATCTACCTACCCATATGAAAAAGTCTTGAATCATGTTACTTAATACATTTAGAATTTATTACATTGTCGAAACTTTTACGTGGATCCTTATTTTATTAAATATAATATATATTTCTCGTATTAAAAATAACCTTTATACATCATAATGTAGGATTCTAATGCTTAAAGAATAAAAATCAAAATCGGTCCCGTAGTTTCGGAGCCTATTCAATTCAAACAAACAAAAACAAATATTTTCTACTTAAACAATTGAAAATTTTGTGTGTCTGTAGGTTAATTTAGTACAATTCAGAAACTAGTAAAATAACTTTAAAAAGCAGAAAAAAAATTAAATTAAAAATTTAAAAAACCCCCGATACAAAAAGACCTCTAAAAAGAACAAAAATAATATTATTATGTACTTATTGAATTCGTTGCGTCGGGGGACCGTTTAATAAAGGAAGAAATTAAAATGCAAGTAAGTTAACAAGGCAAATAAAGAAATTACGATATCGAATTGTAATCTAAGTCCTCAATGATTAACTTCGTAATATATACACTACCAACGTACGTACATCGGTCCCCGACGCAACGACTTCAATAATTATATAATAATATTATTTTTGTTCTTTTTAGAGGTCTTTTTGTATCGGGGGTTTCTTAAATTTTTAATTTATTTTTTTAAATTATGATGAAGAAAAATAATAATAAATTACTTTCAGAAATGTTATTTAACATCTATGATGACATTAACCAACCAATAAAGGTTTTAAGAGTCACATTTGTTTAATTTAAAACTTAGGAATAGAAACCAATTCATTCTACTTTATAATATGTACAGGAACTTACACTTTATTTTTTAAAATCAAATTAATTTAAATTTTTTATAAGTATTATCACAAATTTTGCAAAAAGTAACCTATATCTGTCAAAAAAATATGTTTTAAATAATTATTTTCCTAATATAGTTTTTTGTCGAAGTAAACACTTCTTCGCTCTAATAAGGTAAGGCAATAATTATAAATGGTAGAAAAGAAATAACATTAATTAATCTTGGAAATAAGTATTGTTCGTTAAATATCTAATTTGAAAATAATATATTTATTTATTTTTTATTTTGTAATTTGTCAACAAACAATCGGGAAAACTAAAACTTTGTTAAATGAAGGAACGAAACATTTCAGTAGCATTATTTTAGTTCCAAACGCTGTATTTTTGGAGTTTCTTCTTAAGAATGGATATTGATATAAGACGCTCAGTATGAGAAAATTTAAGGTGTAAAATCTACTGTACGAGTGACCTTGCTACGTTTTTGGTGCGCAACGTTTTGTGCGCAATTGTCTAATTGGTTGTCGCTTATCAGTGTCTTGTTGTTATAAATATCAATAATTAATATTGTTATTGTGAAGTTATAAACTTTATGATGGAATAAACTATGGCAGAAAGGGGTACCTTTCATAAGGTATCAATCTTTTTACAGTTAAATAAGCTTTGCGTCTGTTTAGATAATCGTGCTTGACGTAAATTCCAGTCGTGCGTCGGAGCTGACACACACAATTATTTTATGATTAGTTGAAACTTTAATATGATTACTGTTTAAAAATTTTGTTGACATGTCATTTTAAAATAAGCTACAGACTTCTAAACTTTTCCCGCCTTTAAAAAATACATTACTTTACGCTTTTATTGTTTGCCATCTGACACAAAACTATATAAGTTATGAAAACTTTGTATTATGAATATTTGAGTTAACATGACTATTAAAACTGTAGTTAAATTATATAACAAGTTAAATACTGCACAGCATATATTACTATTTTTGTTAAAATGTTAGTAAAATTAAATATACTTAGCAATTACAACCAAAAAGAAACATAAATCATTATTAATAGTAATGTATCCCCAGCTCGCTAAAAGCGTGACTATGAGACTTATATCATTTATTCTTGGTTTATAAATAAACTTTATTTTTGATACAATAAGTTCTGATAAGATGGATGGGTAGATGAAGAAGAAACCTCCATTGTTGTATAACTAAAAGTACTAGGAAACATATGTTTTAAAACTTCTTGGTGATTAATATACTGATAATAGTAGGACCAATAACTGAAATATAAAATTGGATTCTACCATTGATCTTGATTTTACTTTAGATAACTGAAACCAGTAATTAACAACGTCTTCGAAGCCACACCTTAGCAAGGAAAGTGAAAAGGTGAAGATCTTGAAAATTCACGCTGATCATATGGACAGTTGTATGTCGTCTCTTTCCTCATCAATATAACAAAAAAACTATTCATATAACCTTAGAAAATAAAACTAAGAACTTTGTGATATCATGTTTTAATAGAATAATAAACAATATGTTTTTGAAATATAGTAGTTTTATCGTGTCAACTAATAAACCATCATTAAATATTCACTGGGAATATAACAATATATAATATAGAGAGCAATTTATCTGACCAGACGGACCTATTAATCTTCAGTAATTAGTCAGTAAGGGTTGACGTGACGTCACAGGCACGTTTACACCCACACACGCATGCAGTCAGTTAGCGATAATTAAGGGACACATTCTAGTTTATTAGTTTAGATTTCTGTTCATTATTATGTTTATATGCAAAATATTTTTCACTTAGTTCATGTCAAAATTTGTTATTAATTATTTATTTATTTATTTTCAATATCTTTGTACCAACGGTATACAAAGTAAAAAGAATAGTGTCATAAATAAAATATCAAAAAACTATCTTGGATATTTTTCTACGTGATAAAAAAATTTTCTGGACTTGTCAATCTAACTTGTTTTTCCTATCAATAATATTAATTTTAGAATAATTCATTAAGATATTATTAAAGTGATTGTCCTGCTGCTCATATCTGTCAATAAAATATATTTAACTACCGATACTTTGCATCTCACGCTTTTTGCGTCCTAACAACTTTATAAAACGTCAACTGTTAAAAGTACACTGTTTATCTTCGGTACGAGCCTGTCTACTAGATATTGGTTACAAACTGTAGACGGCGTTCCAAACGAAGTCCCGGATACATGATCAGGGACTTACATATTATAGATATTATCTCCATATATAACAAAAGGAAATATATTGACCCACGTTAAGTTCAATTTATTTATTATACTGGCAATGGAAATGTTTATGTGATGAAGGGTTCTATTTTTAAACTTGTATATAATATGCTAAATTGTAAGTAGGAGTGGCACCACCACCACCTTGGACAATATTAAGTTGTGAAAGAACAAATATATCATAAAATAGTAGAGAAATATTCTAGTTTATAATATAGCATTTACATAACATTTCACATATATTTATAATAATACTACGTTAAAAAAGTAAATAAAAAATGTTAAGTTAAACGGTTTTATATTGCAGATAAATGTACTAAAAGCTAAAAAATAATTTAATGGATACAGTCATGGATACCAATATAATATATAATATATATATAATATAATATCAGGACAAATTACACACATTGATCTATTATTTGCTTGTGTTAAGGGTGTTAGACAACGATACAAATACATAGAAATACACATATAAATACTTAGAATATATTTAATAAACGACCAAACCCAGAAACACAGACATCTATGCTTATCACATAAATGCCTGTCTCCGGCGGGAATCGTACCCGAGCCCCATTGCGCCGTGACACGTAAGGCGTCTGCGCTAACCACTCGACCAACGGGGCGGTAAACATTGTTATATTTTCAAAATAAAGTAACTCGTAATCTATTCACTCTCTGGCAATATCTATGGTCACATAAATTCTTAAAAATGCATTATATATTTATGTAAACACCTATGACAAAAGATGTCATTTTTGAAATATACAAATCTTAAACATATGCATTGATTAAACTAAAATATAATCGTGGGGCACGAGTACTGGACGTTTTTACGGTCGACCCCCCAGAGGTCCAATAGAGGGGTAAGGCTATTTACAACAAGATGTGCCTGAATCTTGAGAGGAAAACGAATAACTATAATTGCATAAGTTGATAAAAAATGCTATGCAATAGTTTTACCATGACAGTCCCCGAGTGCCGCACGTTTTTTTTAAAGAAATATATATGATTAATTGAGTCACAGTTGAGTGCGTTTTCGAATATTAAAAAGATTTGTTGACTTCTCATCCCAATATTAGAAGTGAAGCAGCAAAATAATTAAAGTTTAATAAACTTAATCAGCAGATTACATATATTTTATTATATTAAACATTTAAAAATATACAAACATCAGTAGATAATTCTCATCATCAGGAAGAAAACCGGGTCAAAAACCAGCTTTTTATTTTATTGAAACAGAAAATAATTTCAATAATAAATAAATAAAAAAAAAACATAAACACAAAAAAAAATATTTTTAACTTCTAGTACTATTTTATACTATTAGTTTTATTTTTTATTAGTCTTACATTTTTATGTTAAATGCACCATTTAAATACACTATGAGCTTACGACATTTCAATGCAGAAAGTCAGATCATTTATATTTAAGTTTCTTTCATCACTTGAAAAGGTAACATCATTATTTTATTACTGATCTCCTTTAGTATTCAATTGAGTTTTCATTTTGCAATATTCCGCAATATTCGACAAAGAATTCGTAGATATTGAATAGTGTACTAGCGATTAGTAGACGAAATATTTTTATTTAAGCGGAGAATGTTTTATTTTATTATAAGTTTTATTATAAGAAATAAAATATAAAAGGCTCATGAAAATCTGTTAAAAAGTTTTAATATGCGGTCTTGTCACAAAGACATTGAGAAAAAGAATGGGTCTAAATAACAAGAAATGTTAACTAAGTCTTTTACACTTTATGATCTAACATTGCGTTTTTGACACAAGACAGTAAATGCAGTAAAAGTGCTAAAATGCTCTACTCTGCAAAGTAGTATCATCTGTAGTCATCTGCCAAAATGCCCAATTAGGTTACTATTGTTGTATCTAGTTACATTATGATCTTAGAACGTAAAAAAATCTAATTTTAAATATAAAATGAATAGATCATTTTCTTTAAAATAAGTTTATAGTTTTGTCTCGAAATTTATGATTTTCAATTTTTTTGACGATTTTAACCCTTCTTAATAAGAAAATGATTTGAAACACATTGGTTTTGCTGTATTAGAGGTATATTTTATCACACAACAAACGTCACTTGTTGCTTACTTTCAGCAACCTAAAGGAAGATGTTGGGATTAAAAAGTCTAGTAGCGGTTGGACATATTATAGCATTTCACTCACCGTGCGATATGTCGTTTTGATTCCTTATTCTACGGTGAATTTCACATTGTATTTCACACAATACTGACAGTTAAATATATCACTTTGCACATAGATATAAAGTTTTTTTTGTATATTAAAGGCATAAAAACTAAGACATAAGAGCAGATAAAAACTTGATATTTTCTAGAATATAATTTGATTTTATGTCGAATTATACATTTTATATTTCAATAAGCCCCACAGAAAAGTAGACTTTTTTATTTTTACACCACTCAGGTGGTAAGAATATTAAAATAATATTAGTTAAAATGACAATTTACAAGATACTACTCGTGCTACAAACAATCATTTCTGTTTTAAATTACATGTCAGCTGCTACATTTCATGATATGCGATTACTGTATACGTTACATCTAGTTCCTTTTAATAAACAAGCTCAGAGGAATAGATATTTCTATACAATGTAATAAAATATGAATTAAAATATATAAGATGTAGTTAAACTTAGAGAACAGATATAAAACATTTTTTGTAGCATTTATAATATGTGGCAAAAATAAATATAATAAGTACAATCTAATTGTTTGAAAAATGAACTAAAACATTAAAACAAAAGCAAATATACATTTTTTTAGTGACAAACGTTTTATTTATATCCAAAAATATAAATTGCAAAGAATTTTTATACTTACTCTATGCAAAATTTATATTTTCTGCACACGAAACTCAGCTGCTTTTATTTAATAGAATATATTTGTTTAGAAGTTTATTAGTGTTCGTTATAGTATATTTTTTATTGTTATCTCCAAACGAATTAATAAATAATAATAATAAATATTTATTGTCACTCAGCCACAGTACATCACTGGCCTCCACACTAGGATTCCTTGTCGTGGAGACTATTCTCTTTCGTCTTAAAATACATAAAAGCATAAATTTTAAAGTAAACATACAACTCCCGATTTTTATTAGGCTTGTAATGTACCCAAAGGCTAAAAATGGAACCCCTAAGACTTTTCTTCAACAAGGTGCTATGTAAAGAAAAATTCGCCAACTTATTGTTTTCTTTAATTACATTTAATCCAATACATTGTCTTACTTCAATTTGTTGGATTTAGTTGCAAATCTCAAACTGTATTATGTTATACCTTATATGTTATGTTGTACGTGTTAAACTGTATTGTATTATATTATGTTATACTACTGTTGTATAATACTGGGTTATGTATTTTTACAGACAGGCGCACAGACGCACCAGAAACGCACGACGCACTATACTACGTATAAAGGCTCAGATCTGATCGTAAGTTTGGAAGGTATTTTTCATTAAAATTAGTTTTTCAAAATTAAGAGTAATTTAAACTTCAAAGGCACGATTAAACTGAAATCAATATTTTTTTTTTAAGTAATTTTGTTATTAAGTCTTGTTCTCGTTCCATGTTAATTGTAATATTTTAAATCACGATTTGCAAAGTATCTTAATTATATATTTTTTCATGTTATTATATAAAATAATACTAAACATGACAACTCAAACTTCATTTATTGAGCTTAGATCATGTCTTTTCAGAAGGATTTTAAGTCACTGTAATACCAATTCCTTGTTAAGTATACTTCTACTTAGATATGCTACTTGAATAAAATTCTAATTATTATTATTTTTTTGTGAATAAAAATCTATAACGACTTGTATTTTAAAAATAATCAGAAGTTCTTTAATTTCAAACAGAATTGAAAAAGTAAAACGATCAAGTCACATAAAACTATTCCGTCTTGATATTATACAGAGTTCCCAATTGGACAATACATTTACCGCCATTAGGCTTTATGGAGCCATCTTAGTATTGCAAAGATCTCTGCATCGTTGGCTCGCAGCCAGCTCACATTATTCATTTACATACTCCCAATTGACTTCCGCATACTTGGGCTACCTGCACTAGAATTTACTAAATATATTCAATTAAGATCACATAGTTTCTAAACAAAGATATTGATTCAGATAATATCTCATCAGGATTGATTGATAAAGGGTTTATATAAGATACCTACGCTCTAAAATTTCTAAAGAATAAAATGTTTATCTACACGTAATTAGTTACAGAATTATGATAAAAAACTGTTGGTCTTAACGTTATTTTTGGTCTGTGACTACAATTTTGTTTTTCTTTTATTGTATCTATTTTCAAATGTTTCTTTGTATTTTTTTCCGAGTAGAAAACTACGGGGACAGTTAAAATAAACTAAATGTTTCCACAGATTTAAAGACTAACTAAATAACGTCCATATTTTCAAAGCAACTATAATTTTTAATAATCTGATTTAAAAAAGCAATTTATCATAATTTATACTAAAAATGTTAACGCTTCGAATCTTTTGAACAAATAAGTAGATCGTTAGTAAAAGTTCGAAGTTGTGAGTTGGAAGAAGTTGTAAATTACACCATTTTAACAAAGAAGACTGATCAGTTGAATCATAAGTGGGTTCGTTCTGATGAAAGAATAATAAGGAGTAAAGAAGTACTTTACAATCATATTTTTTAGAATTGATGGAAAAGATTTATAGAAAAAAAAATAATCATAATGTTATAGAATATTTTATACTAATCCAGTTCTTTTTGATTGATTGAAACACAACAAAATAATTAAAGAAACATCTACATTTATTATATTATGTCTACATGACGTCATATTACTATTTATAAAAATAAATTAAATTCATTGTACAAGTAGTACTTCTTGTAACCTTTGCTTTTTTTTAAAACGAATTTAAATGTCATTGCAAAATTTTTGTTTAAATTAAAATTTTTGAAAGTAACTGAAATATCATTGCTAATAAATATTTTTAATTTAATATATTAATTTAACATAATATTTGTTATTTGTTGTTTTGTATCTAAAATAGTGCGTATAACATAAAAAAAGCATTCGTGAAACAAAATACTCAACAAAATAATAGAATGATTATTCATAACACATTTGCCTTTGAAGTGAATGTGATATAAAAGTCTTACATTTGACTTGACGGTAGGTTATATCTACACGTTTCTTAAAATAAATAATAGTAATATAACAATTTATAATGTGTAAAAAATTTAATTTCATTTCCAATACGTGGCTTTTTTAGATGAGCCTAATAAAAATATTTTACGTTGTCAAAATTTTCCAATTATCAATTTTTCAAATAATCAATCAAATAATTATCAATCATAAAATAATAAGTAAAGCATATATCCCAACATAATTTGAACTAAATACCGGTTTTGAACTAAATGGTATGCATTTGTCATTGTTCGTTGAAGGAGAACAACAGATACGCTTCAGATGAATTGTCTAGTTCCTCTCTAGACATGGTCTTCCAACAATCGCACTAACGACGTACTAATGTACTAAACATTTCAATTATTATATTGTTATGAACTACAATACCCATTGTAGAACTATTTATCAATTACAGCTTTCATTGCTTTAATATTTACTTTAATTCGTTTTAGTTTCTAAATTTATCGTGTATCTACTATATCCACTTGTAAATTTGGTTTGTAATATACCTACATATATTTTTTAATTTTGTCCAGCTAATTTAGTAATATATTGAATTATACTTCAGGAAATTAGTTATGTTCATTTTGATACGGAAGGATTATAATTGGCTTTTCAGTATGTTAAGTTTGTGTTTGTGCAACAATTACTAAAATGAACTGTATTTAAGAAAAGGAAACCTATTTCATGTAATATTTTCTAGTGTTTTTATCTCAAATATAATGTTTTGTAGAAGGCAATCATTTCAAATGAAATCCTTTCACACTTTCTTGTTTTTTATGTAAGATGGAAGAAATCAAGAAGAATTGTAAATGAATTATTTGATGAAGAATGCTTTATCACTAGGAATAATTTAAATGAAACCCTTTTAGACTTGTCTCAATAAATTAAAATAATTACTTTAAATGACTTTGAAATAACTGCCGTTTGCAACGTCCACCTAAAATTAAAACTGTTCATTTGTTTGTGTTTTATTGATTTTAAATAGATAACAGTACTTTGACTGTACATTGAAAGATAATTTTGATATTATTACTTTATTATACGTTAAATGCCAGAAGTATCTATTGAATTAATTTCAAAACTGTTAACTTTAGATTCTTACGATATTATACGTACAGGAAATAATGATTATAGCTACTTTTAATGTCAACATACAAGCTAAATTATGCGTTCGAATCTTAATAATTGATTACACTCTTTGAGTGATCCCACCGATAACGAATAGACCTTATATCTTATATATAAAATTCTCGTGTCACAATGTTAGTCTCCATACTCCTCCGAAACGGCTTGACCGATTCCTCTGAAATTTGGTAAGCATATTAGGTAGGTCTGAGAATCGGCTAACATCTATTTTTCACACCCCTAAATAATAAGGGTGGTCCACCCCTCAATTTTTTTTTTTCATTTTTTTGACAATTTTTTTTTTTATTTTTTTATGATACGATATTCAAAAATACATACAACCCTAAGTTTTTGCCCTTCTATCACCAACCCCTATTTTTTAATAATTATTTTAGTAATTTAATTAATTTTTATAATTTTCCGCGCTTTTACTCTGGATACTCATTGGCCAGACTATATCGGTGTAACTACCCAGTGAACAACGCGGAGTAGAGATGAGACCGAACCGGTATCCTGTTTCTCTCACTCCCTCCACTGTTGTCGGCCATCATTAATGTTTATGTATCAAACTTAGTAGTGACGTTTAGAATTGTTATTTTTTTATGTCAGTGTAACTCTCATTATTAATTATAAATTAATACTAATAATAACTCTCTTAAATTAATCATAAAATTAATTAATTAATAGTAAATTAATAATATAAGATAATATTAATAATATCTGTTATTATTAATTATAACCTAAAAATACTCAACGCGTGTCAGGGGCTCCTACCAACAACGACTTTTGTGTTGTTGTAAGTATATATTTTTTTATACTCAAATTGTTGTTAATAACAATATAATTACGATGTTTTTCACTCTAAAGTAATTTTGTTAGTTCTAATTATGTGTATTTTGTACAGCGAACAATGCCACGAAAACGCAAAGGGGCTAATTTGAGCCGTAATACAAGTGAAACCAGAAGCAAGAGAAATTTAAGATCCGAAAGAACTGAAGAAGAAATCCAGCAAGAAAATACTGATGCACGTGTGAGCATGGCGCAATTGCGTCAAGAACAATCTGAAGATACACGAGCTGAACGCAATAAAGTGATAAGATTACAACAACGACAATCACGCCGATTCACAGCCAATAGACGCAGAACAAACAACCAGCAACGCCAACAGATACACCGAGCATTTACATATGATTCATTCCTGCGGCTAGCATTCCAGTATGAGCCTGATGTGGAATATTATGCCCATACAAAAGTGGTGATTGGTTCTATGGACAACGAATGTTCAAATTGTCATGCTCTTAAATTTAAAAACGAGCCAGCTGGGATGTGTTGCGCGTCAGGAAAAGTTCAACTACCCGACATTGAAACACCACCGGAACCATTGAACGGTTTACTTATCGGCACGGATCCAGATTCTAACGTGTTCTTGAAGTCCATTCGAACATTCAATTCATGCTTTCAAATGACATCGTTCGGAGCAACAGAAATAGTTCGAAATACTAATTCACTTGGTCAACAATACAATTCTACATTTAAAATTAGAGGCCAAGTTTATCATAAAATAGGCTCATTACTGCCAATGCCAAACGAAGCACATAAATTTTTACAAATCTACTTTATGGGCGGCGAGGATTCCGGAAGCGCACTTGCCAATCGTGTGAATGCACGTTGTGACTAAAACAACCTTGATTCATTTTTTGCTAAACGCATCGTGAGCGAACTGGACGCTTTACTGAATGAGCACAATGAATTGTTGAAAATATTCAAATCACACATGCATAAATTACAAAACGATAACCACGCTATTGTCATTAATCCTGATAAAACACCAGCTGGAGAGCATATTCGTAGATTTAATGCACCTGTTGTTGACGACGTTGCGAGAATCATGGTTGGCGATTGTACAGGCGTACGAGAAATTGTGGTTCGTAGAAGGAGTAATAATCTTCAGTTCATTGCTGATACACATCGTTCATATGATGCTCTCCAATATCCACTAATGTTCTGGAAGGGACAAGACGGATACTGCATAAATATCAAATAACGCGATCCCGTATCAGGTACTTCATTCATTTTAAACTTGATTACTAATTAAAAAAAAAATATTTATCGTAATTGATTTAATCTAATATTTAAAAATATATTATTACAGGAGCCGAAACAAACAAGAACGTTAGCTCGAAAGATTATTATGCGTACCGATTGATGATTCGACGCGGCCGGGACAACGTCATTCTACGATGTCGCGAGCTTTGTCAACAATTCATGGTCGGCATGTACGCCAAGATAGAAGGCGAACGACTACGATACTTACGATATAATCAACTCAAGCTGCGTGCGGAAGAGTACATTCACTTGCGGGACGCTATTAACAACAACGCTGACGCTGCCGAAATTGGTAACTCTGTCATTCTACCATCATCGTATGTTGGCAGTCCACGTCATATGCAAGAATATATACAGGATGCTCTGACTTTCGTGCGCGAATATGGACGACCGTGTTTATTTATCACGTTTACATGTAATCCAAAATGGCCAGAGATTGAATCTTTGCTATTGCCTGGCCAAAATTCAATCCATCGTCATGACGTTACAGCACGTGTGTTCAAACCAAAGTTGAAGTCTTTAATAAGTTTCATTACTAAATTACATGTATTCGGCCGCACACGTTGCTGGCTGTATTCAGTTGAGTGGCAAAAGCGAGGATTACCTCATGCTCACATTTTGGTTTGGTTAATCGATAAAATCCGTCCTGAAGAAATCGATAGTATCATTTCTGCAGTACTTCCAGATCCGTCTACTGACCAACTGCTGTTTGATATTGTTACAGCGAACATGATTCATGGTCCATGCGGTACTCTTAATCGTACATCGCCTTGCATGGCAGATGGAAAATGCACTAAAAATTTCCCTAAAGATTTCACGAACGATACGATCACAAATGTCGACGGATATCCAATATATCGTCGAAGAAGTCCCGATAATGGCGGACGATCATTTATTAAAAATATCAACAACACAGACATTGACATTGATAATCGTTGGGTGGTACCATATTCACCTCTGTTGAGCAAGACATACAATGCTCATATTAATGTTGAGTTCTGAAGTTCTGTGAAGAGCATCAAATACATTTGCAAGTATGTCCATAAAGGAAGTGGTATGGCTGTGTTTAGAGTGGAAAATACTAACGTGAATGCTCAACCAGTGAATAAAAACGATGAAATAACACTTTATCAAATTGGTCGGTACATCAGCTCCAATGAAGCTGCTTGGCGTATCTTTGGTTTCCCAAAACGGCCAGCGTGTATTTTTCACGAACGAGACAGCAATTGATCGTGCTGTAAATCCACCTAAAACTACACTCACTGAATTTTTCGAATTGTGTAATCGTACGGATGATTTTGGTGCTTTTGCACGAACGTTACTCTATTCACAAGTACCATGCTATTTCACATGGGCTCAAACAAAAAAATGGATGCCCCGCAAGCAAGGCTCCCCAGTTGATGCATGTCCCAATTTATTTAAATCAAACGCTTTGAGGCGAGTATTTACAGTCAATCCAAAGCAAACTTAATGCTTTTATCTTCGATTGTTGTTGGTTAATATTACTGGCCCATTGTCATTTCAAGATATACGGAAAGTGAATGGGCAACAGTATTCAACGTATAAAGATGCGTGCCTTGCACTCGGCTTGCTGGAAGACGACAACCAGTGGGAATGTATGTTTGCTGAAGCAGCATTGAATTGTACAGCAATACAAATTCGTCTACTATTCGCTATAGTGTTAACTACATGTTTTCCAGCTCGAGCACAGATATTGTGGGATAATAACAAAGATTCAATGACTGATGATATATTGCATCAACATCGTATACGATGCAACGATGTAACGATAACGTTCAGCGACGCTATGTACAATGAAGCATTGATTGCTATTGAAGATCTCTGCATTATAATTGCTAATTTATCACTCAGTCATTTCGGTATGAATTCGCCAGATCGAGCTGTATCTGATTTCATGAACACGGAAATGAATCGTGAAATGCAGTACAACACTGTAGAAATGGCGGCGATTGTTACTCGCAATGTCCCATTAATGAATGAGGAACAAAAAATCATTTACGACCGCATTATGCTCGCAGTTTCAGCAGGACAAGGTGGATTCTTCTTTTTGGATGCACCAGGTGGAACTGGAAAAACATTCCTTATTTCGCTAATTCTTGCTGAAATACGATCAAATAATGGCATCGCATTGGCCGTTGCATCGTCAGGCATTGCTGCAACTTTATTGGATGGAGGCAGAACAGCTCATTCACTATTTAAGCTGCCATTAAATATTCAAAATAACGCTGACGGAGTGTGCAACATAAAAAAACAATCGTCCCTGGCCACCGTGCTGAAACAATGTAAAATTATCATCTGGGATGAATGTACTATGGCGCACAAACATTCACTTGAGACGTTGAACAGGACGTTAAAAGATATCAAAAACAACGACAAACTATTTGGCGGCACTCTGTTAGTCCTTTCAGGTGATTTCAGGCAAACACTTCCCGTCATTCCACGTTCAACATACGCTGATGAGATTAATGCTTGCTTAAAATCATCTACACTGTGGCGTAATGTTGAAAAAGTACAGCTGAAAGTAAATATGCGCGTTCAAATGCTTCAAGATCCATCCCCTGAAACATTCTCAAAACAACTCCTAGATATCGGTGATGGAAAAGTACTTATAGATGAGACTGGATGCGTAAAATTACCGACAGATTTTTGCACAATCGTTGACTCGCAAGACACTCTCATTGAAAAAATATTTCCTGATGTACACACACAGTACTTAAATCATGAGTGGCTTGCAGAAAGAGCAATTTTAGCGGCAAAAAATGTAGACGTTGACAATTTGAATCTGAAGATACAACAGTTATTGCCAGGGAACTTGGAATCATATAAATCTATTGACACAGTTTGTGATGCGAGCGAAACTGTAAATTTTCCGACAGAGTTTTTGAACTCACTGGATTTGCCAGGTGTGCCAGCGCATAATTTACAATTAAAGGTTGTATCTCCGATTATCATGCTTCGCAATTTGAACCCGCCACGGCTGTGCAACGGTACGCGATTGGTCATTCGAAAATTAATGAAGAACGTCATCGAAGCTAGCATTTTAAATGGAAAGTTCCGAGGTGAAAACATATTAATACCACGGATTCCTATAATACCTACGGATGTGCCAATTCAATTAAAACGTGTTCAGTTTCCAATTCGATTAGCATTTGCCATGACCATCAATAAATCCCAAGGCCAAACGATGTCGGTTTGTGGCTTAGATTTAGCAACGCCATGTTTTTCACACGGACAATTATACGTGGCATGCTTTCGAGTGGGTAAACCATCAAGTTTGTTTGTGTTAGCTAAAGATGGGCTAACAAAAAATATTGTTCACGCTGTAGCATTAAGAGACTGATATTTTTTGATAGTGTTGCGTTTCTTATCGAATAATGATACGTATATATATATTACAGAAATAAATTATAATGAATTATTAATAAATATAGTGCTTGGCGTTTGTTATTTCTATATTCCCTTATCGTTCACAGCATTACACACCTATTTCGTGCATATACCACATCCTTACACACTTAAAATAGGTTAGCATTAATCTCATCAGCGTATGTTGAACGTGGAATGACGGGAAGTGTTTGCCTGAAATCACCTGAAAGGACTAACAGAGTGCCGCCAAATAGTTTGTCGTTGTTTTTGATATCTTTTAACGTCCTGTTCAACGTCTCAAGTGAATGTTTGTGCGCCATAGTACATTCATCCCAGATGATAATTTTACATTGTTTCAGCACGGTGGCCATGGACGATTGTTTTTTTATGTTGCACACTCCGTCAGCGTTATTTTGAATATTTAATGGCAGCTTAAATAGTGAATGAGCTGTTCTGCCTCCATCCAATAAAGTTGCAGCAATGCCTGACGATGCAACGGCCAATGCGATGCCATTATTTGATCGTATTTCAGCAAGAATTAGCGAAATAAGGAATGTTTTTCCAGTTCCACCTGGAGCATCCAAAAAGAAGAATCCACCTTGTCCTGCTGAAACTGCGAGCATAATGCGGTCGTAAATGATTTTTTGTTCCTCATTCATTAATGGGACATTGCGAGTAACAATCGCCGCCATTTCTACAGTGTTGTACTGCATTTCACGATTCATTTCCGTGTTCATGAAATCAGATACAGCTCGATCTGGCGAATTCATACCGAAATGACTGAGTGATAAATTAGCAATTATAATGCAGAGATCTTCAATAGCAATCAATGCTTCATTGTACATAGCGTCGCTGAACGTTATCGTTACATCGTTGCATCGTATACGATGTTGATGCAATATATCATCAGTCATTGAATCTTTGTTATTATCCCACAATATCTGTGCTCGAGCTGGAAAACATGTAGTTAACACTATAGCGAATAGTAGACGAATTTGTATTGCTGTACAATTCAATGCTGCTTCAGCAAACATACATTCCCACTGGTTGTCGTCTTCCAGCAAGCCGAGTGCAAGGCACGCATCTTTATACGTTGAATACTGTTGCCCATTCACTTTCCGTATATCTTGAAATGACAATGGGCCAGTAATATTAACCAACAACAATCGAAGATAAAAGCATTAAGTTTGCTTTGGATTGACTGTAAATACTCGCCTCAAAGCGTTTGATTTAAATAAATTGGGACATGCATCAACTGGGGAGCCTTGCTTGCGGGGCATCCATTTTTTTGTTTGAGCCCATGTGAAATAGCATGGTACTTGTGAATAGAGTAACGTTCGTGCAAAAGCACCAAAATCATCCGTACGATTACACAATTCGAAAAATTCAGTGAGTGTAGTTTTAGGTGGATTTACAGCACGATCAATTGCTGTCTCGTTCGTGAAAAATACACGCTGGCCGTTTTGGGAAACCAAAGATACGCCAAGCAGCTTCATTGGAGCTGATGTACCGACCAATTTGATAAAGTGTTATTTCATCGTTTTTATTCACTGGTTGAGCATTCACGTTAGTATTTTCCACTCTAAACACAGCCATACCACTTCCTTTATGGACATACTTGCAAATGTATTTGATGCTCTTCACAGAACTTCAGAACTCAACATTAATATGAGCATTGTATGTCTTGCTCAACAGAGGTGAATATGGTACCACCCAACGATTATCAATGTCAATGTCTGTGTTGTTGATGTTTTTAATAAATGATCGTCCGCCATTATCGGGACTTCTTCGACGATATATTGGATATCCGTCGACATTTGTGATCGTATCGTTCGTGAAATCTTTAGGGAAATTTTTAGTGCATTTTCCATCTGCCATGCAAGGCGATGTACGATTAAGAGTACCGCATGGACCATGAATCATGTTCGCTGTAACAATATCAAACAGCAGTTGGTCAGTAGACGGATCTGGAAGTACTGCAGAAATGATACTATCGATTTCTTCAGGACGGATTTTATCGATTAACCAAACCAAAATGTGAGCATGAGGTAATCCTCGCTTTTGCCACTCAACTGAATACAGCCAGCAACGTGTGCGGCCGAATACATGTAATTTAGTAATGAAACTTATTAAAGACTTCAACTTTGGTTTGAACACACGTGCTGTAACGTCATGACGATGGATTGAATTTTGGCCAGGCAATAGCAAAGATTCAATCTCTGGCCATTTTGGATTACATGTAAACGTGATAAATAAACACGGTCGTCCATATTCGCGCACGAAAGTCAGAGCATCCTGTATATATTCTTGCATATGACGTGGACTGCCAACATACGATGATGGTAGAATGACAGAGTTACCAATTTCGGCAGCGTCAGCGTTGTTGTTAATAGCGTCCCGCAAGTGAATGTACTCTTCCGCACGCAGCTTGAGTTGATTATATCGTAAGTATCGTAGTCGTTCGCCTTCTATCTTGGCGTACATGCCGACCATGAATTGTTGACAAAGCTCGCGACATCGTAGAATGACGTTGTCCCGGCCGCGTCGAATCATCAATCGGTACGCATAATAATCTTTCGAGCTAACGTTCTTGTTTGTTTCGGCTCCTGTAATAATATATTTTTAAATATTAGATTAAATCAATTACGATAAATATTTTTTTTTTAATTAGTAATCAAGTTTAAAATGAATGAAGTACCTGATACGGGATCGCGTTATTTGATATTTATGCAGTATCCGTCTTGTCCCTTCCAGAACATTAGTGGATATTGGAGAGCATCATATGAACGATGTGTATCAGCAATGAACTGAAGATTATTACTCCTTCTACGAACCACAATTTCTCGTACGCCTGTACAATCGCCAACCATGATTCTCGCAACGTCGTCAACAACAGGTGCATTAAATCTACGAATATGCTCTCCAGCTGGTGTTTTATCAGGATTAATGACAATAGCGTGGTTATCGTTTTGTAATTTATGCATGTGTGATTTGAATATTTTCAACAATTCATTGTGCTCATTCAGTAAAGCGTCCAGTTCGCTCACGATGCGTTTAGCAAAAAATGAATCAAGGTTGTTTTAGTCACAACGTGCATTCACACGATTGGCAAGTGCGCTTCCGGAATCCTCGCCGCCCATAAAGTAGATTTGTAAAAATTTATGTGCTTCGTTTGGCATTGGCAGTAATGAGCCTATTTTATGATAAACTTGGCCTCTAATTTTAAATGTAGAATTGTATTGTTGACCAAGTGAATTAGTATTTCGAACTATTTCTGTTGCTCCGAACGATGTCATTTGAAAGCATGAATTGAATGTTCGAATGGACTTCAAGAACACGTTAGAATCTGGATCCGTGCCGATAAGTAAACCGTTCAATGGTTCCGGTGGTGTTTCAATGTCGGGTAGTTGAACTTTTCCTGACGCGCAACACATCCCAGCTGGCTCGTTTTTAAATTTAAGAGCATGACAATTTGAACATTCGTTGTCCATAGAACCAATCACCACTTTTGTATGGGCATAATATTCCACATCAGGCTCATACTGGAATGCTAGCCGCAGGAATGAATCATATGTAAATGCTCGGTGTATCTGTTGGCGTTGCTGGTTGTTTGTTCTGCGTCTATTGGCTGTGAATCGGCGTGATTGTCGTTGTTGTAATCTTATCACTTTATTGCGTTCAGCTCGTGTATCTTCAGATTGTTCTTGACGCAATTGCGCCATGCTCACACGTGCATCAGTATTTTCTTTTCTGGATTTCTTCTTCAGTTCTTTCGGATCTTAAATTTCTCTTGCTTCTGGTTTCACTTGTATTACGGCTCAAATTAGCTCCTTTGCGTTTTCGTGGCATTGTTCGCTGTACAAAATACACATAATTAGAACTAACAAAATTACTTTAGAGTGAAAAACATCGTAATTATATTGTTATTAACAACAATTTGAGTATAAAAAAATATATACTTACAACAACACAAAAGTCGTTGTTGGTAGGAGCCCCTGACACGCGTTGAGTATTTTTAGGTTATAATTAATAATAACAGATATTATTAATATTATCTTATATTATTAATTTACTATTAATTAATTAATTTTATGATTAATTTAAGAGAGTTATTATTATGTAGTATTAATTTATAATTAATAATGAGAGTTACACTGACATAAAAAAATAATTCAATTCTAAACGTCACTACTAAGTTTGATACATAAACATTAATGATGGCCGACAACAGTGGAGGGAGTGAGAGAAACAGGATACCGGTTCGGTCTCATCTCTACTCCGCGTTGTTCACTGGGTAGTTACACCGATATAGTCTGGCCAATGAGTATCCAGAGTAAAAGCGCGGAAAATTATAAAAATTAATTAAATTACTAAAATAATTATTAAAAAATAGGGGTTGATGATAGAAGGGCAAAAACTTAGGGTTGTATGTATTTTTGAATATCGTCTCATAAAAAAAAAAAAAAAAAAAAAATTGTCAAAAAAATGAAAAAAAAAAATTGAGGGGTGGACCACCCTTATTATTTAGGGGTGTGAAAAATAGATGTTAGCCGATTCTCAGACCTACCTAATATGCTTACCAAATTTCAGAGGAATCGGTCAAGCCGTTTCGGAGGAGTATGGGGACTAACATTGTGTAAATAATGACATGTAATTGAGTGATCCCACCGATAACGAATAGTCCTTATATAAATCTATAAATCTTTTAATGTTTCTACTCTTTTTAAATTCTAATTTAATTTTTATTAATTTTATGTTACAAACTTATCCTTCCCTATATTTCATTTCTTAAACATTTATATTAGTGACGTCACAGTCATTTTACTAACTTTCAAAAATTGTTTTCACAAAACTCAATAAGTGTGTTGTTTAATTAATGCCTTTATTTAATTGAAAGTAATGAATGGACGACTTAAAAAATAGTTTTAAAGTATTAGCAACATAGAAGATGTTTATGATAAAATGCATTAAAACATAACTCATATAAAATACAAATCCTAACAATAGTGATATAGTTAAAACAGAATATATTTTTTAGATTTTATTAAATAGTTGGTAAAAGTTAAAATAACGATTTTAAGCAATAAGGCATTCCTAAGTTCCTTTTCTGATGTTTTTATCAAGATTGAAATAACATAAATAAACATATTAAATTTAGTGTTTCATGTAACGAATAACATTTAGTTGAAACATTGGTTAACGTAGAATAGTGAGGATAGGACTATGTGTAATACCTACCATATCATACCATTTCATACTCACGTCAATTATGTCGGAATTTGGCCCGATTACCTTCAAACGTATCCGTGGTTCTTACTTACGGGCTTAAAGCATTGCGGAATCGTGGATTACATACTTGAAGCTAAAATCTATTGAGTTCAATAATTTGTGCATAATACAGATCATACATTGCTTATATATGTGGTAAAATTACGAATTTATTTTATATAAATGTAAGTATGTTATAGCATTAAACTTTAGGCTATTAACTGTTTTAGAATATTAAATAATTGTTATAAGAAGATCAAAATGATTATATAATTTATAATTGACAACGGTTTCTCTCTAACGTGAGAAAGCTTTCTCTGTGGTCTGAATTATTTGCCGTAATGTTATTGCCGCTGTGTTTTCGTTAACCCTCATCAACCTTTATATCGTACACATTGATTAAAGCTTATTTGAATTTTTAAAGTAGTGAAATTCTATATTCAAAATTCATCTCTAAATGTGCTTGGCATGTATAGATTAATGGACTGTCATGGAAATCGAGCGAACTTTGAGTATTGAACTCTGTCGTGAAACTGCCCTCTACGAATATATGAATTGAAAGAATAAAGGAAGCTTCGTTCTTTATTCTTTCAATTCATATACTTTTTTTTATTGCATTTATTATTTATTATATACATTATGAAAATCATAAAAAAGAAAATTCATTTTGATCTATTAACATTATTAAGCGCCTGGAACGATGGTTTTTCGCATTTGTATTTCATTTATTTAGTTATATATTTAAAAAAACTTTATTGCACATAAAATTATTACAACAAGAAATTACAATAGAGATGCAGATACAATAAGACATTTTCGTGCACAGGCGGTCTTATCGCTTAAAAGAGATCTCTTACAGGGATAGTCCAAGCACATTTCAACGAAAATAAGAAATTATATATAAGGACACAATATAATTAAATAATAATGATAAATATAAAACAATAACAAACTAGAAACAAAAATGCCAGTCTTATATACATATTATATAGCTTAATCTTGGCGTACTTTTTAAAGATGCTGTGAAGATGAAATAAATATTGTTTTAAGATATTTAAGTTGCCTTGTTTCATACAACATATTATAACAGATATATTCCAGGGTGATGAAGAAGATATATCTTAATACACAAGCTTGTAAACTGACGAGACGCGGCTCGAATCACTGACTTTATAGTTTACGCTGCCTCTGTACACTTTCATCAATCATGTAAGAACTGAAAATGTACCTTATGGTTTATATAACAGCGTTTCTTTTTAAATAAGGAAATATTTGTATACTTTAACGGACAAACCATAAGGAAGCAAAAATCTTCATTGAAAATACTGCTAAAAGACAAGTCCACAATATGTATGTATGTATGTGAGTATCGCATTTATAACTTTCAATCTTTTGTGAAGCGACGATGTTGTTAACGATAATATATTCACGAATAAGGTTTAATATTCAAATTTGTTTACGACAAAAAGATTATCATATATTTTCATTACAACCAATTTGTGGACTTCGATGTTTCTCTGAAGCTTTTAACACACTCGTAAATCATACAAGGTTACATTGATCTAACAGAGATGAAATGAACGATGATGTAATAATACGTAAAAATGGAAACGTGTGAAACGTGTTTAAAATAAATACTTACTATAAATAATAGTAAGTATTTATTTTACGTACCGTACGTTTCACGTACATAAATATGTACAAACATTTTGTTGTTGTTTATTATAAAATTGAATGTGTTTTAATTTTTTATATTAAACATTTAACAAAATGAGAACAACAGTTTGGAAAAAAAATAACTTCTTTTAAAAACTACTATCAGACAAAGATTTTTGTTATGATCTTGTACATATTTCAACGGGGCTTAACAATCAAATAGAACTTAAAGTGAAACTTAAAGTGTTAGAAGTAAAAATCCATCGAGACTTATAACAACATTTTTAGATACACGCGAGAGAAAGAGAGAGAGAGCACGTCGATTGTAAATGAAAAGAAAAATGAAATTTCGTAAACTATAATATTTTGGCACCATTTATTTTTAGAGACTTTGTAAGAATTTAGGGCAATAAATTCACAAAAAATGTATTGTGTATTTTATTGAAATAGACAGGCATTGTAAACAATATTTTCTATGTATTTTATTCTTATAATGAAGAAATATTACGGATTAGCAATTCGGAAAACTTTCAAATAAACAGGGATTCGTCGATGATTTTTTATTGCAATAATTAAATCGGTCGCTGAGGAGCATGTGAAAAGTTTAACCCTTTACCCGAATGGCCGCTTTGAACACATAAAGGGTCTAGGTGGCTCCTTTACCTTTCCTATTAAATATGGCTACGAACCCTTTAAATTGATTTGCAAAAATTGCGTAATTGTTTTTCGTAAATTTTATCGCAAAAAATATTACCATGCCAGGGATGATATACAGATTAACTCTGACAACAGAATCAGGGCAACCTTATTACTTTCTTACTCAGATGACACAATTACGTACAAATTGGTATTAAATAAAGGAAAAAATATATTAGCCTTGAAAATCTTCAATATTGATGGCGCCATTTAATGATCGACCCTTCTTTAGGGTCAGATTTTCAAATCTCATCTGATTTCTATGGTAAAGTTAAAATAGTATCTTTTTTTTCATATATAATCTAGGGCAATGCTTGACTTCATTCCACCTAAGTAAGTAACCTAAGTAAGTGGAATGTAATCTTAGGTGTTAAGGCGCATTACCCTAGCAACCTATTCCCTCTTGTCTTGAAGACACCCACATTGTATTCGGCCGGAAATACCGACGCGGACAAGCTGTTCCAATCCATCGCTGTACGGAGTAATAAAGATGAAGCAAAGCACTTCGTTCGGACAGGTGGAGTTTCCACAACGTAAGGATGGATACCTGCCGTGCGTGGGAATTAAATCGTATAATTCCTACGCAAACTCAACAAAATATATCCTATAGAATACTGAGAGGCTACGCCTGTGTTCAAGGCTGTGGAGGTCGGCTTCGACCAATTCGGGATTTGCCTATAAGCCTCTTCACTCGCCTCTCAATTGAGCCCAGAACCGCAAGATGAGACTTTGCGGAACCAGCAAACATGTGACCACAGTACTCCAGACACGACCGAATCTGTGCTTTGTATAATACAAGTAGCTGTTCCAGTTAAAGTACTGTCGAACCTTCGCAAGAACGGCAAGCTTTCCTGCAGCTGCTCTTGCTCTGGACTCAATGTACCGACCAAAGTTAAGGTTCAAGGAAATCTCTAAGCCTAACAACTGAAGTTGGTCACTGTATTCCAAGGATACATTCTGGTAGGAGCCAAGGTGAAAGGGCTCCTTTTGGCGGTGAACAGACACGGCTGCATTTTGATGGCGTTCAATTTGACAAGATTGGCATTGCCTCATGCGGAGACTGCCTGAAGTTTGTCACTCAAACGTTGCACCATGGCTTCTCTTTCAGACTGTACTTGATATAGTTCTTTGAATACTTGTATCTTGTTTTTTGAACAATTGTGTCTTGTTTTTTGAACACTTTAATAAGTTTCCAAAATAACAATAATTCTTAAGATGTTTATTTTCGTATTATATTATATTATAGTGTCGTGTAGTGCAGTGCAGTGAAGTGTAGTATAGTTTTATCGTGTTATTGTAAATAACCTATTGATTTCTTTCATAAATATTATTAAAATACAAAACATAATATTGTTGTTCCGTAAGTTAATCACAAGTCATGTTAAAATCGATTCAAATGCTTTCCATATGTAGTTTCTTTTCTTAAATACAATATATATTTAGTATTCGAAGACAAAACCATCCCAATTATAAAAATACATTTATTTTATTAATCTCAACGAGATCATGACCTTTTAAATGATTTTCATTATTATAATTAATTATATTCAATTAATTATTCACTCATTACGGTTATTAATAACGGTCTATTACGAAACCACAAGAAAAATTAAATTATTTTAGAAAAATATTTTTATTAGTTTTATAAATGTGTACACATTTATCAGGGGTATCCATCTCAGCTTCTAGACCGATAGTTGTGTTGTGATATACGGGTATGCCCCGGTTTATCGAGCTGCTACTGTATCTACCTACCTAGCTTAGAGTCAGTAGCATCCTATTTCCTTTATATCCTTTCTTTTCTTTTTTTTTCCTAGTTATTTTCACTCCCACTCCTATTTCCTATTCTCCTTAGGTCTAACAATGCGGATGCTTCCCGCATAGTGCATAAAGTCTGTTTCGACTTTGACGGCAATCTAAAGTTGATAAACAAACGGTTTTGGCTGATTTGGCGGAACAGCAGGGCATTGCAGAAGGCCAAAGGTGTCCACAGAGGCTAAAAGTGTTGGACGGCCAGATGCTGCATCCAAACTCTTCTCCGGTCGTAGCGGTCCTCCGTTCCATCGGACACAGAAGGGTGAGGAAGAGAGAGTGCCTCTGTGTTTGCGAGCTCACTCATGCACTTTAATATATCCTGCGTAAATGACTGCGGCATGAATAACGACTCCCGACATAATAAGTCCTGTGGCGATGAGTAGAGGTAGAAAGGTCAGGTTATGATGTGTACCCGACTTTGTCCAATGCCTGCACATTGGCGGCTCAGGTAGTGATGGTCGTTTCTGCGTTGCATCTAGGCAACAACGTGGATTCGGCAGCAGCCAGAGCGACGAAGCAGCCCTATTTAGGGAGGCACTGCTTCCCCCACAAGGGGAGGGGACTAGAAAAGGTGTCCTAAACAAAGCTTGTCCTAGACTTATTGGGTGGTAGTAACCACGGCTGCCCAACCATCCCATTCTTCGTGGTCGAAGAAACAAGAATAACATAAAAACAACCACCATGACATTCGGTGCATGGAATGTCCGCACTCTTCTCGACCGTCACACTAACCTCTGCCCAGAAAGAAAAATTGCTGTCGTGGTTGTCAGCGAAACTCACCTGTCAGATGAAGGAGAGTTAATAAAACACGGCGGTGGCTATAAGTTCTTCTGGAAGGGGACACCTGCGTCGGAACCAAGGCGCTCTGGAGTTGGATTCGCAATAAAGACCCAGATTGTTAACAAACTGGAGGACTGTCCTGAGATCGTATAATATTATTGCGTCTGCATCTTGACAATAATAACTATTTAAACGTTATCAGTGTATATGCTCCAACGATGGACCAGAATGACGAAACTGAAGATAAATTTTATGAAGACCTTACACGTCTACTCAGCAGGATACGCTCACGAGAGCAAATTATTCTGCTGGGTGACTTTAACGCTCGAGTAGGTTGTGATTATGAAGCATGTCTTAGGGAGACATGGGATTGGCAATATGAATGAATGATCAATTATTGCTAAGTCTGTGTACTCAATTTGGCCTAACCATCACCAATACATGTTTCCATCTACCAGCAAAGTATAAAACTACCTGGATGCATCCGAGGTCGAAACATTGGCATCTTATTGACTATGCAATTGTTAGACCAAAGCATATTTCCCAAGTTCACGTCACACGAGCTATTTGAGGTGCCAACTGCGGTCAGACCATCGAGTGATAGTCACCGACTCTGTCATCGACTCAGTAATCGACTGCATCAACCACGCCGGTCTTGCTGCAGAGCAAAACCATCCAGCATCAATGTTGAGAGACTCGCAAATAAAGAGGCGCGGACGGAGTACCAGCATATTCTTTTCAATAAATTATCATCTAACATCGATAGCCATGATCTTACTACCAATTGGAGTACCCTCACTTCTCAAATTTCTGAAGCAGGAACGCAAGCCTTGGGTGTAAAAAAAAGTATCCACGAAGACTGGTTTGATGAGAATGATAAGATACTGACTAAAGCACTCAATGTACACTGTATTCTTCTACGTCAGCAACAATACGGTTGAACAGATATATTGGATAGATTAAGACAAAGCAGCACTAACCTTAGAAAGATGACGAGGGAGTTAAAAGACAAATGGTGGTTACAAAAAGCAGAGTATTTGCAACAGCTTTCAGATGCAAACCAACTTGGTACGTTCTTTAATGAGTTAAGATCATTCATTGGATCATCTCAGCGGATAAATGTTCCTTTGAAGACCCGTGACGGTACGACGCTATTCACATCGAAAAAAGACGTATTAAAACGTTGGGTTGAGCACTTTTCGAAGTTACTTAATGTTGACCGGTCAGCTGATATTCAGCAGTTAAAGAAGATCACACCTCCCCCGCAAAAATCTGAGCTTGATGAACCACCCACACTGCAGGAAAGAAATAAGAAAGCGGTTGGCGTTGATGGTATCCCTGGCGAACTTTTGAAATACGGAGGACTTTATGTCGCAATGTGGAAACTTTTTACTCAGATGTGGTGCGATGAGCAAGTTCCATCTGAATTCAAGTTCTCGAGCCGAAGAAGAGAAGAGCCGAGAACAAGATCGACCACTGTATCTGTGTTTTGTTGACCTGGAAAAGGCCTTTGATTGTGTTCCTCGTGAGGCTTTATGGATTATTCTGGATAAGGTAGGTTGCCCGACAAAATTTGTACGTTTAGTCCGACTACTACACGACGGGATGACTTGTTGTGTATCGGCTGATGGAGATGTATCTGATTTCTTCGCTGTCAGCTGTGGGGTTAAGCAAGGCTGTGTTCTTGCTCCTACGCTATTTGCCATCTATTTTGCAGCTGTGGTCAACGAAACGCTTAAAAAGTAGCAACAGGTATCCATATTCGTTTCCGAACTGATGGCAGACTTTTTAACCTTGCTAGACTAAAGGCCCAGACTAAGGTTTCATGTACAGTGATCACGGAGATCATGTACGCAGATGATCTATGCTTTTTAACTGACTCACCGACTTCTCTTCAAGATCTGATGACTGGTCTTAACGAGACGTGTGCAAAGTTTGGCCTCAAGATAAGTATCAGTAAAACTAAAGTCATGACAACGGGCATTTTAACAGACGAACCTTTTCTCTTGTCTTGTCTCGGTCAGGATGTCCTAAAGCCTGGTTTAAGTATCTGGGAAGTACAATATCATCACAGTGTGACCTTGATGGAAATAAATAGCAGGATTGCTGCTGCTTCAAGTTATTTCGGCAAACAACGGTTTACAGAGCCATTGTGTTACCAAGTTTATTATACGGCTCAGAGACTTGGTGCGCTTACCGCAGACACATAAAGGTACTAGACAAGTTCCATCTCTGATGTCTTCGAAACATCATGAACATCTGCTGGACGGACCGCATCAGAAACACTGAAGTCCTTCGAGGCCCAGAGACCTGTGGTATTGAAGCATATCTGATGAAACGTCAGCTGCGCTGGTGTGGTCATGTACTTCGCATGCCAGATGAGTGCGTAGCAAAGTCTATATTTTATTGCGAGCTTAAAGAAGGCAAGCGCAAGCACGGCGGTCAGTTTCTGAGATACAAGGATAGCAAGCATATGAAAAATTGCAATATTGATCCTTTGACATGGGAGGCTATCGCTGCAAAACGATAAGAGTAGAGACGTCTTATAGGGCAGAATATCGATGCTTTTGAAAATCTACGCAAAGCTCAACTCGATACTAAAAGAGACGAGTTGAAGGCCAGACCACCAACGGCAGTCAATTATCACCACAATGATGGCGTGCTCATTTGTCCGAAGTGCTCAAGAACCTTTAGGGCCAAAATTGGCTATAACAGCCATATGCGAGCACACTACCACGCGGTCGAGCGAGACGTCAACTGCTGAGCAACAGTCGCTGTAGCCAAAATCGGCTTGGACACACTAATAAAACCTAAAAAAACACATTAATAATAAAGTTAATACATGTAAATAAAATTGTAATATATTATTTTAGCAACTAATTAGATTATTATTATTTATAATCACTCGATACAAGCGGGACTCGAACCCGCAATCTTTTATACCTGCTTTTATAAATATTTTCATTTGCAAAAAAAGTTTTCAACTTTTTTTTAAAAGTACTTTATATGTTCTAAATATATAATTAATTATATAAATGTTGTTATTTTGTTTTATTTAACTAAATATATACGTATAAATTCTTATTTTTATTATTGATCGTTTTTAAGAACACATATTAACTTACAAATATGAACTTATATTTTATAAGTTTTTTAGTAAGGTAAAAGTATTATTTTCTTTAAATGTTAATTTTTTATATGAATAGATATGATGACACCATTAGTCCCTCATTGGCAAAATGTATAGGTAATTCCAGATGAACTAGGTATCATACAAGCGTACTTAGCTGTATTGCTGTACAGCGGCTTTGTACTATTTTTTTTTCTTGTTTATGTCAAAGCTGATAGCCCTATCGGCTATTACAGCGTCACCCGGGGGAGCGGGTGGGTCAGCTTTGTATCAATTGCTTAAAATGTTGTACGTGTGCAGAGATACACTATTTGACTGACACTGATAGACTGACCTATATCACGCCCTTTAATAAATTAGATGTCATAGGTTCTTAATGTAAAAATGTGATTATCGAGGTCTTTGACCTATCAGTGATAACGGTCATAGACTAGTAACATAACATTCAAGCATAATAAGGTTTGAGGTTTTATAGTAGAATTATCTTTAACAAGTTGTATTTGGTAGTTCTATTTACTTTCTATGTAATTTGTTTATAATATGCAAATTGTTGTTTTATTACTGTATTAAAGTTTTGTGTTCTTTTATATTATTTTTTTTCTGTAAGATGAGATTGAAAAAAAGATGTGACACTAATATATAATATCAGAATCCTATCATAGTTGTTAGTTAACAAATACAGACACAGATATACATTGTTATTTGTCACTATATGTATAACATATACGGATCCTGGTGTTGCCAATTTAAACAAATTTATATACCTTCGACACGCTCTCAGGGGAGCAGTAGAAACGTAAATATGTGACTCGCATGGGTAATGGGATAAAATGGGAAACCATGCGGGCACCAACCTCAGAATCCAAGGCAGCTCCAGCAAGATAATCCAAGAAAGTTGATGGCGCGTAACGGAGAATCGTTTAAACACACAGGTCAGTTCCACTGATGTCCAATAACACTCGCGATCAAGTTTTGGCACTACCACTTAATAGCGGGAGACTATTGCAATGTCTCTTCACGATCCCGAAGTGCAGTACTCAAGGATCGGGCGGGAAGCTGGAGGTGACGACGGAGATGTAGGGCTGCGTCTTCTGCCGATGCTATCAGAGCTAAATTCGCTGCTTGACTGGCGTGCGTGGCAATGCGGAAGGCGCTGGTGTGCACGGATTTAAAGAAGAGTGAAAGAAATGTGGCGTTACCAGATCCATTACTGTGGAATTAAAACATTTAATTCAAGAGACATTTGAAACTTTTTACTTACATATACTACCCTTTATTACATTATGTACATGTAGAAGGTTAATATGGGTTGACAGGGACAGTGTTATTTAACATGTAGGGTATAGTGACGAATAATACCTAAACCTGAAACCAGTACTCTCACAGGACCGTTTATGTGCTCACAATGAATAATATATTTATAATAATATTTTTTCAATAATAATTAACCATTGTGATTTCTTTATTTTTACAATATACTTCATACTGTAACTCGTTTTTATTACGGCGACAGTTGGTAATGAAGTCCTATGCCCTTCCCTTATCCTGCACGTACTGTTATCTTGGATCAGTGCAAGTGGGCTAAATTTATCCCTATTCTAGCGCCACCCATAAGGTCACTAGATCAGTATTATTCTTAAAGCTATGGGTTGTGTGAGCCGTGAGGAACAATATTTATTATATCACTGTCTTTCTTTCAACAACAATATAAACAATTTAAAAATACTTATTATGAAATTGAATATTTAAAAAACATCATTGAAATCACGAAATAAACTATACACTGAAATAAACTATTGAATTTAAAACATTACATACGTGATCTTCTAGACGCTGAGGAAATAGTAACACTTATAAGAATAAATATTTGTTAACAATACAATTATATTTTATTATATGTACCCTATATTTAAACCACTACTAGTTCATATGTAAATAGTTCATTTGTATTATTATAACAAAAATAATAATAATGATCTGAGCCTTTTCAAAGGAATTATGTTTACTAAAAAATTTGAATCGCTAATTGCACTATGATAAAGAGATTTATATTATCACTAGCTGTTGCCCGTGACTCTTTATGACTATGATCATAAGCCATATAAATATAATTTTTACAGCCTAAGTGGACGTAGTCACGGGCAACAGCTATCCCTAATAAAGTACTTTAGCTGAGTAGGTAAGTGTAAAAACCTTTTGGCCTACATAACAAAGCTTTTTTTTTCTATACAGCGCGAGCAAAGCCGCTGGGAACAGCTAGTCGATTAGAAAATTTAAAGACATTCAGTTATTCGGTTATTGTAGGAATCAATTTACCGACACCATCCTTATTTTCCAATCTACCAAATTGTGAATTAGATTAGATGGATTCTTAGATAAGATGGATCACAATAAGTCTGAGATTAACAACATTTAAGACATTTGAATTCATGAAGTAGTCATTTTGAATTTCATGTAGTTGCCTTTTCTTTAATTGTGTAGGTAGTTGCTTTTTCTACCAAAACAGAAGACTAGAACAATCATCAAAACAGAAAATAATTATAAAAGATAGATACGGCCCAATTATTATTTTGTTAAAAGTCAAAATATAGGTTTCAAAATTAGCATACAAAGAAGTGGACAAATGTAAGCACCATATGTAGTCAAGTGTTATTATTCTGAACTATTGTAACTTTAAAAGTTTCCTCGCTCTCTTAAACAAATATTATGTTCAGAAAATTATATAAAGATAATAATAAAAGATAGAACTTTCATTACGTGGCTTTGATTTATAACTTGCGGTAATGTGTGAATTTTATCTTGATCGATAGATACAGTTTTTTTTTATAGATAATTCTAGGACAGAATTCAACTTTGTTTATCTTATATCTCATTAAAACAATTCAAACATTTATATTATGAAGTACATACAATAAACAATGAAAACAGAAACAATAATCTCGTTTTAGTAAAAATATTTTGAATGCCGTAGGGAAATATCCGTAAAAACTAATATAAGAGATGTGAATAAAACACGATATTAAAAGTCACCGATAATTATTATGTGTTTCAGTATTTTTATATTACATAGGTTACAAACATAAGAAATGAAAGAAAATATTAAATAGGACATTTTATATTTTACATCTTAACTCTATAGTTTCCTGTGTCTCGTTATACCTACTAAATGATTGAGAGAAAATATAGTTTGAGTTAAGATTTTAATGTTAGTTCTTATAAATGTTTAAATTGTTTCGAAATTTTAAAATATTTTTTATATGAAAACGTAAAAAACGTAAAAAAATATTCAACAAACTATTTTAGTGATTTTAATCTTATGTATATTATATTTTTATCAAGTCTTTAATTCAATTACTTCAGAACAATCAAATTCGTTGTGACACTTAGCAGATACATATTCTTTATTGTACGCCCAGATAAAACAAAAACAAAACAAAAAAATTAAACAGAAAAAAAAAATACAAATTTGGCGGCCTTATTGCTAAAGAGCAATCTCTTCCAGGCAACCAATTAGTTGTAGGAATATAAATACAGGATATGGCAGATGTAATCTAATGTAGAAGAAAGAAGAACCTTAAATAGTTTTATCAAATTATTGTTTTTATCTTATCAAATATTAGTAGAGCAAAGTGAAATTAATTATAAAATTTACCGTAGGTCTTATCTTATTTGAGCCAAGTTATATCGCACTGATTGCTAAAATAACAATCCTTGTAAAAATCACTAAGTATTAACAATAGCAGTATCATTATCTGAACAAGAGCCAATAACTCTTAAATTCTGCAATCGGTACGCTGTATGCAAATAAAATTCCTTCACATTTTTATTATTTGGCTTTGGAAATCGGAACGAATATTACATTCAGGAATATCCATTCTACCCATTTCTATATAAAAATATGTAACGCTTACATATTTATTTATGTTTAAGATATTATTTGCATATATTAGTTCTACATGTACATTATGTACAACATGTAAATTAAAAAGAAAATGAAAAGTTATATCAAGTTTTAGAAGTATTTACAAAAATCTGAAAGTAGCTTTCGCTTTTTTGCTTTGAATGCCCAAACCTCCATTTTCTCAAATTACAATTAGTGCGAACGCATTTGCTAAACTTCACTTTTGTTAATGTGTGTGAGTGACACACACACACATACATCTACCACATTTTTTACGTCTGAACATTACTGTAATCAGAAACAGATTACAGCCATTTCATTTAAAATATGCGATTAAAACGATCTGATCGAATCTGAAAAAGATTTATCAGAAACAATTTTATTTTTAATTTAATTATTGTTAAAATTTTTGTTAAATAGTAGTTAGTTAAAGTTTGTATTGGTAACTTGAATAATATCACAGTGTACTTAAATTAATTTATTACAAAATAAACCTTTAATTTACTTTAGAACAAAAACATTAAATGTGCCATCTAGATTAAACAGTGGGTCACTTAAGGTAAAGGCTTGTATACTATTTTTGAATACAATCATTGTTTGGGATAATAATCTATTTGATTTTATTTCAAGTCGCCACCGACACCGGGAAAGTGTAGACATATACACTGCTTCCTTTTGAGAGTACAAGAGGATCACAGTCAACCTTCACACAGTCAACATTCACACATTATACACTCACAGCTAACCAATCAACTTGTTCTTTAATGTATTAGATATTGAAGAATGTATTTGAGCAGAAATTATCTCTGTAGGTTATTTGGAGAATCTTTTATTAAATGATATCATTCCTAATATTCAGGTTCAGTCAGGAAACAGGAAACTGAGACAAATAAGAAAATTCCCATAAAATTCATGACTTCAAGCGATAAAAATATATAAGAGTCGTATGTTTCTGGAAAACCTCCTGTAATGGATAATAAACAGATTAACCTTTTACAAAAAAAATACTAAATTCTTATTTATCTGTCCAAATAATATTAAATTACAATACTGTAAAAAGCCTCGCAAGCTTTCCAATAGCCTACGTTGACTACAATTATAAAAACAAGACAAATAAGAAAATATTGCGATTTAAAACAATACCGAAAGTCACAATATCTATAGTATCTACTAATTTATAGTGTAGCCAATGATTTCTAAAAAAGTTGAAGTTGAAGTATGAATGTAAAAGTAAACATTCACTAACTTTTGAAATTGAAACTTGATCTAAAATGGGAGACAAAATATAAGCTGAGATGGTTTCTTACGAAAACTCAATCCACAACTTAGTTACTGACAACTTACGAAACGGATTGTAGTTTCAATCTTTAAATCCGAAAACTATTTCTTTTTATTTCAATAGTAATTTGAAATAGAACTTATAACATTTTTGGATACGAAATGCAATCTCAAGAACTTAACAACTATCTCAGAGTGTTTTTTGATAAAATCCTTATTTATTACAAGAAAGAAGTTGTATAAGCTCGAGAACAAATGCGTAAAGTTTTGAATGCCTATTACACTACATATTGGGGTTGAATCCTCGCTATCATGTATGATAGAAATATGGAACTGCGGCAAGTTTAATAGGATTTGGAAAAAAATGAACGTCCACTGGTTTTTGCTTCTATTTTAGAAGCAATGTACGTATTGTATTGAAACATGTTCAACCTATCAAGCACCAGACGAGAAACGTTATTAAGTGAATACTTTAATAATACTAAAATATACGTGCTTAAACTTTCATGTGTTGTGAATAGTATCCGCCATCATTGATGTGTTGATTAAATGGACTAATTACTACTTCTTATCAAAAATAAATTCATTAAATGTATAGCACTAGTTGCATTTTATGAGTTAGGTATATTATTCAATACTTAAAAAATGAATGTATAACAATTTAATATAAACTATAAAGACGAAATGCCCGCTGTTTACTTCACGCACTACTCAACGTAAATTTAAGCTCTTAACGTCTACATATAATACATCATCATATAAGTGTTGATGATACATCAGTCAATCTTATTTTCGCCGATGTATATAAAACATTACCTACCATTTTTATTTAACTCTGACGTTATAACAAAATAAAAAATGAAAACTGTTGTCGTTATAATATAGATTATGGAGCGTGTATTGAACTCGCGCCTTCTAGCATACCTAGAAGATAACGATCTCTTCAGTGACCGACAGTACGGGTTTTGCCGTAATAGGTCTACTGGGGACCTCCAAGTGTATGCTACACACATTCTAGGCGAGGCCATCGAAAAGAACGGAGAAGCGGTCGCCGTCTCTCTGGACGTCTCGAAGGCATTTGACAGGGTCTGGCATGCGAGCCTTATAAGCAAGCTTTCAGCGTACGGTATATCTCCTGGTCTGATCGGCTGGGTAACGAACTTTCTGAGCCAGAAATCTCTCCGAGTAGTTGTCGATGGGTGTTCCTCGGAATCCTAGACAATAAATGCCGGAGTGCCTCAGGGGTCCGTTCTTTCTGCAACTCTTTTTCTGCTGCACATTAACGATCTGTTGAAGCCCGGTATCTATGGGTATGCAGACGACAGTACAGTTGTAGAAAGATATCTGCCGAATACTCGAGCTAGTAGAGATCAAGTACAGTCTGAAAGAGAAGCCATGGTGCAACGTTTGAGTGACAAACTTCAGGCAGTCTCCGTATGGAGCAATGCCAATCTTGCCAAAACGCAGACGTGTCTGTTCACCGCCAAAAAGAGCCCGTTCACCTTGGCTCCTACCTTCCAAAATATATCCTTGGAATACAGTGACCGACTTCAGTTTTTAGGCTTAGAGATTTCCTCGAACCTCAACTTTGGTCGGTTCATTGAGTGTACAGCAAGAGCAGCAGCAGCAACCCTTGCCGTTCTTGCAAAGGTCTGGCAGTACTTTATACCGGGACAGCTTGCTTGTTGTTTTTTACAAATCACAGATCCGGTCGTGTGTAGAGTACTGTGGTCACATATTTGCTGGTGCCGCAAAGTCTCATCTTGCGTTTCTGGACTCAATTGAGAGGCGAGCAAAGATGCTCATAGGCGATCCCGAATTGTTCGAAGCCGGCCTCCAAAGCCTTGAAAACAGGCGTAGAATTACTAGCCTCTCAGTATTCTATAGAATACATTTTGGTGAGTGTGCGCAGGAATTACACGATCTAATTCCGCCGCCCCCTTCCATCATCGGACGTTCCGACGCACGGCAGGAATCCATCCTTTTGTTGTGGACATTCCACCTGTCCGAACGAAGCGCTTTGCTTCGCCTTTTTTACTGTGTACAGCAAAGGATTGGAACAGCTTGCCTGCGTCGGTATTTCCGACCGAATACAATGTGGATACATTCAAGAGAAGAGTGAATAGGCTGCTAGGGTAATGCGCCTTACCACCTAAGACTACATTCCACTTACCATCAGGTGGAATGTAGTCAAGCATTGCCCTAGATTTTATAAAAGAAAAAAAGAAAAAGAAGATTAATTTCGACAGTATATGTAATGTATTTGCACAACAGTAAATGTGTTGGATATTTGTTTTTAACTCTAATTTCTATGGTTTGCTGTCGTTCAATTCTGGTGGTTATTATTTTTTTATTTTAAGAATAAAAAGGTTGTTTTATTTTACTCTTTATATAAACTTACTAGCAGACCCGGCCACGCGTTGCTGTGGTTGCTAAGCTTTTTGATATATTATATATATATATATATATATTACATTGTAGTGAACTATTTAAGAAGTAACGGTATTAAAAAAAACAAAATTAAAAACCGACCGCTAAGTAAAGGAATGCCGCCCCGTTGGTCGAGTGGTTAGTGCAGACGCCTAACGAATAGCGACGCAATGGGGCTCGGGTTCGATCCCCGACAGGGACAGGCATGTATGTGATGAGCATATATGTCTGTATTTCTGGGTTTGGTCGTTTATTAAATATATTCTCAGTATTCATAATGTGTATTTGTATGTGTTTGTATATGGTTGTGTAACACCCTTAACACAAGCAAATATTATGACATTATCGTATAGACAAAGTCCTCATTCATCAGCTCCGAAAATTTTATAAAATGGACACCATCGGCAATGTACGTACAACGGTCTCCCGACACAACGACTTCAAGTAGTCGTCTTTTAGTATCGGGAGTTATTTATTTTTTTTTCTGTTTTTTTTATTACTCAACTTTTTTCTATGTCGTACTAAATGGACCTACGATTATACTAATTTGACTTGTTTAGGTTTTTACTATCAATATTGTATACAAACCTTTCTGTGGATACATTCAAGTGAAGAGTGAATAGGCTGCTAGGGTAATGCGCCTTACCACCTAAGACTACATTCCACTTACCATCAGGTGGAATGTAGTCAAGCATTGCCCTAGATTATATATATAAAAAAAAAGTTCTAGTATTTTTATTTTTTTGAGTACACGACACGGTAAAGAACTAAAAGACAGAACTAGGATTTATGTCATATTATAAGTCCAATAAATCTTATAAAGAATGTGTAGAATGAAGCTTAATAATATAAGGATATTTTAATTCAAATCAATGTTGATTTGAAGCTAAATCGATTGATTTGAAGCCAAATAAATGTTTATTTTGAAATTTCATTCAAAATATTTTGTCTATTATTGCTAGCCTACAATTAGTATTTAGTTTAGTCAACGTTAATCTTGAAACTTATACCCGAATTTATTTTTAAGCCTCAAAACAATATTTTTAAACCACAAATCAACATATTTTTTCATCGAGCCAGCAGCCGCACGGAACGTACATGTTTATGACCAACAAACAATAAAATGGTAAACCGAATAGTTTGGCCGAACATACGGTTCAATAAAGGTTAAACTGAATAGTATTCGGTATTCAGTTATTTAGTGAAACTACTATTCGGCGAATCTCTAATAATAATATCAGGAAAAATATCACACATTGATCTAACCCCTAAGTAAGCAAATTATTTGCTTGTGTTAAGGGTGTTACACAACGATACAACTATATAGAAATACACATTTTAAATTCTGCGAAAATATTTAATAAATGACCAAACCCAGAAATACAGACATCCATGCTCATCCCATATATGCCTGTCCCGGGCAGGAATCGAACGTAAGCCCCGTTACGCCACTATACGTCAGGCATCTGAGCTCCACCACTGACCAATGCAACGGGGCGGTTGAAACATTGAAATTATTATTTACCAAAGAAGACGAAAACGTCTAAGCCGGTGTAAAAATGTACTGGATTGGGATTTGAAGGGGAAGGCCTTTGAACGATTGATCAAAATATCGTAAAGTGGATATAGATATATTTACTTTTAAATGTAATTACAATTATTATTTTATTCAAGATGGTAACAAATGAGTCTATTACAAATTTATAAATTAAGTTGGTAGGGCAGATATTTTTAAACTTATGACAATAATATTTATTATTTTAAATTATTAATAGTTTATTTTTTAATTTAATTTTGCACTAATCGGTGCACAATATTTTAGGGTTGACCCGTCTCACACAAATAGATTCGACGATGAAGTAGGTATAATTTGACTCCAGTGTGCGGTCGCTAGTGCCGCCATCTGGCGCGTCCCCCGGGTGGTTGCGGATAGGGGGGGTCCCCCCAGATATGGGGGGCACCGGCTTCGGCCGGCACGGACAGCTACTAGCATATGTGTATTGAACTCGCGCTTTTTAGCGTACATAGAAGGTAAAAATTTCCTCAGTGACCGACAGTACGGGATTCGCCAAAATAGGTCGCCGTCTCTGTGGACGTCTCGAAGGCATTGACAGGGTCTGGCATGCGAGCCTTATAAACAAACTTTCAGCGTACGGTATATATCCTGGTCTGATCGCCTGAGTAACAGACTTTCTGAGGCAGAGATCTCTCCGAGTAGTTGTCGACGAGTGTTCCTCGGAAACCTTGATAATTAATTCCGGAGTGCTTCAGGGATCCGTTCTTTCTGAAACTCTTTTTCTGCTGCACATTAACGATCGGCTGAAGCCCGGTGTCTATGGGTATGCAGACGACAGTACAGTTGTAGAAAGATATCTGCCGAGTTCTCAGGCTAATAGAGATCATGTACAGTCTGAAAGAGAAGCCATAGTGCAACGTTTGAGTGACAAACTTCAGGCAGTTTCCGCATGGAGCAATGCCAATCTTGTCAAATTCAATGCCACCAAAACGCAGATGTGTCTGTTCACCCCCAAAAGGAGCCCTTTTACCTTGGCTCCTACTCTCCAGAACGTATCCTTGGAATATAGTGACCAGCTTCTGTTGTTAGGCTTATAGAGTTCCTCGAACCCCAACTTTGGTCGATACATTGAGTCCAAAGCAAGAGCAGCTGCAGGAAAGCTTGCCGTTCTTACGAAGTTCCGACAGTGCTTGTTTTATACAAAGCACAGATCCGGTCGTGTGTGGAGTGCTGTGGTCACATATTTGCTAGTGCCGCAAAGTATTATCTTGCGGTTCAATTACATGATTTGCATCCCCCCTTCCCCTTTTATCACCGAACGTTCCGACGCACCGCAAGTATCCATCCTTACGTTTTGGACACTCTACCTTTCCGAACGAAGCGTTATGCCTGTGTATTTAATTCTTAATTTTAGCAAAATATATACAGGTCGTGTTTGGGAAATTCATGACACAGTAAGTTTGGTGAGTTTGGTAGTTAGTTAGCTCTGCTATAGCTCTGCTTAAGGGTTAATGTTAACTTCCACAAATAAAAGTCTATAGTGGTGTGCTGCAAATTAATCAATACTTAAGCACACATCTAAACTAGACAACATATTTTTGATATTAACCTCACCTGTTGTTTCTTGTTTTTAGATAACAAAAAGAATGCTTACGTTTTTTTTTTGTTTTATCACAAATATGCTCATTTATTGATATTATTATTAATAAACTATATTTGATTACAAGCAGGTATTTTATAACGATGTTTATGTTTTGTAAGCAGCTCTACTTTAAAAGTTTTTTCTTCCTTTCTTGTAATTAATAGTACCTCGTTTGTTTAATTTAACCTCTGCTATAGGAACATAATACTTATTAACTTTTTGTGGTATTTCTAATTTTAAAACTTCGAGAAAGTGTGTGAAATTGATTTCGTCTATTCACTAGCTAAAAAAAACCTTCAGTTCACATCTTGGACCCTTATATAAAAAGACTGGGTATTTATGTAATTGTTCAGTACACACTACTAGTAATATATACTAGCTATGTACACGGTGAGATACAATAACCACTGAATTGGTATGTTATTGGTATTGTACTAACAGAGAAGTTATTTGTAAGTTTATTGAAGTTGGTTTATGCTACAGAGTCCACTATCTGTTCCAATTTATAGGTTACACTATAGTTACAGTTCAAATTTGGTTAGGAAATATTAATTAAAATCTTCTCATTTAATTACAAGCATGGTGTTAAAAACATTTTAATAATGTTTTTTATGTTAAAAGTATATTGTAAATAAAATTATAATGTTATTATACTTTGTTAATATCACTTTCTGTCTCTTTACGCATAAATTTAAATCTTGATCGTTATTTTCTAAGTAATCGTGGAAAAACAAGTAAACCGTCAGAAACTAGTCCAGACTATATAATATAAGCTAATAACAGAAACAATGAGAAGTGTAACAATCAATGAAAAATATTTTTATTCGTCTTTTATATTAAATGGAACATAATACATGATGAGGTAATCTGCTCATTTCTTTATTTTTACATAATTGCATCGACGCAAAATCTTTGGATTTTGACATTGTAATATCTATTATGGGCACCCCGTTTGCTATGCTAATTCTCCAAAACAACATCACCGACATCGATGATTGTATTTGGATATTAATGGAAAAAGGCATTACAACTATACTACAGTTACTTATCATGTATGTATGTTAGTAAGTTAGTTACTACATAGTTAATAGTTAATTATGTACATTCATTAGTTCGTACTGAGTCCTCTTAATAATTCATAATATTGGATATAGGCTACCAGGCAACTTACGTTACTGATTCAGTCATACCCAAAAGCCTTAAGCAATATAACTACAGAATATCTGAATATGCCATCTAAGAAAACTTTGTAATTTAAAAAAAAATACAAGAAATTTCTTTTTCTTGTATTTGTAAAGATTTTTATAAATATTGTTATTCTAATTTGACGGTTTTTGTACCACGAGCTTCATTTATAATGGCTTCATTTACGTAGACGGTTGGCATAATATATTT
Organism: Napeogenes sylphis; assembly: GCA_959347405.1. Classification (NCBI taxonomy): domain Eukaryota; kingdom Metazoa; phylum Arthropoda; class Insecta; order Lepidoptera; family Nymphalidae; genus Napeogenes; species Napeogenes sylphis. The sequence goes on along the minus strand of OY365778.1, from coordinate 2,165,473 downwards.
ATATAGTATATTTCAACTTCAAACCTCCCACAACATTTATACAGTGCTAATAATCATGTAATATCATATTGTATTATTTAATGAAATGTTACGGTACTTATTTTTGTTTTTTTTTTCTATTTAAAAGTGTTGTGAGATTAATGTCTAATTGATTTTTGTTTATTCCACTCCACCAGTTAAGTTATAATGTTTTTTAAATAAATCAAAGTAAATTTAATAAATAATTTGAATTCCTCCATTTTGGTATACCAATGGAGTACGCTATAGCGTACTCCATATTCGTGTAGATAATATAGGATATGCCATACTTATAATATTTATATATTCGAGATAAAAATTACCGACGATGATTACAATTTGCGAAATAATAGAAAAATTTAATAAATAAATACCATCGTAAAAAAAATTGTATTTAATCACGACTTTTTATTCGCACTTTTTACTCAAAAAAATATTTAATAAAACATGGGGTTACGCTAGTGATTATAATATTAGGTCCCTTCATATGAAACTGGTTTTTTTCGTACTGGCCACTTTAATGACAAATTTTAACTCGTTGGTAAGGAATTTCAAATTATTACAGCTATTTACACATGTATTTTTGTTTCGATGACCGTCATTCATTTGTTTTCTTTCTTCTGTTTTTTTTGTTTGCGTGGATTGTGGAAGCGGATCCATCGCAAACCACGTCCTAGTTAGCTACAGGCTTCGTTGTTAGTGATAAAACTGTTTTATTTCACTTGAAGCAAATGGGGAATATTAAAAAGCTTGAAAGGTCGATACTTCATGAATTGACTCAAGCAAACCGGCAAACGCGAGTAATGTGTGTTCGGGGGTTCTGGCTCATTCGTATTGGGGGGTGTTCTGGCGCAGCGGGGTCTTGCTAAAGGTTGGGTCTGAATTGACCCAGAAAAAAAAATAAAAAGGGTTTTGCTATCATCTAAATCGTTAGCTTCTATCCCCTTTGCGCTAGCTCTCACGGTTACAAAGATAGCTTTTTGATTTACACCACCTAATCACTTAATTCATTCCCAAATCACCTTACTCAGCGTTATCGCCGAAGACCGATAAGACGATCAGCCAGCACTAATTACTACAGTACCTACAGTACCAGTATAAGTACTTTATACATGTTTGTTTTATGCAATAATACCACAAATTAAAATTTTACATTTTATTTCAAATAACACTTGAATAAATTATCAATTATTTCATTTTGTGCATAAAACTGAACAAATAGGTATTAACTCTTTTGATTTTCAAATATGTAATTTTATAATAACTGAAGCTGACGATTTAAACATTTTAATGATGTCGTTGAAAGATTCAAAAATTCGGATCGACCATCATCTTGCACTTCAAATTCTCATAGAATTAAACTTAATGGGATATCCTTCCCGGTCAAATTGAATGATATACATAAAGTTGAAAAACAAAATAATATTAGTATAAATGTTTACGGCTAAGAATGGTAAAAAGCATTCCGTAGTTGGACCTCTTTATTTTAGTAAATTTCGTAAAACTAATTATATTAATTTATTACTCTTGCAAAATGACAGTAATTATCATTGCTGTTAAAAACTATATAAAACTAATATAAACTAACTGTTATATTAAAAACTTATTTACCTAACAATGATAAGTTAACTAAAAATTAGTTTGGAAAGTTTGTATCTATTGATTATTTAGAAATTGATAAATTTGAAACAACAAACTTTGTCACATTTGTGAAACAGATCTGAATAACAAAAAACTGCTTAGATTTTGACTGCAAACTGGTGATTTTAAAGGTGTTACACATGAAATCCGTATAAATAAATGTCATGTCCCGCGATACATCCCTATTTTTTTACATAATTTGAGCAATCACGATGCTCATTTCATTGCTTATGCTCATGATAAATTAGCTCATAATTTAAAAGATGAAGAATTTTATGATCTCGGTGGTAGATCATAACATCGGGTCGCCGGCAAAGTTACCATCCATCGGGCAAAGTCGTGCGGCAAAGCGACCTAGTCGTGTTCCGGCACTTTGCTCGATGAAACCGTTAATGGGAAATGGGCCTGAACAGCTGCGGTGCGTTGGTGAACCGGTTTGACGTCGAGTTGGTGTTTGTTTTGTCGGGTGTCTAGTCGAGGAGGGTAGCAGGATCCGAAGCGACAGCTTTTCGCTGGCCGCCCGCAGATAGTTGGGGCCCAATTAGTGGGTTAGCCACCCACGAAAGGCTGCCCCGCCAGCTGCGAAAAATCCCAGGGTGGCTCCATCGTGCTTGTTGGCGACCAGACGAGGAGGCCCGATGGCGATCCCTGGGGGTGTTCAGGCGTCCCCGCAGACTAACCTCCCAGTGGCAGGACATCACCAATTTCGACGTCGGGTTCGATACGTACCGCCTCGTTGAACTGCCATTTCCCATACCTTTTCACTTTTATATTTATTTTTTTATGAAAAAGTTAAAAAAAAGGAACAAGTTGACAAGTTGACACGTTGACAAGTTGACACAGCGGTTGCACTCCTCCTCATATAAAGTGCACCTCACTAATGTAAGGGGTTTGCACTCAAATCTTTTAGCTGTTCACCACCACCTGGAGACAGAGCAGCCGCACTTGCTCTTTTTGACGGACACGCAGATACAATGTCCTTTGAGCACTGCATACTTGGATTATCCCGGTTACTCGTTACAGCACAACTTTCGCTCACGGGCCGGAGTCAGTGTGTACGCGAGGAACGACCTCTGTATTCAGCGTCTCCGTCACCTTGAAGACCCCACTGTTTCTTCCCTATGGGTTTTAGTGGACACAGGAAACGAAAAAAATCCTGTATTCCTATGTCTACCGTTCACACAGCGGTGACCAGGAGACGAGACTCGTTTATTTGAGTATCTCAGTGAGGCTGCAGATATGGCTCTGTATCAGTACTCTTCGGCGCAGCTCGTATTTTTGGGGGACTTAAATGCCTGTCATCAGGAGTGGCTGTTCCCGTACCAGAAGACCGACCATGCTGGAAGAGAAGCGCGGAACTTTGCATTGTCCTTGGACCTCTTTCAGTTGGTGAGGCAAGCGACAAGGGTATCAGATGTGGTAGGCCATACAGCCAGTTGCCTGGACCTTCTGGTGACAACTGATCCAGACAGGTATCGTGTAGTCCTCTACACGATACCTGTCTGGATCAGTTGTCACCGATCACTGTCTGGTGAAATCTGTATTTACATATTTACCAGCTTTCGAACCACATTGTGTTAGGCGAGTATGGAAATAAAAGTCAGCAGATTGGGACGAGATGCGGCACTTTTTTGCGTCTTATCCTTGGCGGCAGGTCTGCTTCTCTTCCTTGGATCCGTCAAGTTGCGCGGATGCTATAACTGATATGGTGCATCAGGCAATGGAGTATTTTATTCCTTTTGCTGACGTACCCATCGGTGGCAAAGCTTGCTCATTGTTTAATGCCGAATGTCGTCATGCTCCGGATATAAGTATACAAAAGAGAGCCCTTAACCAAGTTGCCAAGTCCTATAAAAAGGCATTGCGGAAGACTCGTCTTGATCGGATCGTTAAGAATGGCGAAAACTCACTGCCCGCTCTGCTGAAGCCGGATGGATCCCTGGCCCACACAGCAACAGAGAAAGCGAATTTATTTGCTTCTCTGTTTGCTGAAAATTCGCATCTAGAAACTGGCAATGCTTCTTCAGCACATCTTCCTCACTGCGGTATTTCGATGCCTGAAATCCGCATCACTAACAAAGAGGTATGGAGAACATTGTGTCGATTAAATATGAATAAAGTCCTGATGGTATACCAGCCATTCTGCTCAAGACGTGCGCAGCTGAGTTGTCTCCTGTACTGACACGTCTGTATCGCCTCTCTTACCAGACTGGAATTGTCCCCAAATCTTGGAAGCTTGCTAATGTGCAACCCGTGCCCAAAAAAGGCAGCCGTGCCGATCCTGCCAATTATAGGCCCATTTCAATCATCTCCATACTTTGCAAGATTATGGAGCGTGTATTGAACTCGCAGCTTATAGTATACGTGGAAGGTAACAATCTCCTCAGTAACCGACAGTACGGGTTTCGCCGTAATAGGTGTACTGGGGACCTCCTTGTCTATGCTACACACATTTTAGGCGAGGCCATCGAGAAGAACGGAAAAGCGGTCGCTGTCTCTCTGGACGTCTCGAAGGCATTCGACAGGGTCTGGCATGCGAGCCATAAGCAAGCTTTCAGCGTACGGTATAACTCCTGGTCTGATAGGCTGGGTAACGGACTTTCTGAGCCAGAGATCTTTCCGAGTAGTTATCGACGGGTGTTCCTCGGAACCCTTGACAATAAATGCCGGAGTGCCTCAGGGGTCCGTTCTTTCTGCAACTCTTTTCTGCTGCACATTAATGATCTGTTGAAGCCTGGTATCTATGGGTATGCAGACGACAGCACAGTTGTAGAAAGATATCTGCCGAGTACTCGGGCTAGTCGAGATCAAGTACAGTCTGAAAGAGAGGCCATGGTGCAGCGTTTGATTGACAAACTTCAGGCAGTCTCCGCATGGAGCAATGCCAATCTTGTCAAATTCAATGCCACCAAAACGCAGATGTGTCTGTTCACCGCCAAAAGTAGCCCTTTTACCTTGGCTCCTACTCTCCAGAATGTATCCTTGGAATACAGTGACCGGTTTCAGTTGTTGGGCTTAGAGATTTCCTCGAACCTAAACTTTGGTCGGTTTATTGAGTCCAGAGCAAGAGCAGCAGCAGCAAAGCTTGCCGTTCTTGCGAAGGTCCGGCAGTACTTTACACCGGGACAGCTTCTTGTATTATACAAAAACAGAGCCGGTCGTGTGTGGAGTACTGTGGTCATATATTTGCTAGTGCCGCAAAGTCTCATCTTGCGATTCTGAACTCAATTGTGAGGCGAGCAAAGAGGCTTATAGGCGATCCCGCATTGGTCGAAGCCAACCTCCAAAGCCTTGAACACAGACGTAGAATTGATAGCCCCCCAGTATTCAATAGGATACATTTTGGTGAGTGTGCGCAGGAATTACACAATTTAATTCCCCCGGCCCCCTTCCATCACCCGACGTGACGACGCACTGCAGGTATCCATCCTTTTGTAGTGGACATTCCACCCGTTCGAACGAAGCGCTTTGCTTTGTCTTTTTTACTGCAGTACAGCAAAGGATTGGAACAGCTTGCCTGCGTCGGTATTTCTGACCGAATACAATGTGGATACATTCAAGAGAAGAGTGAATAGGTTGCTAGAGTAATGGGCCTTACCATCTAAGACTACATTCCACTTACCATCAGTATGGAATGTAGTCAAGCAATGCTCTAGATTGTATAAAAAAAAAAAAAACATTCCAAAGATAGAAGACATCAAAAAGAGTCTATCAGTATGAGTTCATGAAATCATTTGACTTATTAAACTGTACACAATTACCAAGTAAAGATTAATTTTATAACTTATTGAATGATACAAACATAACGGAAGACGATTACCATCGAGCTCAAGATCTTTGGAAACATTCTGGTTGTCGCAATATGTTAGACTATTCAAATTTATATTTAAAGTCAGATGTTTTATTGTTAGTCGACATATTTGAAATCTTTGACTCAAAACATATGATTTAGATGCTGCTCACTATTATACAGCACCAGGACTTAGTTGGGATGCTATGTTAAAATTAGATTAGAGTTATTGACAGACATAGATCAAATATCATTAGTTAAATCAGGGATTAGGGGAGGTGCATCTCAATGTAGTAATCGTCATGCAAAAGCTAATAATAAGTACTTAAACGATTTTAATAAAAACGAACCCTCATCTTACATAACTTACCTTGATGCTAATAGCCTTTATGGATGGGCTATGTCACAATACCTTCCTTTGGATAAATTTGAGTAGGCTACTCCAGAGACAAATTATGAAGTTGAATACATATCTGAAATTGTTTTCATTTTAGAAGTTGATTTGGAATATCCTGAACATCCTCATGATTTGCATTCAGATTTACCATTATGTCCATAAAATATATCCATAGGCAAATCGGAGGACAAAAAACTTATTACAAATTTAAACAACAAAGAAAAATATAAAATTCACTATAGAAATTTAAAACAGTATTTATAATTAGGTCTTAAATTAGCAGAAATACATAGAAATTTAAAATTTAGTCAGAGCCCATGGCTAAAAAAAAATATTGATTTAAATACAGATTTAAGGAAAAAAGCATCCAAGAAAGCAGTTTTCTCAAATCTAGCCAGACTATTACGGCAGATGTCTATTGTCAGCAATTGTATACCATGATGGAAAAGCTAACTGCAAAATAACCTAAATTGGTCAATTGTTGAACACCAAGCAGAATACAAGAAATTGATGAATAAAAAAAGAAACAAAAAACTGCAAATAAAAAAAACCAAGTCACTGCGACGAAAGCTGCATGCACACGACTATTCACGTAAAAGAAAAAAACATAATAAACATACCACACGTACAAAACAAATAATACAAGCTGAAAAACTTATTTAACGTAAACACCGACACACGTGCGAACAAAAAAATTGCGCCACACGACTGCTGCTTCAGGACAACGCTAACGCACACACTGTACATCAGACGGCTACCGAAATAGAAGCGTTTCAATTAAAATGTCTAAGACATCAATCGTACTTACTCCCCGGATCTTGCTCTAACAGATTACCATTTTTTTCCAAACTTAGATAATTTCTTGCAAGGAAACAATATCAACTCCGATAGTTCAAATCACCTTCAGAAATTTCATTAATTCCTGTCCAATTGATTTTTTAGTAAAGGGATCAATGAATTACCTATAAAAGTGCATAGAAAACAATGGTTCATACTTTGGCTATTAAAAAATATTCGACTTTTTGTCCCTTCAATACAAAACGACAATTGTAAGGACCTAATATATCATACATCAAAGGAATTACGTCCTTTAGGTAATATTACGTGTTTGTCAAAATAAAGTGAATGAAGCCTCACTAAAAGGCACCAATCAATTTCATACTTAATATTTAGATTTTCTTTCTTCTTAATCTTATTATTTAGTAAAACATGACCGCAAACATATATATTTATTAAATATAACATGTAAGTTACGTACTATAAACACAAAATATACTTTTTCAATAAACAATAATGAATATGCATGAAGATTATTCAACTGTTATTCAAGTATTATTAATAAATTCACAAAACAAATAGCTACAACCTTGTAATGTTGTGTACAGACCCTGTGTCTTGTATTGTTTTATACAGACTCTGCAATCGACAGTGAGAAATGTTTTGAACATATTATTTTGGTTGTTTGAAGTTTTGAAAATACTCTTGAGAAGATAATTCACTTAAATAATTATTTTAATAATTGTATTTGTCACACAGTTGTGTGCATGTGTGTATATATTTCAAATTAATGTATTAATGTTTTTGTAAATCGCTCGAAAATTATTATTATTTGAAATATTTAATTATAACATAATTCGATGTTCATTGTAAAATGTTGTTTACTAATACGATATGATAATTGTCACATACATTTTTTTTGCACTTTAACGAGGTAATGAGACTGAAAAATTATTCAACGACCGGAAATAGTAATACGAATTACGATTATAGTAATACTGATAATGTTGTACATACTTTTCAAGATAATACAATATTTTGAGTTACATTTTACTGGTTTATAAATTGCTGAGGCAAATATAAACATAATGGCAACATATAGTACGTGCTTTTAGGATCAACAAATTATTTAATAATATAATTTAAAATATTGCGACCACGTTTCCCTAATAAAGAAACAAAACGTTTTTATACTTAATATGGTGTTATATTCGAAAAATATTTATTTTATTTGTTTCTTAAACAGTTATTATCACAGATTTATAAATTATATTGTCGACCAGTTCAATAAAAACAATTCTCACACATATATTATATCATTAAAAATGTCCATGTATATCTAGATATGTGATATTTTCGAACCCATACACATTTGAAAGTTGACGATGCCTGACCTTCAAAAACATGGATAATTAAAAAAAAGCGAGACAAAAATAGAGAGTTTATAATATAGTTAGTAATATACAGAATTATTTGAACACATTTAAAACATTGTTATATTGTTTATTATATTTATAAATATACTTTTGTTCTTGAAAAAATTTACTCTTGTACCTTACAATTACTATCTGTATAGTAAATAGTTCGATGTACGGTTATCAACTTTATGTGCAAAAATAATATAATGTACTTGAAATGATGATAAACTGTGGTTATTTTTAATTTAAATAGGATAATATGGCTATATAAGTTTATAAATATCTTTAAACAGTAAGTGTAATCATTAAGTGATATTTATTACATGAAAATAATTTATCATGGTAATTAAATCCCAACTTTAATAACTAAATATATTTTTATATTCGCAAAACAAAACATAGCAGAAAGTGAAATATTGAAAACTACACAACCGATCTTTATAACACTTTGTATACATTCTTTTGGAGGTATAAGAAGTAACATAGAATACTTTTTTTTAATATTTTTTAGCGGGTAGTTAAAGAAATAGAAAGATAAAAACATTGTTTGTCAATAAACACGTGGGCGGAGTCGCGGCCAATAGTTAGTATCTTATAATTTTAGTCATTCATATCAGTAACGATTATTTGAACGTAGTTCCTTATCTCGCGTTGTGAAAGGGGGCTAGACGGTAAATTTTTTTACCAAAAGTTGGCGCAACATGTTTTGCTATCTCTCTCTCTCTCTCTCTTATAGAAAGCAAGCGAGATATTTTCATTTCTAGCATTATTATTTTTTGTATTATATTAAATTGCTAAGCAGTTAAAGAACTGCTATTATATTATTTATTTGATATTGGAGTCTGGTCTTTTAGAATCAATTTGCAAATAAGACAGTTTAAATGAAAATAATAATACAAATGTGTAATCAAATATACTCGTAATTTTTAGTTACAACGCCATCTATTTATACCTTAGGGAAACATAACTACATCTGTTATATAAACATATCTGTACAAAGTGAAACCGCTAGGTGGCGGGACAATAAGTCATGGGTTTATTGATTTACACTTTTTAATTTAGTTATTCATTTCATTTACATTTATTATAAATTATCGGCAAAATATCATACAAAAATAGTATACAAATATTGTTTATAATTATATTAGCTTATATTAATAATTTATTATTTTTTTATTACTGTAGGTAATATTCATGGTTTTTTTTGACGTAAATTAATCATTTACCTCTCTATATCGTAGAAAAAAATATATATAGACTTGAAAAGACTCTAGTTTTTTTTCAAAGTGAAAATTAAAACATTGAGTAAATTTGAGCCGTTCAAACGCCGTCATTTTGCGCCCGCCCTGCGTGACGTCAAATGACACGTCCAGTCAATGTTTACTATGAACTTTTTATTTACTTCATACATATTTTAAGTTTTAAGTGCCTTACAAGTCATGGAAGAAGATAAAAACCATCTTAAAAGTATTGTATAGTACCGTAGTGCAAAAATAGTATTAGAAAAACACCCGACAAAGTGTTTTTTGTATTCCAAGAGACGCGAAAATACAAAAATGGTGTATGGTAATTAAAAGGGATAATATATGTCCTAAATCGTGTTTATATTGTTGTGAAGATCAATTTAACGTAAGTATACTTTATTTATAATAAGTTTAATCTAATAGTTTAAATATATAGTAAGTATAGAACATTAGAAAATTTGAGTTTAAAATTAACCTAACCTAGCTTACAAAAGTTTAGCATAAATGTCTATAAAAACCGTATTCTTTTTTTGGTTTTACGAAATTTTTATTTTTGTCGATTTATTTCAGGTTAAGGAAGATACAGCCAATTGTATTGAATATAATATGTATAACGAAACAACAAGGAGAAAAATGTAATCGGTTAATAAAGCCTTTTCAGAGTTAGTTATCAAAAGTAGTGTTTAAAAAATTATGACCTTCATAAAGAAGTGATATACTAAGTAAGTCCTAGTATTGCCCATACTAATATCTGTGATATTAATTAGCCAAGACAATAATAAATGTGATCACAAGGCAGAGCCTTGCTTTTCGCATATTAAAGATAAATTACCAAGTGACTAAGCTGTGCAAGTTAATATTAAACCGAAGTATGGAAGTAAAGGTGTCAATGTAAATATACCTGCTGAAAAACAAAATGTAGCATTGTCACCATTTTCTCATTCACAACATAACATTGGTACAGAACAGTTTTACCAGTAAAACTATCTGTTTTAAAAAGAAAATTGTTTACCGAAAACACAGCTGATAATACTTCTATAGCATCTTATATCTTCTATATCAGCTGATTATCAACCAAGTTATTTATTTGAGTCAAGTGAAGTGGAAAATGATTCAGAGGAAGAAACATTTTAAAAATGTAATCTGTAGTAGCATGCTAAATGCTATTGAAAAAGAGTTTGTAGGTATTTGTAGTGTTAGGGATGTTTGCGTATTGAAAAAATGTTTTTAGAATTACCTAAACACATGTATCATTTAATAAAAACTTTAAGCACGAAAATATAGGTTTAAATTATTTATTTTTCTCAGTAACACTAATACCACAGTATGAACTTCGACGCTGATAAGTTGAATGGCGTGTCAAATGACGTCACATTTCCTTTCGACCAATGGTGGCGCGTTTTGGAAGTTTGAATTTCGCTCCCTTAATTTACACTTTTCATAAATTATTTTATGGCCTTAAATGATTAGTAAATAAAAAAAATGTTTTTATTATAAAAAGATGATAATAAGTATCCGAAAAAAAAGTATTTGCGACTATTGTATGCATATTCCCTATTCCTGCAATAATTAATCGAAAGGAACTTCGTTCCATACGGGTGTCCCTTGACACCTCTTAGTTTTATTTATTACTTACTAGTGTATGAGCAATACAAACATACAAACATTTAATCAATGTTGAAAACATTTAAGATGCAGTAAGAAATTTTTAATAATAAAAAAAAGTGTCAATTATTTGTAAACTATGGATACGAAATTATCAGACTATTACTTCCCTTTAATGTTATAACTTTGTTTGAAACGTTATTCTTGTTAGTAATCGAAAAAATACCCCGGGATTATAAATTACTCTTTGTAAGAAACCACAGTTAAGTGAGTGTGAAAATAAAAGTTTAAATAGCTTTGTGAGATGATTTTGCCCTATTGAGCCGATATTAGACGGCTTAAGAAGCTATACTAAAATAGAAGCTATAACAATAATACTTAGAACTAATAATTAACATGTAAAAATATATTAAATGAGCTATGGATAATTTATCTCTAAAATAGTTAAATTATCCATAGCTCATTTAATATAAGCTAAGAGGGACGACCTTCAAATATATTATTTTAGTGTAACAGAGAATGATCACTTACAATCTAATAGTATTGAGATTGTAAAATACATTATCTCATTAAAGTTTACCGAAACAGATTGGCTCTTTCCAATAACAAATATATTTCACTAACACTATACTGACAAGATGAGCATAATGATAATTTTATAATAAACGAATATCACAGAAGCGTAATATAATAGTAGGTATGATAGTTTTATTAAAATACTATTAACATGTAACTCTAGTCTAATGTCAGTATTGATACAAAGATATCACCGTATCTGTGCCAGTCTTGGTGAATTAAGCATTCTATAAATGATCCGCTTTATTGGGAGGGTGGTGACATCTAGTAGGTCGCAATACAGTAGCTCAATTGGTAGAGCGACCGGACGGTTTCCTAGATATCGCGGGTTCGAAACCCTGAATAGAACTTTTTATGTTTCATTCTATTATTATTTAAACTTTAATAAGCTTAACATGGCTATACATGTTTAAAGATATATAAAACATTTATTTTCTTTAAGTTAATATATTGCACATCGGTCCCTTTTAAAACCCATCACTTATAATAATTGGAAATATTGCTTTAACGGTTTTAATTGTGGGAATTATTTTAAATAATAAATTATTATTATTATACCATGGGTAAAATGTACAAATGTTGAAATGATATGTAATTTTTTCAAAAGTATATTAATAGGTACACATTGTCAATGAATACTAATTCACATCATAAATGTCTTCTTACCGGAAAATGCAAATAAATAAATGTATCATCTTTATTTATGTAATTATTTATTTTAGAACTGCACTAATAATTCCTCCAACTTGCTATTAATGTTATGCGAATATTTGAAATTAATAATTTAACTTATTTGTAATAGTCGTAGTTATATGTTATTATATGAAAATAATATACTGTATTATATCTTATTCAAATGTATAATAAAGTACCAAATACCAAAAGCTTTGTAAGCAGTTTTTCTAGTTTATGCATAGAATTTTATAGTTTTATCGCCGAGAGCAGCTGAAAGGTAATTTGTTGTTGGGTGTCAAGTTTACAAAATATATTGTTGACTAAAATAAGGAACTGCATACAACTTGTGATAGAAAACGCCTGGGGACTTATATCTTAATATCAAATACGTATACATTTATAAATTGTATTGGCGCTATTGATGAAATATTAAAAGGATACTTTCTGTTTCTATATTTTTGGTTTATTTGAAAATAATTGTTTTGACGTTGAAACACAAGTTGTTGTCTGGACTATATCAAAGGTATATGTTATATTTAGACACAAAATAAAAGTTGGTTCATTACTATATTTAGTCACTTCAAGAGTAACCAGTAGTACTTAACCTAGGAAATTTAATACATAAACAGGATTGTTTGTAATTAATTGGCCACCTCTTTGAGGTCCGTCTACAACAATGCCAACGACATTTGTTCTACAACTTTTTAATATTAATAGTTCAAAAAAAATTAGTCTTCCCATACAAAATTTATTTGTTGCCTCTGAACTGGCAATAACTCTGAGCGTTGGTAAAGCGCCCGGGCTAACTTTTAAGGTACTTATAAAACACAGAGTAATAAGTAACAGAAGAACAATTTTTTTGTTTCGTTTTTTGATTCGGTTTTCGATTTGTAAAAAGTCGTAGAACAAATGTTGTAGGAATTTATGTAGAGAGGCTGCCAGCAAGAGGTGGCCAATTAATTATAAATAATCCTGTATATGTTCAATACATATTTTTATTAAATAAGTTGTATCATAATAGCTGATGATGTAGATTGACCTCACGAATAATTATAGACTACTAAAAGTTCATACATTGCACAACAGCTTTACTAGTTCGACTTAAACAAAATGTCTAAAAACCTTGCCAAAATAATTTACTCAAGAACAGAACCCATTTACATCCAAAAATATATTTTGTTAAGATATCTTAAATTAATACTAAATATTTTAACTCATTATTGTTATTCATAAAAAAATGTATTTCGAAGAGTAAAGAACTTAAAATAACTGTTACTTCTTGTAATAATGCATGGATATAGTCTTGGCCGGCTGCCAGACAGTTAAGGACTATGTCCACATATTACCACAACCTACACAGGAACCATTTTCCGTTAAATAAATCTCTTTTAATTTTTGTTTTATAATATACTTGAACAATTATTTTGAAAATATTACAATTAAAAAAGTCAACCTAGTACCAGTACTAGGTTGATGTCATACTCTATACAGGTACTGGTACTGACCAGTACATTTTTCGGGATCTACTTTTGCTTGGAGAATGCCTTTGCCGGTTCTTCTGGGTACAACCATTGTCACAATCAAAATTAATAATACGATAAAAATTTCCCCCTTTATCCTCTTTATTGTAACGCTTTAGTAATGAATAACATAACTACGTATGAATAACATTTCCAGAATCGAAAACATTTTGTTCTTTTTCTTACAGCTTCTTCTTCCAGTTACTTCTGCAGCACTAGTAGAGTCGTGGAATCTCGTTTTTGTTAATACTACGATATTATTAGTATTTCATTAGGTAAAAAAAAAATATGACCAAAAAAATTTAATCTTTTGAAAATAAATAAACACGTTCGTTCATCATTCGTCGTTCATCGTGAATTGATTTTATTCTTTTATTTTCGTTGCCTGGCTTTTTGTTACGCTGCAAAGTCGCCACACTTCGAGCACATGATTAGGAACGAGGTTCCTAATGGGTTCGAAAATAGTAAATATATATTTATTAAAATAATAATATATTTAACTGAAATAAGTCTCAAACATTATTCGTTACAAAATAATAAAAAGAATAACCGAATTATTTGTTTGAGTAACAAAACGTAAATATTGCTTATCAAAGTGAGCTTCTTAATTAATGCAACATCTCATATGCGACCACTAACGCTCGTCGTATATCCATTTTATTTTGATTAAGAACTTAGTTTATTTGTCATTTACAAGCACTTATATTAGAATATGCATAAAAATACATACAAAAGTAAGGGTCGAAGAATGTAAAAGATCAAATTATCGTAGCATTTATATATTCAGTATCATTAGAACATGATATTTTGCGTGCAATTTTTATGAATTGTTTTAAATGCGAATTTAAAAACTTAAAAACAAAAAAGGACGCTTCACAGGAAAACATTATACAAGCAAATAGTAATTTTATTGTATATTTAGTTTGGGAATAATTTTAATTTACTGCTAACAAAACTTAGTTGCTTTATAACTGGTTTGTAGAGATTTAGAGATGTACATAAAATAAGTCTGGTTTTTGAACTAATGATGTAATAAATACTACTTTTAGGTTTTCAAAATAAACTTATTGTTTACGTAAACTGTTTAATTTGTAAGCACGTGCAAGAGTAAAATACTTCCAATTAAATCTAAAATTTTAAACTTGAATCCATTTATGTCAAATAATTCGTGTAGGTGGCAGATTATGCAATTCTAATTATGATTATGATACAAAACACCCCATTCTGCTCCATGCGTCACATAATGTGATTAAGTTACTATTTAGACATTATCATAAAATACTTATGCATGCGGGACCTCAGCTAATGTTATCTATATTAAGACATAAGTTTTGGGTTATACGAGACCGCAATTTAGTTAGAAAAATAACACACGAATGTCACACATGTTGCAGATTTACTGGCAGGTCAATGGCAGGTCAATGGCAGGTCAATGGCAGGTCAATCCAGCCAATTATGTCTAGTTTACCTAAGGAACGACTTCATAGCCAATTCCCATTTTCTAATGCGGCAGTAGATTATGCTGGCCCCATCATGTTAGCAAACAGAAAGGGTAGAGGATGCAAATTGATTAAGTCATACATATGTGTTTTTGTATGCATGGCTGTAAGGGCAGTTCACTTAGAACTGGTGACAGAGCTGAGCACTGAATCTTTCTTAGCTGCTTTAACTAGATTCTTTGCTCGCAGAGGTAAGCCTGATCTAATCCATTCTGATAACGGTACTAAATTTGTAGGAGGTGCTAGGGAACTGTCAAATTTCTTAAAAACAAACTGTGATGACATTAGCTCGAAATTAGCGGAGCAGTCAAACGGCTTAGTCGAAGATTCTGTAAAGGCCGTAAAGCATCATTTAAAACGAGTTCTTTCCCTTGCACATTCTGACAAACCTGTTTTACATATTCATTAGAAATGACTAGTAGATGTCAACGACTACACCGGGACAGACACTTTATGTTGTAGAGGTCCTTAAAGATCCTGAAAGTTACTGAGGACTAATACAATTTATGAGGAAAATTATTAATTCAATTTATAAATGTTTTGGGATCTGAGGGCAAATTAGATACTTTTGAATATATACCAGTTTTTAAGTTATCGAGATTCTACTGATTTTAGTTATTTTATTTACTATTATAAAGATGTACTGTGGTCATTATGTATATTATTTAATACTAACTGTGCCTGCGACTCCGTACGCGATACGTACGGAGTACGTACGTATGCGTACTGTATGAAAAACATTGTTTTGTATTCTCTTGGTTATATAAAGGTCTATGTAATATATTTTTGAAAATATTTTTTTCTTGTGTTGTGTGCACAACTAAAAGACAAACAGATAAACAGACAAAAATTTAAAAATGCAGAAAATGGATTCTGTTAGTTATCACTTCACGTCCTGGTATATTTTTTAATATTTAATGTACAAAGACTACTCTACAGATTTATTATATGTATAGAATAAGATTTGCATGGTACCTATTACGTGATCGACATAAATTGACATAACTTTTTTATTTCTTAACCGATTTAGATAAAATAAACACTTAATGTTAAGTGAAGACTGAATATATTCCTGAAAACCGCATTCAAATTAGTTATACCAAATATTATTTGGCCAAACCCCAAAATATGTAGTCTTTCACAATCGAAACATTGCATACAAACAATATTCGTATATATTTTTATTAATTGGCACTGAAAATTGGTACGAAGATTATATTCAAGATTTAAAAAACTAAGCTTACATTTTTTTATAATGAAGATAATAGTTTTAATAATAACAAAATAAATATTTAACCTTCAGTCTAACGAAAAAAATTAGTAATATTATTACAGTCACCGTTATTTTAATATCAACTTCTATTTGGACACTCCGTTCAATTCATAATGTTATTTAAATAACAATTCAAAATATCAATTGTTATTTAAAAGATAATCCCCGTGACTTTTAATAGTTTTTGAATGATTTATAATGGTGATCATGGAAATTGTAAATGAAATAACAAAAAAAAATATTTGTAATTAAGTGTTTTTGCTTATGTAAACAATCATAATAAAAAAAATACAAATTACTACATTTGTTTGAATATTTGAATTATCAAATCATATTACAAATATTATATCTTTTTAAGGTTCCGTACCTCGAAAGGAAAAACTCAACTATTGTAGGATCACTTTGTCTTATTATCTTTTTGACATTTTCACTAATTTGAATGATTATGATTGAATGAATAATTTGACTTTTAAAATATTCTGGTCTACAACCTTTTAGAGCTGTGAAAAAATCAAATTTCTAAACAAAGGCAATCACAAGACAAAGCCGTTTGTGCCTCAAATATTTATATATCCTTATACTCTCATAAATATTCCTATACTATCAACTATTATAATATTGCTAAAAGTAAGAGGTTGGGTTACTTTGTTAATCAATTAATAATGATACTATCTAAGAAAAAATGATAGTCAGTGATACATTTATTGATACAAAAGATATAATTTACAATCATTAAATTAATCATTAGTAAATTGTAGCGTGGCTAACATATTAAGACAGACATTTAAAATCTAGCGTTGTTGATTGATTTTAAATTTTTGGCATAAATCAATATATTTGACTAATACCAACGAAGTTTTGTAAAATATTGAATACGTAATCACGTAATTTGAACATTCTATAGCGAGAGAAATTTCCAAACTTATCTACTTAGCAAGGATCGTTAATTTAACGACACAGTGGTCCACAAATCATTTAAAATTAGGGTTCAATACTATCCCTGCTGCTTTCTATACACGACCGTAAAGCATACATGTTTACATTGATGTAATTATTACTGCAACTAAGACACGTAATAATAACGATATAAAATAAAATTTCATGAATATATAAGTACTGAATTAAACAACTAAGTATGTTTTATCGAGAGAAATTTTGTGGTTACTTTAATTATTGTTTGATTGTTTTTATACAAAACATTACAAGAATAGGAAGTCTGAAAAAGAATAAAAATGCCTTGAAACAGTAATAGCGATATAAAATAATATTTCTAACGCATTTTTTCCTTATATAACTGACAGGGCTTAAAGATAAAATGAAATGACAAATTATGGCGATGCAATTCCATCGGGACTGAAAAGAAACATTCAAGACAGAAACGATACTAAGACGAATGTGAAGACACACTGACCTTATCCTTACGATATAAATTGTAATTTATTGGTAGTTTAAGAATTCGACATTTACTTTTGAAATATATAGGTGTTGCATATTTTTTGTTTTGTTTATAGCATAAAGAAAAAAAGACCTTTCTTTGACAAACATGTTTTATACTATGGTTAAGAAAATCCGAATTTAACGTAAAAATTCAAATTTAAAATATCCTTATTCAAGTAGACATTTTCACGCACTTTTGAAACGTCGTTTTTCGAAACAATTAGGAATACGTGACAGAGACATTAAGAAAATTAGCTTTGTTACGCTCAAAAGGATGTTTTACATTATTTGTTTCATTCAAATGTTCAATTATTTAGACAAACTAAAGTTGACTCACGGGAGAATGTATAAAGTTTACTCCTATAGTAGAATATGCCTGCTTTGAGCACATATTTGGGCTGAATGTGTGTGTTCTTGGTTTTCATGATATACGACTCCACGAATACTTTATTTTGGAAGAACTTTGTCTTTGAGTGTGACACTATCTACAGGTTTAAGAGGTATACCCTAAGAGCATGATATAGCGTGATGAGCGTGATATAACTAATAATAACAAATCTAAGATCATAAATATATTATAGGTGCCAGAATATATATTTTTTTAAAACAAAGACAAAAATGTATTATCATTTATAAGACTGTTACCTCCAGTGTACGCTCGCCTCTTCTTTAGAAGAAGATTTGTAAATCTCATCAGATTCCGACGCTAAAGTTTAAATTGTTTCTTGTTGTTTGAATATTTTAATGCTTCAACAAAACTACAATAGTTTGGAGATACAACAATACAATTTTGTAGTGGATTGTTCTGAAAATGAATGAATTACAAATATTAAAATATTATTTTTTAATATATTTTTAAATATCGTTACTGGCCGTATATATTTTTATTGTATTTCGCGTATTAATTACAATCTTAAAAAACGCTTCACGGGGCTATAAAAACTTATAATTAAGAAAAAAATTGTTACCGTTTTACTTCATAAATATTATACGAAGTTTTATTATGTGGTATATACTTTATATAATTACAGCGAAATGCAATTGTCAGTTTATATATATATATATATATATATATATATATATATATATATTTTTACATAAATAAGAACCATAAATAAGATTATAAATAAGAACCCCGAATGGGTTCGTAACTAGACTGGCAAATTACGATACAATTAATATGATTACAGGCAGGTTAATACATACATAATATCTGTTCCCATGAACTTTTTAAAAGTACTTTTTACTTTTTACATCTGTTATAAGAAAAAGTAATTTACAGTTGAACATATTTCACTAAAGAACATATGCAGTTTTATTTGTTAACTAGCTGTGCCTGCGACTTCGTACGCTTAGATTCCGATTACCATAAAAAGTACCCGTTCAAAGTTTCATAAAACTCCGACAAGTAGTTTTTGCGTGTAGGAATATTTGTAGTTAATTTTTATATATTTTTTATTATCAATCACAGATACATATCTGTTTTTTTTATGTTTTTTATGTTTTTAACGACTAGGTAGACCAATTATGTATTTTTTTTATTCGAAAGTTTATAATTATTCCCTGACGGGAGGACTATCAATATATACTTTCAATATGTACTATCAATATATACTATCAATATTTACAATCAATAAATACTATCAATATGTACTATCAATATGTACTATCAATATGTACTATCAACATGTACTATCAATATGTACTATCAATATATACTATCAATATGTATTATCAATATGTGCTATCGATATGTACTATCAATATATACTATTAATATGTACTATAATTATATACTATCAAGAAGTACTATTAATATGTATCATCAATATGTACCCTCAATATGTACCATCAATGTGTACTATCGTTATATACTATCAATATGCACTATCAATATGTACTATCAATTTGTACCATCAATATGTACTATCAATATGTACTATCAATATGTACTATCAATATGTACCATCAATATGTACCCTCAATATGTACTATCAATGTGTACTATCGTCATATGCTATCAATATGCACTATCAATATGTACTTTCAATTTGTACCATCAATATGTGCTATCAATATGTACTATCAATGTGTACTAGTATTATATACTATCAATATGTACTATCATTATATACTATCAATATGCATTATAAATATGTATTATCATTTTATACTATCAAATATGTACCACCAATATGTACTATCAATCCATATATCTAAGATAGATGTGTAGATAGATAATCATTTCGGATGTTTCATTTTAATTGAATTCTATAATAACGACTCGGTTCTACAATTTGGTAACATCTCGTATATCACACATTAGAAGCATATAACGTAATTGTCGCATTCTTTCCGTCAACCCTCATCAACCCTTAATTCATGTTCATGCTTTAATTAGGCTTATGCGTGCTCTAAAGTGTGTAAAATTGGATTACAATATTAATATTAAACATATTTTGTGTTTTTACATTTGCTACCTACTTTTTAATTTACAATTATATAAGTTATATTAAAAGTAAGAATAGTGTTACGTTATAATATTGTTTCAAATAATTTATATGTACTGCAAAACATTTTAATTATATTATTAGATATCTATATGATATATATATATAGATTTAATATGTCTATTAAAAAGTTAGTTTCTTTTTAATAGTAATAATGAATATAAATAAACGAACAAACAGTTTTTTACTGTATAATAAAAATATTTTGATAAAAAAATAATCTGTTACAGCAACACTTGTAGGAAACATCAAATAACTTTTTTTTATAAGAAATTAACTTTTCAAACATCTTCTTTTTTAAAACATATATTTATTCACGAACTTATAGTTAATACATAATATTAGATAATATATTGTATAAAACTTTATATAAATCTGATCCTATCCTCAAGGGAACTCTACTCTTTAATATATCAACGGGGGTTTAATCTCGGGAGCCTATTTGTTCACATTTGCTTCAAAGCTATTTTCCCTTCGGAAGTCCTAACTATTTATATTATGTTTAACTGATTTAAGGTTTGTTTGTCACCATTTGTTATTTATATATATATATGTCGTTTTATGGATTAATATTAAAACTTTACACTATTTATCCTATAAATATATAGTTATATAATGTATATGTTTTGTAAAACTAGTAGTTTGAATAGACAGACCATATTGTGATGACGAAATAAACCAATTAAGACATACTTTAACCAATAAAAAAATGTGATTTGTTTGTTATCTATGAATTGTTTTTTTAATAATTTTCTTTATAATATTTAATATTTTTTAAATTTTATAATTACCCTTTAGAGGTTTCGAGAAGGGAAGAACAAATAAAATAATTTGAATAATATATTATTATTGGCATTAGTTAATTTTCAAATTATAAATGTATACAAAATATATTTGTAGGTCAATAGTAACATAGATGGAGGACACTAACACTACCGTTATTACTGTTAGGATTTCCTAATCCTAACCTATAACTAACCTATGATTTATTTCCAGACATTACAAAAAAAAGTATGAATAATCTGAAAAACCTTATTTATAAAAAATCTTCATATTTCTTAGGTGTAAAATAAAGGTTTTGGTTGAAATATATTGTTTAACTCAGCAAAGTTTTAATATAAAATCGAACGACAAAATATTTAGGAACAAATCCATCGAGACTGATGAGAAAATTCCAAAACAAACGAAACCACTTCGAGTGTGAAGTGGTGTGAAATACCGAAATACTTCGTGACATATAAGCTGTCATTTATTGTTAACTTACTTAAGACTTCGCAAGAATCTAAGGTAAAATATAAAAAAGGTATTATATATTCTTTTAAAATAGATAAATATAGCTAACTGTATACAATATTATTAGTAGTATGAAAAAGATGTTTTTTTTCTTTTATAAATTTTGAAAAAAAATCGATATATTATTTTATGGTTTTTTTTATTTATATGTTATATTAATGAGATACCTTTCTTAGAAGATCCTATCATGAAGGAAGAATCCTTTTTATGAAATGAATATTGTGAAATGTAACCTTAAACAACATCGCTACTGCCGCGGCCAGCGACCTTCTTATCTTTTAAATGAGGTTTATCATTTAAGTTAAATTAGAATATTATAGAAAGGAATCAAGTGATCCATATAATGAATCATATTTTACCTCTGACGGATGGTCGGCTTACACAGTATACACTATACATCATGAATAAAAAATAATGATTTGAAATTATATTTCACCGGGCGCGTACAATCTCAACATTCCTATAATATAATAACGTCAACGTAAAACAACTTTTAAGGTAAAGTAATTAAATGAAACTAAATTAATTTAAATTTAAACAATTATGACAATATTTTATTTATTTATTTATTTTTGGACCATAAAACATTAAAAGTAACATAGTATAGACAATCTACACAAAGGATGACTTATCTCTTACAAGAGATCTCTACCAGAAACCCTAGATTAAAAGTCATTATATTTTAACATGGGTACATAGGAGTAGTAATAACAAACTTAACTAAAAATAGAAATACTAATATACAGATACAAATAAGTATACATTAATACACAAAAATATATACATACACACACACACACATATATCCACACACACATACATACACATATATATATATATATATATATATATATATATATATATATATATATATATATATATATATATATATATATTGTTACTAATAAAAATAAAAGTGGGTTTGGGTTTAAATTAATTTATTGGTTATGTAAACAGAAGTATAACAGTAGTACATTGAACCTTATAATTGATACAGTTATACAAATACAGGAATGTCTTAAATAATGACAATAATGTCAAAATAATACCAGCTAGACTCAGCGGTGGGTTACTTGAGATAACACCTTAATTTGAAATTATATATAAAAAATACTAAAAAGAAATCCTAGGTAATACCTAATAACTTCCTTGGTGGTAGACCATAACATCGGGTCGCCGGCAAAGTTACCACCCATCGGGCAAAGTCGTGCCGCAAAGCGACCTAGTCGTGTTCCGGCACGTTGCTCGATGAAGCCGTTGATGGGAAATGGGTCTGAACAGCTGCGGTGCGTTGGCGAACCGGTTTGACGTCGAGTTGGTTTTTGTTTTGTCGGGTGTCTAGTCGAGGAGGGTAGCGGGATCCGAAGCAACGACTTTCCGCTGGCCGTCCGCAGAATCTACTGAGACACCCGGCGGTAGATAGTTTGCAGCTGAACTACGGGTCAGCTGCACTACGGGACCCCGGTACCTAAGCCCTCCGGCAGCGATGCATGCGCTTGCGTGTGTAAACTGCCGGGTTACCGGTTTTGGTGTTGGATTCGTAGTGGTAATGTGGTTAGCTGCAGAGATTCGGCGCTGTTCGTCTGGGTCCCCACAGTTGTCGGGGGCTCGTCGGATCTTGTGCGCAGCGAGAGGTGATTGACCAGCCTAAGGCGAAGGGCTGCTGCGGTCTTTTGCTTCGGGGCTTTTAACGGTCCTTAAGCAGAGATGCTTTCGGGGGTCACTGCAGTTCGGGTAGCCCCCTGCTTAGAGGTTAGATGGATGTACTAGCATCTATCCGGTCACCCGACTGTCACGTAGGGTAGGCTTGCGGCCTGACTGCCTGTCGGGAAGTGAGCGTGCCTTACAGCTCCGGCACCAGCTGGAAACTGGTAGTTAGCCTCTCTGACGTTCTTAGCAAGTGAATTGCAAGTCCGAGAAATCACACGGGAAGTGAGCGTGCCTTACAGCTCCGGAACCTTTCATGGAGAAAAGGTAGCTTGGTGGTCGCGATTGGACTTGTCTATGACCGATAGCCTTGCGAGCTTACTAGTCTTATAGTACCGTTGTCGGATGACTTCGGAGGTCAGACCTGCCGTATAAGGGTCCATGTGACAGGGGTAAACCTTGACCACATGAATAGCGGCTCAATCCTTTATAACCAGAGGGTTGACAAGGTTGAGATGCTATAAACATAAACAATAGGACAGAAGGAGGCGAGGGCGTGGCCGCCCGCAGATAGTTGGGGGCCCAATTAGTGGGTTAGCCACCCACGAAAGGCTGCCCCGCCAGCTGCGAAAAATCCCAGGGTGGCTCCATCGTGCTGGTTGGCGACCAGACGAGGAGGCCCGATGGCGATCCCTGGGGGGGTTCGGGCGTCCCCGCAGTCTTCAGACTAGCCTCCCAGTGGCAAGACATCAAAAATTTCGACGTCGGGTTCGATATTTACCGCCTCGTTCAACTGCAATTTCCCATCCCTATTCACTTTTATTTTATTTTTTTTATGAGGAAAGTTAAAAAGAAGAAAATGTTTTTACAGCGGTTGCACTCCTCCTCATTTAAAATGCACCTCACTAATATCAGGGGTTTGCACTCTAATATCCTAGCTGTCCATCACCACCTGGAGACAGAGCAGCCGCACCTCTTCTTTTTGACGGAGACGCAGATACAATGTCCTTTGAGCGCTGCGCACCTGCATTATCCCGGATACACGTTAGAGCACAATTTTCGCTCACATGCCGGAGTCTGCGTGTACGCGCGGAACGAACTCTGTATCCAGCGTCTCCGTCACCTTGAAGACCCTACTTTTTCTTCTGTATGGGTTTTAGTAGACACAGGAAACGAAAAAATCCTGTATTCCTGTGTCTACCGTTCGCACAGCGGTGACCAGGAGACAACTAGATTATTTGAGTATCTCGGTGAGGCTGCTGATATGGCTATGCATCAGTACCCTTCAGCGCAGCTTGTTTTTCTGGGGGACTTTAATGCTTGTCATCAAGACTGGCTGTTCCCGTACCAGAAAACCGACCATGCTGGAAGAGAAGCGCGGAACTTTGCGTTGTCCTTGGACCTCTTTCAGCTGGTGAGGCGAGCGACAAGGGTACCAGATGTGGTAGGCCATACAGTCAATTACCTGGACCTTCTGCTGACAACTGATCCGGACAGGTATCGTGTTGAGGTCACCTCCCCCTTGGGAACCTCCGATCACTGTCTGGTGAAATCTGTGTTTACATATTCCCCACCAGCTCTCGAACCACATGGTGTTAGGCGAGTATAGAAATACAAGTCAGCAGATTGGGATGAGATGCGGCACTTCTTTTGCATCTTATCCTTGGCGGCAGGTCTGCTTCTCTTCTTTGGATCCGTCGAGTTGCGCGGATGCTATAACCGATGTGGTGCATCAGGCAATGGAGTATTTTATTCCTTTTGCTGAAGTTCCCGTCGGTGGCAAAGCTCGCCCATGGTATAATGCCGAATGTGGTCATGCTCAAGACCGAAAATGTAAGTACAAAGAAGAGAGCCTTTAACCTAGCTGCCAAGTCCTACAAAAAGGCATTGCGGAAGGCTCGTCTCGATCGAATCGCTAAGAATGGCGAAAAGCTCTCTGTCAAACCAACTGGCAGTCTAGGTTTCTGGTCTCTTGCGAAAGCGATCGAGTCAAATTTCTGCCAACCCTCACTGCCTGCTCTGCTGAAGCCGGAAGGATCCCTGGCCCACACAGCAACAGAGAAAGCGAATGTATTTGCTTCTCTGTTTGCTGATAATTCACATCTAGATACTGGCAATGCTTCTTCAGCACATCTTCCTCACTGCGGTATTTCGATGCCTGAAATCCGCATCACTAACAAAGAGGTATGGAGAACATTGTGTCGTTTAGATGTGAATAAAGCCAGTGGTCCTGATGGTATACCAGCCATTCTGCTCAAGACATGCGTAGCTGAGTTGTCTCCTGTACTGACACGTCTGTATCGTCTCTCTTTCATGACTGGAAAAGTGCCGAAATCCTGGAAACTTGCCAACGTGCAACCCGTGCCCAAAAAAGGCAGCCGTGCTGATCCTGTCAACTACAGACCGATTTCAATCACCTCCATACTCTGCAAGATTATGGAGCATGTATTGAACTCGCGCCTTCTAGCATACCTAGAAGGTAACGATCTCCTCAGTGACCGACAGTACGGGTTTTGCCGTAATAGGTCTACTGGGGACCTCCTAGTGTATGCTACACACATTCTAGGCGAGGCCATCGAGAAGAACGAAGAAGCGGTCGCCGTCTCTCTGGACGTCTCGAGGGCATTTGACAGGGTCTGGCATGCGAGCCTTATAAACAAGCTTTCAGCGTACGGTATATCTCCTGGTCTGATCGGCTGGGTAACGGACTTTCTGAGCCAGAGATCTCTCCGAGTAGTTGTCGATGGGTGTTCCTCGGAATCCTTGACAATAAATGCCGGAGTGCCTCAGGGGTCCGTTTGTCCCGTCTTGCCATAAATGTTTCGATAGTTGGAGTAAGCCAAGGTGCGGGAAGATGTCGAATTCTTATCTTTTTAGCCGGGGCATGAACATCGTAGAGTTTAAGAATTTGGGCATTAAAAATTGATGGTTTTTCATCGATAGACGTTGATTCAAATAGTAAGGACCAATTTATTGCTGATGCGTCGGCTATAAGATCATATATATAAATGTATAGGCTATAAGAGATATTTATGTTTTATTAAACTTTGACGAACAATACTTTTGAATGTACTTTTATTAAATGTTAAATTGTAACTACGAAACAAAAGATCATGCTATGAAAATGATGCTGTGAGCTGACAATAATTATTAATTAGTTTAAAACAAACATATTTAAATTATGAAAATAGTTTAATATTCATCTCTTTTATTATTATTACGTTTAATAACCATTTTACAAACAATATTTGATCAAAGCCAGTTTTAATCCTATTCAAAGATCTGTACTCGTAACAAGCCGGGTGTTGCAGCGGATGGTCCCAGAGCGCAATCTAACTGAGCTCCACCGCCTCTGCTAATTTATTGTGCTGGAAATAATTTGCGAAATTGTCTAAGAATCTTTATTTACAGAACGGGTTTTTTTATTGATTTTATATTTCATACGAAATGATTACGTATAATAAAGGCAATCACTAGCATAGAAAGACTACTAAGACTAAGACTAGTGGAATATCTTATCCTAGAAAACTATATTATTCCTTTATATCTCTAAATATTTCAATAAAATTTTTAAATCATTCCTAATTAATCATATTTCCATAAAATATAATGCCTGAAATTATAACCGATATGGACACAACTTGAACCCACGAACACAATAATATTTCAATAATATTTCAATGGAGCTGCCATATCGTTACCCGCCTTAATTAATTTAGGATAAGACTGACAGAGGCGATCTATAATTAAAACTTCTAATCAAAGTTTCTTAGATTGCTGTATAGTTAATATTAAAAAAATGATAAAAGTTATTAACTTTTTTTTTAATTACGTTGGTTTTATTCCAGTTACAAGATGTAAACGTAGCCATGTCACATTTAAGAAAAATTAAAAAAGCAATTAATTTATATTTCAATTGTCCAATAGCTTACCTGGCACAATAATATTTATAAATTTTTAGACACATTATCAATTAGCAAAACACACTTCTCAATAACTAATCGTTATATATCAAAGTATACTTGGAATTATATAAATGATGGCGTATCACGTTGAGACTACTTATACAAATTAAAACATTGATTTTATAAATATTTTTTTAATGTTATTATAATAATATTTTGATTAGCCGAAAAGTCCCATAGAAACTCTTGTGAGATTAGTAATAAGACATGATAAATAACATATATATCGGTTCTAAGTAAGTCTAGTTTCGTATTAGCCTTTAAAAAAAAATATATTAAAATGAAAATTCAAGTCAGAAAAAAGTTGACCATAGTTATTTTTTTGAAGTTGCGGATTCGCCATGTTCCTCTATTTTACGAAATCTTTGTGCAATAAATAAAGAGACTTACTTAAGCTATAAATTGCTTGGGGAGCCGTCGCCGGGAACCTCCTCGTGTGCCCGTCTGTTTCCCTTGTTGCTCGGATTCGTCCGGTGGCATCGGAAGCGGTACGGGCCGGTGCTCCCTGG
Source organism: Napeogenes sylphis (assembly GCA_959347405.1). Taxonomy (NCBI): domain Eukaryota; kingdom Metazoa; phylum Arthropoda; class Insecta; order Lepidoptera; family Nymphalidae; genus Napeogenes; species Napeogenes sylphis. Next base: position 2,137,679 of record OY365778.1, on the reverse strand, counting down.
GCAACAACGGTTAATGTGATCCTTCGGGTTTGTATTAGCCGTTGGCTAATACTCGGCGCGGTCGGCCATGGGGGTTTGTGCCCGGTTCATGGCTGGCTGGCGGGCAGGCTGCCTTTCGGGGTGGTCTGTCTGCGAGGTGGGCTCGGGCCTTTTGGCCTGGGCACTAAGGGTGGGAGGGCGCAGGCCCTCTCTACCGGAGACAGCAGCGGGGTCGCCCCTGGTACTTCTCTGTGCGCAGAGTGGACTGTGGGGCGGTCCCGTGGTTGTGTGGGGGGTACGTAGCGGTCTCTTTCTTGCTGAGGGGGAGGCCGTTGCGCTGATAGGGTGATGGCCCGGAATAGTCATCGTCAGGTACAATAGCGCTTGACGATGATTAGTCCGGGCGAGGTGGCGGCGGAGCTCTTCCTAGGGAGGGCTTCGTTGGCGGGACCACGTCCGTTTTCGGACGGGGTCCGGCCCCGAGAGGTTGAGTCGGATCGGGACACCTTCTTCGTTGAGGGAGTCCTGATTTGGCTCGGCCGGCTTGGGTGGAGGGCAGGGGAGCCCTTCGCCATTCAACAAGCCCCGGAGTGGGACACGCTCAAGTCAACCGGGCGCGTCACTCCATGGAGGTGGTGGCTGCTCACGCGGCCTTCCGTCGGAGCAACGCGGATGTGTGCGCAAGCGTTCCCGTGGCGCTCCATTACGACGGAGAGGTGTTGACCGTCTGGTTTAGTGAGTAAGAGTCTCACATAACCACTTCCATCTTCCCCAGGATGGAGGTGTGTATCCATGAGGATTCCAGACGTTAAAATAAAAAAAAAAAAAAAAAAAAAAAAAAGCTATAAATTGCTTAACATAAGATTCCATAAACAATATTGCACATATATATTATTTTAATTAGGTACTTAAGATTTATTTAAAATTATTACATTTGCAAGTTGGTATGTTAAAAATAAGAATGACATTGCAGTAAAAAAAAACCTCTGTTAAGTTGTGAAGATATAAAAACAAAGTACTTATTATTACAACCTAAGATGTTCTTTAACGTAAGTATTCTTTTGAAAATCGCAACACTGAAGAAGTCGACTAATGACTGTAAAAAAGAGACGGCCCATTAGAGTTTTCTACTGAAAATATAACAAGTAACACTGTTATTTAAAAGTAATCTTTATGGAAAGTTTTATACGAGGCATCAAATTAAATAATAACTTATAATTACAAATTTATTTAATAACTTAGTTTGAAACGGATTTTCTTTTTTACACGACTTACATTTATTCTTGTATTCGTGGTTTATAACATAACATTTATTATAAAACAGTTCATATTAAAGTTATCTTGTCCACGAGAACTATTTTTTTATATATCAACAGAGCTTTGATCGTGGTAGCTATGTTTGTTCACGATTACAACAAAGGTATTTTCCGAAATCCTAACATTTTGCAGTTTTTGACATACTCTGGAAGGCCAAAAAGTCAGTAGACTGGAAAGGTTGGTGAGGGTAGGTTTACTCGTCCAGATAGTCACTAGTTGAACATATGATTAATAGTATATATATCAAGTTGAACCTAATCGTGTCATTAACTTTTGAGTTATTTATTTTTATTTATTTATTTATATCTTTTCCACTTAAAATCATATTCAGTGATCACTTGTGTACGTCAACATGGAAGTGTCAGGAGGGCCTATTACGATACTAGATTTATCGTAATAAGCCCTTCTGTAAAAGCACTTTCCATCTTAATGTTAAAGCTATGAGGGTTCCAAACGCGTCCTGGTCTAAGAAGAACCACACAAAAAATTCAGCCGGATATTTTGTTATTGTGATCACTGTTTCACAAATGTCAATCTTAAATGTAATTTTGGAACAACTAGAACCGTCGCAATCAATCGGAAATGAAGTTTTTTTGAATTCTATCATTAAGATATGAACTAATCAAATCTAGAGACTTATTTTTAACTCCATAATGTTGTAACTTTTTTATAAGGATTTCATGTTGAACGCAGTCAACGCCTTAGATAGATCACAGAAAATGCCAAGTGCATCCTGTGATCCTTCCCAGGCTTCAAATATGTTTTGTTTTTGCTTCAAACCAAACTGGTTTTTGTGTAAGAGATTGTTTTTACTGAAATATGCCACAAGTTGATTAAGAATTATTTTCTCAAAAATCTTACTAAAAGTGGGTAAGACTGAAATAGGTCTATAGTTACTAGGATCTAATGAACAGCCGGATTTGAATAATGGAGTTATTTTACTTTGTTTCATTAGATCAGGAAATTTACCATATTCTAAACAATTATTAAATATTAATGCTAAGTATGGCGCTACAATGTCAATTATGGACTTAAGTATGTCAACAGAAAAGCCCCAAAGATGACTAATTTTTTTTTCTATTTTTATGTAACTTAGCAGATGCCCAATCACTAAACATTAATTTATCATTAACAACCACTGTTTTTGGACTAAATACAAAGTTAAATAATTTAATGAAAGTACTGAAAAAGTCATTATACATAATATTGGGTTTGAATTTTTCATCAAGGGCAAATAGCGTACAAAGCCATTTTTAATTTGTTTGATACTTTCTATAGTCACTGGTATAAAACTCATTTTCTGTTTTAATTTTTCTCTCTTGCTACAACTGAATTTAATAAATTGGCCATAGTGGTCAGAATCGAAGGTATTTAATAAACATTTAAAATTTGGAATAACACTTGTAAAAATGTTATCAATACAAGTGGCATTAGTGGTTGTGACTCTGATAGACTCCATAAACCTGTGTAAAAGATTATAAGATTTAAAAAAATTTAAAAACTTTATACTTATTGAATTTTGTTCAAGAATATTAATATTGAAGTCTCCACAAATGATTACATTTTTACTAGAATGTGATAGTTTATACAATACCTCATCCATAATCTTTTCAAAATGTTCAAAGTTAGATGACGTTGGCCTATAAACATTTACAATTATGAACTCCTCTAATTCAACTGAAGCAAGTTCAGTTGTCCGCTCAACAGAGTGGCTCACTATGTCCTTGCGTTCTTTGAATTTTATCTGTTTATTTAAAATAATTAAAGAGCCACCATGTATTGAATTAACTCTGTTGAACGAACTACCAACCTGGTGGTTATTGAAATTAAATATTAATTCATCATTCTTAAGCCAATGCTCAGTGACACAAAAAATATTAATATTAAAAGTATTTAAAAACAATTCAATTTCTAATTCCTTATTTCTTATACACTGAATGTTCTGATGCACCAGGTTGATATAGTTTATATTATGATTTTTATTATTTAATTTAACAATTTTTGTATTTCTATAATTATTTTTAATATCATTATTTGATATCTTAATTATTTGGCTAGAGGATATCTCTACTGTCTTAATGTCTAGTTTAAACTACTACTAATACTACTATTACTAGTTGTTTTTTTTTCCAAGCTGTTTTTACTTATACAAGTATCTGAATGCTGTTCGATAGAAACATTTGTAGCCAAGTTATTATAGTATAGTAAAATAAAATTCAATTGGCTATGACAGCAAAATAAATTTGGCTGTCATAGTAAAATTAAAAAAATATATTGATCTCTAAATAACTTAATCGGGAAAAAGACAGCCAGTATGGAGAAAATTGAACACCGCGCTGTTATTAAGTTCCTTACCAAGCAAGGATAATCCGCTAGAGATTTATCAAGAGCTGTTGGCGGTTTACGCGGACTCTGCCTCTGGCAAAACCATGGTTTACAAGTGGCCTGGTCTTTTCAAACAAGGAAGAGAGTAGATTGAAGTCGACCCCCTCTACTCCGGAAATCGTCAAAAAGTAGAAAAACTTGTATCGGAAGATGGCCGGTTGAAGAAACAGCAGCTTGCAGCAATGATTGGAGTATCCGAAACAAGTATTTTGAATATTCTACATCATCATCTTGGCATGACTAAGGTCAGTGCTATGAACCTGAGTTGTAGCAGAGTCAATGCAGTGGCATAAAAAAGGCACACCTCCTCCAAAGAAGTCCAAAGTGACAATATCGGCCGATAAGATCATGGCGATTGTCTTTTGGGATACAGAAGGCATTTCTACTACTGATTGATTACAAAGAACGTGGTGTGACTATAAGGGGATAGTACTACGCTTTTTTAATGGAAAGATTGAAAGAAGACATCAAGGAAAAAAGAAGGATACATTTTGGTGAGTATGCGCACGAATTACCCGACCTAATTCTCCCGGCCCCCTTCCATCATCGGACGTTCCGACGCACAGCAGGTATACATCCCTTTGTTGTGGACATTCCACCTGTCTGGACGAAGCGCTTTGCTTCGTCTTTGTTAGTGCATACATCGAAGGACTGGAACAGCTTGCATGCGTCGGTATTTCCGACCGAATACACTGTGGATACATTCAAGAGAAGAGTGAATAGGTTGCTAGGGTGATGCGCCTTACCATCTAAAATTACATTCCACTTACCAGGTGCAATGTCAAGCATTGACCTAGATCGATAAAAAAAGAGTATATCCAGGCGAGGTAAGCTAGTTCCTGCTTGGTCAGGTTTTGTACCAGTAATGTAATTGTCGCAGTCATATCATCACTCTACCTTAATTTCGTGTTCATGCAATAATCGGTCTTATTAAAGCTGTAAAGTGTGTAAAATAAGATTATTTTAAAAAAATATTATCATTTTCGATAATTACGTTGTTACTTCGGACCGATTTTATTTTTCTTGTAAATTAGCTTACAAGTGAGAAAACTAGCTTTGATGAGCGTCTGTCTAAAAATAACCACAAAAAAAACGAAAACAAAGAATGTTTAATAGTATATAATAAATAAGACTCAATAATAAATAAGACTAAGGTATCTTATACCGTAATTTTTTTCCTTCGTTAGGTAGCTAACGTCATCTGAGAACAAGTTTTATGTCTGTTATTAAAACCGAACTGCTAGAAGAAGAGTATTGTACGGAATATATAACAAATAACAATGTAATTTAAAAGTAAACTTATCAAACTAAGTATTGTTTAAAAACGGATTTTATTGTAATTTAATAATATTTTTTTACAATTTATTCTACTCTTGTGATTGTAATTATTACTTTTATTGTTATTGTGTAACATGTATTAAGAAAGTTGAAATAAGATTAACTATTATTAAGTTATTTTATTGCTTTTTCATTTGTTATATTTTATTTTGCTCTAAATATATTGCATAGCTGTTTTTAATTTATTTCAATATTTTCTCATATTTTTTAGTAAAAAATAAGATTTTTCTTACATAATAATTATATTTCAGTGATTATGGTATGTCGCTAATATCTACATGGTTTGCATCTGTATTAGAAGTGACACTTATCTGTAAAACGTAAGTTTCTTCAATATTTACTTGCGTTAGTAGTTACTTAATTTTATTTATATATATATATATATATATATATATATATATATATATATATATATATATATATATATATATATATATATATATAAATGTAATTATAAAGAAAAAAAAATCTCTTGCTTATTTCGAAAAATCACAAATATCTTATATAATAGTTTGTATTAAAGTCTACGGACGTTGACAAGTTTCTAATACATCAAAGAACCTTAATCTCGGCAACCCTATTTGTTTTGTATTTCTTCGTAAATACTTTAGTTACTAGTACCTACTCTATATACTCTCTCTCGTCATCGACTGGCAGCGACCTGTTGTGTAACAAAGAGGAATAAGTATTTTAAATATGTTTGTCGCATTGTATATTGCTACGTTGTATACACTTTATCTTATTAATCATATATTTTACTACGTTATATAATGTTAAACTATTATTACCACTAGTTATATAATTAATAAACCAAAGCATTGAAATTTAACAATATTTTTACGAATATTACTAATGAATATTTAATTCAAAATTTACAATTTAATTTTAACCTGACGTTTCGATTGCTTTGCAGCAATCGTGTTCTCGTCTTAACGATATGGAGGTGTCTGTCAGTAAGTCAGTTAATTAGTCTTCTACCTCCAACTGATATTATTATTCTATGTGCTTCTGAATTTTACTCTCGGAAACTTAGGAACCGGATACACGGATCATGCCTTATATTTTGGAGAGTCCTTTGATTGATATTCTCAGGAAACATCTACCCCAATATAAAGTACCTTTATTATGCCGTCCTCGCGACAAAACTATCATACATTTTCAGAGACAATAGACATTTAATATCGAGGTCATTCTCTGTTAAAGTTTTTCAATAGATATTTCCAACTATTAACTCTTATCTGCTTTGACAATGATTTACTCTAAAATATAATCATCAGTATACACGTCATTGACAGGAGGAGAAAGAAATTTAACCTTTAATATTTAATAAGAAACATGTTAGAACAGTGTACTGAAATATTTTAAGACCTATTTATTGTTTTAGTAATTAAAAGAAAATTCTACTATTAAAAACCTTTAAAGAAGCAAAACACTTTTCAACTAAATAAAAAAGGTACAAAATTTGTTTGATATGAAAGATTTTATAGCAGAATGTAAGAAATATCCAAAATAAGCGATTGAACTAACCTTTACAATAGGAATAGGTATTAATAACAATTAATTTACACTAACATATAAAGAGTAGAACAGTAACTATTTTAGAAGATTAACATAAAACAAAATATATCACATGATAATTTAGTAAAGGTGATTGGTAACAGTGATGTGATTACAAACAAAACAACTTTGTATCTTTCAAAATAAAAAGGTCCTTGTGTTTGAAACGATTTCTAAAAAGAAATTCGGTTTCAATAAAAAGTGGTTGCCGACATCGATGGATAGCTCGTTTATTCAACGTAGTGCAGTAAGTCACTGACGAGATTGTCAAAACAGGTTTAACTTAGGAATCGATATACATATCAACACTATATATAGCTAGTCTGTCACTGTTCATTACATCACTCATACACAAGATATAAAACGTTTATATATTCTTATTTATATATGACATTTAGCAAGATCAATGGAAAACAAGTTTTATATCATTTCATGTCAGAAAAGAAAACATCACTTTAATAGACTGAAATAATGTAATGTATATTCTTCTATTCTACGAAATTTTATTATATTTTATTTCCCATTGCTGATTTACAGAAAGGTTTATATTCAACATCATCTAATAATGAATTTAAACATTATATAGCCAGTGATAACAACTATAACTTAAAAATCCAGTATGTAAAATGTTTTATACTAACTTTAAAATACATGTTTAAAAAAACAAGACTTTTACAAGTAATTAAAAACAATTCCTTCCATGTTTTTTGACTCAACGTATTTTACTTTTTCCCTATTTGTCTTCATTATATATCAGCTGATAAACGCCAAACAACCTTAGAAATGAAACAACATGCATGACAATGACTGCATGTTATAAAAGATCAACTACACCTTATATAATATGTAGCCGAAGTGATAGCGAAGGGCTCCTTTGCGTACACGCGTGTTGTCTCAGGAGATCGGTGGCGAAGTGGCCAAGTGGGTCTTTCTTGGTTTAAAGGGTTCAGCTTAGAGGTAATAAAAAGTTAAAAGTAGACAAATGTTATTATATGCCCTCAGTAATTTTGTTTTCTTAGTCTTCTCGGCGACGTCTTCTAGGGAAATATTGATAACTTGTCCATATGGCCGCATCAGTAGCGGTTGTCCCTTGTCTTTAATAAGAACCAGTGTTCAGATAGCTAACTTGCTTGATGAGGTCCACTTAGTTTTCTGCTGAAGCAGAGAAACAATCTGAATGAAAAAAAATACAAAATTAAAAAAAAAAGCCATCTTTTTTTTTTTAATAACACTTAATACTAAATACTGCTTTACATTTCAATTCTTAATTGTGTAAGCAAATAGGTTTGTTTAAACATTGTTGTAATTTATCTTCTCTAGAGTTAATTTCCAAAGGGTCGTGATTTATTATTCTGGAAATGCATTCAGTTTGTCCGTATCCGGCTAGTATGAGAATGGCGAAAAGCTCTCTGTCAGACCAACTGGCAGTCGAGCTTTCTGGTCTCTTGCGAAAGCGATCGAGTCGAATTTCTGCCAACCCTCACTGCTTGCTCTGCTGAAGCCGGATGGATCCCTGGCCCACACAGCAACAGAGAAAGCAAATGTATTTGCTTCTCTGTTTGCTGATAATTCGCATCTAGACACTGGCAATGCTTCTCCAGCACATCTTCCTCACTGCGGTATTTCGATGCCTGAAATCCGCATCACTAACAAAGAGGTATGGAGAACATTGTGTCGTTTAGATGTGAATAAAGCCAGTGGTCCTGATGGTATACCAGCCATTCTGCTCAAGACATGCGTAGCTGAGTTGTCTCCTGTACTGACACGTCTGTATCGTCTCTCTTTCATGACTGGAAAAGTGCCGAAATCCTGGAAGCTTGCTAATGTGCAACCCGTGCCCAAAAAAGGCAGCCGTGCCGACCCTGTCACTTACAGACCGATTTCAATCACCTCCATACTCTGCAAGATTATGGAGCGTGTATTGAACTCGCGCCTACTAGCATACCTAGAAGGTAACGATCTCCTCAGTGACCGACACTACGGGTTTCGCCGTAATAGGTCTACTGGGGACCTCCTAGTGTATGCTACACACATTTTAGGCGAGGCCATCGAGAAGAACGGAGAAGCGGTTGCCGTCTCTCTGGACGTCTCGAGGGCATTTGACAGGGTCTGGCATGCGAGCCTTATAAGCAAGCCTACGCCTTTCAGCGTACGGTATATCTCCTGGTCTGATCGGCTGGGTAACGGACTTTCTGAGCCACAGATCTCTCCGAGTAGTTGTCGACGGGTGTTCCTCGGAACCCTTGACAATAAATGCCGGAGTGCCTCAGGGGTCCGTTCTTTCTGCAACTCTATTTCTGCTGCACATTAATGATCTGTTAAAGCCCGGTATCTATGGGTATGCAGACGACAGCACAGTTGTAGAAAGATATCTGCCGAGTACTCGGGCTAGTCGAGACCAAGTACAGTCTGAAAGAGAAGCCATGGTGCAACGTTTGAATGACAAACTTCAGGCAGTCTCCGCATGGAGCAATGCCAATCTTGTCAAGTTCAACGCCACCAAAACGCAGACGTGTCTGTTCACCGCCAAAAAGAGCTCTTTCATCTTGGCTCCTACTTTCCAAAATGTATCCTTGGAATACAGTGACCGGCTTCAGTTGTTAGGTTTAGAGATTTACTCTAACCTCAACTTTGGTCGGTTCATTGAGTCCAGAGCGAGAGCAGCAACAGCAGAGCTTGCCGTTCTTGCGAAGGTTCGGCAGTACTTTACACCGGGACAGCTTCTTGTTTTATACAAAGCACAGATCCGGTCGTGTGTAGAGTACTGTGGTCACATATTTGCTGGTGCTGCAAAGTCTCATCTTGCGGTTCTGGACTCAATTGAGAGGCGAGCAAAGAGGCTTATCGGCGATCCCGAATTGGTCGAAGCCGACCTCCAAACCTCATTCCATCACCGGACGTCCCGACGCACGGCAGGTATCCATCCTTTTGTTGTGGACATTCCACCTGTCCGAACGAAGCGCTTTGCTTCCTCATTTTTAGTACGTACAGCGAAGGACTGGAACAATTTGCCTGTGTCGGTATTTCCGGCCAAATATAATGTGGGTGTCTTCAAGAGAAGAGTGAATAGGTTGCTAGGGCAATGCGCCTTACCATCTAAGACTACATTCCACTTACCATCAGGTGGAATGTAAACAAGCATTGCCCTAGATCATATAAAAAAAAAATAAATAAAATACCGAATGTCATCTTATGATTCCGATAACTATGAAGATTTTAGATGAGAGCCGAATAGGAAGGCAGTGACATTTACTATTTGGTTCAGTTATTTTTTTTTAATAATTTCTATTTATAATAGCAAAATTTAAGTATTTCTTCTAATATCTAGAGATTTAATTTTATTTGACATAAAGAAAATTTTAATAAAGAAGATAAATAAAAATCACAAACAAATAAATACAATACAAATTGGCTAAAAACTTTTTGTCACAACAAATATAGTGGATATATATTGGGAAAACACATAATTTACATAAGAAAAAATTCTAGTTTGATAGGAACAAAAAGTCTAGAACATAAGAATGAGACGAAGCTTCTTAGCAATCCATGGATTCACCGTGCGGGTGCCGGGCCCATCGCGTTGCGAGGAGAGGAGTTCCAGCAGTGCCTGGGACTTGCGACCCAGGAGTAGGTTTAAGGGGCCCCTTTATTATGCGCAAAAACGCTCACCTTCACCCTCCACACTCCTCTCCCTACCTAACCAAATTTGGAAAGAACCTACTAATGCCGCCTTTGAAATACGTTCTAGAAATGAACCGATGCTTGTTCTAGAAAGGCCAAGGTCTTTAAGTAGGCTATAGAGAGATTTTGCTGTTATACCTCTCGCTCCCACTTCTACCGCGTACAAACTAACTATATATTTATTCCTGATCAGTTCGTTGGTCAGTTCGTAATACTTATTGAGCTTGAATGTGTGATCCTTTGGGATGTTTGTTTCCCAAGGAACAGTAAGCTCCACAAGTATCACGCGCCTCAGATGTTTCGAATACAGGAATAAGTCCGGTCTGGATGACGAAACACCAACATCCCCAGGGATTTTGTAATGCTTTTCATACGTGTCCATCATGAGAATCCAATCAGGAGCCGCGGCTTATATTGAATAAGGCTTCACTTTTGATTTTTTGGAGGAACCTTCCCTTACGAATTCTACAGATCGTTTGGTGGTTGTTTTACCCTTCCGCGCTCTTGCTACTGAAAGACTAACCGCTTCCCGTATAATTTCTAATACCTTGTCGTGGCGACGCGAGTATTGGCCTTTATCTAGAAGTACCCTACACCCTACTAATAGGTGTTTCGCGGTTCCTATTGCCTCCCCACAGATGTTGCAAGACTTTTCGGTGGCTTTGCCCCATCTTACTAAATTACTTTGATCTTTGAGAGTCATTTGGAATGCATTAAGATAGAATTTTAATAATGCTGGGGACCAATCATAAATTAAGGTGCGCCACTTCAAAGCTAGTGGAATACAAAAATCTCCTATGGTCACCCATTCGTTTTGAATTTCTAGGCTCATCGCGTGGAGTCGGTAATTATCGTTTTCGTCTTGTCGAATAAAAGATTTTGTTATGTCTATGTCTTGAACTTTCCTACTTGATCCTAGCCCTACTTTATTTGTTTGAGCACCTATCATAATTTTTTTATGGAATCGAAGTCGTGACTCGAGCTCTGAAGCAACTTTGTCTTTTGGGAGAGAAGTTACAGTATCATCTTTAGATTTTCCGATGATATGTCTTTTGGTAACTCTTAGATGTTTGTAGAGCTCCGATGGTCTCTTTAATTTTAATCCAAAATTGTTTCGGTCTCTAAATAAGGTTGAAGAGTCCGCTGAGTGCGCTAACCCGAGCCATAACTTCAATGTCTTTATGACGTTTGCATCTAACTTTGACAAAAGGGTTTTATTAATATCATAAACGAGGAAAGGCCAATTTAGACGTGATGTTAAAAAATTTTCGTAAATCCAAGCTTTTTTGACGTTACTTATTGGCTGGTTGTCTACCTTTTTGAGATCATTTAAAAAGCTATCGACTATTACATCCAACGATGGAGTACGGCCTTGGTAATCGATTTTTTTACCTAAAAATTTAAACGGAGCTGCTTCCGTAACCGTACTAACGCGCTGCCCGCCTATTATAAGACCCGGATCGTAAGAGGTATATTTGGTATTCCGTCTACCCAGACACAGACTAAAACATTTACTTGGTTTTGTCCTCAATCCGCCGGTCCACGTTCAGAAATCCTCAACTACATTTAAAAGTACCTGACATTGTTTCGGATTACGTGTCAGTATCGCGAGATCATGTGCAAAAGCTAGTATGGATTCTGTGTATTTATTGTTGAACTTAAACCGATAGCCCCACTTTTTTTCATTTCTAATTAATTTATATATTAAAATATTAATAACTATATTAATTATTTGTTTTACTCCGTATCTAACATCAATAGTTATTTAGTAGTTATTATATGACCAGAGTTATTGGTAACCACTACAAAATGCTACACCCAAAAATTGTATTCTCTTTTAGTTGTTACAAGATATAGGCATTCTTAATATTTTTCAGTTATTTTTGTTGTTTTATTATAAAACGCAGTTTAACGTAAGCATTAAAGTCTTACATTTTTAACATTTGGCTCTGGAAACGAATATTTTGTTTAGGATTCAGTGATCTCAAATTCATAAAGTTAGCTTGAAGCTTTTGTGGAATGTAATGCAGCGTGTGATTTTTCTCGACGCCTTGAGATTACTTAGTTTTTTAAACATTAAATTTTTTATTATACAAAGAAAGACTGACATAAAACAAAAAAAGAGTTAGTAATTACACAACTGGCTGTCCACATTTCACATTGATGTTTTATTTATGAAACGTTTCTCATTTCGAATGTATTGAGATGTTTAAGCTAAGATTTTATTTAAATGCAAAGCTATTTCTATTAAAAAAAAAGTATTAATGCTATAGAGCTTTTAAGTAATACCTCTTATTTAAATTCTTTATTAAAATTGTACTTGGTAACATCTTATCATTGATGTAATCAATATCGTCGGTTAGTGTATTACTTACAGTACCTGAGCGGAGGTAAGCGGCAACCTACTTCAATTAACTTAACATAGTTATAATGACATACAGATAATGTATCTGGTTATTGATTAAATCATATTATCTTAATAAAATGATAGCATAGTATTAAATAATAACATTATTTATTTATTTACTAAACCAACAACGTATACATACAATTTTATTATGATAAAATATTATTGGCTGTAATATTAGTTGTGTGCTACATATAGCACACAACTAATATTACAGCAATAAGAGGTTTCGCTAAAATGTTACACATTGTGGAAATATCGTTGATATTGGAAATATCTGTATGTATACGTTGTTCGTATTATATATATATATATATATATATATATATATATATATATATATAAAACGAACGAACATATTACGAACAATAAGTCCACAGAGTGCGGTTTACCTTGATATTTCATAGAGAACTCTTTCATCTCGAAAGTCCTAGTTATTCACGTTTATTTCCAAGATATTATTCTCCACGTACTAATAACAATTTCTACGGTTAACTGATTTGTACTCCTGTTTGTGCCGTGGTTTGGATCAATATAATACTTTTTATAAAATAAGTACATAATTTATTAAAATATAATATAATAATATTTGGTTTACTATCACTATAACAACATATTGCAAACATTACTTGTTGCATTTCCTGTAAACATTGAAGAATTTTCCGTAATGTAAAACATCCTCTATGTTGGTAGATAATATATATAACAATTTTACTATAACTATTTACAGATATAACTATTTACAGATTTTTTTTGTAAAATTATGTAATTTTGAATATGATTCTTAAAAAAAAGATACGTTAGAAAAAAGTCACAAGTAAATGAATTATAGTTTACATCTTTCTCTTTAAGAGATTCTTAGAAAACTAGCGAAGCACTTCTATTACTTTATAAATTAGTCGTTCTACTTGCCATTTCATTTCATTTCGTTTAATTTTATTTGATTTGATTTGATTTGGTTTGGGTTCTTTTGATTTGATTTGATTTGATTTGATTTGATTTCATTTCATTTCATTTCATTTCATTTCATTTCATTTCATTTCATTTCATTTCATTTCATTTCATTTCATTTCATTTCATTTCATTTCATTTCATTTCATTTCATTTCATTTCATTTCATTTCATTTCATTTCATTTCATTTCATTTCATTTCATTTCATTTCATTTCATTTCATTTCATTTCATTTCATTTCATTTCATTTCATTTCATTTCATTTCATTTCATTTCATTTCATTTCATTTCATTTCATTTCATTTCATTTCATTTCATTTCATTTCATTTCATTTCATTTCATTTCATTTCATTTCATTTCATTTCATTTCATTTCATTTCATTTCATTTCATTTCATTTCATTTCATTTCATTTCATTTCATTTCATTTCATTTCATTTCATTTCATTTCATTTCATTTCATTTCATTTCATTTCATTTCATTTCATTTCATTTCATTTCATTTCATTTGATTTCATTTCATTTCATTTCATTTCATTTTAATTTATTTTATTTACATTTAATTACATCAGTTTAAATAGACGCCGCTTATTGTGATCACTTTGATAACAATAACCGAATGATAACATTATGCGAATGGTATTTTTTCATGCTTGATGGGGGATTTTAGTGCACATAATAAATGATCATAATGATAAAATATGAATTGTAATAATTTAGAATTGATTTACGTACATATTAGGTTTCATAATAAGAAATTCTGTTGTTTGCTCAAATTTTCTATTTATTTACACTATTAAAAATATTCTAACATAAGATTCATTTGAAATATCGATCTATTGTTGTTTGACACTTGTTTTCATTCATAATTATTTGAATATAATTCTCAAAATCGTATTTTTTTTCGAAGTTTGTTGCTCGGTGTTTAACAGCACGTCGTATCGTCGTCGTCGTCGAACAAAAATAGTATTTTCTAATCCTTAAACTTGAGAATTTAAAATTGTACCCTTCTAAATCGATAACAATAAGCAACTTTTGATCACAATGAGCGGCTTTTTTCAAATGTATTGCTAAGGCGAAATTTGGTATTGCTAAGGCGAAATTTGGGACCGACCATTTTCGATAACAGTAGCCGGCTGATAACATTAACCGTGATCACAATAAGCGGCGTCCACTGTATTTTCTGATTATAAATTAATTTTAAAAGTTTTGCTCTTTGCCAATAATTTGCTAAATATTTAAGTTTAATAAAAGAAAAGTAAAAATTCTCTAAGATGTATTATAAAACTTGCGATTCGAAATAAAATTGAAATGATATATATTTTTTAAGATTGAAAGAACTCTTTTAATAAAAATACTTAATATATATTTATATTACAATCCCATCAAGCTTTTTCACAATATATTTTGTAAACTCCTATCATAATAAGTTCAACTTGTTCATTTTATTGTTGCGGGGACAATTCCTTCAATCTTTTATAAAATAATTTCGTACTTATAGAAACTAGCAATTTCTAGATGTTCTAAGTACATCATTAAAACTGTTATAAGGTTTTAGTATCTAGCAGGGTTGTTACAGAAATAAGGATTGTTATAGTAATATATTATGTTATAGAATGAATAGTTCATAGAATGTACTTCTACTTCACAAATAATTAAGGAGTATTAACAAAACTTAATTAATAAACAATTGTGTAACTAATAGTGTGAATAAACTTATTTACCAAAGTTTAAGACCAGTTTAAGAAGGGAAAAAAAAACATAATTATAAATGATTTCTTATTTCTTATGAATTTTAATTTTAAACTGAATATTTAAGTACGTAAATTCATGTTGTCAAATCAATTTTCTTGTAGATAAACTGCTCCGAAGCTTTTGTATTTTATTTGTATTGTGATAATTTTTTATTATAATATTTTAACAACATTCATATACCTACTTCTTATATTTTTGTAATTAACAATATTAATACAACAAGGAGACACCACACATTAAAAACATATTATGTAAAATCAATGTATATGTATTTCTTTCTTTATATTTATATATATATATACAGGGTTATTTGTAATTAGTTGAGCACCTTTTGCAGGCGGTCCCTCTACATCAATCCTAACAACATTTGTTCTACGACTTTTTAAAATTAATAGTTTTAAAAATTTAGTTTTTCCCATACAAAATTTATTTATTGCCTCTAAACGTGCATTAAACTTGAGCAAAGAGAGGCCACGCAGCTTGTCAAAATATGTGCCAAGGCCACGTGCATCGGGGCGCGGGGTGGCGGGGTGACGCAGCGGGGGCTATGCACGTTAGAACTTGATCATTTTCTAAGGTGTAATAAAAAATAGCATCGTTTTCCACTTTTATTTATTAAAATATTTTCTACAATAGTCGAAACACATATTTTTGTATAATATCACTTTTACAAAATAAGCATTTATTATCATTCGTGATCGATTTCCTGCTGTTACTCATCTTAGTGTCCACTTAGAAAACGGTCAACGAGTCTATTTTACGGAAGAAAATGCCTTTCAAAGAGCTATGCTTCCACCAAACACAACACTGACAGCCTTTTTCCAATTATGTGCAACAGATGAGTTCGCAAAAACATTATTATACAATGAAGTCCCGCGATATTATACTTGGAATAAACCTACGAAGCAGTTTTACAGAAGAAAACGAGGCATCAAACATCCTTTGGTAGCTGGCATATTTTCTACTAACGCACTGGGACGAGTATATACTGTTCATCCTAATAATAGTGAATGCTACTATTTATGAATGCTACTTCACGTAATTAAAGGACCGATATCGTATCAAGCAATCAAAACCATCGATGGACAAGTGTGTCAAACATATGGAGAAGTGTGTTTCAAACTTGGTATGCTTGAAAATGATCAACATTGGCACAACACATTGATAGAAGGATGTCAAACACGTCATTCTCACCAAATCCGAACTCTATTTGCTATAATTTTAACTACCTGTGCACCTTCTGATCCAAAAGATTTATGGGAAACACATAAAGAAAGTATGAGCGAAGATATATTGCTGCGAGAACGACAAGACAATCAAAACCTGAATGTACAGTACTCTGAAAACATTTTTAACAAATCGTTAATATTACTCGAAGATATATGTGTATCAATCAATAATAAAAGTCTTGATCAATTGATTAAAGCCGTTTAAATTTTTTAGGCTTATTTAAATTTCAAATAAATATAAATAAAAAATAAACCAATACGGGCATAGATTCGAATCTATGATCTCTAGGAAACCGTCCCGCGCTTTACTAATTAAGCTAACATATACATATAAATATATATATATATTTATATGTATATATATATATATGTCATATATATATATATATATATATATATATATATATATATATATATATATATATGAATATGTTACATTCATTTGGATTTGAATGCCGTTTGCCTGTGGCATGAACATGATTTAGATAAGTACAGTCACGGACGTAAGATACAAAAGTGGTACTGTAACGTCCGATATACACCTACCTATTACTCTAAATCCTTTAACCACGTAATTTTTTTACAAGGTTAAAAAAAATAAAGAATTTTATGTGTGAATAGTTTTCTTCACTCAGTGGTAACTGTACGATATTTTATCTACCCTATACAGTCCTCTAGAATAATCCATCTGTCAATTTTACATTTAAGCTCCATCTCCACGGAAAAAGAAGGGAAAATAGAAACAAAGTCGCTTACTGATACAAACCGAATTCCACGCGGGCGGGGCCGCGGGTACAGCTAGTATTTATATAAATTTAAATAAGCTTAACATGGCTATATATATATATATATATATATATATATATATATATATATATATATATATATATATATATATATATTAATTCTTATTTATGATTTAAGAACATAAAGCACCAAAGTTTGATACTGTTAAAATTTTTAAATCTTATAAAGACAATATAAATTCTTGACTGATGTTCAATAAAAAATTTCTAATATAATTTTCTAATATAATATGTTTTAGTCTGTGTCTGGGTAGACGGAATACCAAATATACCTCTTACGATCCGGGTCTTATAATAGGCGGTCAGCGCGTTAGTGCGGTTACGCAAGCAGCTCCGTTTAAATTTTTAGGTAAAAAAATCGATTACCAAGGCCGTACTCCATCGTTGGATGTAATAGTCGATAGCTTTTTAAACGAACTCAAAAAGGTAGACAACCAGCCAATAAGTAACGTCAAAAAAGCTTGGATTTACGATATTTTTTTAACATCACGTCTAAATTGGCCTTTCCTCGTTTATGATATTAATAAAACCCTTTTGTCAAAGTTAGATGCAAACGTCATAAAGACATTGAAGTTATGGCTCAGGTTAGCGCACTCAGCGGACTCTTCAACCTTATTTAGAGACCGAAACAATTTTGGATTAAAATTAAAGAGACCATAAAAAAATTATGATAGGTGCTCAAACAAATAAAGTAGGGCTAGGATCAAGTAGGAAAGTTCAAGACATAGACATAACAAAATCTTTTATTTGACAAGACGAAAACGATAATTACCGACTCCACGCGATGAGCCTAGAAATTCAAAACGAATGGGTGACCATAGGAGATTTTTGTATTCCACTAGCTTTGAAGTGGCGCACCTTAATTTATGATTGGTCCCCAGCATTATTAAAATTCTATCTTAATGCATTCCAAATGACTCTCCCAGATCAAAGTAATTTAGTAAGATGGGGCAAAGCCACCGAAAAGTCTTGCAACATCTGTGGGGAGGCAATAGGAACCGCGAAACACCTATTAGTAGGGTGTAGGGTACTTCTAGATAAAGGTCAATAGTCGCGTCGCCACGACAAGGTATTAGAAATTATACGGGAAGCGGTTAGTCTTTTAGTAGCAAGAGCGCGGAAGGGTATAACAACCACCGAACGATCTATAGAATTCGTAAAAGAAATTCTAATTTTTATACTATTCGCTTTTGATTCCTCCAAAAAATCAAAAGCGAAGCGTTATTCAATATTAGGCGCGGCTCCTGATTGGATTCTCATGATGGACACGTATGAAAAGCATTACAAAATCCCTGGGGATGTTGGTGTTTCGTCATCCAGACCGGACTTATTCCTGTATTCGAAACATCTGAGGCGCGTGATACTTGTGGAGCTTACTGTTCCTTGGGAAACAAACATCCCAAGGGATCACACATTCAAGCTCAATAAGTATTACGAACTAACCAACGAACTGATCAGGAATAAATTTATAGTTAGTTTGTACGCGGTAGAAGTGGGAGCGAGAGGTATAACAGCAAAATCTCTCTATAGCCTACTTAAAGACCTTGGCCTTTCTAGAACAAGCATCGGTTCATTTCTAGAACGTATTTCAAAGGCGGCATTGGTAGGTTCTTTCCAAATTTGGTTAGGTAGGGAGAGGAGTGTGGAGGGAGAAGGTGAGCGTTTTTGCGCATAATAAAAGGGGCCCCTTAAACCTTCTCCTGGGTCGCAAGTCCCAGGCACTGCTTGCACTCCTCCCCTTGCAACGCGATGGGCCCGGCACCCGCACGGTGAATCCATGGATTGCTAAGAAGCTTCGTCTTACACGTGCACTGCGACATCATAATTAAAAAACTTTCAGCTGGTGCGTTAGGGATCTAAAAGATCTCGAAACTAATTTATCCCCGGGTGCGTTGGGGACCTAATCAGTCCCCTAAAAGTACAATTCTGAAAATAATTTATATCTTCAACAAAAACAATGACATATACTTAAAAATTTCGTGGGTCAAAAATAGTCTACTGTTCTATATTTTGCTAGGTTCGCACGCAGTTATGACTTAAGATCAAGCCACAAATACAAATCAAAAATTAGACATCGATTGTATCTCTAGAGATAGAGCAATATGTGAAGTGACTAGTGATGGGAATAAAATAAAATGTTATTTGTCGATAGAAAAACTTTAATTTACTAAGTAGTTATTTATTATAAACTACGGAAAATGTTTGTCATTAAAGCAAGTACATCGACTTTTCGCATTGTGAGCAAACGTAATGATTTTTTTTTATTTTATTTTTTATATATGACACACTTAACAGTTTGCGGCCAATATGGTATAAGATATTCTGCACAATAATAAAGATCTAACTGCTCGCCACAAAATGTTTTTTTAGAAGCTTCAGAGCTGTTTACCGTGCGTCGTAATTTTTCATAACAACCCATGCAACGTCTTTTTTTTGTTTCCTCGTTGGAAAACATGATCAACACATCTTCCTTCAGGATTTTTTTTTATTTTACTGGATAATGCCGCGGTATTAACCAGCGATAATTTTTCTTTCTTAGAATGCTCACCAAAATTAACTCTAATGAACTATCAACTAATTAATTAAGTAACTCATTGTTTTTAACAACAATTAAAACAATTTAAAATATGAACACGTCGATATATTTACGCGAGTGCTATTTTTGAAACGTGAGCGCGTCCCCTCACATCGATACTTGAACAACACTAAAACGAGACACGCAGCGCCCGCGCCGCCTACCTACGTATGATTCTACGAGTAATAAAATATCCCCTAACGCAAGTAATGAAAAAAATTATAGTACTGTGCGTTGGGGACCTAATCCATCCCTATTTTTTTTATTATGTCTATGAACTCATCTTAAAGTAGGATACAAATGTGTATATTTGTCTTGCTCATACATAAAGAACTTTACAAGTTAGAGCCCCCCGCAAGGAGTGAAAAAACAGCATTTCAGTCCACGCACAATACGAAAGTCCCGCAAGAGATCTAATAGACCTCGTAACGCAGCGAACGTGTTAATCAATAAGTATTGCTTTTATATTATGGTGTGTCATTATACATTTAAATCATCCAACAAACAAGACCTGACTATATTTAAAAGCCTCATTTTATTTGTATAAATATTTTAAATAATATGTTAAATTATTAAACTTGTTAAAATATTTATTATTATTAAAACTTGACATTTTTGTAAAAATATAGAT
This sequence comes from Napeogenes sylphis, assembly GCA_959347405.1. Lineage (NCBI taxonomy): Eukaryota > Metazoa > Arthropoda > Insecta > Lepidoptera > Nymphalidae > Napeogenes > Napeogenes sylphis. The sequence continues at coordinate 2,117,067 of OY365778.1, read as the reverse complement.
TTATAAAATGTACATCTATATGAAAACAATAATATAGAGCTATAGATGTAGATTAGAAAATATAATTGGTCCATTCTTCACTTTAGAGCATGGATGGATCAGGGGAGCTTGGTCACCCTTCACACTGAGTGTTTTGGTTTGTATACTTAGCCTAATATATTTTGATTGATTGATAAAAGGCACCTTGTAATCTAAAGATATTAAAACTGGTTTGTAATTTGTTTAAAAGGACCACGTGATCCACACGAGCAAAAGCTTTATCAAAATCAGTGTAGATCACGTCAACCTGACCTCCCTTGTCCATTTTTCGAAAACAAAACTAGAAAAACTGCTAAATTAGTAGTAGTGGAACGTCCTATTATAAAACCTTGTTACTGTACAGGGATCTATTGAGATAACGTACCATTGATAGAATGTTGAACAATTTTTTCAAGTAGTTTTGCTGCAGTATTTAGAATAGAAATGCCTCTATAATTTTTAATATCCGACGCGATCTTTCTTATGTACTGGTAGTATAAGAGCGGATTTCCATATCCTTCGAAAAATACCCTCGCGAAGAGAACGATTAAAAACTATATTTAACTGCAGAGCAAGTAATTTGGCACAAATTTTTGTGGAACGTACCATAGTTGAAGAGTTCGATATAAGTTTTGCACTCTACCCTTTATATTTTTATCACTTGTTTTTTTTTCTTAATCGCGGTCATCAACGACGTATTTCTATGTTATATATTCCTTATGCATTTGAATACCTGTATGATACCTACGATATCCGTATTCTTAAAAAGATTCATCATTGTAATCCATTAAATATATTATTAGGCTTTAAAATAGAAATATTTAAAAACGCTTTATTAATATAATTGTGATAAAATTGTGATTTAGTTATTATAATTGTGATAAATAATCTGGTTTATCTGGTAAAGCCGTTAATTGTGAAGGTTAATTGTCCTCTATTTAGTGAGAGGAGTTATGTTTTACAAGTATTGTATCGAGTATCAATACTGCTACGTGGCTCCTCTTTAGTGGTTCCAGATTGTTTTAAGGGTCGTTTCTAATTGTTTAAAACGCATTTTTTATGATGTTACAGATCTTAAATAGATACGATATGTTTATCTGAATTTTATCTAAAGATTTAAAGATAATAAAACATCACATCTCTTCTAGGCTATTTAGAAAACTTTTTTACTTAGTTTTTCGTAATGGAAAATATAAAAAACTAGTTAGAGTTATCAAACAATAAGAATTGTAAGATTTACTTTGTCAGTTAATAATAGCTTATTACTCGGAGTGTAGGCGGGGAGTTAGTCCAACAATTAGTATATTACTAAATAGTACTTAATGTTATCTTATACATTTTTTTCCATATTAAAGGAAAGCAAACGAACGATCGAAACTTCCTGATGGCAAGTAATCAACGCAGCGCATCTTACCTCAACTCTTAAATTATAAAATAGCAAAAAATGTTTTTTCGATAAAGATGTGACATAGTATTTATTTTGAAACCTATATCGTCTAAGTGTTTCTTATCTTATTAATCTTCAATGTCTGATTATTCTAAAATCTTGTGTCAGTAACAGAACTACAGACCGGCGTATATATCTGTTTATATCTGCATATATCTTCACGTTGTAATATAAGCCCTAATTTACAGATAGTTAACATTGAGAAATTTAATAGAGATTAAAGGGTAACTTTTTAATCAATAAAGTCAGTACAAGAAGTAATTGAGAAAGTAAAGATTGTATAAAGGGTTTATTGTTTTATCTGTTATATCATAAGTTATTTTGTGTTGACAGCTACCTGAGTTAAGTGTAATTAAAATAGAAAAAATGTAATTAAAATAGAAAAAAAAGCATGAAGAAAGCCTATTTGTCTCACCCAGCGGGGCTTCATCAATCTGGCAAACCCAAAATAGCGGAACCAAAAAAAAAATTGCATAATTTACTGCTATTTAATTGCTAATTAAATACCGTGATAAAAAAATTATTGCTATTTTTTTTAAACAATTACGACGGTTCAGCTAGCTTGAAATCAAGCTCCAAAAATCCATTGAAAAGAACCGAATAAAAATTTCACTATTATTTATTACTAATTTATTACTAATTAATTACTGCGTTAAAAAATTTATTGCCCCTTTTTTAAACAATTATAACGTTTCATTTGTTGATGTCAGACCGTTTATGACTACGGTACAGTGGCACCAAAAAGGTTCGGCGCAGGTAGAAAAAAGATCAAGCCGGGTAAAATAGCACAGGTAACAAAATGCAACATAGTAGAGACAATTATTCGCATAGGTTCTCCAATTAGAAACATTCTAAAATAAAATTGTGCTCCGCCAAGGAACTGGCATTTTCTCTGATGTTTCCTGAAATTCTTAATCGAACTCAATGAACGCGACTGGCCTGAAAGAACGGCTAGGACGTTTGGTAAAGTATCGTATGCGATCGATTGTTGTCGCCCGGCATTTTATTGGGTTTCAAACGTTTACAAAAAGTTGAAAAATAGGTTGAAGGTCAAATAAATCTTATGAAGAACTTGATTTTTTTCATTTTATTTTTAACAAGAACTTTCAAGTTACAAGAAAGCGTTTTCTGATGTTGGTAAATGAGCACCATAACTTTTTCTTATAATTTTATTTCCTTGTATTTAACAATGAAGCGAAAATTGGTTTTCCATTTAAATACTTGATAAGTGGGAAAATCTGAAACTTTTATTTCACAGATTACAGTGGCAGGTTATATTAACAATTCATTATATTGTGCAAAAAATAGCTTTAAACATTACAAAATAAGGGGCACACTTAACATAATGTTTCGATTAACAGTACAAATGTGTGCTCCAATTTTTGCTTGATTTTAATAGCTACATTTTTTCGCCTTTCCTTTTTTCTAAGTAACAAACTGACGCCAAACTTGACAGGTGCACATAAAAAGACTTATAATAAAGGTAAATAAGATTTTTACATGGCAAAATTATTGCAGAGCAAAAGCTAGTGAAGTACTTTTTTAAAAAATCATTATTTTAGAATATTTTTGAAGTTATTACAGGAATAATTGCGTGTGGAAGTTAAGGGACATAAAAAGTTAAAAGTTCCAGAGATTTTCCCAAATATTCTCATGTTACAATAAATGTTAATATTAAACAATTTCAATGGCCTAGCTCTTTTAACTGTTTAGGTTTAAAGAACTTTATTTCTCAAGAACACTACAGTTCACTTATGAGAATAGTATAACATATACAACTATTTTATTAAAAAATGCAACAAGTATTTCGACCTTATGTATTTAGGAAGCTAATGACTCAAAAAAAAAAAAAAAAAAAAAAAAGAAAAGGAATGGTAGCAATAAACAATCAAGTAATTTATAATTGTAACTTTTTGGACACGAGTATTATTAGTTTATAATGGTATGATGCTTTTTTTTTTTAATTATTATTATTGATTTTTATATTTATAAATTTACGTTATTAATGATTTTTACACCTTATATTTCAAGTATATATTGTTTTAATTTAGATTTAAATATAGAAACGCTTTCACTCATTTTAATATAATTTGGTAGTTTATTGTACCTTATAACACCATCAAATAAAATGTTTCTTTTTCCGTACCCTGTTCTTGGCGTAATGAGTATCAGTTTGTGTGTATTTCTTAAACTGTGTGTATATTCGCGAGTAGTAAAAGAAGTCTGCATATGAATGTGGTTCAAAATTTGCTGTTGTATATTTGGGATGTTCATTTACGTAAGTCAAGGTGTTAATAGATTCACTTGGATGGTTTTTTGGTATTTTTCGAGCTAGTTCAGAGCCAATTGATGAAAAAAAAATTCAAAAAATCTCTCGCATATATTATAGCCATTGTGTATTGTTTTGCCTGATACAATTAATGTTGGGGGATGTGAATCATATTTAATTTTATTGCTGGCAAATAAGTTATTAATTAGATTCCAGAGCTTTTTTGAGTCATTATTACAATTTTTAAAGGAATTATAATAAAACTCTTGTTTTGTGTTCCTAATTAATTTCTGTAAGTTGATTCTTTCGGTTAAAAACTGAAGCTGTTTCATTTGTAGGATTGTCCTTATGTTTCATCCATAGATCATTTCTTCTGTAAATTCCGTTTATAATATTTCTGTTAATCCAATCCTTGTGTGGTAAATTTAATATTTTTACTTTTTTTACTTTACTTGTTTTTACTTTTTCTATTTTTTTTTTCTATTCTATTCTCTATATCTATTCTATTTTTTCATTATTTAGTATATTTACTTTCATGCTTTTATATAATGCTATGTATTTTATTGCTGATGATGTCCGTTGTAGGGGGTTAGGTTTATACTTGAGTAGTTCCACTTATATTTGTTTGTGATCTGATAGGGGTGAATTAATAATTGAAAGTTGAAACTTCTCATTATGAATATTTGAGCAAATATGATCTAATATAGTTTTGGTTGTAGTTGTCTCGCGAGTACAATATTCGATATCAATTTTATTAAATATGTCATAGCCAGTTGTTTGTAATATGTCTTTGTAGTATAAAGTTTCTTTGGTTTCGCTTAATGAATCAATGTTAAAATCTCCAAATACAATACTTCGTTTTTTGTTTTCCAACTGTATCGTATACTTATCAAGGAAGGTATACAGGTTCCTTCTTCCTGAATTATAAATAGCACCAAAGTTTATAGAATAACTCTTTAAGAAAATCCATAAATAATGTACGCCATCGTCGCATATATCCTCCAGGATGTCATATTGCAGGCTGCTGTAAATAAAAATTGAAACGCCTCCATCTCTTTTGTCTAAGCGATAATTGTAAATAAGTTAGGTAAGCTGAAAAATTTGGCGTCCGATTCGTTTCTTATCCATGTTTCTGTTAATATAATTAAATGAGTGACGTTCTGTACAGCGCTCAAAATACATTTCAATTCTTCAAACTTTCCAGATTTGTACAAACTGCGTATGTTTGTATAATAAAAAGTTAAGCTTGACTTCTGTGTGGGTAGGTCTATAATGGTTGCATATATGTATAATGATTGCATAGGAAATAGGAATTTTCTTGAAATTTGAGTGACTGCTCTAATTTTACTGTTGAGCTCCGTTTTTTGGGATTTTTTTTACAATTTTTGGAATATTTTTAATATATTTTATGGTTAAATCTAATTCTCTGTTTTTGAAACTTATTGGAATTAAATATGTATGAATTTTACATGACTTTGAATAACCAAAACTGAATTAAAAATAAATTAAATTAAAAATTAAAAAATGTAAAAATTAAATTAAAAATTAAAAAAATGTAAAAATCATTCTAGAAACTCATTCAATCAAATACAATGAAAAACAAAAGTCATTTTTGGTACATCAATTTTATAGAGTTAATCAAATAGTAATTACTATTTTTTTATTTTGACAAATACAATTAAAGTTCGGGTACAATCGTACTATTTTATGATATTGGCGAATAAATTAAAAGTTCAGGTACAATTTTTGCACCATCGGAACGATTCTTCTTGCGCAATGGAAACTTGTCGTCGAACTCGTACCACCAATCGTTTCTCAGGCAAGCAGCTGTGTAATGGGAAATTTGGTGTTGTCGATTTGCTGTGATCCTTGCCGGGCCCGTGTACGCAATCGCTCCTAATAATCTCAGTTCTGTTCCATCTCCTGTCGGACTCAAAACCTTTTTTGGTATGTTTTTCAGCGATGAGGCTTTTTTTTTTCATCATCTGCGTATCCTGACTACTTACAACTTCAATGAGCAAAATGTCTCCTGAGAAGAAAGAGAAAAAAATATTATTGAAATATTTTATTGAAACCTGTAGATTCTCCAATGCAGGTTTTTTCGTGACAAGGATTTGACACTAAACTGGGCGATTCCACCAAATTGCGGAAATTTGGATCTGAAATTTGTGTATCCGACAGCCTCAGAGTTTTCAAGACCTCGTTACTTGTTTGCTCGTACAGTCTTTTTCTGAGCATGTCCTGATTTCATGAACAGCTGAAATTTTCTTGGTGAGCGAAGATGCGAATCCCACAACATTATGAGCAGCTTGAAGCTAGTCATAAACGGTCTGACATATTCAACAAATGAAACGTTGTAATTGTTTAAAAAAAGGGGCAATAAATTTTTCAACGCAGTAATTAATTGGCAATTAATTAGTAATAAATAATAGTGAAATTTTTATTCGGTTCTTTTCAGTGGATCAGCCAGCTTGATTTCAAGCTAGCTGAACCGTCGTAATTGTTTAAAAAAAATAGCAATAATTTTTTTATCACGGTATTTAATTAGCAATTAAATAGCAGTAAATTATGCTACGATTCGTTTTTGGTTTTAATGAAAATTTTTCGGTGGCTCCGCCAGCTGGATTTCAAGGTAACTAAACCGTTGTAATTATTTATAATAAAAGACCAAAAAAAAAATTATTGCGGTAATTAATTAGCAATTAAATAGCAATAAATTATGCATTTTTTTTTTGGTCCCGCTATTTTGGGTTTGCCAGCTTGATGGAGCCAGCCAGCGGTGGGTGTCAAGAAACATTTAAAGTTATACCACCGTGCATTATATGTTTGAGATATCTTAGAATCAGGAAATTGAAAATAGAATAGAAATTAACATTAATCATACATTAATGACAAATAGAGGATAAAATATATTCATAATAAATATTATAATAAGTTACAGCAATACATAGAACTGACGAATAAACCTTTATCATTTCCTATTCAATTTCTCGTAAATATTTAATCCCAAAATAGTTAATCTCGTAGAAACCTTTGAAAATACAATTATTTTGTTTATAGACTAATTACAATACAGGAACTCCTCCCTGAAAATTTCGTCGAGAGACATTTAAAAAACACTCTTTACGATATTATATAATTTAATTATAAAATTATTTTATAAAATAATTATTTTCATTAATAAAGTTGATGTTAAATCTATAAAATGTATGCAATAAAACTATGTCTACTATACAGGAAAAGCAGTTGTACTGGTAATGGTAATTAGTAAAAAAGCACTCAGTTTTAGTACCCACTACTTAGTGAAGTTTTTATTTATAGACTTTGATTACATGGTCGACAGATAATAATCTGACGTTACAAAGTTCTAATAGTCATATTACATCTAGTTCTTAAAAATATACTATCAAGAAAACAAAAAAATAGGGATTTATTGAATAGCCCTACCGAACACTCAAGCATTTTTAGTATAAAAGGGCTTATTTTTTAATAGTGTAAGATACGGTTTAAAAAAATTAACATAAATATAGGTCTGCTTACTAAAGAAAAATACAATGATAAAACATTAATTATATTAAATACTAGCTGTGCCTGCGAATTACTATGCGTAGTTTTCGATTTTGACAAAACGTACCCTTTGTACTTACTAATGTATGTAAAAACTATAAACCTTCAAATTGGTAAGCAGCAATGGTACAACAATAAGAGATTATTAACTTATTTATTTGTTAACCAATGTTAAAAAAAAATACAAAGTATAAAATGAATCCCGTGACGATATATTCCCGAAAACTGCATCCAAATCTATTATTCGTTTTTGAGATTATCGTGCACAAACATACAGACATACAGACGAACAGACAAAATGAAAAGCATTGTTTTGTATTCTCTTGGTTATATAAAGGTCCCCCTATGTAATATATTTTTGAAAATATTTTTTTTTGTGTTGTGTGCACAACTAAAAAACCAACAGACAAAGATTTAAAAATGCAGAAAATGGATTCTGTTAGTTATCACTTCACGTCCTGGTATATTTTTTAATATTTTTTTAATATTTAATGTACCGAGACTACTCCTCTGCAGATTTATTACATGTATAGATTAATTTTTGCATGGTACCTATTACGTGATTGATATAAACTTTTTTATTTCTTAACCGATTTAGATAAAATAAACACTAAATTATAAGTGAAGACTGTGATAATATATTCCTGAAAAACGCATTCAAATTAGTTAAGCCGTATCTAAGATTAGCGTGCACAAATATACAGACATACAGACAAACTGAAAAACCATTGTTTTGGGTTTTCTCGCTCTTATAAATGTAGGGGACATGATGTTTTTTTTAAATATTTTCCATGTACAGAAATGGATCAGTAACAATTTTATTACATGTGTAGATAATTAGTCACTACTGTATATATTATTCACATTTAAAATAATTAAATTATATTATTAGTACACGAAGTGTGTCATTGCTCATTAAATTATTTATTACTTTTTACGAATATATGTAAACAATAATTGTACCATAATTCAGGATTTTATTAAAAAAGTTATTTGTTGTCCAATACAAAACATTGACTCATCGAACCTTGATAGTATATATAACCTTTATGTAACCTCTTCCTTTGAAAAATAATTAAAATATTGACTAAATTAGTAAGTACTTAGAAAACTTATAAAGAAACAAAAGAAAAGATTTAAGAAATGCAAACTCTGAGAAAGAAAACTTATTAGTCGTAATAAGTAGTTTATTTTGAACGTTTATATATGTTAATAAATAGTGACAGAAGTAGAAGTAAAACATCAGTCAGCAAGTACTACTAGTACTACTATCTTACTCAAATTTATTAGTTGCACGCCAATCTTAAAAGTCTGACTCCGTCCGTAAAAAATTCAGTGTTCACATAAATTATAATAATTATATTAGTAGATTATAATACTATGGTTTACTACATTATCTAGTGAATTATACTATCTACTACATTTAATTATTTATAACTACATAAATATAATAACCATAAAATATGGGTTTATTTTATACAATTAAAAATAATTTTATTTGTTTTTTATCAGAAAATTACCATTTGTGTTTATTTAGTAAATGAAAACTAAAAATGAGAGGAAGATTTTCTCAAAATAAATTATTTGCATCATAAACTCACAAAAATCCAATCTAGTGTATCAAAATAAATAAAACACAATATTTTTGAATGATAATGTAAAATTATAACGGCTGAGGAATTTTCAGAGCAAGATGATAAAGTCGCTATGAAGAATGATATTTTGTTTTTCATTATTACAAAACTCAGAAGAAAATTATATTGTAATATTTCAAAAGTTTATTGGGCTACAAATTAACTTGTGTGTTAGAAATGTTGATGAAACAGCTATAAAGTAGTAGTAGGTAATCTTTTTAATGTTATACCGAATTGTTATTATGAAAGTCACTAACTTTTACAAGCTTGATAATAATCTCAAGTATATTTTATAATACCAGCTTCTTAGAATTTTAAAAGTAATATATAAAAGTATAAATAATAGTTATATTTAATAATAAAACTAAACTAATACATTTCTGAACATGTATCAAAAACAATTTTAATTAAAAAAGATAGATATTCTTCTTTGTTTTGCGCCTAAAGGACATAAAAACGTTATTTTAACTCTCAGCTCACTGACGCTAAAATACATGACGACTCAATAAAGAAGAAGTGACGAACAGAAAGTGACAGTGCTCTATCAGTTTTGAAAATGTTCATAAATCAGCTATGTTATTAAAAATGCTTTCAAAAATACTGTTCTTAAACAAAACACTTCTTTTGCGATAGTTTATCAAGCCATATTTTATAGATATTTAACATACAGTTATATAAAAAAATCTTGAACTATAATTTTGTAAGGTCTAATATTTATTGCAGTAACATTATTACTAGCAAGTTAAAATGGCAGTGGGTGGGCCACATAGCTCGACAAACCGATTACCGTTGGGGCCGTAAGGTTCTCGAATGGAGACCACGAACGAGAAGGCGCAGCGTGGGTCGGAATCCCACTCGATGGACAGACGACCTAGTAAGGGTCGCAGGGTGCCGTTGGATGCAAACCGCTCAAAACCGTGCATATTGGAGGCGCATTAGGGAGGCTTATGTCAGGCAGGTGACATCCATTGACTGATTATGATGTCATGATTTAGCCAATCGATATAAAATAGCCGTAACTAACTAACTATCTAGATATAAATATATAAAGATGTAGGTATGTAGCCGTAACCCATAGATACAACAGTTTAAATTAACGATTGAACTAGTTTTAACTAGTAATAAGACATTAAAATAATCACATGTACATATTAAGATCTCGTAGAACAATAACTTTTCTAGAAATGTAACATTAAACAAAATAAAGCTATATAATAATTTAGTAAAAGTGAAACAGTGATGTGTAAAAAGGTCATTGAATTGAAAACGATTTCTAAAGAGGAATTCGATTTCGAGATAAAGCGGTTGCCGACATCGATGGATAGCTCGTTTATTCACCATAGTGCAGTAAGGCACTGACAAGATACTCAAACCTGGTTTAACTTAGGAATAGATATGTAGATATGGTATGTCACTGTTCATTACGTCACTCATGCGTATAATACACAAGATATAAAACATTTATATATTCATATTTATATATGACATTTATCAAGAACAATGGAAAAATATTTTTTACAACATGAGTTATATTATTTCATGTCAAAAAAGAAAACATCACTTTAATAGACTTAATTGATATCAAAAAGGTTGAACATGTTTATTTAAAATAAAAAATGTTGAACATAATATGAAAATTACGTCAAAGAAAAATGTTTTGTGGAAGGATTTAAAGATTATATTAAAATATATGTCATCATTAGTTGTTTTTCATAATAACGTAATGTACTCTTCTATTCTACGAAATTCTATTATATTTTCTATTACTGATTTACATGAAGGTTTATACTTAATATAATCTAATAATGAATAAACATTATATAACCAATGATAACATCTATAACTTAAGAATCCAATATACAAAATGTTATATACTAACTTTAAAATACATGTTTAAAAAACAAGTAATTTTACTAATAATTAAAAATGTTTCCTTCTCTATTTCTCAATGAATTTTCCTTTTTCCGTATTTATCTTCACTATATATTCTGATATATACTAAAGTTAAGTTATTTTTTTTAATAACTTAATAAATGTTTACGATGTACATGTAAAACAAGAATATTTTTTTGTAACGCCGCGCTGTAACAAAACAAAAAAAATGCTTTTTGTTGGTTTCTGTTTTAATCATACACACAGACAAATATGAAGGTCAACAAATACATGTTTTTGAGTAATTATTAATGCACTTATATATTTAATGCACCTAAAAGTATGGGAATTAAAGTGTGGGAAATTACTGCTTTTCATTTCAATTCAAATCGTCTGACTCAATTGTCTAAACTAATAGGTCTATTTACATTGTATTGTAACCCGTCTCCTCCAGGGTTAATTTCTAAAGGGTCATGAAATGCACTCAGTTTGTCCAGGTCCGACTATTGTACCAGATATCATCTTAGGGTCAATATAAACTGATAAGTTATTAGGTGAAAGCAGAGTATGTCAAACGCCATTATTTTACTACTTATTATTATTTATTATTATTATTACATAATAATAAATCAAAGTTACAATAAGTTTTATATACGTGGTGCAAACATAAACTCTAATGAGTTTTTCCGTACACCCAGCCGTTGACAACTTGCAAAATAATAATACTATAATACACTACACACACACTGTTCTTATACAATATACATTATTAGTAGGTAGGAATAAAACAAATAGTTACACTAACAGTAAGGTAGTTGAGTAAAATATTTTGTTTACAATATTTTTTCACATATAGCATGATGTTATTTATTTAAACAATTCGTATTTATTAATTGTTAACTGTATATAATATTGTTTTAGTTTATATTTAAAATTTTTATTCGTTATAGCTTCTTTTATTGTCTTATGGAGTTGGTTTATTAAGTAAGGTATTGCGTAATTCAATCTCCTTTTGCCATATAAATTATTGTACTTAGGCAGTTCGAGTTTTTCGCTATTCTGAAATCTTTTTGAGTACGTTTCTTTAGTTTTTTGTAATTTTTCATTAAAAAATTCTTCAGTAAGTAAAGTTAATTCAGTTTTTTTGTGAATAGGTATAATTTTACAAAATGCAAATAGTTTACGATAATCATCCTTTAAGCTTGATTTTACTTTTTTCGGAACTAATTCTTTTAGAAGCCTTATCTGAAGTGCAAAGATTTTATCAAGGTTGGTTTTAAATGTTCTTCCATAGCTTGATAGACCATAAGATACAATGGATTCAGCCAATGTTTTGTATAGCAATAGGAGCGTTTGATGCGGTATTTTGTATTTAATTATAGAAAATTTGGCAAGTAACAATCTCAGTTTATTACATTCAATTTCTTTCTCAGTTCTTTCCAACTCATTCGATTATCAATTATAAGCCCAAGATATGTATATTTATCTACTATTTCTAAGGCAGTACAGCTACAAGACCTAGGATTATTTAAATGGTGATTGTGCATTTTAAGTACAGGTTTAAATGATCCTCTATTGCGACTTGTGCTTATATACATTAATTTAGTTTTACTACAATTGACCACCAAACCAACGTCATGAGACCATTTTGCTATTATGTCTAAGTCGCTTTGTAGTTTCTTAATTACTTCATATATATTACGACCAGCGGCGACTAGACAGGTATCGTCTGCGAACTGGTAAATTTCACATTGTTTGATTGCGTTAGACAGGTTATTGACATATGTTAAGTAGAGCAAAGGTCCCAGTACGGAACCCTGTGCTGTACCTTCTGTCACATGGATTGCGGCACTGTCTGTGTTGCAAACCCTCACCCGGTAAGATCTGTTATTTAAGTAATCTTCACACCATGAAAGCATTTTCCCTCTTATTCCGCATTCAGATAGACTTTTTAGTAATGTAGAATGTCTAAGTGTATCAAACGCCTTACGATAGTCTATAAAGACAGCCAATACATGTTCTTTGTTGTCCATGTGATTATATATGCTGTCTGTAAACGCAGAGAGCAGTTGCGTACAACTCTTGTGTGGTTGAAAACCGTATTGGTTTGTGGTTAATATATTGTTACTTTCATAAAATTTGTATATTTGATCGCTTATATATTTTTCTATGATTTTATCGATAGCCGGCAAAATAGTAATAGGTCGGTAGTTGTCATATTCTCCTCGGTTTCCTTTTTTATATATTGGCCTGACAATTCCAGTTTTTAAGGCTGTAGGATATTTACCTGTATCTACGCTTGTATTTATCAATTTACAAATGACCGATTTGATTTTGTCACATAAAAATTGAATGTCAACTTGATTCAATTATTGATTTAATATTCCAATATTAAATGCAAAATCTAAATATCAAATGTTAAAAATCACACAATGATGATTTTGTATATTTTATATATTAGTAATTTATAGAAAAGGTGGTTCTTTGATTCGCAAATAATGACATATACAATATTATACAAATCGTATAAGTCAGTATATACCTACGGAGTTTTATAATATATTAAATTCACAGATGACATAGTAATTAACAAAAATAATAAAAAAATAAATTAAAAATTAAAAAAAAACCCGATACAAAAAGACCTCTAAAAATTATAAAAATAATATTATTATGTACTTACTGAAGTCGTTGCGTGCGTCGGGGGACCGTTATACGTACGTTGACGATGGTGTCTATTTTACGAAGTTAATCATTGAGGACTTAGGTCTTAGACTATACGATTCGATATCGTAATTTATTTTTTGCCTTGGTAAGTTACTTGCATTTTAATTTATATATATTTTACCGACGTCATATCGATCTAGAAACACCCCCGAAGGAAGTGTTTTCAACATCTATTCGTGGTATTTCGTAGCAGAAAGTGCCTTGTGGACCGCACTGTTGAGGAACGCCATGCATTCTGCTTGTAGAAATTTGCATAATATATCTTTTTTTTTATATTTGGCTAGTTAGGGCGAAACCGTTCTTGAACTCCCTTCTCAATTAAAGTGATTACTTATTTTAATTCGAATACGCCGTAATCCAGTTTTATTTTTCGAAAAAGGGAGTCAATGAAAAAATATTGAATAAAATCAATACTTATGCAATAATAATCATCATTATCTTTTTTTTTGCCTTAAAAACAGCCAGCAACAATGAATAAAAGCTTTGTCATTAAATAAATCTGTTGTTAGGTAGAAAAAAACAACAACGCAGTTATAAAGGCTACCAATAAAACATAGTTCATGTTTGGTTGACGAACAAAACATAGTTTTGATTAAAACTTTTAACTTATTATAATAATTTTCAAATAAATATAATGTATACAATACTAACTAGCTATTGTTTTTTAAAATCAACAATGAACATAACCATATCACAAAATATAATTCGTACCTCACGAATGATTGAATATATAGTAAGTAAGTTGTGCTAAATTCGGTCAAGCAACTCCATCCACTTAAACTACAGTAGACCGTTCGGAACATAATAAATAGTAAGATAATAAATAGTAATATGCAATATTTTTTCTACATCGGAATATATTTTAGAATTCCAGATTTTGGCCGCAATAGTATGCGAAAGAAAATACAAAAATTTTGTGGCAGTTTATTTCAAATGTATATATGTATGAATGTAAAAGTTGGAAAACCATTTACATTTCTACACTCAGCACCTTAATTGGAAATTGGTGGCAAATGAGTATAAACTTAATAATACCTACATAAATAAGGTCACGTCAAGGCACACGTGGGCGTGGTGGGTAATGAAAGAGTGGACCATCTAGCCAAGGAGGCGGCACTAAAAAGTAAACAGAGAGCGTATTACGACAGATTCCCAATTTCATACGCCAAGAGGGCATTGAGAGATGGGACTGTGGAAAAGTGGCAGCAGCAGTACACAAACGGTGAAACAGCTGGAGTAACCAAGCTTTTCATGCCGGACGTGAGAGCAGCGTACAGGATAGCCAGAAACCTCAAACTCAACACTCTCAGCACCCAAATCTTGACGGGCCACGGAGGGTTCTCGAGCTATCTCCACAGGTTTAAACTTAAAGATAGCCCAGTATGCAAGTGTGACCCTCATAAAAAGGAAGACATAATCCACCTTCTAACAAAATGCCATAGGTTTGGGGCAAAAAGATACAATGTGGAGATGGAACTCGGACACCGAATAGAGCAGGCAACTCTACACCACCTATTGGAAAAGAAATAAGGAAAATATAAAACGCTCGAAAAAAAATTCATTTCAATTATTGAATAAATAAATACATTTCAATGAAAGTTATTTTAACAGAATCTGTGACTAAAAACACTACAGGTGTAATATAAAAAAAGTTTTATTATCACTATACAGGGTTATTTTCTTACTATACACATTTTATTATCACTATACAGGTTTATCTCTCTACATCAATCCTAAAAACATTTGTTCTACGACTTTTGGTGCATTTCCTATTTATTGATCACATCACTGAGTTTAAAGTAAAAGAAAATGAAATTCAGGTTGAACCATTATTATTATCGCGGTGGTTAATTATAAATAAATTAATCCTTATATTTAATATATTCTAAATTCTATATATTCAAAATAAATATACCCTTAAATTAACCCCGGCGAAGCGGGCTGCATATGCTAGTAATATTAAAAAAAAAAACATTAAAACCTGCACTAAAATAGTTATACGCTTAAAATAAAATAAACAAAACAATAAACATAAATAAAAATGCACAAGAGTTATTAATAAGTTACGTTAGTTTTTGGCGTTGGAATCTATCAAGTTTTAAACGGAACCAGAACCTGCCTGTCCTGCCTGTCCTGAACCAGGTTGCACCGGCCTTGGGTCACAGGCTGTCTGTCTTGGTGGTACATGCTCTCCGTCGTCGACTCCGAGAGGACGAAATTTCGTCATCAGTCCGTACGTCTTCGATATTATTGATTGTGAAATAGGGATACTGTCAGTGTTGTATGTGACGGTACATGGCGGCAAGACAATTCTAATAACATCGAAGACGTGCGGGTGGGTGCAGAAACTTCGTCCTCATAGATTCGACGACTGTCACAGTCACAGTCAGACTATTACCACGGCCGGCCTGTTCGATACGACAGGCAAATAAAAGGTTTGTGATACCTATTTTGTACGCGTTAATTCTAGATTTTGTTATATATAACATGAAACGCGATAGTTTAAAATAATAGGCACTTTTACGTAAGTTTTAATTGTAATTTAATTGTAATTGCTTAAAAATCAAACGAATATTGGCTGTTTTGTAAATTATGAACAGAAACAATGTAGTTACATTGTAAATAAAAAGAAAATACATTTCATTCCAACATATAAGTTGCATGTATGTTCAGAATATTAAGTCGTCATTCCCGATGCTGGTAAAAGACTGCAAAAACAGAATAGGTCATCCTTGCTACCTATAAATATTAAAACGGATTTGTAAGCATTTCAATTTAATCTTTACGAATCTCAAAATGGCAACATCTCCCTTACCGACACAAAGGTACTATAAGATAAATCTTGTATTCCAAAAGCTTTAAGGACCATGGGTTTCTGCGCTTGAGCACATCCAATCAGTACTAAACGCCTGATATCTTTATGTGGCTTCTTATCCAACTTGCACAGATGCCATCCGCAATAAAACATCGAGTTTGACAACAAAGAAGCCTGTTTCATAATATTATATCCTTTATATTAAATAACATTCACAATTCACAAAACATCTGTGGTTGCTTATACAACTTACTTCATATGTTATTTCCCCAGCATTCCATAGATTAAGAGCAAGCAAGAAAAAAAGAGATCCCACAAATGTATACGTCATGAAAGCGTTTGTCAAATTAAGATGCGACGATAGCTGAAAGTTTAAATATGATATATTGTTAAGCAAAATAAATGTTTATTTAGTTTATTATAGTTTCTACTCACCGCTAATCGTAGCAAAAGTAGTACTGCAACTGCTGAACTTTCGCAAACTTGTAGTGACATTATTATTCCAAAGACCCGATGTATTTCTTTCGACAAACTAAATAACAGGTTGATAAATACAGCGGCAAAGTTAAAGTTACTATCAATAATATATTTTGAGATATTAAATAAACTGCTAACTTACAATATTAGTTTTTGGTGCATAATAAGTCCTTGAATATATTTGGACTTCATTAATTTAACTGCACACTCCGTTCTCATGACAGTTATATTCTTATCAAACTCTTGTCTTATGCCTTCAAAGTAACAACAAAGTGTTTTAAACTTATATGCCATGGCAATGAGATGTGCAATAGGCATACAGTCAGCAGCCATCATTGGCAACATCATGTACAGCCATGTTATATAGAAAAATATTCGAAGAAAACTCGCCATAAAGGAAATATCATAATAATCTGGTATATATGTGACCACAGTGTAAAATGGCGAACCTAAAACAGAACAATTTTAAATCGATCTGTAGGGATGATTTAAATGATTTCCAATAAAGAAAAGAAATGGTTTCTAGTTTGGTAGGGGCAAAAGATCTAGAATAAAATTATTTCATAAATATATTTATTTATATTGAACGTTATTGAATAATTTAAATTGTCTATTTAAAATCAACAAAAAATAGTTCTAATATAATATATTTATTTGGCGTTTTTTTCATTATTAATATTTTTTAAATAAAATGTGTAAAATTAGACTCATATTTTTTGTATATAATAAATATTGAGGTAAAGATTACCTTCAATAAGAACTTTTCTAAGACTTTCGACTCCATAAGCAGTTAGTGATAAGTAG
The DNA here is from genome assembly GCA_959347405.1 of Napeogenes sylphis. Classification (NCBI taxonomy): domain Eukaryota; kingdom Metazoa; phylum Arthropoda; class Insecta; order Lepidoptera; family Nymphalidae; genus Napeogenes; species Napeogenes sylphis. The sequence continues at coordinate 2,099,437 of OY365778.1, read as the reverse complement.
ACAGTTATACCATAAAATATTATTCCCCATTTTACTTTCATCCACTGTTGTTTCATAACTTTATGTTCTTCTATTTCTTCCATTGCTGAAGCCATTTCGTAGTTTAATATTTTAATGGAACTTTTGTGAAATAGTAATGAGCACATTTTAAGAAGAATAATATTGTGAATAGCAGAAAACATTACCGCTGATTTTTTTTCCACTTCGGGAAAGTCTGCAAATAAAGCAGCTAAATTTTCAAGAAGAATCATAATAAAGTAAACAGAAAAAGAAATATAGTTATAAAACTTGTATTGAATCGTTTCTTCGTAAGATTCATCAAACCAAAAATTACCAACGCCGGAATAATATACATATTTACAATATTTCTTCAGTAAATATTTTGTTCCTACTTTCATTATTGACTCAAAATATTTATTTTTTCAGAGTGATCTGACCGACAAGTCGTTACAATAAAAACGTTTAAAATAATAAAGGAAAACTGAAAAATAGAGACATTTTATACCAAAACGATGTTTTGAACAAAAGCTTAAAGTAATTAGAAAAAATATTGAGAAAGTATACATTTAATGATAATAAGTGACCATTTTCCTACAAACTTAGAAGGTGCTTTGAATATTTAACTAAAATGTAGTTTATTATACCTCTCTACACTTAATAATCATTTTAATATTATGACACCAATTATTGATAATTATTTACGTTTATAAACGATGTATGTGCCAATTTGCCCTTAATTACCAACACTCCAATTTCATCATTAACATACATTTTTATAATGCTATCTTATTGATAATTATTATGTACATCTTTTTAAATATGTAAAGTTGCCGATTAACGATATTGACTTTTTTATTATCTGCTTTTATGTTTATAATTTGTTATATATTGCGAAAAACTAAATTAAACATTTTTCAATGCTGGTGAATTACAAATTTACAAAATTGATGACACACCATGATTGGTCACCAAATTTGTAACGTCATTTATTGACGAAAAATTTCTTATTATATAATTATCATTAGTTCTGAATAACAACTCCAACAAAATTCAAAATCCTGCGCAACAAGATTGGATTAACAAACATATAATTGACCAAATTAATGAGCGAAATAAGTTATGGATTATGAGTAAAAATGATCCTAGAAATAAACACAAAAAATAAAAATATGAAATAAAAAAAAAGAAAGTAAAAACTAATTAGCTATAATATGAATAAATACTTTCACAAGGAGTTTTCTAAATATAAAAGCAAACCGAAGAAGATGTGGAAATTAATAAATGATTTAGCATGTAATAAAATAAAACTACCTTCAGCTCCTTTAAAATTAATAATTAATAATATAGCAATTACAAACGATTATGATATTTGTCAGGCTTTCAATATGTTTTTCGCATCAATTGGCCCGGAATTAGCTAAAAATATAACACGCAAAACTAATAACATAGATAACTTAAATACACAATTTCACAATAATTTCTTAACCAATTTAAAACCATGTACAGAAACTGAATTACTAAACATAATTAACACCCTAGCCAATAATACCAGCTCGGGAATGGATTGTATAACTACAAAAAGCATAAAACGGTGTAAAACTGAATTAGTGAAAAATTTTAATAAATATTTAAATAATTGTTTAGAGAAGGGCATATTTCCTGACTCGCTTAAAATTGCAAGAGTAACTCCGGTCTTTAAAAGCGGCAATAAAAATGATCCAGATAATTACCGACCAATATCGGCACTGCCTGTACTTTCTAAAATCTTCGAACGTGTCTTATACAGTCGATTATTAGATTATTTAAATAATATCAACTTTTATACGGCTTTATACATCAATACGGCTTTCTTCCAAAATCCAGTACATTAAATGCAACTATTGATCTAGTTACCAAATTGACCTATAATATTGACAAAAAAACAAATTGGGCTAGGAGTTTTTATTAACATGACATTAAGAAAGCGTTTGACACTGTAAGTCATTTCATACTGTTGAAAAAGTTACAAAGTATTGGTATAAGTGGTCTAGCTTACAAAATATTTGATTCCTATCTTAGTGACAGATATCAAGTCGTCAAAATTGGAAATTATGAGAGTAATCTAGCTAAAATAGTGTGCGGAGTTCCTCAGGGTTCCATTTTAGGTCCACTACTTTTCCTAATTTATATTAATGACATCAGACAACTGGAACTTTCGGGTCATATTACGTTATATGGAGATGATACCTCTCTCTTTTACTTCCGATGTTCTATGGATGTTATAGTGGACGAAGCTCAAAGGGATTTAGATGTTTTATCGGAGTGGTTTAAGACAAATCTTTTAACCGTAAATGTTAGCAAAACCTTTTACATATTTTTCTTGTCAAAGAATAAAAAAAGTACAAGTTTTAGCCCAATATTACTTGATTAGGAACCGCTGAAAAGATCCACGCAGGAGAGATATCTTGGTCTTATATTAGATAACAAACTAACTTGGAAACCTCACATTGAAGAGGTAAGAACCAAGGTATCTCCCTTAGTTGGATTGGTGCGAAAAATATCCAGGTACATTTCAAATTTCATCCGAAAATTAGTATATAATTCTCTTGTGAAGCCATATTAAGAATATCTCATTCAAATAGTATGAGCAAATGGGGTCAAGACTAATCTTAAATACCTTTGCGTAACACAGAATAAAATAATAAAGTCGCTATTTAATTGTCATAGACTTACATCTACACAAAAAATATATAAAAGCACAAAAATATTTAACTTAATACAACTATACACTTATCACTAAGCTTACCACAACCAAGAACAAACTATGGAAAATGTAACATTAAGTTTGAAGGAGCTAAGTTATACAACAGTTTACCGATAGATATAAAAAGTTCAAAATCATTGATCGTTTTTAAAGAAAATTAAAAGAATATATATTTAATCGATAGACTGGGACTAGGATAGTTGACAAAATATTGAAATGTTGTAGTTGAGATACCTATTAGAAAAGTGTTTAAAATTCCGATGTTAAAAATTGTTTATTTATATTTTAGATTTAATTTTCTCTTGTAAGTGAACAGTTTGTAATGTTTTTTTTTTTTTAGAGAAATTAATTCTTTGAACTGAACTTTTTTAATACTGCGACTTCCAGCCCCTTTTAAAAACTATATTTACTGAAGATAAAAATATGTATTAAAAATATTATCATAATATAATAAAAGTTATGTTTTTTCCCCTTTTTTTCCACAAATAAAATAAGATGAGATGACCAAACTAAATTATCAATAATACTACATAGAATTGTTATAGAATAAAGTACGTTCAAATATTTAAATACAATGCCAAGTCTATAGTTTTATAAGCTCCATATTATGATTTATACGCGTCAAACCGGAATATGATATCATAATTATATTTCTATGAAAGAACTAACGTTTGTGTCGCTCGAGTAAAACACATACGCTTTTGATTTAACATTATATGTTTTTAACGTCTTGTTTCAACTTGATGTTATTAATTGCACTAATATAAACACTATATGAATGAATGATGTTAAAACCACATAATAAAGAATATTCATATCAATATTTTTATAAACAACACCAGGAGTACGATTCAACTGCACGGCAGCGTTTCCCACGCTGTTGTAGCAGTGTCGCGTCATACCGAGAGCTGTGTGTATTTTACCGACAGTGCACGGGCGACGTGTCCGTGGATAAAAGTAGAAAATAAAAAAATCATATCTATTTTTATATTGTTTTACTTTATTTAATATATTTAATATACCGAACAGTAAATTTCACAGAACAGTAAATTTTATTATAAGGTACTTACTTAGTCAAAAAGTTAAATTTATGTAAGTTTACAAACACATTTCTATTCCGCGAATAAATTCTTTTGAGTCAAAATCTGTTTGTTTTCTTCTTTATTGTTTAGAATTATCTGAATTATCTGAAGAGCGTAGCTGAATTTATTTCAGTGACTGTTCAGGCTGAGGCACCTGATGTAGTACCGATCATATCAATAAAGATAATCATAAAGCAACTCTTACATTTACTTCTGTAATTAGTAGAATATAGCAATTGAAAATCCAACAGCACCTCTTCACTCCTCGTTGAAGATGGAAAACCAAGTGCCACTCTTTTGTACTTCACATGTGTATGGACAAATGTGCTTGGATCACCATCTCACCTTAGCATCAACGGGGCACTAATACTTTATATTAATAAATGCACTGGCATTTAATATTTCCACGACAGTTCATCTTGTAACAGAACACTCTTGTCCGCGGATTTGGATCGGTGAAAAAGAAGTTAGTTAGTTAGTTGCCATTCTTCAAGATTAATGTAATTGGTTATAGGATTTGTATAAGAATGAAAGAAATTGCCTCAGAGCTTTCGTATAACAGCAGTAAGAAGAAGAAGAAGACTTGTTGCGCCAACTCCATCTAGAAGGGATAAGAGCAGGACTGACATTACTCTGACGATATTTCCATCTAAGTTATATATGTGATAGATAAAGAAAAAACATAATTCACAATATTATTAATTTGTTTTAGTACAAAACAGTATTTTATTCCATTTTGGTAAGCTTTAATTTTTTAAGATAACTTTGTATATCATTAATATGGTAGTTTAATAAAAAGTAATTAAATATTCTGGGATATTGAATACAATTTATATATTGAATACATTATTGATATTGGTAAAAAGTTTCAAATCTTACAAAATAATTTCTAAGATTTTTATTAAATATTGACTGATATTGATTGTGGATAAAGTTATTAACTATTAAAGTAAATAACCTGGTGTACTATTTTGTAGAAGATTTTTTTTTGCGAAAGATTTGATGAATATTTATTTTACGAACCACCAAAATTTCTTATTGGCGCCTTCTTGCAAATTAGTTGGTTTTAGTACTTCATCTGTGAAGGCCCACTTTGAATCCGTGAATATGAACGTGTCCCTGGGAAACCGTTACCAAGGCATCTGTGCCTTGAATACGTTTCGAAGGATTATTAATAAATAGATTAAAAGATTTTATTATTTACGAACATTTTGCTTATTATTTTTAGTTTTTAATCTATTCTTAATTAAGCTATCGTTATGTTTACACGTACACTTAAAAAAATTACGATAAAAATTTTGGTAAAAATAATAATACTGTTACCATACAAGAAACAAAACAAAAATTTTTAAATCATTGGTTCATGCTTCATGTTATTCTCCTTTTCCATTTTTAATTTTATTGAGATAAGAAGATAAATTATAAATAATTAATAATGAATCGATCGGTTTAGAAAAAGGAATTAATGATAATAGCTTTATAGAGTCGTTACTATTTATTATTAACATTAATAAATGTGTTTATAGTTGAGTGTATATAGTTTGTGTTCCAATTAAGTTTCTCTCTGAGTGCTTGAAGACAGTAGAACAAGTAACGCAACAGATTTTATCGAAGTTCGCTTTGAACTTTCTATAGTCTTTATTTTTATTTGTTACTAGGTCTTTCCGGCGACTCCGGCCACGTGGACTGTAAAAGTATTATTTATATGGCATATAAGTCATATTGATATTATTTTGACCTATACCTAACTGTGACGAGTGGCTTCCTTAAAAGTGTTTTTGAAGTAAGCAATTTTGAAGTGTATGACAAAAACCGCAGATTGATCAAAATGTGGGTGATGCTGACTATGAAATGTGGCAAAAGTCCAAAACTAAGAATTAAAGGTGAAGAAAAAAAATGGGGAAACATTATGGTTGCCATATAATATGTATTTTATTAAAAGGTCTGGGGGAAAATATTGTACATATTTCCTAGTTTCTACAAACCAAACAAAGCATTTTAGTTGGTGGCTAAAGTATTGATAATTCCTTATTTTTTATTTTTATTTTTGTAAAATTCAGTGAACCAAACGATCAAAAACAGGAGCCCCCGTGGCAACTACATAATCGTGCTACAACTTATGTTATGTCGCAGGCGAAACCAAGTTCAAAACTTAATATTTCTCTAGCCTATATGTTATTCTGGAATATAATCTATAAAATTACCAAGTTATATTAAAAACCGTGCTATAGTTTTGGTGAGATTGAGTAACAAACATCCATCTAAACATCCAATTTTCGCACATATAATTAGTTTATAAATAAAAAGTATGTTATAGAACATTATTTGTCAGACGTAGTTCTTTCAATTACCTATACATTTTGGTATAATATAGTAAATATATAAAAATATAAACAGACTATTTAATAATGTATGTTTATATTTCTTTTGTATGATAAAGTTCAAACGCAAGCTTTATATTATTATCAGCTTTAAATACATTTTGTCTTTTTTCAGAATATGAGTAAATAAACTACATAATACTGTACTATTTTTATAATAACTCCTAATAGTTTCATACTAAACTTTAACTCGGCTTGTTTCATACAAGAAAAACGTATAGTTGAGGTGAAAGTCTTGCCACAAGTTTTAGTAAGTAATTCGTAACACTAATGACGAAAGAAGCTCTTGTGTCAATGTAACTATTTAGTAACATGTATTTATTTTAAGTGATAGTTTTATAAGATATAAGGACATGATAGATCAATATTTTTTATGAAATCAATCAGAAATTAACAGCTGTATCTTAGAGTAGGTTAAAAAAAACAATAATAACTAATTTCCTGAGAATGTATGAAATATCGTGTTACAGTTCACATATGCGTACATTATTTGGTTTAATCATGTGTTATCTATATATATTATGTGGTTATATTTATTACCCTGGTCAAAATGGAGGATACTTTTCACTTCGGATTTTTGATCTCTTCGGAAAATGTAACAAATATTGTTACCCTATCACAGTATAGTTTTTATCATTATATATAACTAAATATTATTATTGATACACTACATTCTTATTTTATAAAACATATTACATCTATCCAACCCACGGCAACAGGAGTACAAATCAGTTAACCGTAGAAATTGTACCTGGAGTGTAATATCTTTGAAATAAATGTGAATAAATAGGACTTCCGAGATGAAAGAGGTCTCTATGAAATATGAAGGTTAACCGCACTCTGTGGACGAGACAGTCGTGTTCATGGCACGAGTATTGATCTTATTATATAACACTTATTAAGTTTTATAAAGTTGCTGTTAGAAATTGTTTTATATCATATAAAAAAAATCAAATGACAAAACGTTTGATAGGTACTGAGTATTATTAAATATATTAATAATATCATATATCGTGTATAAAAAAGCATTTTTTTTATTTGAAAGGGTTTTAAATTATTTCCGAAAATCATTATTACAAATAATTGCAAATTACACTTTTGTTAAAAATATACAAATGTTGTGACTTTGTTTGTCTATAGGCTATAATAAGTACTTACTTGTGGAAATATACCTATTCGTGTGATCATTCGTTTTCATAAATTAGTCAGAAATGATTATAGAGTGTGATTATTATTTGGTTCTTAATATTCATCCAAAATAAACGAAGTATATAAATATAACTAAATATCCCATGTTTAATATTAATTATCACAATGCAAGTAATCCTGTCTGTTTGAAACGTTATATGGAATTCAGTTTGTCTTTTATACAAATACGATGTTCTACACATAGTACTATCCATTCACTATCAATCGATGTTTGACTTTGTGTAGTTAGTAGTAGTTAGCTTTAGTTGTAATTGCGTTCCTATGAAGCCCTACTTGCTTACTGGCCTCGATCATATATTGCTGCAGGGCATAGGTTTCTGGACTGATAATAGGTCATCTGAAAAAATCTAATTAAAACTTGCTCTTAGCTTAGATTTTTCTCTTGTCGCTTAGTCGCTAAGTTTTAAGTTTTTAGGACAACCGTTGAGAAAAAGCGCAGCACAATTATAGTACGTTCATAATTTAGTATACATAATATTAAAAAATATCGAACCATAACACCATCTCAGGACGACGTTCGTTGGAACAAAAAAACTTTTTTAGGCACCTTGACTTGAGTTGACTTGAGTTGAGTAACTACACAAGTTGAGTAACTTCACCAACACTTTTATTCAAATTTCACTTCATTGTTTTTACTAAGACTGTGGGTAAACCTTATTCTTGCTTATTCTGTCTAGTTTATAGTTTTCAACCATTTTATATTCATTAGACTACATAGTTATTAAATAAGTTTTCCAAGAACTTGTTAACAAATGTATTTGCTTTATTTACTCCTTTGATTGTAGTTCTTAGAAATAATAGAAAGGTAAAAAAAACAAATTCATTGAGAAAAAATGAATAACTTGACTTGGATTGTACATGTTATTTTTAAAATAAATAAAAAATAAAATAAACAATTAAACTCTTGTTTTTTTCTGATTTGAGTATAAAATAACACAACTCAATGTAAAAACAATCTTTATTGATTAATTAATTATTATTTTTGAACCGTATGTAACACAAATAGTTTGAATCAATCAAATTAACTTTGTGGTTGTTATTGCACTGGTTACTTTAAAATATCAATGATTAGTTAGTAATTATATAACCGATGTAATTTAAACCCCTTTTATATGTCGTGGTCTAAAAAAGACATTATTGTAGAGAGCGTCATGTTAGCTTTAGTATACTACTGCCACAAATTGTAAACGTTTTTGGTTGTGAAGAAATATTAAAAATGGAGTCATTTTTAATATTTTCCAGTCATATTTGTGCTTTTATAAAACGCAGCTGCATATACTTAAGCGTTAAATTCTTACATTTTTATATTTGGCTCAGGAAACGGATATCTTGTTTAGGGTTCAGTGAACTCCAATTCATAAAGTTAGCTTTAAGCTTTTGCTCGTGAGGTTTTTCTCGGTGCCTTGGAATAACTTAGCTTTAAATGTATTTTTATTTCACAAAGTAAAACACATAAAACTATAAAAGAGTTAGTAATTACATAACTTGGTTTAAACATTTCACTTTGATGTTTTATTTATGAAACGTTTTTCACTTCGAATGTATTCAGATGTTTAAATTGAGATTTTATGTATATATTAAGTTATTCCTATTAAATAGATATTATTTAAATGCTATAGAGCACTTAAATGATATCTCATATTTAAATTCCAAATAAATGCCCTCTATTCATATTTATTTATTATTATCGAAGGGTTTCGAAGTTCAAGCCATGTATGTTGCCCATTGTTTTATAACACGATGCACTGCCTTAATACAACCATTTTATTTCTTTGCAGACTTTTGTTGTAATTTCGGCCTTCAAACGCTCCAATAACGGAATATAATATTCAGTGTTGATGGTATTTCCTATCTTAAGTTCTGGTGCTTTAGACGAGGTTCATCAGTTGCTGTACACTCAGATGATGATTGTTTAATTCCAGAGTAAAGTAATGAATCCATGTTTCATCCATTGTTAAGTCATCAACACAAAAAATCTGGATTGTTACAGAATTACTTACTTACAAAATGTAAGTGTGACTTGCTTACAGTTGGAGACAAGACTGAATTTAATAAATGAAATTAAAGAACTACAGAAAAATTTGTTTGACAAACAAAGGTTTCCGATGTGTAAGCGTTCCACTCTTGCATTTTTATGAAGAATGCTCAATATGTTGCACCATCGTCTAATCAGCGATTCCACGATGCATGGGAATATACTAAATGTCTATTTGGCGATCCTACAATCTATGGAAATATAACAAATGTCATAATATTAACTCCAAAATATTTATAATATACTATAATATACAATATTCAATTTTATATTATATACTAAATTTGAAGATAAATTCGACTAAGTTATTTTTTAAATTAAATTAACAAGAATACTTATCCATACCTTTTAGAATGAGCCCTATTTTAAATTAAGTAAATTATTACTAAATCTAGGTTTATTAAATCTACCGAGACAGCTTTAAATTGCTTTAGCTTCTAGGAATTGAACTGTAAGGTTCCGTCCAATAACACACACATTATTGAGCACAATAACCCACTACGTTAGAGCGGTTTCTTGTATAAATAATATCTTGAACAATATCTTTGTACTCAAAAATGTATGTCATGATTTACTTAGGAGCAAAATACTTAAATTCATCACATCTACAGGCTAATTATAATAATTTAAGTAGTTGGGTCAACATGAAACATGAATAAAGATAAGTCAAACCACAAAGTGTCAAAGCAGCCAACGAGCCACCTTTTAAGATGATTCGTAAAATATTCCACCGTTACCTCTGATATTATAAATGTAACAATTTGAATGAAGGTCAAAGACGAAATTAGTAATATGATATTCAGCTGAAAATCAAATTCTAGTTATTATATAACAATGTTATTAATATGCTTTATCAAAATTCTACCTAAATTGATTATATAAAGGTCATTAAGTAATATGTAATAAAGCCATTGTAAATTCTTGTCACATCTGTTCGGGGGAAGTAAGAAGAGTGAAACACCAGTGAGTAGGGTGAAGTAGTAGAAGTACACTTCTAAATAGAAATTAATATTCGAGTCGCATCGTCACTCGTCAGTAAGTTTCTAGATTGCATTTCAAAGGCGGCATTAGTCGCTTCTTATTAGATATAGTTAGTCTCTACCTAAAATGTGAATATACAGAAAAGATGAATGTAAATGTGCTTTTTAAGGGACCTCGGCACAAGGGTCGCGGGTCCCATAAAAATATTTTGCTCCCGTCTCCATCCGCAATAGTCCGACACTTACACATTGCATCCACAGAATGCTAATAATTTCCATCTTAATATACAAAACTAATTTCTTTGTAAATATTCAGTACATATAGAGATATATAACTATCTCAGCACTTCAAAGTGCTAAGATAGTTACGATAGATAAATTCCACTGATATATAATCCTCTCTGCTATATCCTAGAAGAAGTATATAGTCTAAGCAGATACTTTATCGTACCTTATTAAGCTAGTCTATTCCATTTTAAAATAGTAAAAAAATACAGTAATTTCTATTTAAAAAAATATTTTTTAAATATAGATGCCAGCCATACGTTATTAATAATGTTGTTCAATAAATAATAATTGTTATGAGTTGAACAATATAGGTAGAATGTAATATAGTGTCAGAACTAAATACGTCAGAAATTGGTGGTCTTCGTTATTTGTTTCGATTAATAGTTGTCAATTATTATTTGTACTTTAATCGAAAAATGTTATTATGACGTGTCAACAAGCATTCATTTAATTAGTTATTTTTTAAGTGTAACTCCAAAACTAGGAGGTTCTTACATAAATTAATGTGAGAAGTGATAAATAATTTGTTTTGGGAAACTGGAAAATGCCAAAGACATTTAATAATAATTTATATTATATCCAGAAACTAAATGTTATTAATATTTTTTGTCAAAACACCAAAGTATTCACATATATAAAATAGGAAAGATGGGAATTTGTAGGTAAAAAATGAATTTTTGAATGAATGAATTAGAAGAGGATTTGAAAATATGTATTGTTTAAAAATATTTAAGTTTGCCTGTTTCTAAGGAAATAAAAGAGTTATTTTCCAGAGTGATAAAACGAGATTGTAAACGTTGAAACGCTCCTCGAATCACTGACTTTATAGACCTCACTGCTGATATGCTCCTTCATCAACCATATAAGAGTTTGACAAAAAGTGGACCTTATGATTTAAGCATTAGATTTTCTTTTCAAAAATGAAGATAGTCGGATGATCAAAGGAAGATTTTTGTCGACTTTGATGGATAACCCATAAGGAAGGAAAATACTTCTATATGGAACGAGGCATTATGTGTTCTAAGCAATATCGCAACTTATAGGAGTTGTATGTGCGCATTTAAAATTATTTGATTGATTCTAATGCGTCCATGCGTAAACTACCCATTTGATCATATTTAAATATTGCTATATATTTATAAAAAAACTATAGAATATGTCATCGGAAATAGTACGAAGAAAATTATAACAGTGAAGATATTATTTAGATATATTTATTATTTTTTGGCATTTCTTAAAGCTATCATAAAGTATTGTCTAATAAGGGTGTGTTTCATCCACTTCAGGTTAACCTGGTCACCAAATGGGTTGAAATTGAATACAAAGTTTCAATGATTGTGTTTATGAATACAAAGAGCGTAATATTAATTAGCTAAAGAGTAAAATTTTGTTTTTTTGTATATCATCATTTATTGTTAAGTAACAACTTATTCATTTTCGATCAAAGACTAAATTACGCCTGCGATGTCAGAGATCTCTACTGTAGCGGCGGTATTTATTTATTTATTTATTTATTTATTTATTTATTTATTTATTTATTTATTTATTTATTTATTTATTTATTTATTTATTTATTTATTTATTTATTTATTTATTTATTTATTTATTTATTTATTTATTTATTTATTTATTTATTTATTTATTTATTTATTTATTTATTTATTTATTTATTTATTTATTTATTTATTTATTTATTTATTTATTTATTTATTTATTTATTTATTTATTTATTTATTTATTTATTTATTTATTTATTTATTTATTTATTTATTTATTTATTTATTTATTTATTTATTTATTTATTTATTTATTTATTTATTTATTTATTTATTTATTTATTTATTTATTTATTTATTTATTTATTTATTTATTTATTTATTTATTTATTTATTTATTTATTTATTTATTTATTTATTTATTTATTTATTTATTTATTTATTTATTTATTTATTTATTTATTTATTTATTTATTTATTTATTTATTTATTTATTTATTTATTTATTTATTTATTTATTTATTTATTTATTTATTTATTTATTTATTTATTTATTTATTTATTTATTTATTTATTTATTTATTTATTTATTTATTTATTTATTTATTTATTTATTTATTTATTTATTTATTTATTTATTTATTTATTTATTTATTTATTTATTTATTTATTTATTTATTTATTTATTTATTTATTTATTTATTTATTTATTTATTTATTTATTTATTTATTTATTTATTTATTTATTTATTTATTTATTTATTTATTTATTTATTTATTTATTTATTTATTTATTTATTTATTTATTTATTTATTTATTTATTTATTTATTTATTTATTTATTTATTTATTTATTTATTTATTTATTTATTTATTTATTTATTTATTTATTTATTTATTTATTTATTTATTTATTTATTTATTTATTTATTTCCACTTCGCATTTCATTAATAGGTCTGGCTTCTGGTTAAGGCAATTTAATTGCCATAAATTTAAATTCTTTTGTGGTCAATAAAATTAGCATGTTGTTAATACATAATAAATTATATATGCGAAATGATATATAATTTATTATGTATTAACAACATGCTAATTTTATTAAATAAATTTATCAAAATAAATTTATCAAACTCTCAAAAGAGCGAAATTCATCGATAAAAATATACTTAATAAACGTGTTTTTTTAACACAAATATTATGAACTTGTCTTTAAATAAATAAATTATTTTATTTTTCTACATGTGACTGAGTTAATAATTTATATTATTTCAATAATTTCCTGATTTCATAACACTTTTTTATCCCGTAAGAATAATTTGAGTTTTAACCGACTTCTTCAAAAAGGAGGAGGTTCTCAATTCGGCCGGTATATATTTTTTTTTATGTATGTACACCGATTTCTTCGAGGTTTCTGAACCAATATACTTAATACTTTTTTTGAATTGGTCCCGTAAAATGTTGATTCAGGTAGGCTCATTAGTTTTTATTTTATGAGCATTTTTATCCAAGTTTTGAACTAGTCTTACGTATGTACACGGATTACGCCGAAATTTCTGAACTGATTTACGTAATTCTGTTTTTCTTTGATGATTCATTCATTCATTCATTCAAATTCATTTTAAACTATAATTTTATAATTGTTTAAAATGAATTTTAATTCCGATAGTTATTATTTAATTTTTTAAATCATTTAATTTAACAATTATCATAAATTAATAATAATCATCGTCATAAATCAATAATTATCATAAATTTATCATTTATAGGTACTCATTGCATTTAGTGCATTCAACAAAAATCTCTTAATAATTTGAAAATCCATATAGGTTTGATATTTATATAGTATAACTATTATTATTTAACAAGTTTTATATATTTTTTTACTACACAATATTTTGTGTATTGATTCATCAAATCCATGTCAGTTATAGTTTTATTTGTATCAACGTACCTTATATGATAAACGGCCGTAGATCAATAACAAAATATATGATGATCTTTTCCTCGTGAACAAGTTCGTATATAAAATATAATTTAATTTCTGTTTAAAATATAATAAATTTATAAACAAGTTCCCAACATGCATGATTCAGATTTTAAAGACTGTTGATGTTAAAGGGATGCGACTATTTCCGTTATTTATGTTAATAATTTTATAAATGAATCATTCATAAAAATAAACAGGTCTAATATCATTGAATCAGAAAAAGTAAATTAAAAATAATGGGGCCATAGGAAGGAAGTACCTATTTTAATGAAGCACATATTGTAATGGACAAAAGTTTTCTCCAACCTATGTAAAAGGTAAGTATAACATGATTAGTAAATAAAACTATTAGAAACTAAATAACGGAATTGCGGGTCTGATGACGCTCAACATGAAAGTCATATTTTCATTCGTACCTCCTCACTGACGTAATCTATAAAAGGAGCTTAGAATGAGTTGATAAGTTAAACTGTGGGTAGATATCATTTACTTATGACTGACTGACTGTGTAATGTCAGTTATAGACCGATGACTACACAGATATTATTTTTATCATTACATTATCTTGATTCTGAAACAACAGAAGAAAGCAGATACAGGTAATATTCTCCAAATCCTATTAGATTTTTATCAGTTCCATATTTTGATCAAAGTAGAAAGCAGGGATTTAACCTCAATAATTAGTCATGGAAGCAATAGTCATTAAATGTGTAGTTAATTTAAACTTTTGTCATTTTCTTCCGAGCTTATGCGACTTCTCTCTAGGAACAAATAAACCTTGTATCGATCAACACCCTAAGATAGTTTCCACCTTGAGATTTCTTATTCTGTTCAAAAATCTCCAAAATTATTAAATGAGAATTGTTCGATTTTGGTATCAAATTCAAATTCAAATTCAAATTCAAAATATCTTTATTCAAGTAGGCATTTACACGCACTTTTGAATCGTCAATTACATTAAATTGGTCAGTATAGTCAGTCTGTGAGTAAGCTACCACCAGCTCGGAATGCTGTTCTGCTGAGAAGAGCTGGCCAGAAACTCAACAGTTGCTCTTTTTAAATAAAATTTAACAATGTTTGACTTATAAATTATAACATCAACCCTGCAAATGAGTCAATGACCCAAGTTCCACACATTTCGATCAACCAAAAACTCTTGAATGTTGTAGTAAGATTTATTTAATAATATACCTTTAATTTTAGATTTGAAACCAAGAAAAGGAAGATCTAAGATATCTTGTGGAACCTTATTATATATGCGTATACTCAAGCCCATGAAGGATTTCTTAACTTTTTGAAGTCGAAATGTAGGCGTTACGAGCCTATTTTTATTTCTTGTATTGATTGTATGTCTGTCGCTGTTTTTTTTTATAGTCATTTAAATTTTGGCGTATATATAGTAAGTTATTAAAAATGTATTGAGAAGCGACCGTAAGAATACCGATTTCTTTAAAAACTTCTCTTAGAGAGTCTCTAGCTTTTAAGTTACAAATAGCCCGTATAGCTCGTTTTTGTAAAATAAATATAGAATTAATTTCGGCAGCGCTGCCCCATAGTAAGATACCGTAAGACAATATACTATGAAAATAACTAAAATAAACGAGTCGAGCCGTATTAACGTCTGTTAATTGTCTTACTTTTTTAATTGCAAAGACGGCTGAGCTAAGTTTGCTTGCGAGTGTCGAGAGATGGGGGTTCCATTGGAGCCTTTTATCTAAAGTTATACCTAAGAAAGTTGTCGAGTCAGTCAGCTCCAACACTTCATTGTTAAGGAATAAACTACAATCTTGACTTTTTACTTGACTTTTTACTATAATTTCAAACCAATGAAGAACACGTGACAGAGCACAGTTAACTTTGTCAAAATTAGCATTATTACGATCAACTTTAAAAATAAGTGAGGTATCATCAGCAAAAAGTACAATGTCACATAGTCCTTTTACGTAAAAAGGCAAATCATTAATATAGAGTAAAAATAAGAAAGGGCCTAGAATAGATCCTTGTGGAACACCCATTTTTAGATGAGATCCAACCGATTTACAATTATTTACATCAACCGTCTGAACTCTTTGATTCAAGTAAGAGGCAATAAGATCAAGCGCAGCACTACGCACACCATAGTGATTAAGATCAAAGATTAAAACACTTTTTTCTTTACTTGAGTTATCAGTAACTAACCTGTGGATTTCAATTGTAAGAGACCATAAGAAAAAGAAAATGTAAACGTTCATTGATACATACATACATACACACATAGATTTTACATTTTAAATATATTTTAAACTATATATGGGTAGTATAGTAGTATAGAGTAGTAGTAGTACACACAACATTTTTAATATATTCTTTTATTTTTTTATAATAATCTATTTAGTTATGATTCCTAATAAACTATAATAAACTTTTTTTCGAACTTACACTATATTTCCCTAAATATAAAGTAAGGAAACGTGTTTTTCTTCTAAAAAACTGAAACCATTTTTAAGGAAGCAAGAAAATCCATCGTAAATACCCAGCACTGCTTATTTTTAATACTTTGTATAAGTTATTGTAAAAAAGCGTGGGGGTATGGTGTCAATTAAGTATTTTAGAAGAAAAACACGTTTCCTTACTTTATATTTATATTTTAGGAATAAATATACCAATATCTATCCCTAAAATATTTATGAATATACCTTCCTATTCAGAAGGATTATAATTTTGATAGTATCTTGAAAAGCACTCCAATTTCTTTATAGAGAAGAATTTATATTTTAAAAAATATTTCGTAACTGAGAAGATTACATATATGAAAATTATATTTTTCATTCAGTGAGTAGATTATTGGTAAGGAGTAGGCTTTTTGCTGTTTCATTAAAATAATATATTTTTATTGTTGTCCGTGTCAGCTGTTATAATCCTTTTAGAGGTAAATTATCCTGCAAAACAAGCAATGTTTTATATATTTTACGTAATCATTATTATTAGAAGCAAGTGTTATACCTGTTTTAGTATGGCTGCTTCAGTTGTCTAATATCCGTTCGATAAGTAAATAGTAGCATACAAAGCCTTTTTAATTTAAAGCAGTTTTACGCACCCACGCAACTGTAGCCCTACATAAAGAACCATTTATTATCCTGGGCTGTTTTTTTCCTTAGCAACCAGTAATAACGTCACAAATTGTCAATGGAAGCTGTAAATAACCGATGGGAAACAATTGTCCCCAATTTTCGTATCCGTAGTTTACAAACGATTGACATTTATTTAATATTAAACAAATCTAACTGTAAATAAATGTTTCCGAGACGTAAAAAAAATATTCTATTATTATTTTTTTCAGAGTAATTCTTACTTGTTTGTAGGTGGTAGATTAAAGGTATTCTCACAAGACTGCTGTTTGTGTAGAACCCACCTCGGGTTTAATTATGTATTATTATTATTATTTAGTTTTGCAAATAAAACTCAAATTGTGGTGATGTATATGTCAATTTTTTGAATTTCATTATATCAAAAATGCATATCGAACTCAATATTTTAAAACTTATTGATTGATTTTTGACAGATTTTTTTATTTAATCAAAACAAAGATAATTGCACAGCTGGGTTTAAAAGTAACTCCTTATATTCCATTTTATATCCTATATCCTTATATTCATCCGATATATTCCATTAATTTAGGGATTTTGTTCTGGTCTTAATCACTCTGAATATAATATGAAAACGAGCTTCGTAAGTCAAAAACCTAATAATTATAAACTTACCAAGTAATTTGTGATAGCTGATATACCTATATATAATATATGTATTCTATATAGGTATATTATATTATACTGTGTCTTTGTGTATTATTTTTTTATAATATATGACAAATTACATACATTGACCTTACACCTAAGTAAGCAAATTATTTGCTTGTGTTAAGGGTGTTAGACAACAATACAAATACATAGAAATACACATTATAAATACTGCGAATATATTTAATAAACGACCAAACCCATTAATACAGACATCTATGCTCATCGCATACATGCCCGTTCCTGTCGGGAATGGAACCCGAACCCCGTTGTGCCGCTATACGCTAGGCGTCTGCGCTAACCACTGGACCAACGAGTCGGTTTTCCCCGTTGCCTGAGACCTACGCCATGTACCTTGTACCAGAAGCTAATATCGAAGACGGTTGTATCGCAATCTATCTCAGTCGCCGTCATATAAATAAATGTATTAAGATTACGTAATAGACAAGAATAAAATATCATTTATATATATATATATATATTGCTATTTCACCTTTTAATTATTATTATATTCTTTGATAAATACCTTGTTTAGTTTCCATTCAAATTAAAATATTATTTATAATTAATGGTTTTATGAGATTACATTTCTCTTCTACAGTTCTTTTGGTTAATACAAAATATAAAAGTTTTAATATTCTCCAGTCATATTTGTAGTTTTATATAACGCAACTACATATGTGTGATAAAAGCTTCCAGTTTTAATACTTGGCTGTGAAAACGAATAACCTGTTCAAGGTTCAGTGAGTTCCAACAAATAAAATCGGCTTCAAACTTCAGTTAAATATAATGCGGCGAGCCATTTTTCTTGTTGCTTTATCATTACTTAGATTTTGAATGTTTTTATTATTTGATAAAAAGAATTAAGAAATTATTTGATAAAAAGAAGAAAAGAAAGATAAACTATAAAGAATCTGTAACTGCACAATTTTAGTTTAGTATTTTACTATACAGATATTTTTTTATTGCCAATAAAGGAATTTACTCAAGTGTTAAAGTTATGATTTTATTACATTCATAATCTATTGCTATTAAATAAATACAATTTAAATTGTATACACGGTAACAGCTTATCATTGTAGTAATTAAGATCAGTAATGATAGTTTATTACTTAGCAGTGTAAGAGCGGAGCCAAGTTGCTACATACGTCAATATTGATCAACTTAACATGGATTTAATGTGAGACAAGCATTTGAAATATTATTGCTATCATTTTAGACTACACATAAGCCTTACTGTCCTCGCATGGATGTTGTAAGTCACAAATTGTTATTTCGACATACACAGTTGTATAATTTTAACCTTTCACACATTTCCTGCTAAAATAACAAACGATGTTGATACAAATTTTGCTATCAAATGTAACTACCCTTTTTCGAGTTGTAAGAAAGCTTCGTGTGTGTTGGGTTTGTAGAAAGACTCCTAAGCTTGTATTCAATCTCGGATCTTATATAGATCAATTCTTATCAATTTCAGCCGTTGCCCTCTTATATCATACAATAAATATTATTGAAATATTTTAAAAAGATAGGCACATATATATATATATATATATATATATATATATATATATATATATATATATATATATATATATATATATATATATATATATATATATATATATATATATAAAATATATATATAAAATTATAATTATAATTTTACTAAATAAATGTAATATTTTAAAAACAACATACATAATATGTAAACGATACCTTTATTGACTTCCCTACGTAATTTTATTACTTTTCAGTCATCATGGCAAAAAAAATACAATGAGTGCGAATATTTCGTTGGAACGGTAGATGGCATTAAGTGCTCAAAGTGTCACCTGTGGTACCATCGTTCATGGTCTAGTATCAGCCCTGATGCCCGGATAACTGCTAGATGGCAATGCAATGATTGTAAATGAATTAAGAGTACAATATTTGCTTACCGGAAAACTAATATGCTGATAACCAATTACCACCAAATGAGGATTCCGCTCAAGGTAATCTACGAGATGAGTCTGAGTCTAGAATTCTTATTGACGAAATAAGAAAGTTACTTCAGGAAATGGAATGGAAATGGAATCAGTGTCTAGGGAGATGGGATTCTTCAGAGTAGAGTTTTCTAGTCTTACTATAAGTGTAACCGATTTCGATAAGCGAAAATTGGTTCTGTTGAAGAGAGATTATCTGTTTTAAATACCTTTAAAAAAGATAAAATAAACGTCACAAGTGAGTTTAGAAACGAACTGGCAAGTTTACGTTTTGAGTTAAACGATCGAAAGCAAAAGTATCTTTTAAATTATGTAGAGATATCCGGTGTCTTAGAAAGTGCTGGTGAAAATATACTTAATGTTGTGCATCAGATAAGTATTAAGGTCGGTATTGATCTGTATAATAATGACATTGTCAATGCGGAGCGTTTGGGCCCAAGGCGTATGCAGAAGGACATTTAACTCCTTTCAACCGGCGTCTGACATTCAAATCCAGCGACCAAGGAAAAGCCAATAACTAGCGAGATGTTTGGTCTAAAGGTCGTTCTATATTTGCTTGGCGTGCTTCTGATACCACCGTTTCTCGTATACGGATAAATATATTACTAAAGTTTTTTCTTTACCTCCAATTTTGTTGCCTTAACTGGATCTATTAGTTTTAATCTTTTATACAAACTTATTTTATTTGTGACATTTTTAATTTATAAGCATCATTTCTCACAATCTATAAAATAATTTATACTTTGATTCCTAAAGGGTTCATATTTTTATAACATATTAGTATCCTAATTCTCCTTCCACACAATTACTTAATAACACACATAATTATAGTACGCTATCATATACATATACAACATATTTTATTCATAATACTTTATTTTTTTTTACAATAATTAGGTTCTTTTACTATAACAATATATTTATCAATCACAATTTTTAATATTAGCCTTTTCACTTATTACAATAGTTTTAATATAAATAATAATAATAGTAATCCAATGAGTCCGTGCCTATAAGTATATAATCAGTATTTATATGTGTATTTCTATGTATTTGTATCGTTGTCTAACACCCTTAACACAAGCAAAAAAATTGCTTACTTAGGGATTCGATCAATGTGTGTAATTTGTCCTGATATTATTATTATTATTATAAAAATGTTAGCATTACGTTCTTTAAAAATTGGGTTCATCCATTCTTATTCATCAGGGACTGGCCTCGATGGGTTTCTTGTAGCAATGGATCGTCACAATATAGATATTATGACAGTAAATTTAACCAGGTTGAGACGTGTTGAGGAAGGTCGTGCTCCTGATGTGTTCGGATATCGCTTGTGTCATAAACCAAGGCCTAAAGAAGTTCGTTATCGCGGAGGTGGTGTAGGATTCTATATTCGCAAGGGTATTTCAGTGTATACGCTTACTCATACTGAAACACCTACAGTGGAACAAATGTGGCTTAGTGTTGATGATGGAAGTATGAGAATTTTAGTCAGCACAGCGAACAGGCCACCACGGCTGAATTCTCTTATATTTTGGTGCCTTAACTGTTGCCATAGTGAAACGATTTCGAGAGTTCGTATGATAAAAGTCCGAGTAATAATTGATTCAAAGCTACTCTTTGATGAATAAGTAGATTACATAGCTAAAAAGCCTTATCGTATGCAGGGTCTTGTGCTGAGGATATCCAAAGAGTTAAAGCATTTTTCAACGCATATTGTTTTGTTTAATGTCTACGTCAGATCGTTATTAGGGAATACTTCTTCTGTTTGGAATCCTCAGTATAAATTTGGTATTATTATTATAGCCTCTTTATTTCCATAATGAAAAAAATATTAAACAGTATATCATATGATTAATTATTACATAATAGGTGCATGCATTAAAAATAAACTATTACTATTAATAATCATTAAATCACAATTCTAATCCTAATAAATAATTTCAATGTATATAAACTTTTAAATAATAAACAAATTAAGAAGAATCAAAATCTAAATTCATTTTTATAAATCAGTTTGCTTTCTTTATTGTTCCAGAAATTATTCCAGGTTATGTTAAGTCGTCTTTTAACCTCAATTTCGTGTCTTGTCTTTGAGAAAGATACTTGTTGACCCAGGTAAACATAGCGTCCAGTGTGCGGTCGCTAGTGCCGCCATATGTTGCGGGTTGCAGATAAACCCGTTCGTTTAGTAAAGAAAGAAATTAAAATGCAAGTAAGTTAACATGACAGATAAAGAAATTACGATATCGAATTGTACAGTCTAAGTCCTCAATGATTAACTTCGTAATATACAGGGTTATTTGTAATTAGTTGAGCACCTTTTGCAGGCAGCCCCTCTATACCAATCCTAACAACATTTGTTCTAGGACTTTTTAAAATTAATAGTTTTAAAAAATTAGTTTTTCCCATACAAAATTTATTTATTGCCTCTGAACGTGCATTAAACTTGAGCAAAGAGAGGCCACGCAACTTGCGTAGTCAAAATATGTGCCAAGGCCACGTGCATCGGGGCGCGGGGTGGCGGGTTGACGCAGCGGCGGCTATGCACGTTAGAACTTGATCATTTTCTAAGATGTAATAAAAAATAGCATCGATTTCCACTTTTATTTATTAAAATATTTTATACAATAGTCGAAACACATATTTTTGTATAATATCATTTTTACAAAATATTTATTTATTTATTTATTTATTAAAAAGGAATAAATTAATTGAAATATTGTCTAACTGTTTAAGAATCTAATGAAAAAACAAAATCTCCAATAGACGTTGTGCACAAGTTGAATGTCTCAATATTTTTATTTGGTTTATGAAATAAGGGCACTGTAACTTTTTCTGATCCTGCAAATATTTACGTTATTATTAAAAGTTTCCCACCTAGTAATAAGAACTAGTTTTCTATGTTTAGAAAATTTGTAATACTTGATTACATTTATATTTATTTACATTCACTAAAAACAAAATATACTATCACTGTAGTAATTTAAGAATACTTTAAAATATATGCAACTAGTTTGATCGCAATATTATTTTGAATAGTAATTAATATAGCATATTTTCTTTGAGAATTCGATAAGAAACCAAATAAATATTATTTTTACAAAACAATAACTTCTCTTTAACTAACTTTATACATATCATTTTATCTCGTTTGTTAATATTTATATCATTACAATAAAACAATAAGTTACTTACGTAATTTCTTTACGAAGTTCCTAGAAATTGCAGTCAGTCACAAATAGAAGCGTCGGTATACAGAAACAATTCAGGTATAGTCGCGTCAATGAAGCCTTTTCGTCGAAAGTCCTCAGAAACAGCTCCGATTTCGATCTTTTTTTTTTTTAATTTTTGTTTTTTTTATATTATTTAAAATCAGAAACCTTTCAAAGGGGGGAAATAATTATTTTTATTGTTTAAACAATATTGATGCTATTTATAGAAGAAAACAAGTTTTCGCATGATTTTCGTTAAAACAAAACATGTTTAATTATTATATTTAATTGTTTTCTTGTTTGGGTACTCTCTACCTGGTAAAAGAATGCAAGGTCTAACGCCAGATGTTCGGAGCCTTTCTGTTTTTACCGCTCACGTCGCTCAGTATTCATCATTGCGTTTTAATTGTTATTCGTTAAAGTAGTTGTTTTTGTTAAGTTTGTCTGTTCTGTTACTCGTGTTGTGGTTATCGTTGTAACATCAGTGAAGCTGTTCCGAGCAATATTTGCACTCTTACTTCGTCGAAGAAAAAGCGGTCTAAGAGGACAGTGATGCATTCCGTGGACAAGGAGACTGAATAAATATTTTTTAATAAAATATCTACTTGTTTAATTTTTTACTTATTTCTTATAAATAACAGAACATAATATGTAGATAAAACAAGTATTTTCAATTAATTCCCTCATAAAACGCCCACACAATATACCTTTGAAAGTGTAATCGGTTTACGAAAAAAGTTTAAGAACCATAGGTTTCTTTGTTTACCTTTTATTTTTTCGTATAATGGATAGGGTATAGTAAATTATTTTAATAATATTTAAAATATTTTGAAATTTTTATGCCATTATATTTAAACATTGTCAGATACAGTACTTTTTTCTTTACAAATTACTTCAATTAGTAATTGTTTCAATCCTCATATGTTATAGGACCACGAAGAAAGTGACGTAGATTCGACAGAGAATGTATGTTGTATCTGTCAAGAAGGTGGAAATATTAATGCTGCTAGTACTTCAACTCAAGTTAAAGAAAAATTAACGGAAGTGACTCGGGGACTGCCAAATTTGAAAGCAGTTGCTACCAATTTAAAAAATAATCAGCTCGTGGGTTTCCTTAATAGTGGAAGAAAAGTATTTGTTCATTTGAGTTGTCGGAAACGATTTACTGAGCGTAAAACTGTTTCAGCTGAAATAAAACGAATGGAATTTTGTGAAAAATTATCGCTCAGCCCACCTAAATTGAAGTTGAGAAGATCTTCAGATCCCTCTTTTGATTGGAATCACAATTGTTTTATTTGTAGTCAACTATTATTTGAACAAAAGAAAGTTAAACAGCGTCAAAATATATCAGCTGTTACTTCTTATCATACAAAACAGAAATTAATTAATGCCATAAAAAATACAAGAGATGAGTTCCCTCGATCTCTTCTTTTGAGGATCAATTCTGTAAATGATTTAAGATCTGTAAGTGCAAGATACCATCGTTCTTGTTATGCAAACATCATAAAACAGGAAAATACAATAGAAATGAAAATTGATCCACGAATTATTAACACCAATCATGCTATGGATAATATAATCACCCACCACTTGAAGAAGATGAAGTTTTCAATACCGAAAGTAATGTTGAAAATTTTTTTTTTTTTAAATAAAAACAAAAATTAAAAAAATTACTTGTTTAATATTATTTTGTTAGTGTTAATAAAAAATAATAAAACTAAAATTTTTTTTTATACAAAAACCTTCCGTATTGTTTAAACAATAAAAATAATTATTTCCCCCCTCTGAAAGGTTTCTGATTTTGAATAATATAAAAAAACAAAAATAAAAAAAAAAAACATCAAAATCGGTGCTGTTTCTGAGGACTTTCGAAGATTGCCTGTTTTACGGCTTCATTGACGCGTAATATAAAATATCAGTAAAACTACACACTTTCATTACCATAAATCTCACGAGACAAATGAAATATCAATTATCAAATAACAAAGATAATAATATCAAATTACAAATTACAATAACTTTGGAGTTTGGTGAACAGTTAATTTTTAGGTATGGTCTTTGTGTTGGATGCGAAGGGGACTACTTTGAACGGTATTTGCGTGATGTCCACCGGCATCCGCGAGATTTTAATTTAAGAGGTAATTTGTAATTATTTTTTTCATATTACCTAAGTAACTGTAAATGAGACATTGAATTATTGTAAATAATTAGATTATTGTAAATTATTAGCTGATTCCACTTTTTAAATACGCCTGCATTAAACAATAAAAGTGTGGTTTAGTAACTTTTTAAAGGAATAATGTAGCCAGTCCTAAGCCTGATTAAGTATGAAGGGAAAGTGGATTCAGAGTGCGATCGAGTGCTTAGTAGGTAGGTATCGCGACGTTCTTTGGTCGTAGCAAACTTACTTCTTTAAATTCATAAATTGAGGTTAAATGTAATAAACTGAATAAATTGTAAGATGTTATTAATTTCCTAGTAAATTTAATTTCAATTTGACTGGCTAAGAAAAAAGCGCGGGGAAGTTGTAGTAGGTATTGTACATTCGGGTATAAAATTGTTTAATTGAAAATAATAAAACTATCTTAGACACAATATTATTACAATATTATTCGAAATAAAACAAAAAAAAAGTTATAATAGTATTAGGTGCGTGGTACGTTACAAATTTCGTGCAGCGCTAGACTGCCGCGACCTATACTTTAGACTGCTTACAAAATACAGAGTAATAAATAATCGAGGGATTTTTTTTTGTTTCGTTTATTCTGAGTTATTTATCAAGATTTTTGAAAAGTCGTAGAATAAATGTTGTTGGGATTGATGTAGAGAAGCTGTGTGCAAGAGGTGCTCAACTAATTAAAAATAACCTTGTATACACTATCAACGTACGTACAACGGTCCCCCGACGCAACAACTTCAATAAGTACATAATAATAATATTTTATTCTTTTTAGAGGTCTTTTTGTATCGAGGGTTTTTAAAATTTTTAATTTAATTTTTGATGCTGCGAACTGAATTTTAAAACTTGACAGTTTAGTAAATACAACTGAATTTAGATTTATATTTACAAAAGTGTAATAACTTGGAAATTTGTGTACATACATAATACATAGTTATTTTTTGTGTTGATCTTGTGACTTTATGAAATAATTTATAAAGATAATTTATCACCTCTAATACGCCACGAATCAACACCATTATTTTAATGAGAATAATATTACTTCGGAAATTCCATTAAAATATTAAAATGTAGACAAAACGTAGACATATCAAGTTGCTCTCTGCAGAGACTCTAACAATTAAACTGACTGTGAACTAATACACTCAGTAACATTGTATTATCATTTCCTGATAAATTAGCTATTTGAACGTTTTATGAAATATATTTTAAACAAGCAAAATATCTTCTTCTCTATTATTATAATTGATTTTCTCTCAAAAGTGATTATTTTATTAAAAAAACTAATCTTCCCGATGACAATTAAATTTCGCGCAAAAATATTAGGTCACGTGACATATACGAGCAATGACATCACGACACTACCAATACAATAATAATGTATGTCTTCTCTGTTATTCTGTGGAATATACGGTTTTCATTGGAAATTGTTAAGAATGTGCTCTTATGAGACATGCCAATATACAAAAGTAAATTTTTAAAAATCCTGATTTATAACATGTATAAACAATACATGTTCCACAGCAAAAACAAATGCACTACGGAATCCTTATTTAATATCAAATAAGTGTACGATATACCAACACTTGTAAGGATCACTTTGATGTAAGTAATTTATCGTTGCTATATTTTCTCTTTTTTTAAAGCACGTATTACTTGGATCCAATGAACATTTTTAAGTTAGGTTATGATGGAATATATAAATAGTACAACTATAATTTTCAATATATTTTTTGTTGTTTTCAATAAGTAATTGAACTATTTAAATTCTCTTGGAACCTCCTCACCACTTACCTAAATATTTTTTAGGGATAAAAAAAACATAGTAACTACCTAACGTAGAACTAAAAGGTGATTTCTTTAAAAGCGTATTTTTCTTTGTATTCAATGGCAAGTTTAGCATTTTTAAAATGTTCACTGTGTTTTAAAAATAAATGCACCAATGAAGCCTTGTTGAAAATGAAACCTTTCTACATAATAAAAGAAACTAAAAATAGGTAAGACACACGTAAACACCGCCACTAATACTAATGAGAAAACTCTTTTATGGTTTTTTCATTTGGATAAGACGAAGCTTCTTACCAATTCATGGATTCACCGTGCGGGTGCCGGGCCCATCGCGTTGCAAGGAGAGGAGTGCAAGCAGTGCCTGGGACTTGCGAACCAGGAGTAGGTTTAAGGGGCCCCTTTATTGTGCGCAAAAACGCTCACCTGCACCCTCCACACTCCTCTCCTAACCTAACCTAACCAAATTTGGAAAGAACCTACTAATGCCGCCTTTGAATACGTTCTAGAAATGAACCGATGCTTACTATTTAATTCTATTTTCAATTGTAAGATAGTTCATAGCCCACATCATTCTTTACAGCTACCAAATGATATGGAAAATTACTCAAAATACAAAGTTGTATAATTAATAACGTGGAACACTATTCAATTTGTGTCTGTTTATTGCGTGGTGACATCACGCTATGATCTATCATGGCGGCAGCTTTTAATTTAACTTAAATCCTAATAAAAAAATTAAATAAAATATTTAATGTAAAAGATAAATTACATAGTTATTGTTTACCTTTAAGCTATCAATTCCAATACTTTTCATAGTTTATTTTGATATAGGTCTAGTAGCCAATTGTCACACGCTGTATGTTAATATTTATTTATAAAATGCTTAACCGTTTGGGAATCAATTTTTTGAGGCAACATCACAGGAAAACCATTTGACCAATTTTAACCACCAAAATTGGCACACATGTCAAGGACATGACTGGGCTTGATCTCCAAAAAACAGAATAAAAAAATATTGTTTCGTTTTAAAGATATGGTCAAAGAACTTAATCTCTCATAGACTTAAGCTAACAGTTTCTAGATCTCAACAGAGGTCGCTGTGCTTATCCGTCGTATTTCTGAATCGCAG
Source organism: Napeogenes sylphis (assembly GCA_959347405.1). Lineage (NCBI taxonomy): Eukaryota > Metazoa > Arthropoda > Insecta > Lepidoptera > Nymphalidae > Napeogenes > Napeogenes sylphis. Next base: position 2,071,163 of record OY365778.1, on the reverse strand, counting down.
TATCACATACAAAAATGTTGGTATCATAGAAAATTGGCTTATTAAAAATATATCTTCACTTCCCCGGTGACGCTTAAATAGCCACTTGGCTAACAGCATAGTCATTACAAAATAAAAGAAAAACAAATATATTTTCTAAACGTTTAGCACAGTTCTGCCCTGGAATCGAAATAAAAATCATCTGACGCCATTTTGTTCATGTTTATTTGGTCGTTTTAATATCGATATTTACGGTTAATAATATATAACTGTTCCGAATTAAATGAGCTGAGCCTAAGCTAGGAAATATTTTTTTTGAAACAATATCACAGGAAAACCACTTGACCAATTTTAACCAAAATTGGCACGCATTTCAAGGACAAAAAAATATTGTTTCGTTTTAAAGATATGGTCAAAAAATGAATCTCTCATAGACTTAAGCTTAACTGAACCTGCCGTCGTTCGCCAATCGTTACTCTTAACTTTTCTGGTGCCAGCAACTTCATTGGAAGTCCTTGGGCGTGGTATGGACCGACTTTAGTAGCATAAAAAAGGGGAAGGACACTCAGCTCAACTCCCGCAGCACATTATGGCGAATCCTAGTAAAAGCAGTAGTTGTAGTAGTATTAGTAGTAGAAGAAGTAGTAGTAGTAGTAGTAGTAGTAGTAGTAGTAGTAGTAGTAGTAGTAGTAGTAGTAGTAGTAGTAGTAGTAGTAGTAGTAGTAGTAGTAGTAGTAGTAGTAATAGTAGAAGTAGTAGTAGTATTAGTAGTAATAGTGGTAGTAGTAGTAATAGTGGTATTAATAGTGGTAGTAGTAGTAATAGTGGTAGTAGTAGTAATAGTGGTAGTAGTAGTAGTAGTAGTAGTAGTAGACAAAATAAGCAATGATACTATATATAAAATAGGAATATAAAATACCAAAAGTGTATTTACTTTATTAATAGAGTACAACACTCTGCAGCATATCATGACAAAAGTACAATAATAAAAAAAAACAAGGGACTTCATAACTACATACTCTCATCATTATTATCGCACAAATAAATGTAAAAAAAAAACAGTATAAAACATTTAATTAACAAAATTTTGTTAACAAGTTTTTAAAACACAACTTGTAATTAAAAATATAATTAATATTGACTGAGCAAATATAAGCACATACCAATTTAGTGGTTATTGTATCGCACCGTATATATAGCTATATTATTAGTAGTAGTGTATGCTGTATTATTATATAACTACTCAGTTCTCTTACATAAAAATCAAAGATGTAGTCCAAAGCTATTACGTGAAAGTAAATTATTAGGTTTAATTTGATTACTAGGCGATTTTTTACTTATAATTTGTTTTATAGGTTAAATCTTTTGTTTTACTAAACCCGATGAACGATCTTCTTTTTATATCTTGAATCTTAGTTTTACATTGATTATAATTATTCATATTTATTTTAAAAATTGATACTGATTCTTTATGAAAAATAAAATACTACAAATTAAATAAAAATATGATTTTATTATCCTTAAATATTATGTTGAGACCTAACGAGATAATTAATACCATTGTAGCTTCTGGATTACATTTAAAATTTTCTTTATCATTATAAAATATTTACCGGATAGGAATATAATTATTAAAACTTAACGAAGGTTCCTATATGCCTTTATTTTTTTTTTATAATGGCGTTATAACTTATAAATAACAAAAGCCATTTAATACAATATTTAAAAACTTAAAAAACCCTTGAAGACGTTACCTTCTTTAAACGGTTTTATTTAGATCACCCCGTTTGTTTGTTTGGGTCAAATTTAGTAATTGAAATTTAACCCTCTTTTCGTTAACCGATTGATCTAAAATTTGGTATACGCCTTTGATTCTGGTGACAATACAATTATCCATATTCAATATTATTGTGAATCCAAGATGGCCGCCGCTACAAGATGGCGGACAACTTAGACTTTTTCAATCTCATCAACATGGGTATCAAATGCTTGTCAAGTAAAATTCAGTGCGCTTTACAAAATCAAAATCATAGATGGCCACTGCTACAAAATGGCAGATAATGTAGTTTTTAATCCCATCAATATGGGTATCAAAATAAAGGGCTTGGTAAGTATAATACAGTATACTATACAAAATTACAATATGAATCTCCCACCCAAGTCAATATCTGGTATCCTGTCGAGGATACACTATAATATATAATAGGATACACTTGCTTAATATAGTGACCATCATAATATTGAAACAAATCAAAACATTATGAATTATTATAAAATAGTCGTTTAACAATAACGTAACCTAACATAATGTAATGTGTGACTTAAGTTGTCAACTATGCTGTATATTATAGTCCAATTTGTTTTATTTTAGAAGTTAGATTAGGAAATGCGAGAATAGGGCAACACTTTGAATCATAATTACGAGTACATTTGTTTGTTTCTTTCCTACATTTCTTATAATAAAGTTAAATAAAATGGATCGTTTTTCTCAAAATACAAATTCCAATTTCGGAACACTTCTTTCACCTTACCTTATTCATAGCAAATGCGAAAATGTAACAACTTTGAATTTAAATTCTTATCAACTTTTAAAATCTTGAGGCTGTAATGGGCTTATAGAGCTAAGTATAGCTATATCTGTTGGTAAGTTGTTTCCTCGCCAATAGAAAACTGTCAATATGGAGGAATGTAAATTCCATATAAGTTTTAGAAATAGGTCAAAAGCAGGAGACTAGAACACACGAAAAGAAATCGCACATCTCATGAATCGCAGTAGCATCTGTTTTAACGATTGTCTAATAAAACTTAGATATACAACACAATAGTTTAAATTTACTGAGTTTACGTTTCTTGTAGTTTATTATTTGTAAAATTATATATATTTTTTATCAAATAATATGTAATTAACAATTACAAAACCTTACTTCCATGTAATAGTATGTATTTTATTGATTTTCTGCTTCTTTTTTTAAGAAAACCAACCTAAATATGATAAGAAATATCCAGAGGACGAAAAAAATAGTATTAAATAAAAAAAAGTTTAATGAGCTCTTAATGATCACATATATGTTAACAGTTTTTCTGGTAGTATCTCTCACATCTACCTCATTAGATCACATATATGTTAACAGTTTTTCTGGTAGTATCTCGGCATCAGTCGTAGTAACCAACATCAGCGACCATTACGGTACGCGCGCTGTTATTACATGCAGCGCCCCGCAGCGGCCAGTGGCGCAAACAGTGCGAAGTTACACGCAATCAGCTAAATTGAACTTTAATGCTGCTATTGCAAGTGTAGACTGGGAAGATCTCTGTATTCGTAAGCTTTCAGCAGAGGAACTAGCAACGTCATTAATTAATATTATAAAAAATAAAATAGATATATGTTTCCCTTACAATAATAGTATTCAATTTAATAGTTGTAAGTCCTGGGTTACTGAAGAAATATTAAACCTCAAAGCGTTACTTTGTATTATGATGTCTTTGAAAACTAAATTTCCTTTTAACAAATTACTACAAGAAAAAAATAAAAGTTTCTCTGAACTATATACGAGTAAGTTAACTCAACAGAGAACTTTCTTTTACAATAAGATGGTTGCAGAGAGTATGAACACCACAAAAACAATGTGGAATATAGTAAACCGTGAATCTGGAAAAACTAATAAACCAAGGCAAGACTTCCTAGATGTGATTAAGAAAACGGATGGTAATTTTGAATGTAATTTGGATATCGTTAATTACTTGAACTATCAGTTTATAAACGCAGCATCCGAGTGCGGTGTCCGGTCACCCAATGTCGATAGTTCAAGGAATAAATTAGTTAAAACACATATCTGCTCGGACAGGTCCTTGCGTCTATGTTATTTTACTGTCTCGGAAATACTCACAATAATAAAAAACAAAATCGCGAACAAGTCTACGAAAGACATTTATGACATCTCGACCAAAACATATTATTAAATAACGTATTATTAATTATTAATAATACGTTATTTAACGTATAACGTATTATTTAATAGATGCATACGGGAAGGTATTTATCCGAGATCATTAAAAGAGGTCAAAGTTTGTCCCATATATAAAGGGAAGGGTAACAAAGCAGACCCTAAGTGTTATCGTCCAATATCCATAATACCTGCTTTAGCCAAAATCTTAGAAAATGGCTTGGCCTCGCGATTAACTGATTTTTTGCATAAAACAAATGCGCAATCGAATCGTCAATATGCATATCGCACGGGACACTCAGCAATGGGACTGGTGCGCGATGTTATTCAAAAGGTATTGACAACTCGCGATAGGAAGCAAGAAGTCGCGATATTATTTTGTGACCTCTCGAAAGCATTCGATACGGCAGATCACAATATCTTAAAAATGAAATTTAATTACTACGGAATATACGGTCCTGCCTTAAGCATATTAATAGACTTTTTGAGTGAAAGAAAACAGACTGTGGTCGGTAAGGCCGGTTCCCTAAGATCAATTAGCCTAATTCCTAGTAGCGGTGTTCCGCAAGGATCATCTTTGTCGAACCTTGCCTTTACAATCTTACTCAACGATCTCCCACTTAGTATAGAAGGTATAGATGTATTTATGTATGCTGATGATATTGCTATGGTCATCTCCGCTCCGACAATATATGACTTAGAAAAAGAAATCATCAAAACAGCTAAGTTGACTTCTGAATGGTTTCGGATAAATGGCCTTTCTCTTAACATCCAAAAGACAGTTTTCATGAAAATAAATGTGGCTGGTCGAGAATGTCGACCGCTATCTGTTACCGTGCAAGATCAAAAAATTCAACAAGTTAGGGTAGCAACCTTTCTAGGCTTGTAGATTGATGACGGTCTTAAGTGGGAAACACACATTGATAAGTTGTGTTGTAAACTCTCCACGGCGTGCTTCGCACTAAAACGTGTTGCATCTACCTTATCAAAAGAGGCATCTCGCGCGTGCTACTTTGCATCTATACAAAGTCTATTGCAATACGGGATCGATATTTGGGGTTGAGGTGCAGACTGGGAACGTGTCTTTAGAATTCAAAAGCGAGCAATTCGAACATTAGCTCAGATTTCACAAGAAACTTCAGCCCGGCCTTACTTTAAGAAACTGGGTATACTAACACTAGCGAGTTTACTTATCTTAAATGTAGCAATTTACGTCATGCAACACAGATATGAGTTTGAGAGTAGAGGTGATGGGCAGAAGTATAATCTACGGTACCCTAACAGAATGTCAAAATCTTACCGGCTTGTTAAGGCATCGAAAACTACCTTGGGCATGGGTTCCGAAGTATTTAACAGAATCCCTCACTCTATTAAGAACGCATTGAGTTTTAACTCATTCAAACACAAATTTAAACTATGGCTTGTCGAGGAGTCTTTTTACAGTTACAATGAATTTTTAAATATAAAATTTGACTAAATATATAACATCATTTTAAATTGACATTCAAATTAATTTATGTAATTTTGACATAATATAATGAATAGTATTTTTGACAAGTATACAATTTAAAATTATAATGGAACTATATGTGTAATTGTGACATATAAATAATTATGTATCCAAAACTGTTTGACATGTAATGTATAATTATGAATAAATGACTATTGACTATTGACTATTAATGTCTCGTTAACGGGTAATTAGGATCACTTGCTTCCAACATTTATACATTAATGAAACCAAAGTGAGAAGGTAATGAAGTAATAATATTATACAATGATCTAATAATTAAGACTTATATTTATTATAATGTTGAGGGGGAAATAATATTTAGGCTTATATAGGTGAGACAAATTTATTACACAAACAAAGAAACAATTTTTAATGCACACCTTAAAATATAATTTATTATTATAATATATTTTAATAAATGCCTAGTTAGTTTTATAATTCAGTCATTTTAAATAACATAGTATATTTTCAATTATAGGCTAATTTAAAATTAGAACGTTAATAAATATTTAAACATCGTACAACAAGTCTAATTTGAAAAGTTTTAGAGCGTTATGATAATATTCCAGTTTTACAAGTTAGAAATTAAAATTGGATTAAAAAAAAAAGTAGAACTGAACAATATAAACTAATAATTTTAGGATAACATTTGCTTTTGAAAAACTTCATAAAAACTTTTGAAATAATTTGAATGGAGACTATAAAGTCCGATTGAAGCCTATTTGTGTAATTAATTATTGGTGGTAGAACTTAGCCGTTATATTTTTCCAACAGTTAAAAACACCATTTACAGTAAATTGGTTTAAAAGCAGTAAACATATTTTTTCTAGTATCTATAGTCGTTGTAATATAATAAAAGTATTTTCAATTCAATATTTACCAAGGAGTGAACACAACATATTAATCACAACAAATTGGTCGTGTTGGTTTATTTGTTATTTTTTTAATGTGAGTTAATATTTAAATATATATTTGTTTTGCCAGTTGCAAACAACTTGCCAAGCCTACCTAAATGTTATTTCCCCCTCAACATTATAATAAATATAAGTCTTAATTATTGGATCATTGTATAATATTATTATTTCATTACCTTCTCACTTTGGTTTCATTAATGTATAAATGTTGGAAGCAAGTGATCCTAATTACCCGTTAACGAGACATTAAGAGCTCATTAAACTTTTTTTTATTTAATACTATTTCTTTCGTCCTCAGGATATTTCTTATCATATTTAGGTTGGTTTTCTTAAAAAAAGAAGCAGAAAATTAATAAAATACATACTATTACATGGAAGTAAGGTTTTGTAATTGTTAATTACATATTATTTGATAAAAAATATATATAATTTTACTAATAATAAACTACAAGAAACGTAAACTCAGTAAATTTAAACTATTGTGTTGTATATCTAAGTTTTATTAGACAATCGTTAAAACAGATGCTACTGCGATTCATGAGATGTGCGATTTCTTTTCGTGTGTTCTAGTCTCCTGCTTTTGACCTATTTCTAAAACTTATATGGAATTTACATTCCTCCATATTGACAGATTTCTATTGGCGAGGAAACAACTTACCAACAGATATAGCTATACTTAGCTCTATAAGCCCATTACAGCCTCAAGATTTTAAAAGTTGATAAGAATTTAAATTCAAAGTTGTTACATTTTCGCATTTGCTATGAATAAGGTAAGGTGAAAGAAGTGTTCCGAAATTGGAATTTGTATTTTGAGAAAAACGATCCATTTTATTTAACTTTATTATAAGAAATGTAGGAAAGAAACAAACAAATGTACTCGTAATTATGATTCAAAGTGTTGCCCTATTCTCGCATTTCCTAATCTAACTTCTAAAATAAAACAAATTGGACTATAATATACAGCATAGTTGACAACTTAAGTCACACATTACATTATGTTAGGTTACGTTATTGTTAAACGACTATTTTATAATAATTCATAATGTTTTGATTTGTTTCAATATTTTGATGGTCACTATATTATTCCATATAACTTAATGAATAATTATTAATGTAACTTAAATAAAAGAACTAATAAGGTGTATTTATTTAAACCGTTATTTTATTAACTTAAATAGTAATAGAGACGACGAAGCTTCTTAGCAATCCATGGATTCACCGTGCGGGTGCCGGGCCCATCGCGTTGCAAGGAGAGGAGTGCAAGCAGTGCCTGGGACTTGCGACCCAGGAGTAGGTTTAAGGGGCCCCTTTATTATGCGCAAAAACGCTCACCTTCACCCTCCACACTCCTCTCCCTACCTAACCAAATTTGGAAAGAACCTACTAATGCCGCCTTTGAAGTACGTTCTAGAAATGAACCGATGCTTGTTCTAGAAAGGCCAAGATCTTTAAGTAGGCTATAGAGAGATTTTGCTGTTATACCTCTCGCTCCCACTTCTACCGCGTACAAACTAACTATAAATTTATTCCTGATCAGTTCGTTGGTTAGTTCGTAATACTTATTGAGCTTGAATGTGTGATCCCTTGGGATGTTTGTTTCCCAAGGAACAGTAAGCTCCACAAGTATCACGCGCCTCAGATGTTTCGAATACAGGAATAAGTCCGGTCTGGATGACGAAACACCAACATCCCCAGGGATTTTGTAATGCTTTTCATACGTGTCCATCATGAGAATCCAATCAGGAGCCGCGCCTAATATTGAATAAGGCTTCGCTTTTGATTTTTTGGAGGAGCCTTCTTTTACGAATTCTATAGATCGTTCGGTGGTTGTTATACCCTTCCGCGCTCTTGCTACTGAAAGACTAACCGCTTCCCGTATAATTTCTAATACCTTGTCGTGGCGACGCGAGTATTGACCTTTATCTAGAAGTACCCTACACCCTACTAATAGGTGTTTCGCGGTTCCTATTGCCTCCCCACAGATGTTGCAAGACTTTTCGGTGGCTTTGCCCCATCTTACTAAATTACTTTGATCTGGGAGAGTCATTTGGAATGCATTAAGATAGAATTTTAATAATGCTGGGGACCAATCATAAATTAAGGTGCGCCACTTCAAAGCTAGTGGAATACAAAAATCTCCTATGGTCACCCATTCGTTTTGAATTTCTAGGCTCATCGCGTGGAGTCGGTAATTATCGTTTTCGTCTTGTCGAATAAAAGATTTTGTTATGTCTATGTCTTGAACTTTCCTACTTGATCCTAGCCCTACTTTATTTGTTTGAGCACCTATCATAAACTTTTTATGGAATTGAAGTCGTGACTCGAGCTCTGAGGCAACTTTGTCTTTTGGGAGAGAAGTTACAGTATCATCTTTAGATTTTCCGATGATATGTCTTTTGGTAACTCTTAGATGTTTGTAGAGCTCCGATGGTTTCTTTAATTTTAATCCAAAGTTGTTACGGTCTCTAAATAAGGTTGAAGAGTCCGCTGAGTGCGCTAACCCGAGCCATAACTTCAATGTCTTTATGACGCTTGCATCTAACTTTGACAAAAGGGTTTTATTTATATCATACACGAGGAAAGGCCAATTTAGACGTGATGTTAAATAATTATCGTAAATCCAAGCTTTTTTGACGTTACTTATTGGTTGGTTGTCTACCTTTTTGAGATCGTTTAAAAAGCTATCGACTATTACATCCAACGATGGAGTACGGCCTTGGTAATCGATTTTTTTACCTAAAAATTTAAACGGAGCTGCTTCCGTAACCGTACTAACGCACTGACCGCCTATTATAAGACCCGGATCGTAAGAGGTATATTTGGTATTCCGTCTACCCAGACACAGACTAAAACATTTACTTGGTTTTGTCCTCAATCCGCCCGTCCACGTACAGAAATCCTCAACTACATTTAAAAGTACCTGACATTGTTTCGGATTACGTGTCAGTATCGCGAGATCATCTGCAAAAGCTAGTATGGATTCTGTGTATTTGTTGTTGAACTTAAACCGATAGCCCCACTTTTTTTCATTTCTAATTAATTTGTCTATTAAAATATTAATAACTATATTAAATATAATAGGAGAAATACAACAGCCCTGAAATAAACCAACGTTATAATTAAGTGGTTTTGAATGGTTTTCATTAAAAATTATTGAGAATTTTAATTTTGAATAATATGATGCAATAATGTCGCGAACTACCATAGGAAAGTTATACCATTTAAGCGCGAACATCATTAGTTCATGTCGTACCGACCCAAAGGCGTTTTCTAAGTCTATCCAACAAACCGTAATTTGTCTCTCGCTAGTTCTAGCATCTTTAAGGCTTTCCGATATTAACGTATTATGTTCCAGGCATCCAGAAATTCCGGGCAAAAACCCTTTCTGGTGATTAGGCCTGAAATATCTATTGTTAATCATGAATTGCGTCATTTTAGTTTGTAAAAAAGAGAAAAAATATTAATATAAGAATTGTTACGTCAAGTAATGGTTATTTTCTTATGCTTAAGGTAGTTTACTTGACTAAGATTATTATTTATGTGAGAAGGGACATTTGCTTGATTAGTAAATACTTGAATAAGCTAGAAAAGTGGGAACCATTAAGACTTCATAATTAAATCTAGTATTTAATACCGTGTTTACCTATACTTACAATTGTTCTTTTACGAGTAGTTGTTATTTTTGTACGTTTAAAATAGATGATTTGACTATAATTATTGTTTATGTGAAGAGGTAGTTAAGGAAGAAGGATATATAAACTGCGGTTAGGACGATATTCGAGAGAGACGCTGCTGTATAGTACCAAGGAAGGTTTAAATACAAGTATATAAAAGTAAATAAAAGTGAAGTGTGCATAGTAAAATTTGTGAAACAATACAATCGGATGAGGCCCTTATAATTAGTATTATAATATTATAACGAACAAAGAACAGTTGAGTAATTACTTAATAAGACTACGTATATGGCTTCTTTGATCACTTTGTTTATTAACAATTTCTTCAGTGTAATTAAAAGCAATAATCAACATTAAACTCAGGACACTCGTTATATATAGCCTCTCCTCTCCACTTCTCTCCCCTCCACGATATAAACCACACCACGTAACACCTCGCCGCCATCTTATTATTCCCTTAGTCAATACAGCTCCTCTATTTCGTTACAATATTAAAGTAGTTTTTAATTTATAAATGTGTAAAAAAATTAAAATAATGTACTAACTCGAAGACAGAAGTTATAAAATATTACATGTTGTCTGTTGTCATTCTCAATATTGCCATATATTGCCATATTACATGTTGTCTGTTGTCATGCTCTAGTGGCTATATACGACAACGTTCCTTATCACGATCCTAAGAGTCGGCGACTACGTACAGCAGTATAAGGTGTTTTTAATTATCAATGAAACGTTTGTTTTCAGAAACAGTACACTGCGTTATGTTTGCTCACTGCGACTGATAATACGTTGGGTTTGCACGGGGTCTTAGTCATACTTGCGAATGTTTTGTTGTTAGAATTTAGTCTGTTGCAGAAACTGATCAATCTTACTTTAACTATCTATGTGAATACAAATATATAGTTTCTATTATTGTAATAAAATTTATTAATTCAATTAATATTTATTTATTTATAATGTAATTAAAATACAAATTATCCTTAGATGTACGTTATAAAAAAAAACAAATCTATTGTGTTTTTAAACAGCAGTAACAGTATTGACCGAACAAAGAAACATCTTACAAAGAGCCAACTAATCAGCCGTCCTGAGTTCTTACGTACGGATAAACATACAAGTACCTTTAAAAGAAACGAAATAGAGTAAGGAAAGATAGTTTATATTTTATCCTTTTTTACTATATTTACATGAAACGTTGTGCACTAGAAGCTATAATAAATAATTTCATTATGTAACAAACACTATTGATGTTTAAAATGATAAAAAAAATCATTATAGATGTTTTAAAGAAACATACAATTATAAAGGTTTATAATATAATAAATTTAAAACCCATTTCCAGGTGCTAAGAACACACACAAAATAAAGAGAGATAATGTCCTCTTAAATGATTTGAGTATTTTTTTTTTCTGTCATGTTATTATGAATTATATTTCATCTGTACCATATATAATTATGTTGATTCTGGTTTTTGTTCATGTTTCTTTTATTAAGTAAGAATGAAGTTATGTTTTTGGAATAGTTGTGTAAAAAAACACAAAGTGTTAACAATAAATTTAAGTATGCTTAAAATTGCTAGCATAGATTCTTACAATAGATATTTTTACATTTATTGTTCACCGAAATACGTGGGAAAGTATTTATAAGTTACCAAAAATCGTGTTTTTTCTTGTTGAGCGCTGTGTGAAACACGTCCGGATCCTCGGTCATCAACGTTATCACTTCAAATTCAAATTCAAATTCAAAATATCTTTATTCAAGTAGGCATTTACACGCACTTTTGAATCGTCAATTACATTAAATTGGTCAGTATAGTCAGTCTGTGAGTAAACTACCACCAGCTCGGAATGCTGTTCTGCTGAGAAGAGCTGGCCAGAAACTCAACAGTTGCTCTTTTTAAATGAAATTAAACAATGTTTGACTTATACATTATAACATCAACCCTGCAAATGAGTCAACGACCCAAGTTCCATACATTTCGATCATCCAAAAATTCTTGAATTTTATAATAAGATTTATTTAATAATATACTTTTAATTTTAGATTTAAAACTATGAAAAGGAAGATCCAAAATATCTTGTGGAACCTTATTATATATGCGTACACTGAAGCCCATGAAGGATTTGTTAACTTTTTGAAGTCGAAATTTAGGCGTTACGAGTTTATTTTTATTTCTTGTATTTATCGTATGTCTGTCGCTGTTTTTAGTATAAGTATTTAAATTTTGACGTATATATAATATATTATTAAAAATGTATTGAGAAGCAACCGTAAGTATACCGATTTCTTTAAAAACATCTCTTAGGGAGTCTCTAGCTCTTAGATTGCAAATAGCCCGTATAGCTCTTTTTTGTAAAACAAATATAGAATTCATTTCGGCAGCACTGCCCCATAATAAAATACCGTAAGACAAAATACTATGAAAATAACTAAAATAAACGAGTCGAGCCGTATTAACATCTGTTAATTGTCTTACTTTTTTAATTGCAAAGACGGCAGAGCTGAGTTTGCCAGCGAGAGTTGAGAGATGGGGGTTCCATTGGAGCTTTTTATCTAAAGTTATACCTAAGAAAATTGTTGAGTCAGTCAGTTCTAACACTTCATTGTTAAGGCGTAAACTACAAATTTGACTTTTGACATTAGGAAGTGTAAATTCCATGCATTTAGTTTTTTTAGTATTTAAGACCAAATTATTAATTTCGAACCAATGAAGAATACGTGACAGAGCACTGTTTACTTTGTCATAATTAGCTTTATTACGATCAACATTGAAAATAAGCGAGGTATCATCAGCAAAAAGTACAATGTCACATAGTCCTTTTACATAAAAGGGCAAATCATTAATATATAGTAAAAATAAAAAGGGGCCAAGAATAGATCCTTGTGGAACACCCATCTTTAGGTGAGAACCAGTCGATTTACAATTATTTACATCAACCGTCTGAACTCTTTGATTTAGGTAAGAGGCAATAAGATCAAGCGCAGCACTACGCACACCATAGTGGTTAAGTTTGCATAGTAATGTTTGATGGTCTACGCAATCAAAGGCTTTAGATAAATCACAAAATACCCCGATTGCATTCTGTGACTTCTCCCATGCGTCGTAAATGTGCTTAAGAAGCGTGGCACCCGCATCAGTTGTTGACTTGCCTTTGGTGAAACCAAATTGTTTACTATGCATGATTTTATTGCTGTAAACGAATTCTGTCATTTGGTTGAGAATAATTTTTTCGAAGATTTTACTTAAGGTAGGCAAAATAGATATTGGCCTATAATTTCCCGGTTCAAGTCTATCGCCGCTTTTAAACAAAGGAACTACTTTACTATTTTTCATTAAATCTGGGAATGTACCGGTTTCAATACATTTGTTAAAAATTAAGGATAATTGTGGAGCAATCTCATTTATAACAGTGGTAAGTAATTTAACTGACATACCCCAGAGATCCCCTGTTTTTTTCATATTTAGGTTTCTAAACGTTTTAACAATTTCATTTGATGAAACAGGTTTAAAAACAAAACATTTGTCACTGACTCTTACGTTATTCGTCAATTCCGCGATTGCATCAAATGGTGAAGAATTTAAATTCCGCGTGACTGTTACAGGAATTTCTTTAAAAAAAGTCTCAAAAGTAGCCGCAACATTTGAATCTGTATTTATTTCAATATTATAAATTTTTAGCTTAATAGGTCCATGAACAGCCCTAGTTTTCCCAGAAACACTAGATATAACATCCCACGTTGCTTTTATCTTATCATCAGAGTTTAAAATTTTATTTCTAATATAAATCGACTTGGCATGTACGCAAACGTTTTTAAATATTTTAGAGAAATTTCTAACTTTATTAAAGAACACGGGATCATGATTCCATTGCCTCTCACCATACAAATCATATAATTTTTCTCTACTTTTGTATATTCCCGGGGTAGCCCAATCACTAAATTTAAGTTTTAGGTATTTAGTTATAGTTTTTGGTTTAAAAATATTATTGAATTCTTGTAACAAAAAATCGAAAACTTTATTATATAAATTATTGGGATTGCCATCGCTCATGTCTACTATATGCAGTTTTTGCGCAACAATATTCTTAAAAGCATTAGTTCGGTTTTTTGTTATCGGTCTGCAAGTAAATTTTTGGGGCTTTTCATTTTCACGATTGATTAATATAGAAAATTTTTGACCACAGTGGTCTGAACTTAAATTTGTCATTATCGTCTCTTCATAAATGTTACAGCGACAGAACACATTATCAATACAAGTCGAGGAAACACTAGTAATGCGAGTAGGTTCAAAAAATACGTTCAATAAGTTAAAAGATTTAAACAAATTTAATAAACGTACACTAGACGAAGTTACTTGTAATATATCTACATTAAAGTCACCGCACACAATCACGGACTTGTTTTTATGACAAAGTTTAGTTAAAATATCCTCCATTTTGTTTTCAAATTCATCAAAATCACCAGAGGGAGGTCGGTACACGCATAAAATAATATGTTCATTGAGCTCAATGCAGGATAGTTCAATAATTCGCTCGACAGAGAGCGCCACTATGTCTGATCGAGACTTAAACACTACATCGTTACGAGCTAAGATAAGTGAGCCACCGCGAATAGCTTTCTCTCTACAGAACGAACTTGACAATTTATAATTTTGTACATTTATAATATTGTTATTCTTTAACAACCAGTGCTCTGTAATGCATAATAAACTAATGTTATATTTTTGAACAAACAGTTCCACTTCCGATTCCTTGCCACCTAAGCCTTGTATATTTTGATGGACAATAGTAAACAGCTTAGGCTTTGTCTTAAAATTTAGTTTAAAGTGGAACGATTATGTTTTGTCAGTACTACACTATTTAAATTACAATCATTTTTCGTTAAATCTCTTATAACGAAGTTTTTTAAATTAAATGCTACTAAAGTAGCAATCTGTTTTTTATAATATACAGGCAGATACATTGTACCTTTTGTCATCCTAAACCTATTATAAATAAATTTATTTACATCAAAGTAAAAGAATGCATCACTATGACGGTATGTCAAATTATACAATGTCAAATTTAAATTATATATATACTTGTTTTGTTTGTCCGAATAAGATGATGAATAAGGAAATGTACAAATTACAAATTTACAATTATTCCTATTATGTAATTTTAATAATTTTTCTATATTTTTAATAATTTCAATTTTCTTGACAGACAAACCATCTCCATGTAATAGTACAATAGTACTGTTTTCAGTCAAGTTAAAATTAATTATTTTGTCTAGATTATGCTGGTAACTGGCTCCAGGTGAGCATATATTATAAACATTATTTAATTTACTACTTAAAAGAGATCCAAAACCTTGACCTAATTGGTCAGAAAAAACAAAGTAATTATGTTTGACTGATACAGTAGAGGACTTATTAATTTTTTGATTTTTTTCCAAAATATTTACATTTTTATTATTATTTTCAATATGTATAGCCGAATCACCCAACACCTCAGAGTTAAGGTTTGAAATTACATTTAATTTTTCAGTTAAACAGTTACAATTAACATAATTATTAGTTAAAGATTCAAACCGCTCTAAGTTATAACTACATAAATCAACTAAATTACTGGTAGCATGAATATGTTCCTTAATTTCATTCTGAGAAGATTCATATTTCTTACTCATAGATTGCAATGAACAAGTTAATTGAGAAATTTCATCCTGTAAGTTTTGGGTGTCTCGCTCATACATTGACCTACTCTCAATCATTTTCTTATTATAAATACTAACTTTTTTAATTAACTTTGTGCGTTCCATTTTTAAATCATTTATTTTCTTTGCAGAAAACTTGTTGTTAATGAGTTTATTACATTTTTTTATTAATTTGTTAACCTTTATATACTTTTTTAATTTGTTATGACTTGAAAAGTATATGGGGTGCACAATACTGGACTCATCTTTAGTTAAATCACTTAAAGTGTAAAGAGTATTATCACTATTATCATCACTTAAAGTGTAAAGAGTATTATTACTATACTAATACTTGTAAATATCACCCGTCATACTTATCTGACAAATTACACGTCTTGGGCGCGTGAGACAACAATGAGCCGCGTGGTTGTATAGCTGACAACGGTTACATTGACCGGCATATCATAGGGTTGTGAGGAAGATCTACATTGAGGCTTAAATGGTAAATGATATAGTTATATGTCTGCCTATTGCAATAAGATTTACTTTTTTTAGTTTTGTTTTTGCTCTTGCAACTATTAAAATGATTTTTTATTGTTTCCATTTACTATGGTTTGATTTACCATTTTAGTTTGTGTATATCTATTATTTGAAAATCGGGTTAAATACGTTAATATTTAAGGTTCTTCTTACTTTTTTAAATCGTAAAGTCCGAAAACTTTTATTTAAACACGATATTTATTTATTAGAATCTTATTAATTATTATTCATAATATACTTTATAATATATATTTATAATAAAATATAATTATTGGTTACCATAATATGTAATATTCATTAACCATCGAATCACTGAGAAGGAAAGATATGACTGAATGCACATTACTTACTATAAGTATATTAAAAACTGTCATAATTAAAAATGCAGCATGATATTAATTTATTAAAATTATTATTGAGGGGTCTTCGTACACATTTTTTTTTATTTTACTTAATAATAGTTAAAAAGTAAAAGGTATACAATTGATGTAGAATAGCTTATAGATTGATGTAATAGAGAGCTACCAATTTAATATATAATTAAACATAAATTTACGTTTCTTAAAGCATTAACAGAATCATTCTCTACCAGATAACTGGGAAAGATAATAACACAAAACAATAAGTTTTTAATAACGATTTTAAATATATATATATATAATTAGATTAAAAATAAAAGCAGGAAAATACACTTAAACAATTATAAAAATTATAAAAAATACCTAAATTAATCAATCAACTTAAATTAATTACCTATTAATTAATTAAGTAATTTCAGATCCAAGCAATAAGTTGTCACTAATGTAATGAGTATTCTATATTTGAGTTTCTGTAATAGAGATATTTGAAGTTGTAATACAATTTAATAAAGATACTAAAGGAGCTTGTATTAGTGACCTTAAAAATATTTGTTACATTTATATAGAAATGTCTTTTTACTACTAGTAAGTTATTTACAATAAATTCGGTAGTAAATCAAAAGTATTTTACTAGAAAAAGATTTACAAACCACCTCTATGGTTAGTATTACATCAATATATTTATATTCGAGAAAGATTTATACTCGGTTCTGCGACTTACGTACAAAAAAAGGCGGGTAGAATGAGAAACACAACATAAAGTATTTTACAGTGATAATAATGAATAACGCTTATGACATTAACATAGTATAAAAATAGAACAATTATTAATGGAACTATCTGTAACACTGTTAATAATGCGAGAAATATCGTGTCCTCCTTCTCTTTGAGATAACAGTGAGTTTGAAAAAGTGACAGAGAATACAACGGGTATTTTAAGATACAGTACGTTATGTAATACTAGAATAGACTATGCGTAAAAATACAAAATTATATCATGAACATAGCTATAAATGCTGAAAAAAATATTTTTGCTGAAAAATACGATTATTCCAAGTTATCAGCGAACTTATGTGTGTGTGTATATACATATATATACACATATAGTAAACGTCATAGTCAAAACCGTTCATGTACAATAAAAAAATGTTTTATTAAGCACATGGCGCTGTTATAATTACGATATCGTGGCTCTCATATTGATAACATAAGATGGCCCGAAAAATAAATATGGAGAAATTATTAAAAAATATTAAGGCAGATTTATAGGAGAGTTTTCACTTTTGTACCTTAAGTAGTTACTAATTATAAGAGTAGAAAGAAAAAAATAAATTATTATTATTACGTACTGCATTATAAATATACATTGAATTCATTTTATATATTAGGTCTCGTACCCTTTAATATTGATACAGTCGTTTCTTATATTAGTATTCCTTTATATTAGTATCAAATAGAATGAGAGGTGACGTTTTTAAAACTCTTATAACTTTCTAAACACTTTTTTTATCATTTGAGTGTTAAGCTTTCAATGTTGTCTTTTATGGATAAATAATATTTGATTAATAACTATAAATATAATATAAAGTCAATAATTAAATATATAATATAATCTATTTTGTATTCTAGTATTAAAACATATACATACACATTTTGTTAAATTTGTAATTATAAATAATGTGATTATAATATCAGTAGTCTATAATTATTATATTAAGCAGATATCTCTGTCGAGAGAAAGTTCATCGTTATTATCGCTTGTGTAAATTAACAACAACGTATTAGATCAATATGAGACAGTCATAAATATTTATAAAAATACTCTAGTGACTTCACTCTTTGTACGAATTTGGTAAAAATGGTTTAAATTTAAAATACGAAAATATATATCGCATAATTAAACGCAAATTACTTATGTTATAAAAGTACATAAATAAATAATTCCTTTGTATATTAAACCTTAAAACATATTATTATAATTCTTTAATATATATACCAGTAATAAGTTGTAGATATTAATAGAAATCCAAACTGTACAGTTTACATACATAGACTATATACTAGACCTGTTTCTTAATTTACTAAACATAAGATAGCTAACAAGTTTTACATGTTGTGAAGTTTATGATACTAACATTATTAAACTAAACTTACACATAAAGGCCAGGTGTTTTAAAAACAGCGAGCAAGCTTGCGTTAAACTTTTAAACTCTGATGTTTAAAGAAACATTATCTATTTAACTCTATAGATAATACAAGCACACATTTATAAACACGAAAAAAAATATAATTATAATGATAACCAGCTATAATACATGTTAAATGTTTATCTTAAATTGTTAAAAGAGGTCTTCTTTCAATATCGTAACTTTCTGCTTTTAGGTATAAAAATATTTATTTATTTATTTATTTATTCATGTACCATAATCAGTTACAAAAATTAGAGCAATAACAAAGACGTACACATAGGATGATCTTATCTCTTCAAAGAGATCTCTTCCAGCTACCCAAGAGTGTTGGAGACGTAGTTATACAGGGCAGAGCAAGGTACATAGACATTATATTTTATAAACATAGTAATACATATGGTAAATAAAACACTTACATATATATCAACATAAATACAAAAATACATATAATTACAATATATAAGAATAGATACACTTACATACATAATAATAATAAATATAACTTATGTTTGTGACATATAATAATATAATTCTTTTTTATTTATTTATTTGTTTCATTTACATTTTTATTTTCTTTATTGCATACAAATATATATGAGAAAACAAAAACAACAACATAATAAAAACATTTAAATATTTGGTACAAAGGCGGCCTTATCATTAAACCAACAATAAAAAAGTGCAGGACAATATTTTTATGTGACGTAATACTACACATATATTTATACAATGATGTGAATTTTTTATCAACATGAGAGAAAGAGGTATGATTGCATTGGACCCTAAATCTATATCATTTCAAAAATTTAATGTATAGCAGCAAATTTGAATAACTTCTAATTGCTAAAGTCAAAAAAATACCTAAAGTTTTTAATGGCATTTCGACGTAGTTATATAGACATAGAAATTTGTTAAGGTGAAGCTATTGTTTGGAGCGTCATTCCTGTTTGTTGATAAAAAGAACGTGTATAAAAAAAATATTTTTTTGTTCAGAGACAGTCAAGCGGTGACTAAATCAAAGCAGTTCATTTTAAAACTATGGCAAAATGTTTATCAAGCCAGTGTAAGACTTTTGACTTTTGGAATTGTGTAAAGTGTTAATATAATCAAGAAAGGGTTAAAATAATATCGCTTCTAGTTCTGACAGACTTATAGAGAGTCAAATAGATATTAAAGATGGCTTAAATTAATAAAATGATAGATTTAGAGGAACTGCTTATTAAATTAATTATTGGTCTGCAAAGTAAGGGAACAAAACGGGGTAAATCTCAAAATTCAAATTGTTTTATTTATAATACAGATATGTGTAAATAATGAATTTATGTAATTTTCAGAATAGTTATCTCCTTTGATAATGCTTACTAACCCACAATTATTTTATATCTTCTCGATTGCTGCTAGCTTGATGGATGGATTAATACAAGCATGGGATAATAGTCATAACTGACTACCTTAAAAACTTTGAACCTTGGAAACATTATGTTCAGGAAAAAAAAATA
Source organism: Napeogenes sylphis (assembly GCA_959347405.1). Classification (NCBI taxonomy): domain Eukaryota; kingdom Metazoa; phylum Arthropoda; class Insecta; order Lepidoptera; family Nymphalidae; genus Napeogenes; species Napeogenes sylphis. The sequence goes on along the minus strand of OY365778.1, from coordinate 2,050,879 downwards.
GTTTAATCTTCTGGCATATTTAAGCAATAACCTACGGATACCCCAAGAATGTATACAATATTTGTAGTAGGTAGTAGGTACCTACACAATGTTAGGTAAAAAAAATAGTTTAATCTTCTGGCATATTTAAGCAATAACCTACGGATACCCCAAGAATGTATACAATATTTGTAGTAGGTAGTAGGTACCTACACAATGTTAGGTAAAAAAAATAGTTTAATCTTCTGGCATATTTAAGCAATAACCTACGGATACCCCAAGAATGTATACAATATTTGTAGTAGGTAGTAGGTACCTACACAATGTTAGGTAAAAAAAATAGTTTAATCTTCTGGCATATTTAAGCAATAACCTACGGATACCCCAAGAATGTATACAATATTTGTAGTAGGTAGTAGGTACCTACACAATGTTAGGTAAAAAAAATCCATATTCATAATATTGGTACGTCTCAATGAATCTCAATGACTGGTTGCAATACAATTTCGTGTAACTTAATGCTCTACAATAACTAATAATATAAAGTATCAAAAAGAATGAAATTTCACTTTAGTATCACAGAAAGTCGCAAGTCTGCCATGCTTCGGTCTCAGTTATAAAAAATCCGAATGAACTTGAAATTAATCGGACAAATTTTGAGTTTATTTATTCAATATATTTTGTTTTATTTAAATGAATCCGTTCATTTATTTGACCTAAATGGTTACAATAATAAGCAAGTATTAGAAACATTCAGCAATTTATTGGTAATATTAATAATGCTTTAAATTTAGGGAGAAATAACTTTAAAAAGCAGAAAAAAAATAAATTTAAAATTTAATGAAACCCCGGATACAAAAAGGATAATAATAGTATTATTCTGTACTGACTTCTAAAAAGGATAAAAATATTATTATTATGTATTTATTGAATTTGTTGCGTCGGGTGATCGCTTAATAAAGGAAGAAATCAAAATGCAACTAAGTTACCAAGACAAATAAAGAAATAACAATGTCTAATCGAATAGTAATATCTAATACGTTACGTTTATACGTTTTGTTATGATAATATTTCCCAAACACTTCAGTTAAATCTTTTTATGTTTATATTTTTAAAATTTTAGTTATTTACTTATTTAAAAAAAATCTTATTTTCTTTAGTAAAATATACGTTTCTTTCATTTAATATTAAAAACAAAATTGCACAAAAAAAGATAGCGTTTGATGTCCCATGCCTTCATTTACATTTTTTTTCTACATTGTGACATTTAAATAATAATGTTAAACCTCGACAATAACGGTTCAATAAGATTATTCACTCATAATAAGACAATTCTAATATTTTATTATCTATATCATTTGTTTTGAAGTAAATGTGCCTGGTAATGTACTTTTATACATAAAAAACTTGTAAATCCGACAGAGAGAAATGGGTTTTCAAGTTATTTTATTATTGTTGTTTGAAATTTGGAACAGTAGGTAGGTAGTAGTAGAAGGTTCTATTTTAGTATAAGTTTAGTTGCTAAAATACCAAGATATTGAGTGTTTAATTCCTAATAAAGTATCTTTTAAGTTTAAGTAAAAGAGGTTTTCTCTATTGCTATATCATAAATAATAATATGAATAAAGAGAACATGTAAGTATTTAGGAAAACAAACATAATATCTTTATATTCATAATATTTCATAATGATAATTATGTAGCAACGATTAAATATGTGAATACTATAAGTAAGGATCAGATCGTGTTCAAGAGAAGTAAAAATAAAAATTCAGAAAACGGAAACTCTCCGGAGAAAAGTATCTATTTCAGAAAGTACAACAGCTTTTACGTTAAAAATGGTATCCAAAGGGAATTCTAATGAATCGCTAGATCAACATCCATTAGTTGGGTAGATGAATCACTGGATCTTTCATCTTTTATTTAGAAATAACACTTACGATTCCGGGGATAAAAAATAAGTTTTAAAGAGTAATATCAGAAACAACAATATCATTACAATAATTATGGTTTTTTGAAAGTTCTATGTTAGTATATCTATATCAATACACAAAAATGCCATATCTGGTTTTCACAAATACAATTTGAATAAAATACTATAGCGTTTCGTATGAATTGTATATGTAGGAATAATTTAACCACAAACGCAATATGTTACAGTAAACAACATATTACATTTAATTTAATCATTATTTTGTCTCGAAGCGGTAAATTTGAAACTATAAATAATAATATTTATCTCAGTAAAATCAACATATTTATCACATTATGAAATGTTTAACTTATTTACAAAATGTAAATGCGTCATCGGGCGAACTTTGAGTATTTTACTCTGATATTAAACCTCCTTCAACGAGAATGTTGGAAAAGGAAAGGACAAAGCGTCGATTATTGCATTGTATTATTATACTAGCTGTATTATGTCTGCGATGTATGTAAAAACTATAAACCTTAAACTGCAACGGTACGACAATAAGAGATGATTATAGAATAACTTCTTTATTTGTTAACCGATTGTTAAAAAAAAAAGAAATATAAAGTGAATCCCATGACTATGTATTTCCGAAAACTGCATACAAATCGATTTATTCGTTTCTGAGATTAGCGTGCACAAACATACAGACATGCAGACATACAGACGAACAGACAAAATGAAAAAACATTGTTTTGGGTTCTCTTGCTCTTATAAAGGCCCCGCCCCCCACCGTATGAATTTTTTAAAATATTTTTTTTTCGTGTTGTGTGCACAACTAAAAGACAAACCGACAATGATCTTAAAATGCTGAAAATTACTGAATTCTTTTAGCAAAATTTACGTTTGAATTTTCAAAAGATATTTATCTTTAAACGTGTATAGCCATGTTAAGCTTATTTAAATTTATATAAGTATAGAATGAGAAATAAGTATCATGATACAGTAGCTCAATTGGTAGAGCGACGGGACGGTTACCCAGTAATCGCGGGATCGAATCCCTGCCCGTATCGGTTTATTTTTCATTCTATATTTATATATTTTTAATAATTTTTTTTTATCGATAAAAGCGGGACTCAAACCCGCCATCTCTTATACCTGCTTTAATAAATATTTTCGTTAGTAAAAAAAAAGTTTTCAACCTTTCTTAGAGAAAATTATATTTTCTAAATATTTAATTTATTATGTTTATGTTATTTGTATTTAACTAAATACATATTTTCGTATATACATAGTAATATAATAATATCACAGGACAAATTACACAAATTGATCTAACCCCTAAGTAAGTAAATTATTTGCTTGTGTTAAGGGTGTTAGACAACGATACAAATACATAGAAATACACATTATAAATACTCAGAATATATTTAATAAACGATCAAACCCAGAAATACAGATATCTATGCTCATCACATAAAAGCTTGTCCCTGTTCGGAATCGAACGCGAGCCCCGTTGCGTCGCTAGTGAGGGAAATTATGATTTTCTTTAAATGTTTATTTTTTATACAAATAGATATGATGACACCATTTGTCCTTCATTGGCAAAATGTATAGGTAATTCCAGATGAACTAGGTGATAACTCCTATAAAGAAGCGTACTTAGCTGTATTGCTGTACAGCGGCTATGTATCAATAGTTTAAAATGTTGTACGTGTTACGTGTACGTGTAGAGATACACTATTTGTAGACTGACCTATATCACGCCCTTTAATAAATTAGATGTCATGGGTTCTTAACGTATAAATGTGTTTATCGAGGTCTTTGACCTATCAGTGATAACGGTCATAGACTAGTAACATAACTTTTAAGCATAATAAACAATGGCCTAACAATAATAATACTATTAATAATAATAATAATAATAATGAATTAATTAAATAATTAATAATAAAAGTATTTTTTAATAGACGTAGCAGTCCCTAACACTCACAATTTACAAAAAACAGTAACAGAGAAAATACATAAATACACAGAGCTAAAAGAAGAATTCCACAGAATTTGGAAAATGAATAGCATATACGGAGCATATGCTATTCATTTTCCAAATTATTCTATATATATTTCCAGCACCGGAGTGATACCAAAATCCTTACTCATATCAGTAAAAACATTAGATTATCAGATAGATAATTTAAATACTTGGCAAATTGTCCGTAATTTTTTACAAGATGATTCCATTACCCAAAAAATATGTAAAACAAACCAAAACATACAACACACTTGGCTTATGCCCGTCGTTGTATCGTTTTCCCAAGATATCCTAAATACTTTGAGTCCAGGATAATAATAGCCAATTACCGGTTTGAGGTCTAATTTATAGTAGTATTATATTAAGGGAATTGTAAATGATAGTTATAGTTATTTTATAATTAAAGTGATTTAAATTAGCATCGTGGTTATTTAACATTTTTTTTTGCGTTTTTTATATTATTTGTTCTACCTTACGGTACGGTTGAATACAGATTTGACAGTAAAATATAATATCAGAATGCTATCATAGTTGCTAGTTAACAGATTCATACACAGATAACATACATTGTCACTACATATATAACATATACGGATCTGCTACTGAGGAATTAAAACACTTAATGCGTTGTGGGCAGACTTCATAGGGACCGAGGGGTCCATCTACTAAGATGTGCATATCTGATGAAATATCAGCATTATTACTATATTGCAAAGATATTAGTTTTGCACGTATTCGACTGATCTATATTATTGGTATAAATGAGACATTTGACAATTTTTACTTACAAATACTGCCCTTAATTATAATATGGTATAAGAGGGGTTGATATGGTTGACGATAGTAAGGGACAGTGATATATGTAAGAAACATCTACGATTAATACCTAAAACCTGATACCAGTAGGTACTCTCACAAGGCCGTTTATGTGCTCACAATGAATAATATATTTGTTATAATATTTTTTTTTCAATTATAATTAACCATTGTGATTTCTTTATTTTTTTTTACGGCGACAGTTGGTAATGAAGTCCTAAGCCCCTCCTTTGTCCTGCACCTACTGTTATCTTGGATCAGTACAAGTGGGTTCAATTTATCTCTATTCTAACGCCACCCTTAAGGTCACTAGATCAGTATATTTTTAAAGGTAACGGTACAGGTTGTGTGAGGAACAATATTTATTATTTCACGTCTTTTTTAAAACAACAATAAAAAATAATTTAAAAATATGAATTATGAAATGAACTAATTAAAAAAAAACATTCATATCACTCAAACATCCAAACAAAAAAGTTAAATTAAATGAAAGTCAAAACATTTTTTTTATAATTAAACATTTCAGTATAGAAGATATAATTTTATTTTATCGCTGCGCTTTAATAAATAAATCATAATATAGTTAAAGCGCGAAGATGTTCCCTTCTGTGTAGACACACTTATAACTAATGGAAACAAATGAATAAAAAAAACTAATCATAGCATCGTAAAGAAAATACATACTTTCATTAATTAAAAAAATATATTACGCTGTTTATACACCGATGAAAAGCACAAGAAAAATATTATCCATTGTTCCAGGGCTATTTTGTTGTTAGTGTTCCGGTAAATGACAATTTGATACTGCAAGTTGTTTCTAAATTAATTATTTCACATAAAAATAGACATTAAACTTCACAATAGTTGACGTTACTTAAATATATTAGAGTGAAGATATATATATATATTTTTATTAATTTCTATTTTTATCCACGGACACGTCGCCCGTGCACTTTTTGCATTTAGTTTGTATTTGGCATTGTTGAATTTTGAGATAACATGCTCAAAAAGGAGTCTATTAGTACAGGTATCTTAAAACTATATTAGTAAGGTAAGTCCTTTGCACAGCAACTACATATACATATATAAATATATATACATTTTTTATATGTTACAATATGAAGTATTTAAGTATTTGATATATAATAAAAAAAATAATATTAAAAGTTAGTATGCATACATTTTTTTATATTTTCTCATTAACGCTTTCCTACTAAAACACTATTGTGGTGACCTTCTAATATTTTTATTTTTTTCTCTCATCACGAGCAAGGTTTCCACGATAGCAAAGTTTCTGTCTTTTATAGTCTATAATCTTGGTATTATATTCTATGATGTTGTATTGTGTCGCCTTCATCGCTCTCCTGATGAATCTGCCCGTCGCGTCGTCCTCGCTGTCGGTAAAATACACACAGCTCTCGGTATGACGCGACACTGCTACAACCGCGTGGGGAACGCTGTCGTGCAGTTGCATCTTACTTCTGGTGTTGATTATAAAAACGGAGCCGAAAGTGAGTCCTTGTGCCTCGTGTATGGTTAAGATACGCGACCCTTCGCCTGATCCATAACCCTCGTTAGAGAATTTTATCTTCTCTTCCTGGGTGTGTACTAAGTACAGGGTATTGGTTTGGGATCGAGGTATTTTAGATCCTGTGTAATTGAGCATTCTTAAGGACTGCACTAGTTTCCTGCTGGAGTAGATGCCGGAGTAGACCTCTTCTAAGGCATATGCGACATCTAAGGGATTCCGATGTGTGCACAGTAATTCTTGGCTGATGGACGTTATCAGGGTGGGACGACAGTACCTCATCTCGAATAGATTATTTCTATCGATGTAAGGTAACTGGTTCACGTCACCGACGAGGAGAATTTCGCCAGCGCCGGACAACCGCGTAGCCATCGCTATGGATCCGAAATGGTTCATAAGAGCCTCGTCTACCACCAAACAGTAATAGTTTTCTGACTCTGTGAATCCATTTACTAATACAGAGGCCTTCGTACGCACTCGATTTTTTGATTCGTTAATTCGCATTTTTAAATATTAACTATGTAGAAGTTATGTTATGCAAAATATAAATATGTAAGCGTTAAACATTTCTATATCCTGAATGGAATATTCGTTCCAATTTCCAGAGCCAAATAATAAAAATATGAAGGAATTTTGCACACAGCGTGTCGATTGTAAAATATAAGAGTTGTTGGCGCTTGGCCAGACAACGTTACTGTTATTGTTAAGACTTAGTGATTTTTACAAGGATTGGTATTTTACCAATCAGTTCGTTATTATTTGGTTCAGGTTAGATAAGACCTGCAGTAAATTTTATAATTAATGTCACTTTGCACTACTAATATTTTATAAGATAAGAACAACAATTTTAATTAAACTATTTAAGGTTCTTCTTTCCTCTATATTAGATTACGTTCCGCTAAGTGTCTGACAACGATGGTAAGTGTCTGTCTGACGCGTGGTTCTATGAATATAAATGCTCTAAAGTATTTCAATTAGAGACTTTATTAAAATATAATATACATAAGATTGAAATCACTAAAATAATTTGTTAAATGAATTTTTACATTCCGTCACACATTCATAAAAAAATATATTTTTAAACTTAATAACTATTTAAATATTTATAAGCAATAACATTCCATTCGAACCTGAACTTAAACGCGTTAGGTTATGTAATTGAAAAATTGTATTCTGTACGCCACACGGTAAGTTATCTATGTGCGTTTTTCATTTCACGTGGTAGGTTCATAAATATAACATCGGTCGAAATCGAAAGGTAGATTTTAAAAAGATTTGTATTATTTGTTTTCAATGTTGGTTTTATTAGATTTATTTTAAGTAAATTATCAATAAATTTTATTTTAAAATACTATTAAATTAATTTCAAGATGTGATGAAAAATAATATCCAAGTCTTTTAAAATTAGGTACCTACTAGTTTTCGAACTATGTCTATATCCAAAATACGTTAAATTTAAATGTCATGTCTTATTAAAAAAAATATTACTTACTCAGACATAATATATTCTTATTTAAATAAATAAGATTTAGATTTTAGATAAAGGAACATAACAGTTTTTTCTGCCAAATTCTTTGTGAAAAAATAGCAGCTACTCCGAGATGTACGAGCATTACAGACATACAAGTTATTTTGGATATTGTATAGTTTCAAATATGTGACAGTGATATGAAAATAAACGGTATTTGTGCCAAATTTGGAGGAGCAGCTCATGACAGCTTTGTTTGGCGCAAATGGAGCTTAAGCCGATACATAAAAGAGAGATACTACCGTGGCATAATTGGTTGGTTTTTAGGAGATTCGGGTTACCCACAAAGACCGTGGTTAATGACTCATGTAGTATTACGCATACTAATGAAAATACCCCAGAACCTCACTACACTAAAATGCACGTTCGTGCACGGGTGTGCGTTGAACGGTGCATAGGACTCTTAAAAGCTCGTTGGCAATGTTTGTTGCGTCATTAAGTTTTACATTACGAGCCCACAAAATGTGCAAAAAATATAAACGCTATATTGCACAACTTATGTTTGAATGATGGCATAACCATAAACTTGGACCTTGGACTATGTATCCAGTACATATCAAGATAGTCCCATGGATTCCACACCCGTGGACTCCATTACTTATGATGATTCTCGACAAGAATTAATTAATGCGCTATGGCAAAACCGTACCACAAACTAAAGTTAATATAATTAGTATTATTCAAATCTTTTCATTCAATCTTTTCGTTAACAGTTTCATCAAAATTTTTTTCTTCGTCAATGTTATTTTTCTTTTCTATAAATAGGAATGAAAGAGTTAAACTCCGCAATAGATATGTTTAAATGAAAATGGAAAATTCCATTAAACAATTATAATTAGTATTGTTAGTCATATTTATTTATAATAATTAAAATTGTAAAAACATTGGAATTTACATGTTTTAGTTTCTAAGTTTCAACAGTAGCGCCACCTACGCAATTAATTATGGAATGTTATTTAGTATTTACTGTTAAATGTTTTAAGAATTAGAAGCATAGGATATTTTAACACGTTTAATCTTTTATTAATTATTAGAACTGATTATGAGGTATAAGTAATAGCATCTGTAAATTGGTTATGGAATTGTAAATTACCCTCAACTAAATATTATAGTGTTAAAATATTATAAAACGAGTTGTAAGGGCTGCTCTCGCCCATTCTATTACAGATGGTTGTATATTAAATATTGAAGTGCAAGTACTGTGTATTACTGAAACAAGTCTTAACAGTTATATCCATATTTAAAACAATTTTTCATCAAACTTTAATCTTCGATAGTAGTTTAAGCGTCTATTTGCTCATAGCAAATGAGGGCCCTTTTTTATTTTTGCACCAAATCCCATTTTAAAGTATCTTTTTGTTATTTTGTGTACCTCTTACGTGTTTTAAAATCGAGAAGAGTTTTAGACAGAGCTATGTTTGAACAATTTGTAAGTTAATTCAAACACAAACGAAAACCAAAACGGTGTAACTTACATTTTACTCTTAGCCTTTTCATATACGAGTAACTCCAACCTGCACCTATGGGATTACCTACAAAGGTTTGAGTTCTGTTGACAAATTTTCAATTTATATTCATAAAATATTTAAATGAGCTTAGCATAAAGTCAGAGATGTCTTATAAAAGGCATGACCGAAACCATATATAAAATAATTAATATTAATAGATTACTTGCTTAACGTTGACGCTATCCTTACTTATAGTATAATGACTTAAGATCTGTACCTTGGACCCAAAAAAATGACTGGACATAACGTTAGAGGTATATAAGTGAGTTACCATTCGAATGTGTAGCTCATACACAATATTAAGACATATTTTGTGACCCTAGACTCTTTCTTGACCTTTTATTTAATCAATTAAATATCCTGATGTTTCGTTACACTTATTAGCGTTGCTAATAATTTGGGTTATTAATATTGGGTTATAGAATGAGTCGTCTCCGTATTTTTAAAATGCTTTTAGACATCTTAGCATGCAATTAATTTTATTTTTTTACTTAAGTGTTTTATTTGTGTGCGTTAGCGTTCACAAAAATTCTCATCCTCGTATTAAAATACTGAAACACAGAATAGTTGTCTCCGACGTTTCATATTGTGTTTTATTCACGTCTATTATATTAACCAGATAGTTACTACGTTCATTTCTCAAGGGCACTGAAAATATTTTTACTAAAACGAGAAGAGAGATTTATTTTTTTATGTCACGCTACACTACTATGAATGCCAAAGTATACATTCACTAACAGTCGAAATTTAAACTTGACCTTAAATCGGAGATATATATATATATAAGCTGAGAAAGTTTCTTACAAACCCAATCCACAACTTGATTATTGGCAACTTACGAAACGGATTGTAGTTTTAATTTTTATGTTTCAGCCATAAGTTGCAATAGGATTTGATACATTTAATAAACAGAAAATGCAATCTCGAGGACCTATCCTCTCTTTTTTGCTAAGAAGCTTCGTCTCTCTGTGTCTGTTGATAAAATCCTTATTTATTACCAAAAACAAATTGTATCAGCTCAAGAACGAATGCATAAACTTTCGATTACGTACAAATTGAATACCTATTGCCTCCCTATCCCATAACTACATATTGAGGTTGAATCCCCGAATCTTATTTGATTGAAATGTGGAACTGCGAAAACTTTAATAGGATTTGGCAAAAGCTCAACGTTCTCCGTTTTTTGTATTGAGTTGAAACTTATTCAACCTCTCAAGTACCAGACGAGGAACATTTGTTAAGTAAGAGCTGCAGCATTACTACTTATACAAGGAAAATATACCAACGTGATACAAACTAAATAGACGAAATGCCCGCCTGTTTACTTCCCTTACTACTACTACTACTCTCTTGAGCTCTTAGCGTCTACAAATAATGAGTGTTGGTGATACATCACCGTCAGTCAATCTTATTTTCATCGTAGTAGGTACGTTATACATTACCTACTGTTTTTATTTCGCTTTGACGTTATAACAAAATAAAATATTAAAACTGCTTTCATTATTATCTTATATAACTGTTAATTTTAAACAAAGTTTAAATAAAACAAAACTTTTTAAGGGAAGTGTAAAAAATATATACCGGAATATTTTAATTCCATAATTAAGGCACTATCAAAACTTACCTTCACTGACAGTTAACAGATATATGATTTACTAACTGACAGTTTTGGTTTGTTTTATTTTAAAAGTATTAACTATAATAATAATGAAAATAACGTTTTAGAGAGTACTATGGTCAAAAATCTAAATAAACTAAATAAGTACTTATTTCTTAAGGTGTTATATAGGCACTAAAACACTTAAGAAATTTATAATAACTTGACGTTCGATACATATACATACTTTCGATGATTTTATTTTTAAAACACAAACCATTAAATTGTATAAACACAAAATTATTGAAATTTATAAGTAGGTACCGTGTTCTGTCAACTGACTAATCAATTTAATATTAACTCATTGAACAGCAAATATCGTCTTCGCTCAGTGACGGAGCACATTATAAGAACTTCAAGTAATTATGATTTTCCAAGTACCTTATAATATTTAGGTGAATGTAAATAGACAATTAAATTAGCTGTTTGTACAAAATATAAGGAACAGACAGAAAACACATTCACCTCAAAAGTTTCGACACTCATTTGTTTTGTAATAGTTAGTGATATTTTTCTTAATTTGATTGTGTCAAGAATAACATATCGGTTATAATATGTGAACGACTGGGTGCTAACAGAGGTTATAATCAATACATTTATATTTCACTTTACGATTTCTATTAGTAACTTTCAGTTATTGTTCCCAATAGAGATGTATGGCATTGTGGGCTACAGCTAATGTAAATATATATCTAATGTAAATATATATCTAATGTAAATATATATCTAATGTAAATATATATCTAATGTAAATATATATCTAAGTAAAGATAAGATGTCTTCCAAAAATATAACATAAAAATACATAACATCTAAACTTATGTTTGAATTTATCCATAAATCTGTTCGTTTAGGTTGAGATCTTTTTAATTTAAAATAAATTCAAGGTTATTAAGGTAAGATATTCAAAATAAATTTATTTATTAACTGCGACCTCTGGTAAACCGTCTCGTCGCTTAAATAATTTAAATAACTGTAAAATCCCTAAAAACCTATACTTAAAGACTTTGAAATTCAAACATTGAGGCTTAAAAAGTGAATTACTTTTTAAAAAGAATTCAATATGCTTTTCTCCGACTTTTGATTAAATGTTATTGAAGAAAAAACATACCAATGCTGATTTTATTTGCTTGGTGGTTGCTTTAAACATTTGATTTACATTACATTAAAAATACTAACAATTACAAATAATGTAATAGTAGGAACAAGTAGGTTTCTTATAATTAGCCGATTTAAAATTCATTGCACAAATTTACACTAAATTATAATATTTATAAAATGAAAGAAAGAGAGCACCATCTTTAGACAATTTCAGTCCTTCAGTTTTTACCAATAACGCTGTTTAAAACTAAATTTAAAACCACAATATGGTTTGAAAACGGTATGGGTAAACTTACGACAAAACTTATTTTTATGTTGCCGTCATGAAAAATAATTAAGTTCAAAAGTGAACAGTTCAAAAGCTTTTAATGTCTGATTTACGCACCTGCCTCCGACTGAAGCTGAACAATAAAGGTTATTTATGTTTCCAGAACACTTTATCATTTTACAAACAGGAATGACGTGTAAAACAACGCACTCCCTTTGATAAGAGAAAATAAATCAAGGAAGCTGTTTTAGTGATATTTTTTATAATATTTTTTTATATTTTAAAGAGTATAACAAAAGTCGATCTTAAAGTTTCTAATACGGTATGTGATATATCTGAGATCTGTAAATAGTATCTATATCTGTAAGAGTATAAAAGTATTTTCGTCTCATGAGAACTTGTGTTCTACTCATTTCATTGACATTAGAAAGGAGCGTTTAGTTAATTCTTGACTTGATGACATTCATAAGACTTATTAGCAATTATTTTAGGTTTACTGCTACATCTTGTTCTTCATTTAGCAAAATATATACAGGACGTGTTTAGGATAATCATGACCCAGTAAGTTTGGTGAGTTTGGTAGTTAGTAGACTCTGCTATAGCTCTGCTTTCCTTAAGGGTTTATGTAAACTTCTACATATTAAAGTCTACAGTGGTGTGCTGCATATTAATCAATATTTTTCATATTTCTCCTCACATCTAAACTAGACAACATAGGATTTTGATTTTAACATTACCCGAATCGTCTATTGTTTCTTGATTTCAGATAACTAAAAGATTGCTTACGTATTTTATCACAAATATGTATATTCATTTACTTATATGTATTATTATTAATAATATTTTTATTCATTAAAATATATTTGATTACAAGTAAGTATTTTATTACTTTGCTTTGGTCTTTTAATTTTATAACAGCTAGACTTTAAACGTTATTCCTTGTCTTGTAATTAACAATACCGCATTTGTTTAATAACACCTCTACTATAAGTACGTCATATTCCTATTATTCTGTGCTATATAACAATTAACTGTAGCTGTCTTAACATCACACTCCGTAATTTCTGCGAAAGAAAAACTGTCACAGGTAGGTGGAGTGGTATTATTTAATTTATTTAGAACTGAGAGTTTTTTTAATAGTCTGTGATAAGAGGCGAAGTCGAGAAGTAATTGTTAATTAAACTTAAATTTAGGATTTTTTTTGAAAATATCTTTAAACATGTATAGCCATGTTAAGCTTATTTAAATTTATATAAATATAGAATGTAAAAAAAAGATACGGGCAGGGATTCGAACCCGCGACTACTGGGAAACCGTCCCGTCGCTCTACCAACTGAGCTACCGTATCGCTGTCCACCGTTTATCGATACCACCGTCCCGATAAAGACGATCACATATAGAATGCTTAATTCACCGAGACGAAAAAATAAAGAGTACAGTTGATTATTTCTGGGTACCGTTAACTAAAAAAGTATAAAAAAAGATCTGTTAATGTGTTTATAACCCACTCAATAAGCTGATTATTAAAAATCATGAATTGTAATATGATTTCATGTTCAGACTCTAAATTAAATGAAATGAAAATGAAAGCCTCCAAATTTTGTACACAGTAGTACCTACAATAGTTAATTTATTTATTTTAATTTTACTCCTATCGGAGTTATGGGGAAATTCTTCAATGCCAAACCTATGGATTGTTTTAGGGACTCCAAATTATCATGGCGCTAAGAGCAAGCTGTACTCTGTAAGACTGAATATAAATCATAATCCAGCGGATTAATATCGGGACTAGACAACGGCCAGTCTTCATTTGACTGATGAAGTCACCAAACAATCACTAAAGTCGGATAATGCTCACATTGCACTCTGTCGACTAATTGGTTAGCTTCCTTAAAGCTTTGAGCATTAATACGGTCATTTTGTTAGTTAAAGTATTGCTCAATTGTAAAAAAAATCTCATCTGTAAACAACATTATATTGTGACCTCCTTTTGCGTACCGCTTTAGTAGTTGTTTCGATTTTACCACCCTATTCATCTTGCCACCATCTTCATTCATTCACCAGTACGTCTCTTATAGGTTGCTAGTCCTAAGCCATCTCTTAAAATACGCGACATGGTTCTAGGTGCTATCTTCATATCTTGAGAAAAAACTTTTGCTTTCGGAGAGTATTTTTTTCGAAGTCTTTCCCTTACTGCTTTGACCACCTTTTTCGTATGAACACTACGTGGACGGCCAGATCTTTCTCTGTCATAAACCGAGGAAGACTCATTGTAGGTACCTATTAATAGCCCGGTACACAAACATTTGACTAATACCAAGTGTATGTAGAGTTTTAAAAATTGCATTTGGCTTCATACTTACTTTTTTTAATGTAATCACAGCGATTTTCTTCTCTTTATCTTCCCACTCCATTTTAACATCGCAAAGTATAGTACAATGTGTTGGCGCCAAAATGAGAAAACACAATGAATAATCTTATAAAAATGACAGATTCCAAATTTAAATGTTTTTAATTTTTAATTTTTACTTATATTGGTATTATTGCCTTGGTATTTATGGCCAGACCAATTACATATAAAAGCGTGCATAAGCATTCAATATTTTCGTCGTTGGATTTTATGAATTTGTTATTTTGATTTAATTCATGGGCTACATTTTTTTCAATAGCTTCTTTAAAAGTTTCCCATGCAACGGACTAACAATAAATAATTTTTGGTTACATTTTTAAAATAACGTTAAATTTTTAAAAACGATAAAATAAACTTTTAGGATATTTTTTTATTGATGTAATTAATTAACCCCGTATCATTAATAAATTTTATGGGAAAACTATTTTAATCATTTAAAATGACGTTACCACGTTCTGATGAGAAGAAAACAAATCAGTTTTTATACTTACGATGGTGTTATCTTAGAAAATTAAAATTCAAAATTTTCATTGTAGACTTATGACACATTTATATATTATGTTAACAGCATATTTAATAAAAAAGTCTCGTGATACATACTATATCAGAAGTGATATCGGTCTACCTGTACATATGTAAGTTGATGTAGCCTCATAAAATAATTAACAGAAATTGTTAAACAAATTTAAAATATTGTTATGTCGCTTCAAGAACATAATTTAATTTCCAGCAATATTTGTCTTCCATCCAGATAACAACAGCGACATTTTCTACAATAATGATTCGTATAAATTATTTTATAAAATGTTTTAATCATAATAATCACAAATGAGACTAACATGATAATGCTCAAGCTTTATTTGTATTTAGGTTAATATACATATATATATATATATATATATATATATATATATATATATATATATATATATATATATATATATATATATATATATATATCAATAAAATACTTATGTAAGTAGACATTTATATACTTATATTATTTAGTATTTATAGATATCTTATAAAAGAAGATTCAAGTACAAAAATAAAAATAAAATAAAATTAATTCTATATTTTTTGTTATCCTTGTCCCTCATAATTCAGTTTCTTATAAATTACAATTTAGATGATACTAGGTTTCGTCGAGATTAATATATTTTTTTTTTTATCATCATCTGATTTACATTGCAATAAATGTTCAAGTCATGGAAAATCAATTGATATTTATTAATTAGTATCCGGTAATAGATTGAGATCCCCGAGCGGTCACATTCACGAGTTCACAAAATTCCTTCCATTCATAGATCTCTTCTGACCGTATTGTATGTATATCGCTAATGCCTGAAATTATTAAAATTCACACCCTATATTTATATAATATATGGTATTAGAATAAGCATTAATAATTCCTCCAACTTGCTATTAACAAGATGCAAACATTTGCGATTAACAATTTAACTTATTTGTAATTACTATTACTCGTAGTTAAATGTTGTTGTTAAACAAAATATTTGTAAGCAGTTTGTGTGGTTTATTTAAAGAATGAGTTTTATCGCCGAGAGCAGTTGAAAGGTAATTTGTTGTTAGGTGTCACGTTTACAAAATATATTGTTGACTAAAATAAGGAAATGCATGCAACTTGTGAAAGAAAACGCCTGTGATATGATATCAAATATACCTTCATCTATAAATTGTAATAGCGTCTTTGCTAAAATATTAAAAGAATACTATGTTTTTTTTTTTTTTTTGTAAAAATAATTTAATTTAAGTACTGCATTATATATTTGTGTAAAAAATATGTAAACGTTTTGTATTTACAGTTTTATTGAATATTTAAGCCTTTAAGAATAATTTAGAAGCATAATAACACATAAAAGTTGAAGAATATAAATGATATCATAATTGTAGCATTTACATATTTAACAACAAGGTAACTTAACAGTTTGGGTGATTTTATTACAAAATAATTTTAAAAGCGAGGTTAAAATATAAACAAAACTTCTGAAAAAACATTTTACATACAACAAGCAAACAGAAATTTAATGTATATTTAATTTGGAAGAATTTTAAATTTACTGCAAACAAAACTCAATTGCTTTTTTTTAATAACTATTCGGTAGCAATTAAGATTACATTATATAACATAGCTGTTACTGTTGTTATTGGACCATCGATATATTAAAAACTAATCTATATATATAAAACTCTTCCGTTACTGAGTGACTGACTGACAGACAACGCACAGTCGAAACTACTGGTCGTAGACAGCTGAAATTTGGAATGTAGGTTCCTTGGGATATGTAGGGGAGCACTAAGAAAGGATTTTTGGAAATTCAACCCCCAAGGGGGGAAAAGGGGTAAAAACGTTTGTATGAAAAATCTTATTCCTTGGGTTTATAAACTTGAAACTTGGCATGAACACGTACATAGGCAAGTAAATATGTTTGACATTATAAGTTTTTTCAAACTACCCTCCAATCGTGATTTAGGGGGTGCGATTGGGTGACTGATTTATTAACGCACAGCCGAAACCGCTCGGTATAGGAGTCTGAGATTTTGAACAGAGGTTCCTTTAGTAACATAAGTGAGCACTAAGAAGGGATTTTTGAAATGTCAACCCCCAAGGGGGGGAAACGGGATAAACTGAGCCGGGGCTGCGGGAAAGTTCTAACGAGATACCGTGGCCCCGGAACGCAAAGGGCAACTGAAGGAACGAGGTGGGTTTTAGTCAGTAAAAGTCACAATTTTCTTTCAACTCCTAACCGTTGAGGAGTTGTACCTTCCATCATCAGCTCATTCACATGGGATGATGACTATCAGACGCAAATACTTAAACAGACCTATGAAATAGTCAAAAACGTAATTGCCTGTAAATTTGAGGTTTGCCCTTGATTTCCCTGGAATACCATCATCAGATCCTGACTAGGTAACAACGGGACCAACTTGAAAGTATACTCTACCGAACAAAAAAAGAATCACGTAAATCGATCCATAAATCTCGGCGTAATCGGTATGCATAAATAAAACACCCGAATTTTATTTTCTATTAACTATCACGAGTTGTCTCGATGCTCGATAGATGGCGTTGGCATCGAGATAGATCGCGCTATGGTTTCGTTACCGTCATTTAGCTAGGTAGCGTAAAATATTTTAATTTATCGTCATTCCGCTCGCGCGACTCGTACGTCACAGACGTCAGTCCGCTCTCTCGTCAATTATTGTTTTTCACAAAGCAATAATTGATTCGCGATTTCATTCATTTATCATATTCATATATAGGTCGTTTAGTTTGTATTAAAACTACGACTATCATCTTCCCGCCGATAATTGTTTGCCTTTTTTCAAGGTTACAATTATCGACAAACGTATAGTCGGTGATTGTTTAGTTTGTATTAAAACTACAATCACTTGACTTTACTGTTTTCGACCGTTATTACTAACCGTCTTTTTCAAGGCCTTAGTGTAACGGTCGACCTTCGCCTCGGCGGCGACCGCTCGCCGCCACCCGTCGCGCCTCCGCCTCGCGTAGCGTGAGTCCGTTTACCGCGTTCCCGCGCTTTCGTTACTCGCCTCTCGCGGGGAGTTCCCGCGCTTTCGCTCGTTCGTTCGCCGCCAACACCGGTTAGCGGCTCGCGCTTCATCTCCGTGCGGCTGTTTGCAGTGGTTCCGGTAGTTTTGTGTCGGGATTAGTGTTACAGTGTGCTGCGGTTTGTTGTATCCAGCGTTGGGTAAGTTTTTTATACATTTGTTAGTGCTAGGGTGCTAGGCTATATCACCCCTGTTTTCACAAAAACAGGGACTAGTTTAGTGTTTAAAGTGCACACACCCCCCTGCCTGGCAGGGGGGCCCTTTGTCTTATCTCCCGGTCCATTATGGACCCCAATACTAGGGACCCCATGTTAGAGGAACTCCTCCAGTTCCTACGAGCCCGTTTTCCCCACGTTTTGAAGACGTTCGATCGGCAATCGAACGTTTTATCTCCCGATCCCTCCGAGACCGGCTCGGAGAAAATGGACTTGTGTCCTCCGCCCTCTTCCTCCTCCTCGTCCGATGACGATGACGGTTTCGAGACCGTCAAATCGAAATCGGCGAAACGTAAGGCGTCCCCGCCTTCCTCTCCTACTACGCGTAAGCGGGTGCCCTCTGCGCCTGTTACGTCCACCGCTCCCGCCGCGCGCCCTGCGCCGCCGGCGGTGACCGCCTCGGCCTCCGGTTCGATTCCGGTCGCCTCGTCCTCCGCCTCGGCCTCCGGTTCGAACCCGGTCGCCTCGTCCTCCGCCTCTTCAGCGGAGGTCCCCCCTCGTACTAAGGCGCCGCCGCCTTTGTACATTCGCGATAAGTCCGCCTGGGATTCGATCTCCTCGGCGATGACTGATCGCAAATTAAACTTCACCAAGGCCCGCTCGACGGCGCTTGGTATCAAGGTGTCTTGCACCTCATCGTCGGACCACCGGGGTCTGACGAAACTTCTCACCGAGCGTGGTATCGGATACCACACTTTCGCCCTCGAAGACGAGCGCCGCTTAACGGTAGTCGTCCGAGGCATTCCGGTCGCTTTCTCAAGCGACCGCATCCTTGAGGACCTTAAGTCCCAAGGCCTCCCCGTACTTGCGGTTCACCGCATGTACAAGCGGCAGGACAAGTCTCCTTACGAGCTTGTCCTAGTACACCTTGAGCACTCTCCCGAGGGCAAAGAGGTGTTTAATGTTAGGACTATATGCCAGCTATCTGGCATCAAAGTCGAGACCCCGCGCGGTCGCGGCTTCCCAGGGCAGTGTCATCGCTGCCAATCATATGGGCACTCTGCCCGCTTCTGTCACGCCCGTCCTCGGTGCGTGAAGTGTCTTGATGATCACGCGACAGCCGACTGTCCGCGTAAGGTCCCAGTCCCGGAGGTCCCTCCAAGCTGTGTACTGTGCCAGCAAAAGGGACACCCCGCGAGTTATCGCGGGTGCCCCCGAGCGCCGCGCAGGCCGCAGCCGGTGAGGGCTCCCTCCCGCCGCGTTCAACCGCCTTGGGTCCCTCTGGACCCCAATGCGTATCCTGCCCTTAAGGCACGCCCCGTCTCAGCCCCTAAGGCTCCTCAGAACGCGTGGGTCAAACCACCGTCGTTAGTATCCAGGCCCCCTGCTCCGGCGCGGGCGGCCCCCGCCGGTGGCGCGGGCGCGTTTATGGGTGTGGCGGACTCGTCCTTAGGTAGCTCTCTTAGCTACATAACTAGTATCTTGGGAGCGATCAACCCTCCTGAATTACTAGTGCTGTCTCAAAAACTCAAAAATGCTGAACGCGATCCAAATGCGCGTTGCGCGGCGCTCTTAGAGCACGCAGCGCTACTAAACACCATTTATAATCTCCCCGCTATGTCATCTTAAATGGCTAGCAAAAGTAGGGTTAAGCCCCGCTCCCTAAAAATCGCGTCTTTTAACGCGAACGGCCTTCTACGTCAGATTGCTCTGGTGCGCGACTTCGTAGTCGCACATCAGATCGATATTTTGCTTATTCAAGAGACGTTTTTAAAGCCTAGTAATCGCGATCCTAAAATCGCGAATTTCAATATAGTTAGAAATGACAGAACCTCTAAGGGCGGGGGTACTGTTATTTATTACAAACGTTCTCTTCATTGTGTACCGCTCGTTCCTCCACAGTTAGATAATATGGAAGCGTCGGTGTGTCAGGTGAGTATGACTGGCCATCAGTCGGTCGTACTAGCATCCGTATATCTCTCTCCTACTAAAGTATTATTAGAGAGCGACCTTAAGTCGTTACTCAATATGGGAGTCGCCACCATTCTGGCTGGCGACTTCAATGCTAAGCATCACCGCTGGAACTCACTTATTAATAATAGTAGAGGACTTGTACTTGACAAACTGACAGATCCATTACGTCTCAACTTTGAGATTATTGCACCTCTTTACCCAACGCGCTATCCGTTTAGTGATAATAGTAATGACAGACCAGACGTGCTCGACATAGCGCTCTTGAGGAACGTAGCTTTACAGTTGCGCTCTATCGAGACGTTATCAGAGCTAGACTCAGACCATAGACCGGTCCTAATCCAGCTAGGACCCCCTCCACAAGCAGCGCCCTTAGTTAAAAAGATATTAAATTGGAATAAGCTAGAGGAGCTTATACAATTACCAGTCCCGGCGCATCTCGACACAATACCTGGCACTACTAGCTCGGTCGAGGCCGCCAAGTCCCGTTCAATTAATTTTACTAACTATTTAACAGACAATATAGGTAAATCCACGAGAGAGGTCCCGGTGACCTTCGATGGTCGCGGTGCGCTCCCTCCGGATATTAGGTATATGGTAAATAGGAAAAATGCTGCTACCAGAGCCCATGACAGATGCCCGACCGACGATAACAGGCGGAGGTTACGCCGTCTTCAGAGGGAGTTGAGACAAGCTCTCGCTTCCTTTAGAGAACGCGAATGGGACAGGCGGCTTGAGGGACTCGCCCCGACGCACCAGGCTTTCAGGTCGTTGGAGCGAGCCCTTGTACGCGATACTGTCTCAGTAATGCCCCCACTTGTTATCCCTAACAGCGACAAATTAGCCCTCGAAGATAGGGAGAAGGCCGATTGCTTAGCCGATAGCTTGGAGGAGCAATGTACCTTAAGTACAGGGCTGTGCGATGACGCTCACGTCACGCACGTAGATAGTTTTGTCCGTAGCCGTTGCTCTCAACCTCCAGTGGGACCTCCTTTAGAGGACACGGACCTCGGCGAAGTTAGATCGATTATAAAGTCTCTCAAGACTAAGAAATCCCCAGGGCCAGATAGCGTAAGTAACAGGGTTCTTAAAATCCTCCCGCCTCATTTGCTTTGCCTTTTGGTTTCAATATTTAATACTCTACTGTCCGGGTGCTCATTCCCGGATCAGTGGAAGGAGGCCATTGTTATAGGGATCCATAAGCCGGGTAAACCCCGCAATCTCCCTTCTAGTTACCGCCCGATTAGTTTACTTAATACATTAGGCAAATTATATGAGAAAATAGTTCTCATTAGGCTCAATAGGGAAATCGAGAGGTTAAAATTAATTCCAAATGAGCAGTTCGGCTTTCGGGCCAATCACTCGTGTACCCACCTAGTGCACCGCCTAACGGAGCAGATTCTTTCTCATAGGCGTAAATTTAACCGTAACAAAACAGGAGCGCTCTTCTTCGATGTGGCGAAGGCATTTGATAAGGTCTGGCACAACGGGTTGGTGTACAAGCTACTACGACTCGGGGTGTCGGATAGGCTCGTATTTTTAATACGAGACTACCTTTCGAATCGTTCCTTCCGCTACAAAGTAGAGGGGACACTGTCATCCCCCCGCCCCCTCAGGGCGGGAGTCCCCCAGGGCTCCGTCCTCTCGCCCAGCCTATACACGCTCTATACGTGCGATACTCCTAAGCTCGCACCGGGTATCAAATTAGCTTTATTCGCGGACGACACCGCAGTCTTTACCTCCGGTAGGGACCCTCATGCCGTCGCCGCTCGCCTCCAATCCGCGGCCAACACCCTCGGTGATTGGTTTAGGAAATGGAGGATCGAGTTAAACCCACAGAAGAGCACCGCCGTGCTCTTCTGTCGGGTAAGGGTCGACACGGGGGTGCTAAGGAGAGTTAGAATCTTTGACCGACCAATAGACTGGCAAAAAGAAGCCAAATACTTAGGAGTAACGTTCGATAGTAAATTATCTTTCGGCAAACATATCAGAACGGTTAGGAACAGAGCAGCCTTCTTTCTAGGCCGACTCTATCCCCTCGTGTGCAAGCGGAGTAAACTGTCCCTTAGAAATAAGGTCACACTTTACAAAGTTTGTATACGCACCGTCATGTCCTATGCGAGTGTCGCCTTCGCTCACGCCGATCTGAAACCCCTTCAGGTGATTCAGAATAAATTCATGCGCACTGCCACGGGCGCGCCGTGGTATATGCGCAATGCAGACCTCCATAGAGACCTAGGTTTACCTACTATAGCGCAATATTTCAAGGAGCTCTCTCAGAGCTTCTTCGATAGGGCCGAGGTACATCCGAACCCACTGGTGGTTGAAGCGACCACCTACCAGCCTAGAGTCACCCCGTTAGCTTTTAGAAGAAGACCCAAGTCGATTCTAATCGACCCAGATGACCAAATAACGACTGATACTGACAGACGATTAGCTTACACTGTATCACACACCTACACACACCGCCTTCGCCGGCGAAGGCGAGGCCCTAAACGCACGCTGCCTCGGCGTTCTGCCGTCGGGGGGCGTTAGTGTCATTATACCCATCTATCCCATCCTATAAATACGCTGTCTTAAGCCGAGGACGGCCTCTTATAGGCACCCTTAAGGCAGACGTGTCCCCCGGGTCCCTCAGGCCCGGGTTTTTCAAGGACGGGTCTCAGTACTCGCCCACTCCCCCGGTGACGCTGTAATAGCCACTTGGCTAACAGCATAGTCATTACAAAAAAAAAAAAAAAAAAAAAAAAAAAAAAAAAAAAAAAAAAAAAAAAAAAAAAAAAAAAAAAAAAAAATTATCGTGTAATTTTAGCAGCGCCCCTAGCGGACATACGCGAAACTACATATTACACACTACAAATATTTAACGTTTAATTCATTAACTTTTAACTTGACTTATTTAACTTATTTTACTCTCTATTTCAGTTAAGTTTTGATTTGTTGATTAGATTTGATATTTTTGATAGTATATTTAGTGAGTGTTGGATAAGTTTTTTAGTGTGAGTTGATTTTTTAATATATTCTTCATTTTTTATTCATTTGTTTGTTACTTTATTAGTCTTAGTTAATTTCCATAGATATAGTTTTAGTTAAAAAATTTCTAATTAAAATGGTTCAAGAAATTTTGTTTGTTAATGGGAATTATATTCCTCATGCTGTGGTAGATATAGAAAAAGATGGAGCCTGTTTATTTAGAGCTTTATCTTTTTTGATGTTCGGAACTCAAGACAGGGCTAAGGATGTACGTGAACGCATAATCGGCTTTGTTATTGAAAACTGGACGGAATTTTCGATTATGTCGTGTACTGCACTTGGAGATAATTATTCAACGCCAAATGAATATTACAACGACATGATGAAAACCACTACATATGGAAGTTTGTGCGAATTAGAAGCTGCTGGGCGAATATATGAATATGTTTTCGAAGTATTTCGTGATGGCCAGTTTTATGTGAAAACTGGAGTTGAAGGTCTTCCTGTAAAACGTCTTCGCTTTACTGGCGGGCTTTCTGGTGGTCATTTTGACGTTTATGTTCCAGTTTCATCGTTTTCGGCAACAAAGGTCGCAAAAAAAATTACTCAACGAAGGTTAGAAACGCCTTCACCCATTCCCGAAATCATATTTTCGAACAGTGAGTCCGAGACTGAGTCTGAGTCTGAATTAAAACACGATGAACCAATGCCTAAACAAATAAAAAAAGTGAACAAAAAACGTAGGGCTCGATACACGAATAAAACTCGGAAAAATCAGCAAAAAAAGTCAGTTCGAAGTAACCCTGCAGCACATCGGCAAGCGGTTACAGTGTATCAACGAAACTACCCCCAAGTTCATAGGAAAGCACAAGCTGATTACCAATCTTCACACCCCGAAATACACAGGAAAGCACAAGCTGCTTATCGAACTTCACATCCTGACGAACATCGACAGGAAGTTGCAAATTATCAACATACACACTTGGAGGAACGAAGAAATATTCAGTCTCAATATCGTAAAAATATTAAAGCAAAAACATGGCATACAAAATTACTGTCGGGACTGGCGTATAATCCTGAGTTGTCATACGAAGCAGATAAAGATGTATGTATAGGAACTATGGATCATAAATGCCAGTGGTGCAATGCTTTAAAGTGGAAAGAAGAAACTGTTGGAATGTGTTGCAGTGGAGGGAAGGTTTTGCTTGAGGCCTTTGAACTACCTCCAGAGCCACTTTATAGCTTAATAATTATGGATTTTCATCCTGATCACAATCATTTTATGAGTAACATCCGAAAATATAATGGGTGTTTTCAAATGACCTCATTTGGAGCAAAACTGGTCTCAGAAGATGGATTCATGCCGACATTTAAGGTACAAGGCCAGGTTTATCATCTGATTGGAAGTTTACTGCCTATGGATCAACAGAATGCTCGATTTTTGCAAATTTATTTTGTAGGAGAGGACGAAAGGGAAGCAAACTTGAGATGTTCAAATTTTGCAGGTGTAAAGAAAAATTTAGTGAAAGTGCTTCAAAAAATGCTTCATGATGTAAATCCATACATAAAAGACTTAAAAACAGCTATCGAAAAGGTTCCAGCTAATTGTGAAACATTTAAAGTTGTTATTAACGCCGAAAAAAAACCAATAGATGGTCATTTAGGTCGTTATAATGCACCTACGACAAATGAAGTAGCGTTAGTCATTGTTGGGCAAGAATTTGAAAAGCGTGACATTGTCTTAGAAAGCCATAGTAGTGGTTTGCATCGAATCAGCGAAATCCATAGATCTTACGACGCTTTGCAATATCCTTTGCTTTTTTGTCGTGGTGAGGATGGTTACTCTATTCATTTACCCCAGATCGATCCGAAAACTAAAATGGGTCTTAAAAAGACAATTTCTGCCGCAGATTTCTATTCTTACCGAATAATGTCCAGAGACGGTCAAATCAATCATCTCCTTTACTATCGCTCCCTCTTCAGTCGATTTTTGGTTGACGTATATGCTAAGATTGAGACCGAAAGACTCAATTATATACGTCATAATCAGTCTAAACTAAGAGCAGAAAATTATATCCATTTAAAGGATGCCGTAGGTAGGCAAGACGCAGACCCTAATGATCTTGGTCAAATGGTAGTGTTGCCTTCTTCTTTTACAGGTGGACCTCGATACATGCATGAGCGAACCCAAGATGCCATGACCTACGTTCGCCGTTTTGGACGACCGGATCTTTTTATAATATTTACATGTAACCCACAATGGGAAGACATTACAAAACATTTGTTACCAGGTCAAAATTCCCACGACCGTCATGACTTAATCGCTAGAGTGTTCCGTTTAAAAGTTAGAAAAATCATGGACTTACTGACGAAACGTAAAATATTCGGTGAAGTATGCTGTTTTATGTACTCAGTCGAATGGCAAAAGCGTGGCCTTCCACACATTCACATACTACTCTGGCTTAAAAATAGCATAACGACAGATCTCATTGATAAAGTTATTAGTGCCGAAATACCAGATCCAGAAACAGACCCAAAACTGTATGAAATCGTTAAATCTAACATGATGCATGGTCCATGTGGAAGTTTTAATTTCAAGTCACCTTGCATGAAACAAAACAGTTGCAGTAAAAGATTTCCGAAACAACTCATTAAAGAAACTCAAACTGGCGAAGACGGTTACCCACAATACAGGCGTCGTTCTCCAGAAGATGGTGGCTTTACTGTTGACATTAAAGGAGTATGTTTAGATAATCGATGGGTTGTTCCTTACAATGCTGTACTTTCAAGAAGTTTTGGTGCTCATATTAACGTCGAGTACTGTAATTCAGTAAACTCTATTAAATATGTATGCAAATATGTGAATAAAGGGACGGATCAGGCTACTTTCGCCCTTGAAAATAAAAATGACGAGGTGACTACTTACGAAAATGGTAGATATATAAGTAGTTCGGAGGCTGTTTGGCGGATTTTTGGCTTTCCGATTCATGAACATTTTCCTCCAGTTATTCATCTTGCAGTACACTTAGAGAACGGACAGAGAATATACTTTAACCAAGAAAATATTATCGAAAGATTAAATAATCCACCAAATACTACGCTTCTAGCCTTCTTTAAACTTTGTCAAGTAGATATTTTTGCGAAAACTTTGATTTATTCAGATGTACCATCGTATTATACTTGGCATAAAAATAGTCACTTTGAAAGAAGAAAAAGAGGAGCTGACGTACAGGACTGGCCAGATATAAAAAAAGAAAACGCGTTGGGCCGAGTGTATACTGTGCATCCCAATAATGCGGAGTGTTTCTATTTACGTATGCTTCTGCATGAAGTAAAAGGGCCAACTTCATTTGAGGCTCTAAGAACGGTTAACGGTGAAGTACATCCCACTTTTCAATCTGCTTGCAAAGCTTTGGGTTTGCTTGAAGACGACCAGCACTGGTATGCTACCTTACAAGATGCTGCACTTTCTGAATCTCCCTCTAGAATTCGGGATTTGTTTGTAATATTATTAGTGTTTTGTCAAGTGTCAGATCCATTAGGACTTTGGGATAAATTTAAAGATATTTTATCGGAAGATTATAAACATCAAGTCCACAGAAACATAGAGGATGTTGATAACATTTGTAGTGAAGTATACAACAAATGCCTGCAAGTTCTTGAGGAAGCCGTTCTTTCATTAGGTGGGCGTTCACTTAAGGAATATGGGTTGCCACAACCAACCAGGCCACTCGATTTAGGGAACATTATGTTATTAAGAGAGACTAATTACAATACAGATTTTCTAGAGAGATTCGTCAAGGACCATAAAAATACTTTAACAATAGAACAAACGGAAGCATACGATAAAATTATGCATAGTGTTAACACAAATTCAGGACAACTTTTCTTTCTAGACGCGCCAGGTGGCACAGGAAAAACCTTCTTAATAAACTTAATTTTAGCTAAAATTAGAAGCTCAAAACATATTGCTTTGGCTGTCGCCTCATCAGGGATCGCGGCCACATTGCTGGAAGGTGGTCGAACTGCGCATGCATGTTTTAAGTTACCACTCGACTTGACTCGCGTAGAAACACTCTTATGCAGTATTTCAAAACAAAGTCACCTAGCTGAAGTATTAAAAAATACAAAAATTATTATCTGGGATGAAATCACCATGGCACACAAAAGAGGAATTGAGGCTTTGAACAGATCTTTACAAGATATTCGGGGTAATAAAAATTTAATGGGTGGCGTAACCGTGCTGTTTGCTGGAGATTTTAGACAAACCTTACCGGTGGTACCCAAGGGAACTCGTGCTGATGAAGTACAAGCATGCCTTAAAAGATCGATTTTGTGGTCCTCCGTAAAAAGTATAACGTTAACTAAAAACATGAGAGCCTATCTGGGGAGTGATTCGACGGCTGGTATATTTTCAACCAGTCTTCTAAAAATAGGAAATGGTGAACATCCTACCAGGGATGGTATATTTGACATCCCTGAAGATATGTGTACATTAGTATATACCATCGAGGAGCTAATACAACACATTTATCCAGGTATTTCCGACATACAAGACAAGCCTATAGAATGGTTTTGCGAACGAGCTATTTTGACTCCGAAGAACGAACAAGCTGCATTTATTAACGACATACTTTTAAAGTCATTCGACGGAGAAGAAAAGATTTATAAATCCATAGACACACCATGCCATGCAGACGACGCTACAAATTATCCGGTCGAATTCTTAAATTCACTTAAACCAGCTGGTCTTCCATACCATAGGCTTGCACTGCGAAAAGGTACACCGGTAATGTTGCTACGTAATCTGAAACCACCGAAATTGTGTAACGGCACCAGGTTGCAAGTCAAAGCCTTACATAAATATTTAGTTGAGGCCGTTATTTTGACAGGATGTGCCCGAGGAGAAACGGTATTCGTCCCGCGCATTCCTCTAATGCCCAATGACCTTCCATTTGAATTTAAGCGCCTTCAATTTCCTCTAAAAGTTTGCTTTGCGATGACGATAAATAAGTCTCAAGGGCAAACTTTTAAAGTCGCTGGTGTTGATTTAAGAGAAGATTGTTTCTCTCATGGACAACTGTATGTTGCTTGCTCGCGTGTCAGCTCTCCCTCTAACCTGTTCATCCTGGTAAATAATAAAAAAACTAAAAATATTGTTTACAAGGAAATCCTGTAAGGCCTCTTCGTCCTATAAATCCTGTTTTTTTTTTTCTTTTGAGACGATGATTTTGTCTCACTTTACTTTTTCTATATAGATTTGTATGTATACTAATATTATAAAGAGGAACAATCTATTTTTTTATATGTTTGTTTGTTTACACATGTAATCGATAAACTCCGAAACTACTGAATCGATTTCAAACATTCACCATTAGAAAGCTACATCATCCCTGAGTAACACAGGCTATATTTAATTCCAGTTGTAACAAGATTTCAGCCTGTGGAAGAAAAAGCCCTGTCGAGATCATTAAAAAACGCTATATATAACCGAATTACACGTGGGCGAAGCCGCGGGCGGAAAGCTAGTGTAAGTATATAAGTATTGAATGTATTACTTATTTAAGTATATAAATATTATATCTATAGACTAAGTCGATTGAAGTAATTTTATCGACAAATATAAAAAAGTAAAAAATAATGAAAATTTAATATTTATTATGTACTACCTATTATTTATATGTCTATATCTACTAACAGGTTTGAAGTCGGTGTCAAGCCATTTAGTATAGGAATTCAGTTGAATACATTTTCGTAATTATTTATTTTTTTGTTTTTCTTCGTATCGATTCAAGCTAGTAATAATATTAAGATTTAATTGTTCTTTAATAGCTTTATTTACGTATCTTAATTTTTGAAGTAGCCATTTCATAATTCACATGTCCATTTAGTTTAAGAATTCTGTTGAATACATTTTCACAATTTTGGTTTGTTTTTTCACTATTTTTCGTATTGATTGAGCTGCTTATAATAATAACAACATATATTGCTATTTATTATGTTTATTTACGTATCTTCATCATTAAAGTAGGCATTTCATTTGCTCGAATTCCTTTAAGTGGTTAAATATAATTATTTGTTTAAAGCTTGGCACCGACTTCAAACCTATTAGTAAGTAGGACATATAAATAATAGGTAGTATATAATAAATATTAAATCTTAATTATTTATTACTTTTTAGTTTTAAAGTCGGCTTTTTTTTAACGTAGTTATTTTTATTTAATACTTTTTAGTTTATTGCTACATTATCAGTTAGCCATGGGTAGACCTTAAAAATACAGATCTCAAGAAACGGGAACGAATAAAAGTAGTCGTCTCCGTAAGAATGCTCTTCGAAACACAATATCACGTTCTTGTGAGACTAATAAAGATCGTGAAAAACATTGGTTGGCCATGAAGGCATATATGAAATCACGATTACGTCAAAAAACTCTTGATTATTATAATTCTAGACTCGGTAAGATCCACGAGCGTCTTGCAAATAAGCATTTTGAGCAGAGAGCTAATATACTTGGCCTCATTAATGAGCGTTTAGAGAAGGATTCGACTGAGCACAGGGCTTATAGATCAGAAGTGATACAAAACCGTACAGCAATTGAGTCTGCTCAGCAACGTGAGAACCAGCTAGCAGCAGCGCATCAGACTTCATATATCCAAAACAAATATATACCGGCCGAATTGAGAACCTCCTACTTTATGAAGAAGTCGGTTAAAAACGAATGATCGCAGTAAGCCATTGTACCTAGCCGCCATAAAGTACGACCTTAAGGATTTGGCAATAAACTTATTAATTACGTTAACAATTTAATTTGTAAGCTTTTTTAGTTATAGGGGTAGTTGAAGATTTTGAAAGTTACTGAGGGCTAATACAATTTATGAGGGAAAAGATTAATTTATTTTATAAAAGTTTTGGAACCTGAGGCTATGGGAGCGGCAATTCTATATTTTTGAACCTTTTACAACATCGAGATTCTAATGTTCTTATTTAATTTAACTTGTATTATATAAATGATTATTGTTATTGCGTATTTTAATTAATATTTTCAAAGGACGACTCGCATGGTATCGTAATTATTACTTTAACTTCATGTAAATATAAAACCATACTAAATATGAATACTAGTGAGAACTACCCTCAAAGGTTATCTATAAAATTAAACTACAAATGCAATGAATTGCAAGCAAATAGATAATATGTTAAAAAATCCTACTAACCTCTTAAAAGTATTACTAATAACTACATAATATGTTGAACTAAATTCCTCAAGGTACCAAATAAATATAATAACTTAAACGTAATCCGGTCGGCTATATTAAATATAAGAACCATCTCGACGAGCATAGCTTTCGATTAAAATTAATTTGCCACAGACAGATACACAGATACACAGATCGACAAGTCAAACTTATAACGCCCCTCTTTTTTAGTCGGGGGTTAAAAATTATTGTTTTAGATATATTTAATATTTTATCATTAACCCCTATCTTATAAAAAAGAATGTGTGTCCAAATAATTGTTATCAAATTATTAATGTTATTATTTTTAAATTTTTATTTATGGATATGCATTTATCTTTGCCACGTAAATTTTTATATATAAATAGAAATACGGGCTTCAAAATTGAGATAAAATTGTAGTTCCCACTAATACTGTAAGTGCATAGACCTGGTTTTGCAATACCTACAAAACAGACATAAACTATCTTTTTTCGCAAAAAACGTGGTTATAATAGTAAAAAAAAAAAAAAAACTCAAATTGTATCCATTTAAATATAAAATTTCATATTGATCCGAGCAGTAGAAATGGCTCTAATCCCTTTACCACTTATGTTAAAACATGCTCGTTTCTTGAAACGAGCATGTTTTAACATCCAGTTTGCTGTCCAAAGAAACTATTTAACTCAGACGAAGTCGTGGGTAAAAGCTGTTTACTTAATAAGTAAAATACTAAAAAAGTGCTTGTAGAAAGAAAATATTTTAGTAAGTATGAAAAATAGATGTATAACATATACTTGTGTATAGAGATCCTTGTAAACAACATCCACATTATATTTAACTTATCATATATTGTTTAAATAAACTGAATAAATGCAAAAATAAACTCATCTTTTAAATTTTATGACCACTACGATATCCTTACCGTATGATTTATTATTATTATGATTAAAAAAAAAAATAATAATAAGTAATTTTCTACTCACCCTTTACTAAAAATGAAAATGTTTGAATTTAAGGCACCGTTGTACGTACGTTGACGATGGTGTCTATTTTACTAAGTTAATCATTGAGGACTTAGACTATACGATTCGATATCGTAATTTCTTTATTTGTTTTGTTAACTTACTTGAATTTTAATTTCTTCCTTTATTAAACGTTCCCCCGACGCAACGAATTCAATAAGTACATAATAATATTATTTTTATTCTTTTTAGAGGTTTTTTTGTATCAGGGGTTCTTAAAATTTTCATTTTTATTTCTGCTTTTTATAGTTATGTTACTGGTTACTGAAATGTACTAGATGAACCTACAGACACACAAAATTTTCAATTGTTTAAGTATTTCTATTAATCTTTACTAATATTATAAAGAGAAAAGATTTTTTTGTTTGAATTGAATATTATCTTTTAGCATTGGAATCCTAAATTATGATGTACAAAGGTTTAGTTTAGTCTAAATTAGTAACACAATATATATATGTAGATAGGTAGGTTTCATATATACGAATATTGATAGATATAAACATTTAGAGTTAAAATGATTTACAATTACCTACTAAAAACACTATGATGAAGGGATTTTTTTATCACTAGCTGTTGCCCGTGATTCTTTATGACTACGATCATTTGCCATATAAATATAATTTTTACAGTCTATGCGGACGTGAACTATATAATATATATAATACAGTACACAAATTGATTATAATAAACATATCCGGCGGGCATAACATATCAACCATAATCATTGCCAGTGTCTAGATGCGAATTATCAGCAAACAGAGAAGCAAATACATTCGCTTTCTCTGTTGCTGTGTGGGCCAGGGATCCATCCGTTTTCAGCAGAGCAGGCAGTGAGGGTTGTAAGAAGTTCGACTCTATCGCTTTTTCGAGAGACCAGTAAGCTCGACTGCCAGTTGGTCAGAGAGTATTTCGCCATTCTTAGCGATTCGATCGAGAAGGACCTTCCCCAATGCCTTTTTGTAGGACTTGGCAACTTGCTTAAATCTCTCTTCTTCGAACTCACAACCGGAGTTTTGCGGCTTCGAGCATCAGCCCAAATGAGATATGCCGAATGTTTTCGGTTTTGAGCATGACCACATTCGGCATTAAACCATGGGCGAGCTTTGCCACCGATGGGTACGTCAGCAAAAGGAATAAAATACTCCATTGCCTGATGCACCACATCGGTTATAACATCCGCGCAACTCGACGGATCCAAAGAAGAGAAGCAGACCTGCCGCCAAGGATAAGACGCAAAAAAGTGCCGCATCTCATCCCGATCTGCTGACTTGTATTTCCATACTCGCCTAACACCATGAGGTTCGAAAGCTGGTGGGGAATATGTAAACACAGATTTCATCAGACAGTGAGCGGAGGTTCCCAAGGGGGACGTGACCTCTACACGATACCTATCCGGATCGGTTGTCAGCAGAAGGTCCAGGCAATTGGCTGTATGGCCTACCACATCTGGTACCCTTGTCGCTTGCTTCACCAGCTAAAACGCAAAGTTCCACGCTTCCCTTCCAGCAGGGTCAGTCTTCTGGTACGGGAACAGCCAGTCCTGATGACAGGCATTAAAGTCTCCCAGAAAGACGAGCTGCCCTAAAGGGAACTGATGCAGAGCCATATCAGCAGTCTCACCGAGATACTCCAATAATCTAGCCGTCACCGCTGTGCGAACGGTAAACACAGGAATACAGGATTTTTTCGTTTTCTGTGTCTACTAAAACCCATAAAGAAGAAAAAGTGGGGTCTTCAAGGTGACGAAGACGCTAGATGCAGAGGTCGTTCCGCGCGTACACCCAGACTCCGGCATGAGAGCGAAAGTTGTGCTATAACGAGTAACCGGGATAATCCAAGTATGCAGAGCTCAAAGGACGTCGTATCTACGTCTCCGTCAAAAAGATCAAGTGTGGCTGCTCTGTCTCCAGGTGGTTGTGGACAGATAAAAGATTTAAGTGCAAACCCCTGATATTAGTGAAATGCACTTTATATGAGGAGGAGTGCAACGGCTGTGTCATCTTGTTCCTTTTTTTCTAACTTTTTCATATAAAAAATAAATATAAAAGTGAATAGGGATGGGAAATGCAGTTGAACGAGGCGTTACGTATCGACTCCAACGTCGAAGTTGGTTAAGTTATGCCACTGGGAAGCTAGCCTGGAGACTGCGGGGACGCCCGAAACCCCCAGGGATTGCCATCGGGCCTCCTCGTCTTTCGCAGCTGGCAGGGCAGCCTTTCGTGGATGCCTAACCCACTAATTGGGCCCCCAACTATTTGCAGGTGGCTAGCGGAAAGCCGTGGCTTCGGATCCCGCTACCCTCCTCGACAAGACACCCGACAAAACAAATACCAACTTGACGTCCACCGGTTCTTCAACGTACCGCAGCTGTTCAGACCCATTTCCCATACACGGCTTCATCGAGCAACGTGGCGGAACACTACTCCGTCGCTTTTCGGCACGGCTCTGCCCGATGGGTGGTAACTTTGCCGGCGACCCGATGTTATGGTCTACCACCAAGAGCCATATATAATGTATATGTTTTGTTAAACTGGTTTTATTAATAGAAAGACTATATTGTGATGATGAAATTAACAAATTAAAACATACTTCAATACTAAGAATAAAAAAATATTTGTGAGGTTATTTGAAAGATATGTTCTTAATCCAAAAATTGTTTTTTAATATAAGAAATTTCTATATCAAAATTATATTTTTTTAAATCTTATAATTCAATATGCATAAAATATGCATAAAGTTTCGAACAGTAAACAACAGCTTAAAAAATAATTTAAATGAATTAATATTATTACAATTACTTAACATTCAAATTAAAAATACATACAAAATATATTTGTAGGTCAATAGTAACAAAGATGGAGGACACTAACACTACCGTTATTACTGTTAGGAAATTCTCTGGTACCTTAAATGATTTTATGATTTATTTACAGACATTACAAAAAAAGAGGCATGAACAGTGTGGAAAAACTTAATTATAAAGGAAAATTTCATATTTCTTAGGTGTAAAATAAAGGTTTTCGTTAAAATATTTTTTATATCTCAGCAAGGTTTTAAGATAAAATGGAACCACAAAATATTGAGGAGCAAATCCATTGAGACTGATAAGAAAATTCCAAGACACACGCGAAACCACTTCGAGAGTGAAGTGGTGTGACA
Source organism: Napeogenes sylphis (assembly GCA_959347405.1). Lineage (NCBI taxonomy): Eukaryota > Metazoa > Arthropoda > Insecta > Lepidoptera > Nymphalidae > Napeogenes > Napeogenes sylphis. The sequence continues at coordinate 2,016,052 of OY365778.1, read as the reverse complement.
TACCGAAATACTTCGTGACATATAAACTGTAATTTATTGCTAGCTTTTTTTTAAGACTTTTATCTAAGGTAATGTACAAAGAAGGTATTGTATAATCTTTTGGAAGAAATTGATATTGTTATATACGATTTATTTTCGTTATCTAGAAAGATTGTGTCTTTTATTAATAACCATTTATTCTCTCACTTTCAAGATTTGACAAATTTTAAGATAAATAACAAAAAAAAGTTTTTATGCTATTGTTTTATTAAACAGCCATCCCCTCCAATTCAATGAGGGTGGTAGTTCAACTTCGGTAAAGGATTAAAAACTAATGAAAAAAACGGTAAAGGACTGAAAACTAATGAAAAAAATGATGATAGAAATTAATTAACGGTTTAACATTTCAATATTCTTTTGACATTAATGTTCTTATAATAACAGAACTTGTATCTGTTACAACTCTTTATACTTATATTAATAATTAGTTAAGATTTGAATGTACAATTGCTAAAAACAGTAAATTTGTAACAACAAATCTGTTACTATTGTCAAAACATCTCACCAATTATAGTTTTTGATTCGTACTCACATTAATTATTCATAATAAATAATTCAAAAGACAAATAACAGTTTACAATTTTACAATTCCCATTAGGAAGGAAGAGGGGCATGTATACGGGAGTTATTACTATAGCACATTTACAAGATTAATACATTTTGGATCTGGTTTAAATATTTATTAAAATTTGGTTCATATTTTTAACATATTTAGGGTAGGTATAGGTAACATATAGGGTTATTAAAATATTTAGTTAATTACTTGAGATTTATTTGAATTTACTATATTTTTAAATTAAGTTAAAAGTGAGAATAATATTTCGGTATAAAAATCAGCATTCAGTTGAAATTAAAAAATAAGTAAATAAAAGTATTTAATAAACCAAAGATGTTCGTTAACGTAAGTTTCCTTGTAGAAATTACAACACTGAGAAGTCGACTAATGGTTGTAAAAAGAGACAACCCATTAGAGGAACAATGTTCTACTAAAAATATAACAAGTAACAAGGTTATTTAAAACTTCAATTATTCTGGTACTTGTTTATAACATAGTATTTCTTAGTTAATGGTTTTTATATATATGTATATATATATACACTCGGCGTCACAAAAATCGCACCTTTTAAAAAAGCAACTTCAAAATAATTTTACTCAAACTTTGTGAATATGATTGTAGGATATCATTGGAAAGGTAATTCAATTGCCTATTAGAAAATAAAAAACATGTGTATGCATTTTAATTCTTTAATAACAAAAAAATTAAAACATGACAAAGTGACAAAAAATGAAATAATAACATCATAAAAAATTACAAATAAGGCCTTAAAATCTATTGTTTCCACCCCTTGCTGTGATGGTAGCTTCCAGCCGATCCTTCATGGAGCTCACGAGGGTCACCACTCTTGCTTGGGGTATGTTGTCCCATTCGTCTTTCACGGCATCCTGGAGCTCTTATAGAGTGGTGGGAGCAGGATCTCGTGCTCGTACGTGCCTCTTTACATCGTCCCAGAGATGCTCGATCGGGTTCAGGTCTGGACTTCGTGTTGGCCACTGCATAACAGGGATCTCAACCTCTTCCAAATAGTCCCGCACAGCAAACGCAGTGTGGCAACGGGCGTTATCATGCATTAACATGAACCCATCGCCAACAAAACCAGCATACGGAACCACATGGTCTTGTAAGATCTCCGTTATGTACCGCCGAGCATTCAGCGACCGTTCCCCGCGACCACTACCAGTCCGAGAGACGCACACAGGCTCCGTTTTCCCTTCGACGGATATGCCACCCCAGAACATACAGGAACCACCTCGGTATTCGACGGATTCCTCTATGCAAGCCTGGGCAAATCGCTCTCCTCGTCTTCGGTATACTCTTCTGCGTCTGTCGTTGCAGAAAAGACATACTCGTGTCTCATCGGTGAAGAGAACGGCTTTCCACTGTTCACTCGTCCAGTTGACATGCTCCTGGGCAAATCGTAACCGCTCTCTTCGATGCTGCACGGTCAATTTTGGGCCCCTAGCAGGTCTGTGAGCTCTCAATTCCTTTTCTTTCAGTCTTCTTCTAATCGTAGAAACACTCAAAGACATTCTGCAAGCTGATCGGAGCTCTTGTTGCAACTCAACAGCATTGTTGAAGCGGTGCCGCAAGGATGTGGAAACAACGAAGCGGTCGTCTCTTTCTGACGTGCAGCGTTTTCTTCCGGATCCACGTCTTCGAGTATAGCCACCAGTCTCAAGGAACCGTTGGTATATTCGTCGAACTGAGAATCGGCTAAGGTTCAACTGTCGAGCAACGTCAACCTGTCGCAGTCCTGATTGCAATAGCGCAATGATTTGAGCGGCTTTACCAGGGGTTGTATCCATCTTCAGGTACTGTTCTCTTGCGTATGTTGTTCCGGTGTGTTCACTCTGAAGTCTGAGTAGCGACTGACCCATTTTTTACCTTTACATGAGCTTTTATACCCTTATAAGGTAGCACAAGTAGTGCTCCTTAAGTGAGCATTTTTTTAAACATTTTTTTGATTGGTCCCTGGTTAGAAATGGTAATTGTTTTTTTCATGATACAGGTAATTAATATAAAGGTATTGAAGTGCACTTTAGAATGATATATTTTTTTCATACGTAGTACTTATGTGCTAGATTCTAGGAGCGATTTACTGAAAAAAACATAGAGGTGCGATTTTTGTGACGCCGAGTTTATATTCCTATATATATATATGTAGCTTTGTATTTATTTTGAGTATTTAAGAAAAAATCAGACTTTCAGCCTCAGGGTATGAGTTAGAATAACTTAAAAATTGCTAAACCTGATATTTATAGAAACTAATTTTTATAATTTTAGCCTTATATATATATATATATATATATATATATATATATATATATATATATATATATATATATATATATATATATATATATATATATGTATTATATATATATTCCTATATATATATATTCGAAATGTCCTACTACAATAAAATAATAGTGAAATGGTTGACGAGTTGACGTGGCATGTCAGTAGTCACAATGATGTATAGTTTTAGGTACAACAACTTTCTTAGGTATAACTTTAGACAGAGAGCTCCAGTGGAACCCCCATCTCTCGACACTAGCAAGCAAACTCAGCTCAGCCGTCTTAGCAATTAAAAAAGTAAGACAATAGGGAATATTCATGTTTTTTTTTGACGTTAATTAATCATTTAACTCTCTATATCGTTGAAAAAAATAAAAATAGACTTGAAAAGATTCTAGTTTTTTTTCAAAGTGAAAATTAAAACATTGAGTAAATTTGAGACGTTTAAACGCTGTCATTTTGCGCGCTCTTTGCGTGGCTTCAAATGAACCATCCAGTGAATGTTTACTATGAACTTTTAAGGTACTTCATACATATTTTAAGTTTTAATTGCTTTACAAGTCATAGAAGAAGATAAAAATCATCTTACAAATATTGTATAATACCGGAGTGCAAAAATAGTATTACAAAAACACCGGACAAAGTGTTTTTTGTATTCCAAGAGATGCGAAAATACAAAAACAATGGTGTATGGTAATTAAAAGGGATAATATATGTTCTAAATCGTGTTTATATTTTTGTGAAGATCAATTTAGGTAACGTAAGTATACTTTATATATAATAAATTTAATTTAATAGTTTAAATTTATAGTAAGTATTGAACATTAGAAAATTTGAGTGGAAAATTTACCTAACCTAGCTTACAAAAGTTCAGTATAACTTTCTATAAAAACCGGATTCTTTTTTGGTTTTACGAAATTTTTATGTTTGTCGGTTTATTTCAGGTTAAGGAAGATACAGCCAATTGTATTGAATATAATATGTATAACGAAACAATCAAACAAAAAGAAAAATGTATATTTTTGTGGCAAAAACACCAGCTGAGAGAATATTCTTATGAATGTACATAGTCAAAAGGCAAAGATTGACCTCGGTTAATGAAGCCTTTTTAGAATTAGTTATCAAAAGTAGTGTTTAAAAAATGGTGACCTTCACAAAGAAGTGATATACATACTAAGTAAGTCCTAGTACTGCTCATACAAGTGTCTGTGATATTAATCAGCTAGGACTCAGTACTTCTCCTATTGAATGTGATGATCATAAGGCAAAGCCTTGCTTTTCGCATATTGAAGATAAATTACCAAGTGACTAAGCTGTGCAAGTTAATATTAAACTGAAGTATGGAAGTAAAGGTGTCAATGTAAATATACCTGCTGAAAAACAAAATGTAGCATTGCCACCATTTCCTCATTCAACACACAATATTGGTACTTTACCAGTAAAAGTATCTGTTTTAAAAAGAAAATTGTTTACTGAAAACACAGCTGATAATACTTCTATATCATTTTATATTTATCTGCTGATTATCAACCTAGTTACTTATCTGAGTCAAGTGAAGTGGAAAATGATTCAGAGGAAGAAACATTTAAAAATTTTATGTGTAGTAGCATGCTAACTGCTGTTGAAAAAGAGTTTGTAGGTATTTGTTTTGTAAGAGTTGTTTGAGTATTGAGAAAATGTTTTTAGGATTACCTAAACAATCGTATCATTTAATAAAACCTTTAAGCACGAAACTATAGGTTTAAATTATTTCTTTTTCTCAGTAACACTGATGCCACAGTATGAACTTCGACGCCGATAATTTGAATGGTGTGTCAAATGACGTCACATTTCCTTTCGACCAATGCAATGGTGCCGCGTTTTGGAAGTTTGAATTTCGCTACCTTAATTTACACTTTTTATAAATTATTTTATGGCCTTAAATGATTAGTAAATAAGAAATTAAAAATATTTTTATTATAATAAGATGAAAATAAGTATCAAAAAAAAAATATTGGAGACCATTTTAAATTTTATGCATATTGCATATGCATATTAACAGGCGTTAATATGGCTCGACTCGTTTATTTTAGTTATTTTCACAGTATATTGTCTTACGGGAATTTAACTATGGTTCAGCGCTGCCGAAAATAATTCTATATTTATTTTACAAAAACGAGCTATACGGGCTATTTGTAACTTAAAAGCTAGAGACTCCCTAAGAGACCCTCAACACATTTTTAATAACTTACTATGTATACGCAAAAATTTAAATGACTAATAAAACAGCGACAGACATCCGATCAATACAAGAAATAAAAATAGGCTCGTAACCCCTAAATTTAGACTTCAAAAATATATAAATACTTAATGGGCTTGAGTGTACGCATATATAATAAAGTTCCACAAGATATTTTAGATCTTGCTTTTCTTGGTCCTAAATCTAAAATTAAAGGTATATTATTAAATAAATCTTACTATAACAATCCAGAGTATTTGGTTGCTCGAAATGTGTGGAACTTGGGTCATTGACTGATTTGCAGGGTTAATGTTATAATGTTTAAGTCAAACATTGTTAAATTACATTTAAAAAGAGCAACTATCGAGTTTCTGGCCAGATTTTCTCAGCAGAACAGCATTCCGAGCTGGTGTTAGCTTACTCACAGACTGACTATACTGACCAATTTAATGTAATTGACGATTCAAAAGTGCATGTAAATGCCTACTTGAATAAAGATATTTTGAATTTAAAAGAAAAGTATGTTGGTCACATACCTACAAATACTTGAAAAGTAAAATATACTCGTATTTGAAAAAATAAGTTCGTTTATCTTAGAATTAAAAATAGAGTGATATTGATAGTGTTTTAGTTTAGTTTAAGATTTTTGTAAAAAAATCTTATCTTTATGAATTTATTGAACAACAAATGAATGTTTGTGAATAAATAATTAATACACGTATATATTTAATACTCCTCTAAAGTATGAATAAATCTTAACAGTTTTGAATTTCAAATCAAATTTTCTATATCAATTGTGTATTGTTCTATAGAAATGTCCGTACATACACATTGTTGTAACTCGTCTTCTCTAAGGTCAATTTTAAAAGAGCCGTGATTTGTTATTCCAAAAATGCATTCAGAGAGGTGCCGGTAAGATCTACGTCCTGACTAATAGAGTTTTCGATGTCATGAAAGTCAGTTTAAGTTGGCTAAATAAATAAGTTATTGACTTAGTTTAAGAATTCGAACTAAATGTCTTTGGTTATTTTTTTGGACACCATTCTTTAACTAGAATAACAACAATCGGCTAAATCCAATGGGCTAAATGGTAGTTCGTGGTAGAAGGTACCTTCTAAGCCGCACTGGTGAGGAACGTTATGCAGGCAGGTGATAGGGATAGATACTTGAAGAATATACCAATCTTTTTATATTTGTGTAATCAAAGCAAAACCGTCCTCGAACTACGTTGTCAATTAAATGGTTACTTATTATAATTCATTCAAATTTTTTGAATAAAAGTAATATAAAAGTAGGTAATGGAAAAATATTCAAGAAAATTAATACGCATGCAATAAAAATCACCATTTTCATTCTCCTGCCCTAAAACAGCCAACAATATATAATAAAAACAATATCTCTAAATAAATCTATTGTTAGATAGAAAAAACCAACAACGCGGTAATATTTGCTACCAATAAAATAAATTTGAAACTGTCAATTTGAGAGCACAGGTTTATTTTTATTTTTGAGGCTCTTGTATAACAAAAAACACAGATAAATTCAGTATGCAAAAATAAAGCCACAAAAAGGTAATGCTTATATATCAAAAACAAGAAGTTTCAAAATCATAACAGCCCTAAGTAATAATATAATAGCAATATGAGGAGCATGTGACTGGATTACATCGTAACCAGATTATTACATGAAGTTATTACTTTTTCTTATTGTTTTGAAAAAATATCTTTCAAATATTTCTTTCAGTAAATCTCAATATCTCTTCCCCCCCGGACTGCGACAAGCGCTAATGTGTTTAAAACCGTAATTAATTTTTATTTAAATAATTTAACTTAGTTAAATTAATCTGTGTTATAAAATAGGAAAACATAAATGTGAAGGAGTATTGTGTTAATAGAGTGAAAGTGATAGATAATTTTTATTGCATTTTCTATCACACGTCCAGTGAGTGAAAGAGATACAAAGCTACGCACAAAAACTAGTCGTCTCATTCACTCTGTATTGTGAGCGCCCGCAAACTCTTTTGTTTTATAGCAGCCTGGTACTATGAGTCGCGCAATTGATATGTCATTTCGCGAAGTTGATGGTGTCTTGGACGCTAAAACTTCTCAGTTGGAAACGACGCCGATAAACTACGTCACTACACACTACACACTATGTTACTACTGAGGATCTACGTAACTTTAAGGAGGATATTATGAATATGATGAAGTCCTTGGGAGATGGTCAAAAAAACGAGCTGCAGTCCATTAAACCAACTCTTTTTTTTTTTTTTATACAAAACTAGGTTAATGCTTGACTACATTCCACCTGATGGTAAGTGAAATGTAGTCATTGGTGGTAACGCGCATTAACTTAGCAGCCTATTCACTCTCCTCTTGAAGACACCCACATTATATTTGGCCGGAAATACCGACGCAGGCAGATTGTTCCAGTCCTTCGCTGTACGCACTAAAAAAAACGAAGCATAGCGCTTCGGTCGGACAGGTGGAATGTCCACAAAGTAGGGATGGATACCTGCCGTGCGACGGAACGTCCGGTAATGGAACGGGAATGGGGGAATTAATTCGTGTAATTCCTGCGCACACTCAGCAAAATGTATCCTATAAAATACTGAGAGGCTAGCAATTCTACGCCTATGTGGAGTTTGGCGTCAACCAATTTAGGGTCGCCAATAAGCCTCTTTGCTCGTCTCTCAATTGAGTCCAGAACCGCAAGATGAGTCTTTGCGGCACCAGCAAATATGTAGCCACAGTACTCTACACACGACCGGATCTGTGCTTTGTATAATACAAGAAGCTGTCCCGGTGTAAAGTACTGTCGCACCTTCGCAAGTACGGCAAGCTTTCCTGCAGCTGCTCTTGCTCTGTACTCAATGTACCCACCAAAGTTGAGGTTCGAGGAGATCTCTAGGCCTAACAACTGAAGCCAGTCACTGTATTCCAAGGATACATTCTGGAAAGTAGGAGCCAAGGTGAAAGGGCTCCTTTTGGCGGTGAACAAACATGTCTGCGTTTTGGTGGCGTTTAATTTGACAAGATTGGCATTGCCCCATGCGGAGACTGCCTGAAGTTTGTCATTCAAACGTTGCACCATGGCTTCTCTTTCAGATTGTACTTCATCTCTACTAGCCCGAGAACTTGGCAGATATCTTTCTACAACTGTGCTGTCGTCTGCATACCCATAGATACCGGGCTTCAGCAGATCGTTAATGTGCAGCAGAAAAAGAGTTGCAGAACGAACGGACCCCTGAGATACCCCGGCATTTATTGTCAAGGGTTCCGAATAACACCCGTCAACAACTACACGGAGAGATCTCTGGCTCAGAAAATCCGTTATCCAGCCAATCAGACCAGGAGATATACCGTACGCTGAAAGCTTGCTTAAAAGGCTCTCATGCCAGACCCTGTCAAAAGCCTTCGAGACGTCCAGAGAGACAGCGACAGCTTCTCCGTTCCTCTCGATGGCCTCGCCTAAAATGTGTGTAGCGTACGCTAGAAGGTCCCCAGTGGACCTATTTCGGCGAAACCCGTACTGTCGGTCGCTGAGGAGATCGTTACCTTCCACGTACGCTAGAAGCCGCGAGTTCAATACACGCTCCATAATCTTGCAGAGTATGGAGGTGATTGAAATTGGCCTATAATCTAAACGACACAATGTTCTCCATACCTCTTTGTTCGTGTTGCGGATTTCAGGCATCGAAATGCGCAGTGAGGAAGATGTTCTGGAGAAGCATTGCCAGTGTCTAGATGCGAATTCTCAGCAAACAGAGAAGCAAATACATTCGCTTTCTCTGTTGCTGTGTGGGCCAGGGATCCATCCGGCTTCAGCAGAGCAGGCAGTGAGGGTTGGCAGAAATTCGACTCGATCGCTTTCGCAAGAGACCAGAAAGCTCGACTGCCAGTTGGTCTGACAGAGAGCTTTTCGCCATTCTTAGCGATTCGATCGAGACGAGCCTTCCGCAATGCCTTTTTGTAGGACTTGGCAGCTTGGTTAAAGTCACTCTTCTTCAAACTTACATCCGGAGTTTTGCGGGTTCGAGCATCAGCCCAAATGAGATATGCCGAATGTTTTCGGTCTTGAGCATGACCACATTCGGCATTAAACCATGGGCGAGCTTTGCCACCGATGGGTACGTCAGCAAAAGGAATAAAATACTCCATTGCCTGATGCACCACATCGGTTATAGCATCCGCGCAACTCGACGGATCCAAAGAAGAGAAGCAGACCTGCCGCCAAGGATAAGACGCAAAAAAGTGCCGCATCTCAACCCAATCTGCTGACTTGTATTTCCATACTCGCCTAACACCATGTGGTTCGAAAGCTGGTGGGGAATATTGAAATACAGATTTCACCAGACAGTGATCGGAGGTTCCCAAGGGGGACGTGACCTCTACACGATACCTGTCTGGATCGTCCGCTCGATCCGCCCCAACTAGTCAACGTAGAAGCGTCATTATGTCAGGTGGGTATGTCCGGCCATCAGTCGATCGTACTAGCATCCGTCTATCTTTCTCCCAATAAAGCCTTACTTGAGAGGGACCTTAAGTCCTTACTCCAATTAGGTAACGCAACCATTCTGGCCGGCGACCTAAACAAGTCGAAAGAAAAGAAAGAAAGAAAGAAAGACGACAGCATAGGAAAGTCCTCGAGGGAGGTCCGAGTGAACTTCGAGGGTTACCGAGCACTCCCTCCGGACATTAGACTTCTCATCACCCGTAAAAACGCCGCGATTAGAGCCCATGACCGATACCCGACAGATGACAACCGACGGAGGCTGCGCCGTCTCCAGAGGGAGTCGAGACAAGCTCTCGACGACTTCAGAGATAGCGGCTGGGATAGGACGCTTGCGACGCTCTCTCCAACACACCAGGCATTCTGGCGGTTGCAGAGAGCGTTGAAGGCGGACACTGTCTCAGATATGCCTCCCTTGGTTGGACCTAACTCCGCCATTGCGTTTGACGACCCTGACAACGCTGAGTGCTTAGCCGACAGTCTAGAGAGCCAGTGCCGTCTGTCTGCTCAATCGTTTGATCGCGATCATGTCGAAATAGTCGACAAATCGGTCAATATAATGTGTTCTCAGCCACCGGCCGGTCCGCCAATCAAGGAAACGAACCTAGACGAGGTGACGTCCATAGTTAGGGCGCTTCACGTCAAGAAATCACCAGGTCCCGATAGGATCACTAACAAAGTGATAAAGCTTCTTCCGCCTCCTTTAATTTACCTATTGGTTACCATTTTTAACGCTCTACTGGCCGGTTGCTCGTTTTCGGCCCAGTGGAAACAGGCCATAGTGATAGGGTTCCATAAGCCGGGCAAACCCCGGCATCTGCCTAGTAGTTACCGTCCCATTAGCCTTCTTAGTTCCTTAGGGAAAGTATATGAGAGAATCATCCTCTGTAGACTTAGATCGGAAGTCGAGAGACTCAAAATCATCCCAAATGAGCAGTTCGGCTTTAGAGCCAACCATTCATGTTCCCAACAGGTGCAACGCCTCACGGAGCACGTACTGATAGGGGCCACTGTGAGGGCCAAGAAGCATAGGACAGGAGCGCTCTTCCTCGATGTAGCTAAGGCGTTCGACAGGGTCTGGCACAATGGACTGGTGTACAAGCTATACCAGTTCAAGGTGTCGGACAGACTCGTACTCATCATACGGGACTACCTGTCGAATCGCTCCTTTCGCTACAGAGTGGAAGGCGTTTTGTCAACCCCCCGCCCCATCAGGGCGGGTGTCCCCCAGGGTTCAGTTCTCTCGCCCATCCTCTACTCCATCTACGCTAGCGATATTCCTAGGCCGCGATATAAAGTGCACCTTGCCATGTACGCGGACGATACCGCGCTTTACACGTCCTCTAAGGATCACTGGGAGATATACCAACGTCTCCAATCCGCAGTCGACTCCCTCGAAAGTTGGCTGCGGAAATGGCGGATCGAGGTAAACCCTGAGAAGAGCGTTTCGGTGCTCTTCGAACGGGGCCCCCCAAGGATCCTCCCGCGAATCAAACTCTTTGATAGACCGATACCTTGGAAAGACGAGGCAAAATACCTAGGAGTAACGTTAGATAGAAAGTTAGTTTTCACTGCGCATATTAGGACCGTTCGTAGCAGAGCGGCCTACATATTAGGTCGTTTATATCCGCTGTTAGGCAAGCGGAGTAAAATGTCCCTTCGCAATGAGGTGACACTTTACAAAGCTTGCATACGTTCCGTCATGTCCTATGCGAGTCCCGCTTTTGCGCACGCTAATCTGAAACCCCTTCAGGTGATTCAGAACAGGTTTACACGGATTGCAACCGGGGCGCCGTGGTTCGTACGCAACATCGATCTCCATAGAGATTTAGACCTTCCGACCATCGCTCAGTACTTCAAGGGGCTTTCCCAAAAGTACTTTGAACGTGCTGAGCGACACCCAAACCCACTGGTGGCTGACGCCGCAGAATATAGACCACGTAAGACTACTTTAGTCAGAAAAAGAAGACCCAAGTCGGTACTCGTTGACCCCGACGACGCGTTCACAGTAGGTAATAACGTGTACGCGTAGGCATAATTGAAACCACACAACATACAGACACACACCGTCTATACCGGTATAGACGAGGTCCCAACTGAGTAAGTGCTCCGTTGCTCAGGCGTTCTGCCGTCGGAGGACGCTAGTGTCCAAATGTCCTTAGCTTCCCTCCTGACTAACGACGCCCCGAGCCGAGGTCCGTGTCTTAATCTGAGACGCCCTCGGGACGTCGTTCCCCATGGGGGCCCATCTGGCCCCCCCTTGTTAAGGGTGGGTCTTCAGACCCACCCGCTCCCCCGGTGACGCTGTAATAGCCAACAGGGCTAACAGTATAGACAAACAAAAAAAAAAAAAAAAAAATGTCCGGATCAGTTGTCAGCAAAAGGTCCAGGCAGTTGGCTGTATGGCCTACCACATCTGGTACCCTTGTTGCTTGCCTCACCAGCTGAAAGAGGTCCAAGGACAACGCAAAGTTCCGCGCTTCTCTTCCAGTATGGTCGGTTTTCTAGTACGGGAACAGCCAGTCCTGATGACAGGCATTAAAGTCCCCCAGAAAGACGAGCTGCGCCGAAGGGTACTGATACAGAGCCATATCTGCAGCCTCACTGAAATATTCAAATAAACGAGTTGTCTCCTGGTCACCGCTGTGCGAACGGTAGACACAGGAATACAGGATGTTTTGTTTCCTGTGTCCACTAAAACCCATAAGGAAGAAAAAGTGGGGTCTTCAAGGTGACGGAGACGCTGAATACAGAGGTCGTTCCGCGCGTACACACTGACTCCGGCCCGTGAGCGAAAGTTGTGCTCTATCGAGTAACCGGAATAATCCAAGAATGCAGCGCTCAAAGGACATTGTATCTGCGTCTCCGTCAAAAGGAGCAAGTGCGGCTGCTCTGTCTCCAGGTGGTGGTGGACAGCTAAGAGATTTGAGTGCAAACCCCTTATATTAGTGAGGTGCACTTTATATGAGGAGGAGTGCAACCGCTGCTTTAACTTGTTCCCTTTTTTAAACTTTTTCATAAAAAAAATAAATATAAAAGTGAATAGGGATGGAAAATGGCAGTTGAACGGGGCGGTACATATCGAACCCGACGTCGAAATTGGTGATGTCTTGCCACTGGGAGGCTAGTCTGGAGACTGCGGGGACGCCCGAACCCCCCAGGGATCGCCATCGGGCCTCCTCGTCTGGTCGCCAACCAGCAGGGAGCCACCCTGGGATTTTTCGCAGCTAGCGGGGCAGCCTTTCGTGGGTGGCTAACCCACGAATTGGGCCCTCAACTGTCTGCGGGCGGCCTAAACGAAGGACTTACCCGTAAAGTCGAACAAATGGAGATAAGAGCTAGAGAAGATAGAGAAAACATTCATCATTTTATTGGAGGAAAAAATTTAAACCCTGCAAATGGGCTACCGTAAGCCTAACTTTGAAATTAAAAACGTTCCGCGTAAAAACAACGAATCGAAAGAGGAACTAATTAACATGGCCTTATCTTTATCCACTTCAATCGGAGGTAAATTAGTCAAGAACGATATAAAAGACATATACCGAGTACGTGGAAAAAAAAATTCACAAAACCGGCCAATAGTTGTTGAAACTGGATCGACTCTGCTAAAGACAGATATCCTCAAACTGTGCAAAGCATTTAACACAACAACTAAATCAAAGTTCTGTACTAAACATCTGGGACTCCGTACTAATGAGCAAATACCCATTTTTGTCTCAGAACAACTTACAACAAAAGCATCCCGTCTTCACTTTCGTGCAAGAGACCTCGCCAAGTCAAAACAATACAAGTTCTGTTGGACTTCGTATGGCCGTGTTTATGTCCGAGAGACTGAAAATTCGCCGATTATAACAATAAAGTCAGAAGCCCAGGTAGACCACTTAATTAATAAAAAATGACTAGTTTGTATGTACTACATTGTCTACATATACTTAGACTTACCAATTCTATTAGAATTTAAATTTGTTTTCAATATTTTTATTATTTATCTTTTATTATTAGTTGTTTTAAGAAAATTGCCAATATTCTCGTCCATACTAAACATTAACCTGTTTTTTAAAATAATAAGAATTACTTACTCTCTTAGAAATTTATACAAACATATGACAAGCTTACATTTCTATTTCAACACGTATATGCTTGCGTCTAAAAAAAGTTACTGTGTGTTTTTATTTGAATTTGTGAGATTGCAGATATTATCAATCATTGCTATCATTATTGTTTTTAATCTAGTGTTAAAAGTATTATTTAAAACTTATACCCAAATGGAGACTATTTTTATATTATTTAAAGTAAAGACGCGTCTTGTATCAGGAAATACCTATTTTATTATATCTTCACATACAAATGTAATGTTTCAATCATATTTGAGAATTCGTAAATGCGTTGATCTCAAGAGCATTTTTATTCTTTTTTTATTAGTATCATATACGATATCTACCATGATCTTGTTAGAGCACCTTTCTTGCTACATTAGTAAACACTTTTTTAATAAACCAATATCTTATAGATTTTATACACTATTTTCGCAAACAACACACTATTTTTACAACCGCGTATTTTATAAATACAAAAATGGATAACACTTTAATTACTGGTCAAGAGTTAGATGGTATAGAAATAGCTCAGTCATGTCACAGCGATATTGAGAATATTAATAATCTTATAAAATTGAATAATAATAATTTTACAGTAATAAACCAAAATATTACCAGTGTTTATTGTAATTTTGATGATTTTATAGTCACACTTGCAAATTTGAAATTTACGCCGGAGGTTGTCGTTTTGACACAATGCTGGCTTCGTAAAGACCGATCTATTCCAATCTTACCTAATTACACATCACATTGTACAACTCGATATTTTAATCAAAACGACGGTGTTATCACCTATTTTAAGAATAACCTTATTGCAAATATTACCGAAATCAACCTGAACTTAGCCTCTTGTCTTCAGATAGATACTGAAAATATTATTATTTTATCTATTTATCGATTCATTTGTCAAAATTAAGAACATGTAAAACTATAATGTTAACTGGTGATATTAATATTAATACGCTCCATAAGGAAAATGAACCAAGCCACGAGCGAAAAAACCGCCTCAACTATTTGGAAATGTTATCATCTCATAATATGATGATGGGACATAATTTACCTACAAGATAAGGCAGCTGCCTCGATCATGTAGTACTTAAAATGGACAAACGCAGATTGTCTGCTCAGGTTGCAGTTATTAATACTTCTATTACAGATCACCCGATGACCTTCTTATGTCTTACTAAACAAAAACATAAATCTAAATGCAATAAAACAAAAGTAATTACAGATTTTAATCAAGCATTAACATTTTTAAAGAATAAAAATCTGTTTGAATTATTAAGTATTGATGAGACTCAAATAGTTACTGAATTGTTATTAAACAAAATAAAACAATCTTTGGAAGAAAACACGTATGAGAAAAACATATCGAAACCACAACGGGTTATCAAACCATGGATAAGCCCGGGGATTCTGCGTTGTATAAAAAACAGAAATAATATGCAGTAAAACTACGTTTTAATCCGGACGATGAAATTTTAAAATTGACGTTCCGAAGGTACCGTAACTTCTGTAACAATTTAATAAAGAAATTAAAACGCAAATACGAACGGAATTTACTACGGATCTCAAGTAAAACACCCAAAAGTCTATGGAACACTATAAAAAATATTACATACATGAATAAAACCAGAGACGATTACATGAAATTACTTCAACTTAAAACCTCTCCGATTGAATCTGCTAATCATTATTTTATTGTGTCTTAGTTATTACATTTGTTCTTTATTAATATGTTGTGTAATTTTGGAATATTGTGAGAGCAAATAAACTTATTAAACTTATTATTATTATTATTATAATCATATTAACAACTATTTTGCTAATATAGGATCGAACCTTGCTGATGCTATTACTCAAAGTAGCTCTGTACAACCTAAGCCCAATACATTATTTCCGCAGACTTCATCATTTGTCCTACTTGACACAGACTATGAAGAAGTGCATTCGATTCTAATGAGTCTTAAATCAGAAAGTGCTTCTGGATGGGATAATATCACTGCCAATTTTATAAAATTAGCTAAATGTGAATTAGTTCCGGTACTTACTCACTTAGCTAACCTTTGCTTCAGTAAAGGGGTGTTTCCGTCACTTTTGAAACGCTCAATTATAACACCAGTATTTAAAGGTGGAGACAGAGAAGATGTTAGTTGTTACAGACCTATTTCCGTTTTATCATCTATATCAAAAATATTGGAAAAGCTTATAAATAACAGACTCATAAACTATCTTAATAAATTTTAAATTTTGTCAGATTCACAATATGGATTCCGAAGGGGTAGGAGTACACAAGATGCGGTCATGGCTATTACTTCTAAAATCAGAAATCAGGTAGACGATAGAGGGAAATGTTTGGCCGTATTTTTGGCTTTAAAAAAAGCATTTGACACTGTTTCTGTAACCATATTAGTAAACAAACTGGAAAATATTGGAATAAGGGGTACACCTTTAAATTTATTCAGTGATTATCTGAGCGACAGAAGGCAAAGAGTTAGATTAGGAAAAACTGTCAGTGACGACACTAATGTGAGTTATGGCGTCCCGCTAGGATCTGTGTTAGGACCTACGTTATTTTTAGTGTATATTAATGAGTTGTGCAATATAAAAATGAATAATACCGATATATTTTCGTACGCAGACGATACCACTGTAGTTTTTACTGGCAACTCTTGGGACAATGTAAAGAGTGAAGCTGAAAAAGGACTTTCTCAAATAGCATACTGGTTGAAATCAAATTTGCTTACACTGAACACAACAAAAACTAATTTTATATGTTTTACCATCTATAATAATACTCAACCAGATAGCTCATATGACATCAAAATTCACGACTGTCACAACATAACTTCTTTAAAATGTTCATGTCCTTCAATCACCAAAGTTAGTTTGACAAAATATCTGGGGGTTCTGATAGATCAGAGACTTTCCTGGCATTTACAAATACAGGCAATCGCAACAAGAATGAGAAAATTAATATGGTTATTCAAAACACTTAGGCATGTTACAGATAAAGCGCTACTTAATAAAATGTATATCTCATTGGCACAATCCTTAATAATATATTGTATTTCTGTATGGGGTGGAGCACATAAAACAAATTACTTAGAAGCTGAAAGGGCGCAATGACTTTTAATCAAAGTCATGTACTTCAAAAGACGCGGTTTTAGTACTAGTGACCTATACGAAATATCAAATCTGTTATCAGTAAGAAAACTTTATATTCTAAATGTAATACTAAAAAAACATATGTCAATTGAATTTTAATCGAAATATATAAACAAAAGAAGAAATTACCTTGTTTATATAAATAAAGAATGAAAAATAAACCGATACGGGCAGGGATTCGAACCCGCGACTACTGGGAAACCGTCCCGTCGCTCTACCAACTGAGCTACCGTATCGCTGTCCGTCTCGGTGAATTAAGCATTCTATATGTGATCGTCTTTATCGGGACGGTGGTGACATCTATTAGGTTTCTTTTCGAAAATCCTAACCAATGTTTCTAACTTTGCAGTATAGATAAACATTGAAAAGATGCCACTACCGAAATTAATGTTTGAAAATATCTTTAAACATGTATAGCCATGTTAAGCTTATTTAAATTTATATAAATAAAGAATGAAAAATAAACCGATACGGGCAGGGATTCGAACCCGCGACTACTGGGAAACCGTCCCGTCGCTCTACCAACTGAGCTACCGTATCGCTGTCCGTCTCGGTGAATTAAGCATTCTATATGTGATCGTCTTTATCGGGACGGTGGTGACATCTATTAGGTTTCTTTTCGAAAATCCTAACCAATGTTTCTAACTTTGCAGTATAGATAAACATTGAAAAGATGCCACTACCGAAATTAATGTTTGAAAATATCTTTAAACATGTATAGCCATGTTAAGCTTATTTCCCGATAAAGACGATCACATATAGAATGCTTAATTCACCGAGACGGACAGCGATACGGTGGCTCAGTTGGTAGAGCGACGGGACGGTTTCCCAGTAGTCGCGGGTTCGAATCCCTGCCCGTATCGGTTTATTTTTCATTCTTTATTTATATAAATTTAAATAAGCTTAACATGGCTATACATGTTTAAAGATATTTTCAAACATTAATTTCGGTAGTGGCATCTTTTCAATGTTTATCTATACTGCAAAGTTAGAAACATTGGTTAGGATTTTCGAAAAAAAACCTAATAGATGTCACCACCGTCCCGATAAAGACGATCACATATAGAATGCTTAATTCACCGAGACGGACAGCGATACGGTAGCTCAGTTGGTAGAGCGACGGGACGGTTTCCCAGTAGTCGCGGGTTCGAATCCCTGCCCGTATCGGTTTATTTTTCATTCTTTATTTATATAAATTTAAATAAGCTTAACATGGCTATACATGTTTAAAGATATTTTCAAAAATTACCTTGTTGTTAATTCTCTCCAAACCAGAACATGTTTTGCCCAAAATCAATATATACATCAGTCAACTCATCTTTACAATAGTGTTAATAAAATACTTAATATATATAGGATGTCGTATCACGAATGCAAAAGGTCCTTGACTGATTGGCTAAAGTCTCTGGATTATAATGAAACTGAAAGGATACTTCATTATATAAAATAGTATAAAATGTAAGTAAAATAGTGTTAATGTAGGTAACTTAGTAAATGGTGGTTCTTTATAACAATCTAACTTTACAGATAAATTCGTAAATAACTAATGTTTGTAAGTAAAAATAATTTACAATAAAGTAATAATAATATGTCTAGAATTATAAAAATAAAATTACAGAATTATGGTTGTAACTTAGAATGGTAATATAAGTTAAAATGTTATAACCTATGTATGTTAGTTGTCTATATATTATAATATACCTAGAGTGAGGTACATATTTTATAAATAGTTTAGTAAAAAAAAAAACAAAATATAAATGTATACAGTATTAGTTACTCTATTAAGCTAAGGAAGAGTGGTTCCTTCTGGCACAGGTGCTTAAGCACTTAAAAGAAGGGATCAATTTTTTACATTGTTAAACATGTATATATAAAACAATAAAGAATTTTGAATTTTGAATTTTGAGTAAAATACCAGATAGAAATTCATTTCTATTTGGTTGATAAAAAAAACGTCGTTTCATTTAAAACTTGTAACTTTATAGACCTCCACTTTGCCTTATATTAAATGTTGAACAATATTCATTTCCAAATAAAAATAATGCGTGTAAATAATTCTATCTATCATTTATAAACATTGACATTGGACATAATAATCATACCACAAAATATGATACGAGGACGTACGAATGATTTAATCTATAGTAAGTTGTGCTAAATTCGGTCAAGCACCTTTACTTCACATCCACTTGAACTACAGTAGACAGTTCGGAACACTTTAAGAATACCAACTCAGAACAATTAATTATAATATTATTGTTTTTAGTTAATTATAATCAATAGTAATATGTAATTAATGTTTCAATGTAAACGAAATATATCTTAGAATTCTGGATTTTGGCCCAAACTGTATGAGAACATACAGATTTTTGCGACAGTTTATTTATTTCATGTACCACAAATAGTTATAAAAATAAGAAAAATAACAAAGACGTATACAACGGATAAACTTATCTCTTCAAAGATTTCTCTTCCAGCTACCCAAGAGTGTTATAGAGGGCAGAGATAGGTACATAGAACATTATAATTTTTACACATAAATAATACAAATGGTAAATAAAATAAAAAAAAAATGAATAACATTCATCATACATAACATTTAAAACAAATATATGTATGTTACACAAAAATTGAAAAACCACTTCTACACTGCACTAAATTGGGAACTGGTGGCATCCATGAGATATATCAGTTGTTATTGATCGCCTGAGGTTTTATACAATATCTCGGGAAAACCAAATTAAAAAATTTATTACAATATAACTTTACATCCCACAAATGAGTATAAATTTAATAAGACTTACCTACATACATTAGGTCAGGTATAGAAAAATCAAATGTTAATATACCAAGAAGGAAATTAAGAAAAGTAATACACTGAGAAATAAATTCATTTGAATTATTGAATTAATAAATATATCTAAATAAAACTTATTTTAATCCATTATCCATCCACTTATCAAAATCCACGACTTAAAACAAAATAATATTAAAAAGTTTTCATTATGTATGAATATAATGTATGAATCGCTGATGTCAGGGTGAAATGTTTTGCTAAGTTATTTTGGCCCTGTTTTTTGAAATTGTGATTATACTCTTTACACCTCAATTCATTTCAATGTTAAATATATAATAATATATTTTTATAATATTTTAAGAGCGAGTCTTAGTCTAGAGAGGCGAAAATAAAATGAATTTGAATTATTTTGTAAAAAATATATACTATATGGGTATTTTATTAACCATTTAATAAGCTGATTATTTTAAATAACAATGTTTATTGTCAAATGGGAAGTGAGAGTTTCACAATTACTATACCTTGACTAAACCCAGATTAAAAAGAAAAATAATACCAGTGTGTCGTTTAGAGTAGGCCATATTTTCTTAAATTTACCAAAAAATAGCGTCCAGGGACTTCTAAAGTGGCCTAGAAGATAGACGATATGGGTTAGACGAATAGTTGGCCTTAAGCCAAGTCTGGATAGTTCGTGTATTGTAACCATCTGCAGAACCCTGCCTTTCTGTAAAGCTCACGATATATTTTTAAATCTTTTATTTTAGCTAAAAGATTACATATCATTATATGAGACGGTCACTTCATACATTTTTCTCCTCCTCTAAAAAGAAGAATATCTAACTGACTCCTTGGTGAGATCCACCAAATTATAATTTACAAAGGTCGATGATTCTATTAAACCTTTACACAGCTGTTTTAGACATGTGACCTTATACTTTATCATTTAAGTCAGAGTGATTTTAGAGTCAATTAAAAAAATCGTAAGTATTTTTATATCAAAGGGATAAAAGGATATTTTTGTGGCTTTCAACTGTGTATTCACTGCGACTTTTCAGACAATTACGTGTGTAAAATGGCAGAAGAAGTATAAGCCACGCACTTTGGATCTTCAAAGACGCAAGTTACGTTGCATACAGGCTTATTATATTTTAAAAATGAAAATCCTTTATGCTTTTGCACCATTTCTCCTTCACTCAAACATGGTCCCAAAGCAATATGGGCCTATTTAAAACCAATAATAGACTTCGTTAAAGAAAAGAAACCCATGATTATTAGAATCCATATTTGGTCTGATGGACCCTCTACTCAATATCGTCAAAAATATAACTTTTTCCTATTCTGTGAAAAAATGCAAAATGAAGGATTTCAACAAGCAACTTTGCCAGGCGTCCCACGGCAAAGGTGCAGCCGATGAAATTGGAGGTGTGGTGAAGAGAACCTTAGATGTAAAAGTAGCTTACGGGGAGGATGTAATCGCTAAGTCTGTGTTTGAAATTTTATTAAAATCAGAAATATCTGTCAAGTTATTTTACATTTCTAAAAAAGATATAGAAAATATTAAAATATATAATCTAGAGAAAGTTTTACCAATACCATCAACTATTAAAATTCTTCAAGTAATTGTTACTGAAAATAAATATAGGGTCAAATACAGACCTCTTAGCTGCTTTTGCTCACGAAGTAGTTGTGAATGGTATGGTTGTTGGTTGTGAAAATACTTACATGAGTGATCAGGAAGAACTTCAGGAGACAAAAAAAATAGATAATACAATACTTAATGAAAAAATTATACAGTAAAAATTGAAATTTAAGAATAAAGACAATTTAAAGCAGAAGCAAGAACTAAAAACGTAATATCACAAAATAAAGGAATAGAAAAGTTATTACATGAAGAGATATATACTGCCATGCAAAAAGCTAAGAAAAAGAAAGTTGAAGTAAAAATACTCGCAGATATAAGAAACACCCCTGAAAATCGGAAATATTTTAAACATGTAGTGTGCTAAGGAAAATAGGCTTAGACTTTGATGTGTCATCATCAGATAGTAATATACATGAGATAGAAAATATATATTCAAATCCTTTACCGTCCTGTTCTAGTTCTCGGGAAGTTGGTGTAGAAAAATATGATTTTGACGAAAATGACGTTGTTATAGTCAGATATAACCTGAGAAAAGTATGGAGATACTACGTAGGCTTTATTAAAAAAAAATCATATTGGGAATTGTAAAACTTTATTCACAATCTCTTTTCTAAAGACTGTAAAATCTCCTAAACTAAAGTTCATTGTACCAAAAAAAGATGATCTCGATATTATTACTACTGATTCACTGGTTAAAAAAATAAGGCTAGTCAAAAATTTCAGAGATTTCTATTTAGTTGACGATTTTGACGAAGTTTATTTTGTTTAAGTGTTAAAATTTTATATAATAATAATTTACTTAGGTTTTATCAAATTTATAATTTTAAACAGTAGGTAAGAAATAAAAATTGAGATTTTAATTCCGTTTTAATTTTTAAATTAATGATATAAAAAGGATTTTTTTTAACGCTGGAAAAGTAAATTATTTGGGCTCCGGACAGAAGGCATGATTGGTTCGAACTCGTGGAATAAATTTGTTAGTTGTGGCCAACTTTTTGGCTCTGTGATTGATTCTAAAGAAATGTTAGCATGTGTATATTTCAATTCTATACTCAAGTTCACAATTCACTCTCATATATACAAATAAGTCTCTTCTAATTCACAGATATTTTGTTATTATTGTTTAGTATCACGGACTAAGCTAGTTCCTAGAGTTTCTCAGGTTATTTGAATATTAACATGTATATTATGAGATTATCTGTGTCGATTATTATTATGTTAAATTTTATTTGGTAATTGATTTTTCTAATAAAATATATATATAACGTGATATTCATTTGTAGATTACCTTTTTTTTTTTTTGAGTCCAGAACCGCAAGATGAGACTTTGCGGCATCAGCAAATATGTGACCACAGTACTCTACACACGACCGGATCTGTGCTTTGTATAGAACAAGAAGCTGTCCCGGTGTAAAGTACTGCTGAACCTTCGCAAGAACGGCAAGCTTTGCTGCTGCTGCTCTTGCTCTGGACTCAATGAACCGACCAAAGTTGAGGTTCGAGGAAATCTCTAAACCTAACAACTGAAGCCGGTCACTGTATTCCAAGGATACATTCTGGAAAGTAGGAGCCAAGGTGAAACGGCTCTTTTTGGCGGTGAACAGACACGTCTGTGTTTTGGTGGCGTTGAACTCGACAAGATTGGCATTGCTCCATGCGGAGATTGCCTGAAGTTTGTCATTCAAACGTTGCATCATGGCTTCTCTTTTAGACTGTACTTGATCTCGACTAGCCCGACTACTCGGCAGATATCTTACTACAACTGTGCTGTCGTCTGCATATCCATTTATACCGGGCTTCAACAGATCATTAATGTGCAGCAGAAAAAGAGTTACAAAAAGAACGGACCCCTGAGGCACTCCGGCATTTATTGTCAAGGGTTCCGAGGAACAACCGTCAACAACTACTCGGAGAGATCTCTGGCTCAAAAAGTCTGTTACCCAGCTGATCAGACCAGGAGATATACCGTACGCTGAAAGCTTGCTTATAAGGCTCGCACGCCAGACCCTGTCAAATGCCATTGAGACGTCCAGAGAGACGGCGACCGCTTCTCCGTTCTTCTCGATGGCCTCGCCTAAAATGTGTGTAGCATACACTAGGAGCTCCTCAAAAGACCTATTACGGCGAAACCCGTACTGTCGGTCACTGAGGAGATCGTTACCTTCTAGGTATGCTAGTAGGCTCGAGTTCAATACACGCTCCATAATCTTGCAGAGTATGGAGGTGATTGAAATCGGTCTGTAATTGACAGGGTCGGCACGGCTGCCTTTTATGGGGACGGGTTGCACATTAAAAGCTTCCAGGATTTCGGCACTATTCTAGTCATGAAAGAGAGACGATACAGACGTGTCAGTACAGGAGACAACTCAGTTGCGCATGTCTTGAGCAGAATGGCTGGTATACTATCAGGACCACTGGCTTTATTCACATCTAAACGACACAATGTTCTCCATACCTCTTTGTTTGTGATGTGGATTTCAGGCATCGAAATACCGCAGTGAGGAAGATGTACTGGAGAAGCATTGCCAGTGTCTAGATGCGAATTATCAGCAAACAGAGAAGCAAATACATTTGCTTTCTCTGTTGCTGTGTAGGCCAGGGATCCATCCGGCTTCATCAGAGCAGGCAGTGAGGGTTGGCAAAAGTTCAACTCGATCGCTTTCGCAAGAGACCAGAAAGCTCGACTGCCAGTTGATCTGACAGAGAGCTTTTCGCCATTCTTAGCGATTCGATCGAGACGAGCCTTCCGCAATGCCTTTTTGTAGGACTTGGCAACTTGGTTAAAGGCTCTCTTCTTTGAACTCACATCCGGAGTTTTGCGGGTTCGAGCATCAGCCCAAATGAGATATGCCGAATGTTTTCGGTCTTGAGTATGACCACATTCGGCATTAAACCCTATGGTTTAATGCCGAATGTGGTGTGTGCGAGCTTTGCCACCGATGGTCACTTCAGCAAAAGGAATAAAATACTCCATTGCCTGGTGCACCACATCGGTTATAGCATCCGCGCAACTCGACGGATCCAAAGAAGAGAAGCAGACCTGCCGCCAAGGATAAGACGCAAAAAAGTGCCGCATCTCATCCCAATCTGCTGACTTGTATTTCCATACTCGCCTAACACCATGAGGTCCGAAAGCTGGTGGGGAATATGTAAACACAGATTTCACCAGACAGTGATCGGAGGTTCCCAAGGGGGAGGTAACCTCTACACGATACCTGTCCGGATCGGTTGTCAGCAGAAGGTCCAGGCAATTGGCTGTATGGCCTACCACATCTGGTACCCTTGTCGCTTGCTTCACCAGCTGAAAGAGGTCCAAGGACAACGCAAAGTTCCACGCTTCCCTTCCAGCATGGTCGGTCTTCTGGTACGGGAACAGCCAGTCCTGATAACAGGCATTAAAGTCTCCCAGAAAGACGAGCTGCGCTAAAGGGAACTGATGCAGAGCCATATCAGCAGTCTCACCGAGATATTCCAATAATCTAGCCGTCACCGCTGTGCGAACGGTAAACACAGGTATACAGAATTTTTTCGTTTTCTGTGTCTACTAAAACCCATAAAGAAGAAAAAGTGGGGTCTTCAAGGTGAGGGAGACGCTGAATACAGAGGCCCGTGAGCGAAAGTTGTCCTATAACGAGTTACCGGGATAATCTAAGTATGTAGCGCTCAAAGGACATTGTATCTGCGTCTCCGTCAAAAAGAGCAAGTGCGGCTGCTCTGTCTCCAGGTGGTGGTGGACAGCTAAAAGATTTGAGTGCAAACCCCTGATATTAGTAAGGTGCACTTTATATGAGGAGGAGTGCAGCCGCTGTGTCATCTTGTTCCTTTTTTTTAACTTTTTCTTAATAAAAAAAAATAAAAGTGAATAGGGATGGGAAATGGCAGTTGAACGAGGCGGTACGTATCAAACCCGACGTCGAAGTTGGTTAAGTTATGCCACTGGGAGGCTAGCCTGGAGACTGCGGGGACGCCCAAACCCCCCCAGGGATCGCCATCGGGCCTCCTCATCTGGTCGCCAACCAGCACGATGGAGCCACCCTGGGATTTTGATGACGCAGATGGCGGGGCAGCCTTTCGTGGGTGGCTAACCCACTGATTGGGCCCCCAACTATCTGCGGGCGGCCAGCGGAAAGCCATCGCTTCGGATCCCGCTACCCTCACACCAACAAAACAAACACCAACTCGACGTCAACCGGTTCGCCAACATACCGCAGCTGTTCAGACCCATTTCCCATAAACGGCTTCATCGAGCAACGTGCTGGAAAACGACCAGGTCGCTTTGCGGCACGACTTTGCCGGCACCCGATGTTATGGTCTACCACCAAGAATAGAATGAGCGAGAGCAGCCTTTAAAACTCGTTTTATAATAATTTAACACTATAATATTTAGGTGAGGGTAATGTACAATTTCATAACCAACTTACAGATGATATTATTTATACCTTATAATAAGTTCTAATACTTAGTAAGAGATTAAACATTATGTTAAAATATCCTATGCTTCCAATTCTTAAAACGTTTAACAATAAATCCTAAATAACATTCCATAATTAATTGCGTAGGTTGCGCTACTGTTGAAACTTATGAACTAAAACATGTAAATTCCAATGTATTTACCATTTAAATAATAATAAATAAATATGACTAACAATATTTATTTGATAAAACGTATTATATTTATCCAAACCACGGTAACAGAAGCACAAATCAGTTAACAGTAGAAATTGTTACCAGTACCTGGAGTGTAATATCTTTGAAATAAATGTGAATAAATAGGACTTCCGAGATGAAAGTGGTCTCTTTGAAATATGAAGGTTAACCGCACTCTGTGGACGAGACAGTCGTTTATATGGCACGAGTATTGAACTTATTATATAACACATAATAATATTTATAAAGTTGCTAGAAATTATTAATATATTTTGTCATAAAAAAAATCCAACGACGATATTTTTATTGCTAAGTTTTATTAAAGACATTAAATAATTATTTAATATGATTTCAATGAGAACTTAGTGGCAGATTTTAGATTAATAACTTAGCTTGAAATGGTTTGCATTATTATTACATGTATAAAAAACCGACTTTAAAACTAAAAAGTAAAAAAAATATAAAGGAGATAATACTTATTGTATACTACCTATTATTTATATGTCCTATTTACTAATAGGTTGGAAGCCATTTAGTATAGGAATATTTAGTATATTTCAGGTTCCATAAAAAATATGAATAAATATTTGTTACTGTATGACCGATGTATTTTGAGCCACTTTTATATGTCATTTCATTTTCATTTTTTTTATATTTTACAGTCATATTTGTGCTTTTATAAAACGCAGCTTCATATATTTACGTGTTGAATTCTTACATCTTTATATTTGGCCCAGTAAACTCAAATTCATAAAGTTAGCTTTAAGCTTTTGCTAAATGTAATGGTTTTTCTCAGCGCCTCGGAATAACTTAGCTTTAAATTTTTTTATTTTCAAAATACTACTTGGTTTCAACATATCACTTTGATGTTTTATTTATGAAACGTTTTACACTTCGAATGTATTCAGATGTTTAGGTTGAGATTTTATTTATATATTAAGTTATTC
Organism: Napeogenes sylphis; assembly: GCA_959347405.1. Lineage (NCBI taxonomy): Eukaryota > Metazoa > Arthropoda > Insecta > Lepidoptera > Nymphalidae > Napeogenes > Napeogenes sylphis. The sequence goes on along the minus strand of OY365778.1, from coordinate 1,989,128 downwards.
TTATTAAAAAGATATTATTTGAAGGCTATAGAGCATTTAAGTGATATCTTTTGTTAAAATTCTTCATTTAAATAATATTTGGATGTTTCCAAGATGTTTCTTATCATTGGAATAATCCATATCAGCTGTTAGTATATTACTTACAGTACAAGAGTACGGTGTCAAAATGCCTACCTATATCAATTAACACATTAATATTGTTTAACTTAACATAGTTATGATGACATACAGATACTGTATCTGGTCAGTGATTTAATCATATCTTTAACATTAAGTATTTATTATTAAGTATTATTAAGTAATATACTTTATTATTAAGTATTAACATTATCACTATTATTTTTATCATTGATTAAATTTATGTTTTAAAATATAACCTTTAATAACATTGAGTATCCTTTAGGAATAATAGATAACTACGCTACTTTATACTTTTTTACAAATAGGACTTTTTTTGTTTCAGAGAGCACAACATATCTGTGACGCTTAACACCTAGAGGGCGAACTGTAGCATGTCAAGCATGCCTTGTTCAACAACCACCTGCCCGTACCTCGCCAGCGTCGCAGAAGCCACATCAAGCCACCAACAGTTGAGCGTCAACCGGCCCTACTACCATATGTGAAAGGAGTTATTGACAGAATCGGCAACATCTTAAAAAAGGTTTTTATAAGAACTACCTACAAACCTCAAAGGAAAGTGAGCCAATTCTTGAGACCTATCAAAAGTAATATTCCTTTACAGTGTGCTGGAGTATATAAACTTGGCTGCGATTGTGGCTTGTCATACATAGGTCAAACAAAGAGGAGCATCGGTAAAAGAGTTAGGGAACACATTTCCGATATCAAGCATAGGCGTACATCGAAGTCTGCAGTGTGTGAACATACCATAGACAAGCCCAATCATTATATAAGATTTGATAAATCTAAAATTATTGCTGCTATTGCTATTGAAATAAAAAAATATCCTGATTTTAATAGAGAAGATGGTTATTGATTATCTAACACCTGGGACCCACTCTTGAAAAATATAAAATCTCATATCTGTGACCGCACTGTAAATCCTCAAGATACTGTTAGTGCGTTTTGTGTGAATCCTTTACCGCCGGAATCTTAGAAACCATTGGAGAAAGATGACTAATTAACTGACTTACTGACAAACACCTCCATCTCGTCTTACCGTGAACACGATTGCTGCAAAGCATTCAAAACGTCGGGTTAGATTTAAAATGTAAATTTAAAATTTAATTCATTATACGCGAATTAAATCCGTAAAAATAGTTTTATTTCAATGTGTAGTACTCGTGCAAGCCTTAGAAAACACTAAAAAGGATATTTTTTAAACATACATGAGTTATGAAGGTTTATATGCTATTTATTTATTTATTTCTTTATACAGATTTCTCTGTATCTAATTGTACGTATCTTTAAAAAAATATGTTTCTTTAAAAAGTAAGGCCTTTTCTATACAGCCTACTGGGCTAAAAGCATAACATAATTAAGAAGGTGAATATGGTATCAAGTGTCTAATGTGATACCTATCTGTTATACTATAAGTAATTTTGTGTTGACAGCAACCTGCGGGTCGTACATGTAATTAATAGAACTTTTCGCATGAAGGAAGCCCACTTGTCTCACCCAGCGGCGCGTGTCTAGAAATATTTAAAGTTATATTACCGTGCATTATATGTATGAAATAACTTAGAATAACGAAACTGACAATAGAATTGAAATAAGCATGAATTATGATTCATAAATATCAAATAAAGGATAAAATGTATTCATACTAAACCTTATAATAAGTCTAATGTACAGCAATACGTAAAACTGAGAAATAAAGCTTTATCATTTGCTATTGAATTTTGCGTAAATAATATTATAAAAATAATTAATGTCTTAGAGACTTTTTTAAATACAATTATTTAGTCTGTAGAGTAATTACCGTGATGAGGTAGTTCTTGTAAATTGCTTCGAGAGACATTTAAAATATAAAAGTCTTTAGGATATATAATATTATAACGTTGATGTTAAAACTATAATAAATTAAATATAACAAAACAATGTCTGCTAATACTACACAGGAAAAGCAGGCAAAGCTAAATAATTTATGTTATTTTAGGATAAAAAGACTTAAGAGTATCATATTTTTATTTATGTTATTTTATATTTAATTTATAAGTCGACACTCGACATCACATAAAAACTAGGAATAAAATAAAAATGGAAAGACCTTAAAATTTTTTTAATCAGTTTCTTATCCTGGTTACCAAATGGATTAAAACTTATTACAAATACCTTTCAATAATAGGTCAGGCTTCGGGTGAACAAAATTTAATTGCCTTAAATTTTAATTCTCTTTCGTGGTGAGTAAAATTAGTATATAGTAAACACAAAATAAATTTTATATCGTTGCTGTAAATTCATCTGAAAAAGACGAGAATTCTTTCAAAAAATATACTCAATAAACGTGTTATTTTCCACACAAACAGACACATGCTGAGTTAATTGGATATACTATAATTTATATAGTTTTAATAATTTCCTTATTTCATAACACTTTTTTTATATAATATTATAAATAAACATCAGTTTTTAAATAAATACAGGAATGATAAATAAAAATACACAAGAACAGAAACAAGAGTCTGGTCTTAGAACATAAGTAAATATTTGTAAATAAGACCTTTTTAATAATAATATTAATTGGTTAGGAATTAAAATTAATATCAAGGATCTAAAATAAAATGTCTGATGTAATTTAATTTAAGATTTAAGATACAATTCGCCATTTCCTTATTTGCGATTTTGGTTTTTGAATCTGTTTAGATATTTAAAGCCAGCCACTTCAAATTTATTTCAGTCTAATCTTGTACAATTACAATGTTCCACCGATTATTTAAAGCAGCATTTGAAATTAGGGTTTAATATAATGTCACTCTTTCTATTGACAAAAATATATGAATAATCTAATATTGGTGTTAATTTATTAAGTTAGTATCGTTTTAATATTCTCATATTCTATTTTTTATAAAAGTAACCTTGTCCGCAAGGGAAAATCGGATGTTTAAAAAAAAAGAAAAAATAAATAATAATAATATAGGACAAATTACACTCATTGATCTAACCCCTAAGTAAGCAAATTATTTACTTGTGTTAAGAGTGTTAGCCAACGATACAAATACATAGAAATACACATTATAAATACTGAGAATATATTTAATAAACGACCAAACCCAGAAATACAGACATATATGTTCATCACACACATGTCTGTTCCTGTCGGGGATCGAACCCGAGCCCCATTGCGTCGCTATACGTTAGGCGTCTGCGCTAACCACTTGACCATGCAACGGGGCGGTAAATAGAAAGTTCATTCATTTCAAAATCGTACATAAACATATTTTAGTCGAGTCTTCCCAGTGAGTAGTCACAGTTACTCGTTAATTTCCTTTACAATAAACATTCAAGTATTAACTTTTTGTGGTTACATATGAAGAAAACTAAATTATAAAAAAATTTGAAAATAATAAAATTATTTAAATTTCTTCACTTGTAGAGTTTATTTTCATGTGCGCGTGCGTGCGTGCGTGCGTGTTTATATAAACAATATAAATATATCAGTTTTATTCTCGGTAGTCTGTTTGTTTACGTTCACGTTAAATATATATTGTCTTTAGCAGTGCTAATAAAAGATATTTGGTTTTATTGATTTATACTCTCTCGTCGCCCCAACCGTTTAAAAAAAAAGAGTGGAAAAAATACTCGACATGTTTGTTGCATTGTTGTTTAAGACATTGTATAGAACTTTATATGACATACCTTACAGGATAAAATATATCGGATAAAATATATAATAGTATTATTATATTATTATTATATTTTATAACAAACTTATATCCATTAGATTGTTAATTAATAATAACGTTCTAAGAGAATTGCACTTCTATATGGACTTGTTCAATCCAATTATTTTATTAAGGTTTACATATAGCATATCTTTAAATATAGGTTTAAGTTCAATTGAATTAAACAACAATAAAAATATAAAATAAAAAAAGAAAATTGTATTTGTGACTTGTTATTATTATCTAAGGTTGTAATGTCATGATATTAATATTGTTTCAAAGAGAACATTGAACTATGGATAAGGAGGAAAACAATTTCCCTTTTCTTGGCTTGTCTTGGCTGTCTTTTATAGACAGGTGTAATGTAGCATTGAGCGCATTTTGGTCAAATGAATTTGTTAGTACCTACTTAAATGTGTTAAATTTCAGAGTTTTGATACTTATAAATCAAACTTATATTCAATTTGATTAATGAAAGCTAAAGAAGCAGATTATATGTTTTATCTCTAATATTAAAAAAATAACTACGTTAAAAAAAATCGACTTTAAGACTATAAAGTAATTAATACTTTTTAATTTTAAAGTCGGTTTTTTTAACTTAGCTATTTTTATTTAATACTTTTTAGTTTATTGCTACATTATCAATTAGCCATGGGTAGACCTACAAAAGGTGCTGCGCGCCTTAAAAAATATAAATCTCAAGAAACGGGAACGGATAAAAGTAGTCTTCTCCTTAAAAAAATCTCTTTGCTTTGCTCCCAGCAGCAAAATTAGAAACTACATTTTTAATCAATCCATGTTAAAGTCTATGTTCAATTAAGCAATATTGATCTATTAATTGATGTAGGTATGGTGCAGTTCGACTCCGCTCAGGTACTGTAAGTAATACACTAACCGCTGATATTGATTACATCAATAATAAGATGTTACCAAATATTATATAAAGCATTTAAATGATATCTATTTAATAGGAATAGCTTAATAAATTACTTAAATCTCAACTTAAACATCCGCATACATTCGAAAATAAAAACGATTCAGATATAAAACATCAAAGAAAAACAAACGTTTCAAAAATAAAACATCAAAGTAAAATTTTAAAACCAAGTTGTGCAATTAATAAACTTTTCTATAGTTTTATGTTACTTTTGCTTTGTGAAATAAAAAAAATAAATAAAAGTTAAGTTATCCCAAGGTGGTGAAAAAAAACTAACGCTGCATTACATTGAACAAAAATATAAAACTAACTTCACTGAATCCTAAACAAGATACAACAAATATTAAAAATGTACAACTTTAACACATATATGGCTATAGCTGCTTTTTAAAAAACAACAAGTATGACTGAAAATTATTAAAAGTGCGTTAATTTTATAACAACCAAAAGAGACTACAATTTGTGTTAAAAGTACTTTATAATTTTGAAATAAATTGATTCTCAACTAGTAACAAAGAACGGAGAGAGGTAAAGTTTCTGAAAATCGTATTAAAGTTTTCGCAGTACCTTATTTCAATCAAACAAGACGGTGGCAATTCTATCTCAATACGCAGTCTCTAGCCATGGTGTTGGGAGACAATAGGCATTCAATTTGTAGGTAATTTAAACTTCGGCCATTTGCTCCCAACCTGAGCCAACTTCTCTTTTGTATTTAGAATGGGTTTTACTAGGTACTTTAAATAGTTTCTACCTTGAGATTGCTTATTTTGTTTAAGAAATCTATTAAATTGGATGGCAAATTAAGCCTGAAATATGTAGACGAACCTGACCCAATTTTTAACCGACTTTTACAAAAAGGTACTCAATTTGGCCGGTATATATTTTTTGTATGTATGTACACTGATTTCTTCGAGGTTTCTGAACCGATTTACGTTTTGAACCGATTTACGAGACTGTTGAAGACTTCACAAATCCAAAACAACAGATGTCATTAGTCACAGCACGTTTTGATTTCCTTCCGGAGGAGTTGGTTCAAAACTTCGACTAAAATGCTTATAAAATGGGCCTACCTGAATCAAATTTTTATGGGACCAATTCGAAACTATTCCGCATCAACCAAAAAAAGAATTACGTAAATCGGTTCAGAAACCTCGGAGAAATCGGTGTACATATATAAAATAAAAAATATATATATATATATATATATATATATATACCGGCCAAATTGAGAACCTCCTCCTTTTTGAAGAAGTCGGTTAAAAATCGCATCACTACATAGACAAATCGTGACTACGCACACTCACGCATATATAGAGCGAGAATATTGTGTGAATGAAACCATTTAGATACTTTCGATATATATTTTTTTTCTCATATATTTAATGTTTAATTATTACTTCTTCAAATTATTTTTATATTATTAATGATTAAGTATGTACATACTATACATGATCTTATGTAGTGATTTGATAAAATAGACTTGATGGAGTGATTTGATAAAGTTGGGAGCGACGAGTATGTAATCCTTCTATTCGTTTAGGAGATCCAGTAGCATCCATCCATCTGGAAACCTTCAGATCACTGATCACTCCATCAAGTCTGATGGTAAGATCTCATCAAAAGCAACAAAACAAGTCAATACTCGGCGCACTAAGCTCTATTCATCTTGGAGATCCACTAGCATCCATCCATCAGGGTAGCCTTTGGTCACTCCTTCAAGTCAAAACAAATCGGTAATAATCCGTACGTACTAGAAGCAAAATTAAACACCAAACAAAATAAGACAAAAAATTTATACAAACTGTAAAGTATCAAGTTAGGCTTTATGCCATATTTTGTATTCATACAACGATCTTTACCAATAGAAATTTTTGCTAACTAGCGATACAGCGACCACTCCCGACAACGGCCGTTCGCCGTCTGAGGTGATAACTGAATGTTAGAAATATTTGTTAAAAGGATTAACTAAAATAGCACATAAAATGAACCTTGTTGCAATATATTAAGAGTCATATGTAACTACAAATACGTGATAAAAATTAAAAATATTTTTATTTATTTGATAATATATTTTTTAATTTATTTAGGATTTTTTTCTCACACATTTTTAGTTGAGTATGTCTTTTTAGCTAAGTTATTTTTTATGCTTAAATATATTATAATATTTACTACAAAAATGTACCTATGGACCGAAAAGTTAATAATTTTTGCAATACCTGTAAACGCGTCCTTAACGATAGCTTCTGATAGTTTGTAAAATCAATAACTTTACTACTTTAATAATATATCCGTAATAACAATAATATATGGATCTAAATTATTAATTTTAATTGTTACAACAATATTTCGCATACTTATTATCAACGGAAATATGTAATAACATAAATAATGTTATCTTTATTTTACCTACATACCAAATTACTATATAATGGAAATCTTATACGTAGCAATATTACAATAATATTACAGGTGCAATTTGATTCTCATTTGCGTTCAGTTTTCTGTCAAGACAATAGGTGATAAGCAATCGCCGCCAAGTGCGATCGTTAAAAGAAATAGTGACAATATACAGTATCGGATATCGGTGTATATTGCCCCGCCATCTGCGAAAAATCTCAGGGTGGCTCCATCGTGCTGGTTGGCGACCAGACGAGGAGGCCCGATGGCGATCCCTGGGGGGGTTCGGGCGTCCCCGCAGTCTCCAGACTAGAATCCCAGTAACAAGACATCACCAATTTTGACGTCGGGTTCGATATGTACCGCCTCGTTCAGTTGAACATCCAGCAGCAGTTTCCCATCCCTATTCACTTTTATATTTATTTTTTATGAAGAAGTTAAAAAAAAAACAAGAATACACAGCGGTTGCACTCCTCCTCATTAGTAAGGGGACTAATATAAGGGGTTTGCACTCAAATCTTTTAGCTGTCCACCACCACCTGGAGACAGAGCAGCCGCACTTGCTCTTTTTGACGGAGACGCAGATTCAATGTCCTTTGAGCGCTACATACTTGGATTATCCCGGTTACTCGTTAGAGCACAACTTTCGCTCACGGGCCGGAGTCAGTGTGTACGCGTGGAACGACCTCTGTATTCAGCGTCTCCGTCACCTTGAAGGCCCCATTTTTTCTTCCTTATGGGTTTTAGTGGACACAGGAAACGAAAAAATCCTGTATTCCTGTGTCTACCGTTCGCACAGCGGTGACCAGGAGACAACTCGTTTATTTGAGTATCTCAGTGAGGCTGCAGATATGGCTCTGTATCAGTACCCTTCGGAGCAGCTCGTCTTTCTGGGGGACTTTAATGCCTGTCATCAGGACTGGCTGTTCCCGTACCAGAAGACCGACCATGCTGGAAGAGAAGCGCGGAAATTTGCGTTGTCCTTGGACCTCTTTCAGCTGGTGAAGCAAGCGACAAGGGTACCAGATGTGGTAGGCCATACAGCCAATTGCCTGGACCTTCTGCTGACAACTGATCCGGACAGGTATCGTGTAGAAGTCACCTCCCCCTTGGGAACCTCCGATCACTGTCTGGTGAAATCTGTATTTACATATTCCCCACCAGTTTTCGTACCACATGGTGTTAGGCGAGTATGGAAATACAAGTCAGCAGATTGGGATGAGATGCGGCACTTTTTTGCGTCTTATCCTTGGCGGCAGATCTGCTTCTCTTCTTTGGATCCGTCGAGTTGCGCGGATGCTATAACCGATGTGGTGCATCAGGCAATGGAGTATTTTATTCCTTTTGCTGACGTACCCATCGGTGGTAAAGCTCGCCCATGGTTTAATGCCGAATGTCGTCATGCACATGACCGAAAACATTCGGCATACCTCATTTGGGCTGATGCCGCAAAACTCCGGATGTAAGTACAAAGAAGAGAGCCTTTAACCAAGCTGCCAAGTCCTACAAAAAGGTATTGCGGAAGGCTCGTCTCGATCGAATCGCTAAGAATGGCGAAAAGCTCTCTGTCAAACCAACTGGCAGTCGAGCTTTCTGGTCTCTTGCGAAAGCGATCGAGTCGAATTTCTGCCAACCCTCACTGCCTGCTCTGCTGAAGCCGGATGGATCCCTGGCCCACACAGCAACAGAGAAAGCAAATGTATTTGCTTCTCTGTTTGCTGATAATTCGCATCTATACACTGGCAATGCTTCTCCAGCACATCTTCCTCACTGCGGTATTTCGATGCCTGAAATCCGCATCACTAACAAAGAGGTATGGAGAACATTGTGTCGTTTAGATGTGAATAAAGCCAGTGGTCCTGATGGTATACCAGCCATTCTGCTCAAGATATGCGCAGCTGAGTTGTCTCCTGTACTGACACGTCTGTATCGTCTCTCTTTCATGACTGGAATAGTGCCGAAATCCTGGAAGCTTGCTAATGTGCAACCCGTGTCCAAAAAAGGCAGCCGTGCCGACCCTGTCAATTACAGACCGATTTCAATCACCTCCATACTCTGCAAGATTATGGAGCGTGTATTGAACTCGCGCCTACTAGCATACCTAGAAGGTAACGATCTCCTCAGTTCAAATTCAAATTCAAATTCAAATTCAAAATATCTTTATTCAAGTAGGCATTTACACGCACTTTTGAATCGTCAATTACAATAAATTGGTCAGTATAGTCAGTCTGTGAGTAAGCTACCACCAGCTCGGAATGCTGTTCTGCTGAGAAGAGCTGGCCAGAAACTCAACAGTTGCTCTTTTTAAATAAAATTTAACAATGTTTGACTTATAAATTATAACATCAACCCTGCAAATGAGTCAATGATCCAAGTTCCACACATTTCGATCAACCAAAAACTCTTGAATGTTATAGTAAGATTTATTTAGTAATATACCTTTAATTTTAGATTTGAAACCAAGAAAAGGAAGATCTAAGATATCTTGTGGAACCTTATTATATATGCGTACACTCAAGCCCATGAAGGATTTCTTAACTTTTTGAAGTCGAAATTTAGGCGTTACGAGTTTATTTTTATTTCTTGTATTGACTGAATGTCTGTCGCTGTTTTTTTATAGTTATTTAAATTTTGGCGTATATATAGTAAGTTATTAAAAATGTATTGAGAAGCGACCGTAAGAATACCGATTTCTTTAAAAACTTCTCTTAGGGAGTCTCTAGCTTTTAAGTTACAAATAGCCCGTATAGCTCGTTTTTGTAAAATAAATATAGAATTAATTTCGGCAGCGCTGCCCCATAGTAAGATACCGTAAGACAATATACTATGAAAATAACTAAAATAAACGAGTCGAGCCGTATTAACGTCTGTTAATTGTCTTACTTTTTTAATTGCAAAGACGGCAGAGCTGAGTTTGCCAGCGAGAGTTGAGAGATGGGGGTTCCATTGGAGCTTTTTATCTAAAGTTATACCTAAGAAAATTGTTGAGTCAGTCAGTTCTAACACTTCATTGTTAAGGCGTAAACTACAAATTTGACTTTTGACATTAGGAAGTGTAAATTCCATGCATTTAGTTTTTTTAGTATTTAATACCAAATTATTAATTTCAAACCAATGAAGAACACGTGACAGAGCACAGTTAACTTTGTCAAAATTAGCATTATTACGATCAACTTTAAAAATAAGTGAGGTATCATCAGCAAAAAGTACAATGTCACATAGTCCTTTTACGTAAAAAGGCAAATCATTAATATAAAGTAAAAATAAGAAAGGGCCTAGAATAGATCCTTGTGGAACACCCATTTTTAGGTGAGATCCAACCGATTTACAATTATTTACATCAACCGTCTGAACTCTTTGATTCAAGTAAGAGGCAATAAGATCAAGCGCAGCACTACGCACACCATAGTGATTAAGTTTGCAAAGTAATGTTTGATGGTCCACGCAATCAAAGGCTTTAGATAAATCACAAAACACTCCGATTGCATTCTGTGACTTTTCCCATGCGTCGTAAATGTGCTTAAGAAGCGCGGCACCCGCATCAGTTGTTGATTTGCCTTTGGTGAAACCATATTGTTCACTATGCATGATTTCATTGCTACAAACAAATTCTGACATTTGGTTTAGTATAATTTTTTCGAAGATTTTACTTAAAATAGGTAAAATAGAGATAGGTCTATAATTTCCGGGTTCTAGTCTATCGCCACTTTTGAACAAAGGAACTACTTTACTATTTTTCATTAAATCTGGGAAAGTACCGGTTTCAATACATTTGTTAAAAATTAAGGATAATTGTGGAGCTATATCATTTATAATACTTATTAGTAATTTTACTGACATACCCCAAAGATCACCGGTTTTTTTCATATTTAGATTTCTAAAAGTTTTAACAATTTCATATGATGTAACAGGTTTAAAAACAAAACATTTATTACTGACTCTTACGTTATTCGTCAATTCGACGATTGCATCACATGGTGAAGAATTTAAATTACGCGTGATTGTGAAAGGAATTTCGTTAAAAAATGTCTCAAAAATAGCCGCTACAGTTGAATTTGAATTTATTAAAATATTATCAATTTTTAACTTAATAGGTCCATTAGCAGCCCTATTTTTCCCAGAAACACTAGATAAAACATCCCAAGTTGCCTTTATTTTATTTTCTGAGTTTAAGATTTTATTTCTTATGTAAATCGACTTAGCTTGTATGCAAACGGTCTTAAATATTTTAGAAAAAATCCTAACTTTATTCAAGAATACCGGATCTTGATTCCATTGCCTCTCACTATATAAATCATATAACTTATCTCTACTTTTATATATTGCCACGGTAGCCCAATCACTAAATTTAAGTTTTAGGTATTTAGTCATAGTTTTTGGCTTAAAAACATTATTAAATTCTTGTAACAAAAAACCGAAAATGTTATTATATAAATTATTTGGATTATCATCGCTCATGTCTACTTTACCCACTTTTTGCTGAACAGTATTCTTAAATGTCAGGACCCGGTTTTTTGTAATTGGTCGACAAGTAAACTTTTGGGGCTTTTCACTTTCGTGATTAATTAATAGAGAAAATTTTAGACCACAGTGGTCTGAACTTAAATTCGTCATTACTGTTTCTTCATAAATGTTACAGCGACAGAACACATTATCAATACAAGTTGCGGAAATACTAGTAATACGAGTAGGTTCAAAAAAGACGTTCAGTAAGTTAAAAGATTTAAACAAATTTAATAAACGTACACTAGACGAAGTTTCTTGTAATATATCTACATTGAAATCACCGCAAACAATCACGGACTTGTTTTTATGACAAAGCTTAGTTAAAATATCCTCCATTTTGTTTTCAAATTCATCAAAGTCACTAGAGGGGGGTCGGTACACGCACAAAATAATATGTTCATTGAGCTCAATGCAGGATAGTTCAATAATTCGCTCGACAGAGAGCGCCACTATGTCTGATCGAGACTTTAACACTACATCGTTACGAGCTAAGATAAGTGAGCCACCGCGAATAGCTTTCTCGACTTGTGACCGACAATATGGGTTTCGCCGTAATAGGTCTACTGGGGACCTCCTAGTGTATGCTACACACATTTTAAGCGAGGCCATCGAGAAGAACGGAGAAGCGGTCGCCGTCTCTCTGGACGTCTCGAGGGCATTTGACAGGGTCTGGCATGCGAGCCTTATAAGCAAGCTTTCAGCGTATGGTATATCTCCTGGTTTGATCGGCTGGGTAACGGACTTTTTGAGCCAGAGATCTCTCCGAGTAGTTGTTGACGGGTGTTCCTCGGAACCCTTGAAAATAAATGCCGGAGTGCCTCAGGGGTCCGTTCTTTCTGCAACTCTTTTTTTGCTGCACATTAATGATCTGTTGAAGCCCGGTATCTATGGGTATGCAGACGACAGCACAGTTGTAGAAAGATATCTGCCGAGTACTCGGGCTAGTCGAGACCGAGTACAGTCTGAAAGAGAAGCCATGGTGCAACGTTTGAATGACAAACTTCAGGCAGTCTCCGCATGGAGCAATGCCAATCTTGTCAAGTTCAACGCCACCAAAACGCAGACGTGTCTGTTCACCGCCAAAAAGAGCCCTTTCATCTTGGCTCCTACTTTCCGGAATGTATCCTTGGAATACAGTGACCGGCTTCAGTTGTTAGGTTTAGAGATTTCCTCTAACCTCAACTTTGGTTGGTTCATTGAGTCCAGAGCAAGAGCAGCAGCAGCAAAGCTTGCCGTTCTTGCGAAGGTTCGGCAGTACTTTACACCGGGACAGCTTCTTGTTCTATACAAAGCACAGATCCGGTCGTGTGTAGAGTACTGTGGTCACATATTTGCTGGTGCTGCAAAGTCTCATCTTGCGGTTCTGGACTCAATTGAGAGGCGAGCAAAGAGGCTTATCGGCGATCCCGAATTGGTCGAAGCCGACCTCCAAAGCCTTGAACACAGGCGTAAAATTGCTAGCCTCTCAGTATTCTATAGGAAACATTTTGGTGAGTGTGCGCAGGATCTACACGACTTAGTTCCCCCGTCCCTCTTCCATCACCGGACGTTCCGACGCACGGCAGGTCGTCCGGCCGTCCTTTTGTTGTGGACATTCCACCTGTCCGAACGAAGCGCTTTGCTTCCTCATTTTTAGTACGTACAGCGAAGGACTGGAACAATTTGCCTGCGTCGGTATTTCCGGCCAAATATAATGTGGGTGTCTTCAAGAGAAGAGTGAATAGGTTGCTAGGGCAATGCGCCTTACCATCTAAGACTACATTCCACTTACCATCAAGTGGAATGTAGTCAAGCATTGCCCTAGATCATATAAAAAAAATAAAAATAAAAAAAAAGTTTTCCAGGTAAAACTACCAAATGACTGGATTTTAACAGTTTTTCCGTTTGAATTACCTATATTAAAATAAAATTTTAAGTTGTTAAATTTTTTTCATATTAATGTTAATGATTCTATTTTTAACATAATATAATTTATGACCCAAAATATGTTATATAAAAATTGTTTACAATTAGTATTTACCTTCAGAATTTTATCTTAAATACTTATAAACAATTATTATTTACCCTAAAAGTTTATTATTCAATAATTGTTAACAAGTAGTATTTTTCCTTGAATTTATTCTGAAAAAGGTTTTTAACAATTACTTTTTACCCTCAGTATTTATTCTTCAACAAATAAATTTTATTAGTGTTAGTTGATTTTCAAAAAAGATAATAAGTTATACTACTACTACTAAGCCAGCGGAGAGTTGTATATACAATATAATATTACAGACCGTCTGGTCAAGTCCAAAAATTTACGTAAATTCAAATTCAGAGTTTACCTTTGATATTGAAACTACATAAAAGGAACCACCTGTTCCAAAAACACCTCAAAATTTCTTTGACATGTTATTAAACATCCAGCGTTTGGGTACTACTTCATTTTCGAAAGTAAGATATGCCGAAATACAAAAGATGTATTATCATACTCCAGGATTTAAAGATTAAAATGTAATTGAGGACGTTAAAATTTTTGACAATATGATGACATTGCATGTTTAGAAAAATCATATGCAGCTATAACTTACTGTGTATTGAAACAAGAGGAAGCTAAAGTGAGCGGTCTCAATTTTGAAAATTTAAGTCGGAAGGTTGAAGAACTAATTTTAAAGGGAGATTTTTCAAGAAACGTCTTCAGATCTTTTACAGTCAGTTTGTGGCCACCGTGGCCGAATGTACAGAAATACGACATCAATCACTAGCTAGGTTAGAGATCCTATTCCTATCCTTAAATAATACCGCCTTCATCTACATACATACATACATCTACACACATAGCTGAAAGAAGTAACATTTAAAATCAAATGTTATTAGAGGAAATAAAAAATTATATAAACAATGACTCAAATCGTTTTCAAGCAGGTCAGCTAGCAAATTTCATTATACAGTGGACAGAGATGGGGGCACCAGAAATCATATTAAAAATAATTCAGGGGTATCGCATTCCATTCGTTCAAAAGCCACCTCTAATTTACCCACATCTAAACATGAATACTTCTCGCACTCCCATTTCAGGACGGATGACTGCTGTTATACTAAAAATGAAAAACAAGTACTGCTCCACCCACACCAAGTTTCATATTGCCTATGTTTCTAGTGCCGAAACGCGACGGCTCAGTCCGACCAATTATCAATCTCAAATCACTGAACAATTATGTGCAAGATGACCCCATTTGATAAACATCCATCATATACCAGACTTTCTTCAGCCCCAAGACTGGTTATGCAATATCGATATATTCCAAGCTTATTTTCATCTGAAAGTAACCGAGACTCACAGGCGTTTTCTACTTCTGGTATATGGCCAAGAATTACTAGAGACAAATGCTTTCCGTTTGGGTTAAGCACTGTTCCAAAAACGTTTTCAATGTTATCCAACTGGGTAGCTTAAATACTACGAGAAAGGGGGAATATAAGAATCCTAGTGTATCTCTACGATTTTTTATTGGCAAATCAAATCTTGTCAAAATTTATATTCAAATATTACAGATGCTGGTTTGATTAATAAATTTTAAAAATTTAATTTTGCTCCCACGAAAAAGTATGCTTTACTGCAAAGAAATTCATGTCTAAAAGATTTACAGAGTTTAATAAGCCGTCTGAATTTTCCAGTTGCATCATCCTTCCTTCCTTCCTAGAATTCTTTACCTCTAAACGAAACCTTTACCTCTAATAGAAATCACTTTTCAGATTCAAATTTTAATGGACAAATATCGGATACATCACAGCATTAAGTATATTCCTAGCAAATACAACAATCATGACGACCAACTGTCATGACATCTCCAACTCCCAGAGAGGGATTTACTATCGTTGTGGGTAATCGTTGTATGGTGTTCAAGAGGTGGGAAACCCCGATGATGGATCTGTTTGCCTCGGAGAGTGCGCATGTTTTACGAGATGTAAGAAACCCTTAAGCTCTATTACACAATGCCTACAGCACTAGCAGGGATATTTCCCCCACTATTTATAATTTTAAAGTCCCAAACACATTTAAACAAATCGACAGGTATATTTCTAGTAGTGGTACCTCGATGGGAAAAGTTGTTTTCGCGGCCGGATCTCAAAGCCCGTGCTTTCGAAGTGCATTCACAATGAAAAATCTGACAAAAAAAATATAATCGATACATCAACGGGGCTTCCACCACCAAAAATTTAGAACATTACTTTGAAAGTTTGGAGATGTGGTGATGGTTAGAGGGTGTAGAAGATTGGAGCTAAGAAAAACTATTATTGTTAAAAAATTCTTGGCGGAAGTCGACCTTGAAAACTTATGATGTTGCTTGGAAACGACGGTGGGTTGGTGTAGTTTTAAAAACATAGAGCCTAAAAAGCCTTCAGCTCAATTCCTATCGGATTTGTACATAAAATAAAACTTATCTCATAACAAAAACTATTGAATAAATCAGTTATTTCTACATTATCAACGTTAATGTGTCAAGTCAACTAAGTTCACATGTTTTGTTCAAACATATTTTAAAGTCGGTTGCTCTTAATAAACCTAAAATCTCAAAACACCGGTTTGGGATGTCAATAAATTATCTTTTTTGCCTATCTACCTATTCAATTAATTTAAGTAATCACTACCAAGCATTGTGTGACATACAGCAATATTATTATTACTTTGCTCAGGACGTTTACATGATTTTATATTGCTTACGTAAGATATGCTCTTTAGCATTATGAAAAATTTGATGATCATGTAATATTTTGGCCACAATTCGGTTCAAAAACGGACAATTCTGATTACCGACAATCGGGTTGTAAACTACTTTGTAACAAAGACAGCTCTATGCATGATGCTCTGTTCGATGTTTTATGAATTAAAAGACGTAAAAGTGCAAAATCTTATAATTTATTTATTACAGTTAGAGATAGCGCAAATCCCACCTCATGGACTATTATAGCTGATTGGATTAAAATTCTCTTTAAGGAAGCTGGTATAAGTGATTCTCCTGGCAATATTAGATCTGCGGTGGCTTAAAAAAAATAGCTCGACAATCATACCCTTGAAAATATATTTTTCCGAGGACACTGGAAATGGATAATACATTCAAGAAATATTACCAACGGAAAATAATCAAAACCAATAATCAGAGTAGTAATTCACTAAGTATAAAACAGTTATTTAATCGAAAAAGTTAACGATTGTTAAATGTTTTAAATGTTTTTGCTTTGATTGAAAAAGTCATGTCTTTAATAATTTTGTGTATAATTATATTGAATGTTGATGATTTCTTACTACATTTATTTCATTTTCATCACATTGGCGTAACTTACATATTTTTTAACTATTTTTTTACAAATGGCGTCATCTGGGGAAAACAAACAGATGTCATATAAAGCTTCTAGTGATAGTCAAGGTATTTAATAGCAGCATTTTGCCTAAAATAAAACGAATATTAAATTACTCACCTCACTGGAAGCTTTCACTTAACTTCTGCCAGGTAGTATAAAAAACTGAGCCTATGAGAAACAAATTGTACGCAACAGTCTATATAAAGAAAGATAGATCGTTAAAATTCCGCTAGATGATGCCACTAACCGGCAATAATTTGATAAATAGTACGAAAAATATTTAAATATTGACGGAATCGGAAATGCTTCTCTCCTATAACGCTTCCAGTGAGGTTAGTAATTTAATATGCGTTTCAAATCAGGTTAAAATAATACTAATTTAATGTTATTCTGAAAATAATGATTTTCATTTACAACGTTGATATTAAAACTATAATAAATTAAAAGTAACAAAACAATATCAACTATACAGGAAAAGCAAACAACGCTAAACAATTTATATTATTGTAGGAGTAAAGTAAAGACTTTTAAACGTCGACAAATTCGACATCTCATTAAAGTAGATAATTGTGGAAAAGTATATTTTTAACCTTTTACCTACCATATGTTTAAGTTTATATTTTTAGGCTTTATTTGTAAGATTTATCTTAATGTTACAGAAAATGTGTAGGTATCGTTTATGCAATAGCCAGTGACGGTGTGTCTCAGTTTTAAGAGCGACATTTTGGCATTGAAAGTAGATAAAAGCCAGAAAACTATCACTTACTTGAATTTATTTTAGTAACTGAAAACTAAAAGTGAGACTGAAGAATTTTACAAAATAAATTATTTGATCAAACACTAATGAAATCCAATCCAGCGATGCAAAATAAAAATAAAACCGTATTTTTAAAATAAATTTATGTAATGGTTATTCCTGGTGGAGTCGCTATGAAGAATGCTATTGCGTTTTTCATTAAATAGAGAAGATTAAATTCATACAGTTCATTCAGAAAGTTAACTGAGATATTACAAACGAGGATAATTACAAACTAAGTTGTGTTAGAAATGTGTCATGAAATAGGAATAAAGTACCTAGTAATCATTTTATTGTTAAATCGAGTTGTTATTATAAAAGTCATAATTTTTTTGAAGCCTTATAAGTATTTTGTTAAAATACCGGCGTATTAGAATTTTAAGAGTAATATATATGTCGCAGATCACGATAATTTAACGATAATTAGTAACTCAATTGATATCATTGTAACAGTGGGGTGTGAACGCCGTGACGTATTGAGTCACGTGATCGGAATCGTTTGGAGGGGCACCGGAGACATTTTAAATATCCGAGAGCATCGAGACGAGAGGATTATTGATAAGTGTGAGCCTTACAGTCCGGACCCCCCCAACGGGACCGGTGGTTCACGAAACTCTGATAATTGTATACCTACTATGTAATTTGTGATTACCTTCATTTAATACAAGTAATTGTCATATTGTGTCTGTGTGGTTTAATTGCCTGAGACCTACGCTTCGGATCCTGTACCAGAAGACTCCATCAATACCGAACAAGCCACCAATATACCTCCGATCTCCGACATCAGAAGCGGGATTCACTCGGGCATCAAAACCACCAACTACCCGCGAGATAAGTTTATTGAAGCTACAAATAACGTCAAGCAAGAAATGAAGTGATTTTATTATTTGAAAAGCACACTACAAGATAATAACAATGAAGTTCCAGAATCAATCCAATCAATCCATAGTTGATAATCAATGATTATATGACAAACCGTTGGAAGAATTCTACGAAAGAAGGAATCGTTGTTAATGAAGAAAGAAGGAAAAGAGAAATTATGGCGGTGACAACGCGGCGCGAATGGCGGTAATGGCGCGGCGCGTATGGCGGTGATGGCGTGGCACGAATGGCAGTAATGGCGCGGCGCGGATGGCGCTGATGGTGCTGATGGTGCTGATGATGGTGACGGTGTTCGTGACGATGGCAGCTATGGCAGCGGTGCTGGTATAGTGCGGTGCGAGCAACGCGTTGATATCTGCGCAATTTATCCACCATCGGGCACGTTACTGCGTAAAGGTGATTCGTTTTAATTTACTTACGTTTCAAGTGCTAAATGCTCGCTAAGTCAAAGAAAATCAATTCATTTAGACAGAAATCATATGTAAAGTTTAAGTGTTTCAGTGTATCTGATCTTATTAATATCTTTTCTGAGACACGATAATAAAAAGTCGGTTGTAATTTGAGAATTTTAGACGTCAATTTTGATGATGATGATAATGATAATTGCTCTGTTGCTGGCTGTTCTGATGATAATGATAATTCATACGATGTCTATTTTACTTGACGCCAATGATGGTTGTCTATCTTGACTTGACGCCAATGCGGGTTGTCTATCTTGACTTGATGCCAATGATGGTTGTCTATCTTGACTTGACGCCAATGCGGGTTGTCTATCTTGACTTGACGCCAATGATGGTTGTCTATCTTGACTCCTATGCGGGATGTCTTTCTTGACTCCAATTAGTCGAATCTCATAGTGTACTTTGATTAAGTTTGGTTCTATGCCTGTAACAGCTTCAGTTATTATAACTATCGATTTTAGAATGATTCATGATTATTTATGTGGTCAGAAAGGCCGAGCGGAGTGACATCTACAGTTGTATATTGTTTGGATTTCAGATAAATATGCACACGAGGACGTGTGACATGTCAGTATGGCCGTGTCGCAGATCACGATAATTTAACGATAATTAGTAACTCAATTGATATCATTGTAACAGTGGGGTGTGAACGCCGTGACGTATTGAGTCACGTGATCGGAATCGTTTGGAGGGGCACCGGAGACATTTTAAATATCCGAGAGCATCGAGACGAGAGGATTATTGATAAGTGTGAGCCTTACAGTCCGGACCCCCCCAACGGGACCGGTGGTTCACGAAACTCTGATAATTGTATACCTACTATGTAATTTGTGATTACCTTCATTTAATACAAGTAATTGTCATATTGTGTCTGTGTGGTTTAATTGCCTGAGACCTACGCTTCGGATCCTGTACCAGAAGACTCCATCAATACCGAACAAGCCACCAATATACCTCCGATCTCCGACATATATAATAGTAAAAATAATAGTATATTTAATAATAAAACTAAATTAATACATTTTTTAACCTGATCAAACAATTTTAATTAAAAAGGATATATCTTCTTCTTCTTCATTTTGTGATGGCTTGTGGTTGCGTCTAGAGTGCACCGAAACGTAATTTTGACGCTCGGCTCACTGACGCTAAATTAGCTGACAACTAAATAAAAAAGAAGTAACGAACAGAAAGTGACAGTGCTCTGTCGTACCCTGGTGATGTTTGGTGATATTTGGTGATATTTGGTGATATTTGGTGATATTTGGTGATGCTTGGTGATGTTTGGTGATGTTTGGTGATGTTTGGCGGCTACTCGTTGAACCTTGTTGGTAGAGAACCTTGTATTGATCTTAGTTAAAAAGAAGACTTTATTATTTTGCATGTGAACCACCGTATAAAAAAAAACAAACTTTAGCGTTTGTATTATAAGAATAGAGAATTTCAAAAATGGTTTTGAAAGTGTACGTAACTCAGCTACGCTATCAAATATCAAAAAATACTTTTCGTAAGCCATTAATTTAAATATTACAATATAAACTTTTGCGATAGTGTTTCAAGACATACAGTTATATATAAAAAAAAATGTGTGTGTCAGCTCCGACGCACGACTGGAGTTTACTCCTTAAGTATGATTGTCTAAACAGACGAAAAAAAAAACTAAAAAAAGATTGATACCTTATGAAATATTACCTACACTCCTTTCTGCCATAGTTTATTTCGAAATACTTGCATTTCACTTTAGCCAAATATAATGATAAAGATTATAACTTCACAATAACAATGTTAATTATTGATAAATATAACAAATATAATAAATACAACATAAGTAAATTGACACTGATAGAAATAAACAAGCTCAATAACATATAGATATAGTCGCTTTGCAGCATATATATTACTCTATACACACATTTAATGTTTTCATTGATTTTATCAACATTCATGAGCATATTCGCTTTTATTAATACGATGAATATGTATGGTTCTGACTATGTTGTTAAGGCATCTTTTAATATTGATATTTTTTTATCAGTAATCATTAGCATATTAGCTTATATTAAAAATTTTATAACATAAAAATTAAAAATGTATCGTTCCTTACATGGAAATATAAGTCTTTACTTACATTACAAATAATAAATATTTTAGGTTTTAATTAATTATTTTCATTATTATTTTTTGTATTATGTTAAATTGCTTAGTAGTTTTTTATTATTTATTTCATATTGGAGTTTGTTCCCTTAGAATCAATTTACAAATAAGACAGTTTAAATGAAAAAAAAACGTGCGACACTTGTTGTCTGCCGCGGTAAAGCTATTGCATAGCATTTTTATCAACTATTGCAATTATAATTATTTATGTAGTATATTTTTTTAATGATGTTAATTCAAGTTTTTAAGCTATTGCATAGCTTCTATCGCGGGCCTTGAGTATGGAGACCTAATCCAGAAATTCCATAACGAAAATAACCTAACACACCAGTATTGTGTACTTATAATTTAAAAATAGCGTAAGCGCCAAGTTGATAATATGTATTATGATCTTTATTTCCTAATAATTAATGTTTATTTCAAAATAAATGTTTTACTGGTACAAATGTATTTCTTTCAACAAGCCTTTTCATTTTACAAAAGTCCTGAGTACAAGAATTTAACAATAGTAATTGAACTTTATTTAACTTATTTAACTTATTATATATTTAACTTATTTAACTGATTATATTTTAAATAGGAATAGAGAATAGTTTTATAATATATAATCATGTCATAATAGGAATAGGTCTATAAAATATCGATGTATCGATATCTCAATATTATTACTTAGAAATATCGATATTTATTACAAATTCATTATCATCATCATTTCTCTTATCGTGGCGGTAAAAACTAATTTTACACTAAATCATTCAATATCTAGTTTTATAGAAATAGTTCATTGCCAAAATATATATTCTTTAATCATTTTTACCATTTTATGGTATGTATTTTAAAAAAGTTGATACAAGAAGTGTTTCATCGAACTTATGCGGGAAAAATATAAAAGCAGCGGAAATACAACTAATTTAGCAACTCACTTAAAAAATTAATACCATCTTGCATGTCTAACATGACTTGCAATAATTATTTTAAATAAAGCCAATGTCGAAATATCGATAATATTTTGAAATTTCAAACCCCAATATGGATGTATTTGAAAATGTCGATATATCAAAAGTCCTATAAATGAGCCATTTATTCACTAAAAGAAAAAAAAATGTTTTCTTGTAGGTCACCGCACACGCAAGTTACACAGCTTGAATTAACATCAAAGTAAAAATAAAAAAAAAAGAAAAAAAAAAACAACTACATAAACAAATAAAATATGCTATGCAATAGCTTTACCGCGGCAATCTCCGAGTGCCACATATATTTTTTTTGTTTTTATATTAATTGAAGTTGAATGTGGTGACCGATAAGAAAAAAAAAATCTTTTATTAAACAAAATACTATGAGAAGTTGTCATTCCTATGTACTATCATAAAAGGTTAAGATTATCATTAGCTAAAAATATTTTCAACCTTAAATCTCACGAATAAGTTTAATTACGTTTATTAAACTATTAAGCAATAAATGGCGCTTACGCTATTTTTAAATGATATGTACGCAATACTCGGCCGAGCTACATAGTAGGCGGAGTGGGGGTGTTAGGTTTTTTCGTTACGAAATTTCTTGATTCGGTCGCTGCGCTCCAATCCCACGATAAAAGCTATGCAATAACTTAAAAATATTTGAAATAAATATCGACCACGATACCTGCATTTCAATATCAAAGTATAGATATATCGTACAAAAATGTATTAGTAATAAATATCGATATTTCTTAGTAATAATATCGATATTTCCATACATA
This sequence comes from Napeogenes sylphis, assembly GCA_959347405.1. Classification (NCBI taxonomy): domain Eukaryota; kingdom Metazoa; phylum Arthropoda; class Insecta; order Lepidoptera; family Nymphalidae; genus Napeogenes; species Napeogenes sylphis. The sequence continues at coordinate 1,966,078 of OY365778.1, read as the reverse complement.
TTTTATCAACAGTCCTATTTAAAATGAGAAGTTTAACAGCTTTGTAATATCATAAAAAGGTTCATAATATCGGCTAAAACTATTTTCAATCTTATTTCTGTGAATAAAGAACAATTACGATTGTTAAGTACTTGTACTTAGGGTCTTTTGTAACACAATAACAGCAAGTCATTAAAATTAAAGGCCTTGATGAAAAAAGTATATTTGGCTAAGTATTATGCAAGATTACGCATGCGCAGTAACGCTGATACAACCTATGCCCCCTAGAGGCGAGTTGGTGAACTAAAGAGACAAGCGTGATATTTCAAATCATTAAAAGTTCTGCTATTCATCGATAGATGGCAAAACTAGTTGCGCACGATAGGTTGCGCACCAAAAACGTAACGAGGTCATTCATTTAGTAGATTTTACTCCTCACATTTTTCTCATACCGGGCGCCTTATATCAAAAAACCAATTCTTAAGGAGTAAACTCCAAAAATTATGTTAATTTAAGTAACATCAATATTTATTACAGTAACTATTATAATATTTTTAACGCGTAATATTTTATTTACGGTTATTATTGATTATTATTCTCAATAGATATAATAAATGTTTTGGGGTGTAGAATTGAAAAATATTTTACAAAAAACAAACCCAAAAGTACTGGTGATACACTTTTTTTAACCCCCGACCCGACCGACCCGACTCAACCGACAAGAAGAGGGGACCGCTAATCATAGAAAGAAAGCCCAAGACAAATAATAAAATAACAATATCTAATCATAATATAGTCTTAGTCGTCATTCATCAGCTCAGAAAACTTACTAAAATAGACAGCATTGTCAACGTACGTACAACGGTATACCTACGTACAACGTATTTTTTACTTAGGATTTATTTAAAAATACTTTATTTATAATTTTAACCGCCCCGTTGGTCGAGTGGTTAGCGCAGACGCCTAACGTGTCACGGCGCAATGGGGCTCGGGTTCGATTTCCGGCGGAGACAAGGCATTTATGTGATGTGCATAGATGTCTGTGCTTCTGGGTTTGGTCGTTTATTAAATATATTCTCAGTATTTATATGTGTATTTCTATGTATTTGTATCGTTGTCTAACACCCTGAACACAAGCAAATAATTTGCTTACATAGGGGTTAGATCAATGTGTGTAATTTGTCAAAAAAAAAAAATATGTTAAGAGTTAGAATTATGTTATATTATAAAGACTCGTTTCCACTATCATCTGACTACTACAAAGACAAACAGAATTAAATAAAGTTTTCTCATTAATTATTCTATTTTCAGCATTAAGTAGTCGAAGAACTGTAATAATAGATAAACCGTAAGCAAAACTGTTCTACAGAAAAGATAACAAATGACGTTAGAACGTAAATGTCAAACATTGTTAAATTTTATTTAAAAAGAGCAACTGTTGAGTTTTTTGGCCAGCTCTTCTCAGCAGAACAACATTCTGATCTGGTCTTTGCTTACTTCCGGACTGACTGAGTGACTATAATGACAATTTTAATCTAATCATTGACGATTCAAAAGTACGTGTAAATAACTTGCGTGTAAAAATATTTTTTATATGTGAATATAGCAAAACTGGTAGGAAACTCGAAAAAGTATATTGTTTATTGTTCATTAAATGTATTAATTTTGATAAAAAAAAATATATTTAATCTAGTAGTAATCGTTTTAATATTCTTCTAGTTTTTTATCAAAGTAATCTTATCCACAAGGGACTAACTGATGTTTATATTTGTCAATATTTCAACTTTATCTCGATAGTCCCATTTGTTCAAGTTTACGTCAAATATATTTTCCTCTGCAGCCCTTATAAAAAATATTTAATTTTATTGATTTATACCCTCTCGTCGCCGCGACTGTTTTACGGAACAAATTGGAAAAAATATTTAATGTTGGTTAGCATTACATACTATACTATAGTGGAATTTTAGGGTTTCATAACCAAAGAGATCCTATAACTAAGACTTCTGTATTTCTAACTCTAATCCTTCTAACTATTGAATTTGTTTCTTTTATATATTATTCCCTTACCTGTGTTGTGAAGTTTCGTCAATATAATTTATCTTCATTTAATCTATCTGTTTTGAAAAGCGTCCCAAATTTTACTTATAAAATAATCGTTTCATTAGTTATATCGAAATTAACATCATTAATAACTAATTAATTTCCTTTCTTTATTTGATACATGAACTAAATAGTAATAATTTTTCAACTTAATTTAACGAATAAAGACTTCGTGTACTAATTTCCTACTTTATTGTCGTTATCATTAATATCGTCCAAAACTCTGCGACTTTTATTTTATTTTGGAATATTTTGGTTAAACGGAAATAGCTAAAGTTGGTAAAAATATTTAAGGCGTAAGTTTTATTAAATTTTGATACATTTCTTAAATGAAATAAGCAATCTTAAGGTAAAAACTATATAAAATAGAGGAATGAAAATAAAAATTATTTTTAAAAGAACTTTGAGTTTTGGCCGATTATTTATGCTGCTAAGCAAGTAGAACAAGTTCTTCTCTTTTTAAATTCTATATTATGTGAAAAGTTAAATAATACTAACATGATTTACGTGCTCAAGAATAGTTTTAAATATCTTCTAACATCATTTATTCAATGATACCAAATAATTTAAGGGTTTAAAAACCACCACACTTTTCTATTTTCAAAATACCCATGACAAAAGAAACATCAGCCTCAAATATTTCTGGTTTCAATCTTAATTTACTCTTTGAAGATGCTGTGAAAAGATATATTGTTACTTACTGTTATGTTATAGTAAACTTAGACCTTTCTAGTTTTGTTAGTGTTTGAATTGACGTGCAAATTTTTCAAATATACATTTATCTACACCTCTTAACGAATAAATTTAACACACGTAAATGGTACACAAAAATAATTAAAAGCACACTTCTACTAAGAACACACACACATACACTTCTACTAGAAGTTAATTTAAAAATTATAGTTGAGAAACTAAGATTATATCTTTTATTTATTTGATAGTCATAGTAACATTTTATTCTATTGTTTTTATGGTATAAGCTACATCACCAACGGAGTTTACACGTAAAATATTTTATACTACTTTCTTGTCTGAGTATAAATAAAACAACTAATATGGTTCAATATTCTACTTATAATTCATATATAAGATAATATAATATAAGGGTATCAAATCTACCAACGCTATTTCATCTATCAATACACCTCTATAAGTAGTATAACAAGACTTGTACCAGATATGAAAATGTAAAGTATACTTAGTGCCATATAAGTTATCGATATTCTGAGTAAATTAAATAGTATTATAGAATATAGTTTATTATAAATAGTAACAGTTTCAATGAGAAAAGCATATAATTAGTATTTAAGTATATTTTACAAATCGGTGTAGTTGAAACGCTGTCATCTTTATTGCCAGATACTTATTATTAGTTAGATTTGAGAAATATATTACTATTATATTCATGCGACATAGCCAGGTATAACAAATATTATCATAGTTGATAAGCAAAAAAGTGTTTGCTTACGTTGGTTAATCCCGGGTTTCGGTAGTACTAATTAACTAACTTATTAGTTGTATGTTGTTATTTGAAGAATTTCGGCCTTTTATTTTCTTCATCTATTCTGTTCCTTTCATCTTGTGTATTGAAATTAATAACACATTGATGTGAAATATATCAAGTTCAGGAGTTTATAGGTGTTGGTTCTATATAAATTCAGAAATTCAGTCAATATTAGTACTTATATTTATTATAATTAATTGGTTTTAATTAAAAATAGGTTCAGTGTTATTAGGTCTTCCTACAAAATCAAACCATAGGTAGCTTTCTAACAACTCAAGAAGCGAATAGTTACAATCTTAGATAAAAAAAAGACAAAAAATGTATCAGCATCGTTGTTATTTTAGCCGGAAAAGTATGAAAGGTGAAAGACAAATGTATGTCTTTGTCGGTAAAAACTTATTTATTATAAAAGAGAAATCGGATCTCCTCTACAACGAATGACTAAAGTTTAGATTACCGTCACATTGTATGTCTATTGTCTTCTAACAACGTGACTATAAATTAACTTTGAATCCCCACTATCTTGTTTGATTGAAATATTGAACAGGTAAAACTTTAATGGAATTTAGATAAAAAGATAGAAAAATAAAAAAATAGAAAAGGTAAATTTCTTTATCTGTCCTCTGCTACTTTTTTTAAACTATCAAAGTATTTTAGAACATATTCATTTCAAAATTACAAAGTATTTTGTACGGTATTCAAGGTTTTGTTTAAAACTTATTTAACATCTCAAGTACTAGATCAATCACAGATAGAGCTCTAATTGCAAATATATTGTAGAAAAATATATAATATGTACTGGTATAAAGATAATATATCAATATATAATATACAAAATAACTAATGTAAATTATAAAAAAGAATATGATGAGGAATTATTAGTTAACTTAGTAACATACCTAAATACATACCTACATATACATTTTTGGCCATTCTATTCTTCGGCGAATAACTATTACCGATTCACCGCAACACATCCTATTTTTAGGAAAATTGGGGAACTCACTCTTCATACAACATTTTTTTTTTTTTTTGTCTGTCTATGCCGTTAGCCCTGTTGGCTATTACAGCGTCACCGGGGGAGCGCGTCATACTACAAGCACCAGCTAAGCGTTATCGCATGATAGAATGAAAGTAGCCGATGGTAAGTCATAGTTGATGAACCTATATAATAATAATCTTAATAAGGAACTCAAAATCAACATTTATTGAAAGTAGGTTTTACACAAAACATTTCTTCACTGTCAAAGTTACCACCAGCTCGGAAAAATCACTTCCTCAACCTGAGAAGAGCTAGTTATAGAGACAGCGGGATTGTTATGCTTTATTTAAAGTAAAACTTACATTCTATATTATATAAAACATTATAATACTAGGTAAATACTCTAAATATTAAAGTAGTCTGGCATCGATAATTTTATACGCACGGTGCAAGGTTGTATACATTTCCCCACAAAACATTTATTCACCTTTTTTAAATCGAGTAAATGGCTAGTTGGGGTTGTGTTAGTTTTGAAATAACGATTTCGTATATATGTATAATTTATTTATTTATTTACTTTATTGTACAAAACAAAATACGGACTTGATGCTAAAGCATTTTCTACCAGTCAACCAATGCAGCTAACAGAAAATAAAACAATGAGGGTATACAGTTAATAAACAGAACAGAAAACACTTAAAACTAAGAATACTAATCTATTAATTTTAAATTTATTTTATTAAATATGGTTTAGGTATATTGAATAGTATAAAATAGCATAGTTTTGTCTCTATATTTATTGAAAATTATGCGCTGTTTTGTTATTTGACCAGCAGAAAAGATTTTTCAATGTTTGTTTCATATAAATTTATATAAGCCATGCTAAGCTACCACATCGCTGTGTCGCAAATAACAATTTGTAACTAATAATATGTTTACGAGAGAAACAAGGCTTCAGTGTAGTCCATATTCATTTCAATAAGGTTTCAAATGCTTGTCTCACTAATGAGATACATTCACTGTCTCACGTTAAATCCATGTTAAATTGATCAATATTGATGTATGTTGCAACTTGGCTCCGCACACACGCTACTAAGTAATAAACTATGATTACTGATGTTGATTACTACAATGATAAGTTGTTACAGTCTAGATGCTATAGATATAATATGAATATCTATTAAATAGTAATCTTAGTAATGAATTCTTGAGGTTAACATTTGAATAAATTCTTTTATTAGCAATACAAAATAATCTATAGTAAAATATTGAAACAAAGTCGTATAATTACCAATTCTTTATAGTTTTCTATAAATGTGTAAAAAAAACGACGGAAATGTAAGATAAAGCAACAAGAAACCTCACGCGTCATTAGATTTAACTAAAGTTTGAAGCCTATTATATATATATTATTAATAACCACTACACAAATAAATTAAAGTCGATTCGCTAAATATTAAGTATTAGAAAACTAACAATAAGTTACAATTCCATATAATTCCATACAAATTCCATATAAAACATATAGAACTATATTCATGCACATATTATTATTTATTATGAATTATATATATGCCTATTAATAGAAACATTTATATGAATGAAAAGTAATCTGATACGGGCAGGGATCCGAACCCACGACCTCTGGAAAACCGTCCCGTCGCTCTACTAATTGAGCTACCGTATCGCTATATTTAAATTTAAATGAGTTTAACATGGCTATACATAATTAAATATATTTTCCATCATAACATTAACATTTTAATAACTAACAATATTTATTTTAAATGTATTAAAATATTGTTTTAAAATATTTTTGAGTATATAAGGTTCAATTTTTTTAAGGTTAGATCTATATAAGGTTTTATTGCAGCAATTGATAAGTTGAGTAGAAGAAAGTATTTGAGTAAACAATAAACTATTTGATATGATAGTTATATTATTTACAGAGAACCAGAACATACCTGTTTTATTATAAACATGACATACATAACAATATAGCATTATTTAATTCGTAAACATTTATTCATATAAGTAATAACTTTTAACACCAGCTGTGTACTTATTATTGTTTTCAAATTAACTATAAGTTTTAAAACATTGAGTTCAATGTGGATTGCATTGATAGAAATGTTGAAAAAATATACATATACATCATCAAAATGTAAGTTAGTGTTGCAAATGCTAAAAATAATAACAAAGAGGCTATCTGTAGGCTACGTTTCCGACGGCAATTTTGTGACAATCCTTGACTCAAAATACAGTAATTGTACAATATTTGTACAATATTGCTCTACCACCTACAAACAAGTAATTTTTCCTTGAAAATATTCATTAACAATTGGATTTTTTAATAATAATTAAATTAATTTCGTTTGTAAATACTAATATGAAATTTTGGGTCAATAGCTTGCGATCGGTTATTTACGGCTTCCATTATCAATGTGACGTCACTCCTGATGTCCAATGAAAAAAAATCCCTGGGTTAATAAATGGCTCTTTATCTTGGCCTATAGTTGAATGATTACGTAAACCTGCTTTTAATCAAAGGCTTTGTAAGCTACTGTTTACTTCTCGAAGGGATATTAGAAGACTGAAGCAGCTTTACTAAAACGGGTATAACACTTGGATCTAATTATAATGAAAACGTAAATATATATAAAACAAGCAAGGGATAATTTACCTCTAGAAAAGATAATATACAATTTACATTAAAATAAATTGCTACAGTAAAATAAACTATGTTTGTGAAACAGCAAAATGGTTTTTCCTATCCAAGACTCTAAACGTCAAAGCCTAATACTCGTAAATGGAAGGACTTACAATTCTGCAGAAGAAGCAGCACCCTCACCCATTTACTTACCATATGTCAAAGGAGTCACTGATAGGATAGGACACTTATTACGACGTAAATATAGTATTAAGACGATCTTTCGTGCACATTGTAAGTTACGCTTAACGCTACGGTCACCTAAAGATAAAACGAATTAGACGTCCCGGGTGTATACAAGATTCCTTGTGATTGCGGTAAGTGTTACGTAGGGGAAACTCATCGAAACGTCAATATAAGAATCACTGAAAATATACGAAGTGTTAAAAATCTGGACCACAGTAGCTCAGCGTTAACGGAACACATCTTAGATTCGGGAACGGGTCATTAAATACGTTTCGACAAAGCTTCAGTTTTAGTTAGGGAAAAGTATTTAGTAATGCGAAAAGTACGTGAAACCAACGAAATCTGCCGAATATCAATAGAGATAGTAGTTTGATGTTACCTACGGCCTGTGTACCGCTTATTAACACTACCAAAGACGCTAACAATAAGTTACATACATTTAATAGTGATACAGTGAGTTCAGTGTGTTTACAACGGAATATAGCAACGAGATACTTAGACCTGCACGAAACCTCTGAAGACGAGGCTACATCTTCCCCCCACCCTCACCACCACCGTCTCTACTGCTGCACGTAGTTCACGCCGCAAGTCCGTCATGCTTCGAGCCCATGAATAGGAACCCCGAAAGGGTTCGAAACTAGTCGGGCAAATAAAATTTACCAATAAATTTGATGAAAAAAAGAATGACAACCGAAAGTCCCTCTAGACGAAAATTTACAACCAAATATTACTATAGAATAGTTCCACCTACGAGACTCAGCAAGTTTGCTTGAAGAAGTTTTGTGGTACCCTTGGTATTACGGATGAAACAATTAGAACAGCACACAGCAAATTAGATATTTGTGCCATTACTAGCAGTGACAATAGGGGAAAACATGAGAATCACCTAAAAAACATAGACGACGAGATGATACGAAGTGTTTGTGATCACGTCAACTCTTTTCATCCCACTACACCAGAAAAAATCAGAGTAAATTATACTTAGATAATGGTTTGAGTTTTAGTAAGATATTTTTAATGTACAATGGTTGGTCAGAAATATCTAAATATATTAATAAAGCTGAGACCGAAAGACAATATCGAAACATTGTAAATGATACGAAAAAAGATTTGTGCGAGAAGTGTCACGCATTTTCCAACGAAGTCAAGGTTTCTGAAGAACAGGTCCTAGCAGAATATAACAAACATATTTTAAATAAGGAAACTGAAAGAAAATATAAAGCAAGAGATAAAGAAGACGCCATTCAAAGTTCATCTAAAATAGTATGCAACCTTTGATTTTCAGAAATTGCTAAACTATCCTTCAGGTGAAGTGTCACTTTTTTATTATAAAAGAAAATTATCATTGATACATTTTACTGTTTTCGACGCTAGAATTAAAGAGGCTTTTTGCTATTTATGGCCACAAAATGTTGATAAACGAGGAGCAAACGAGGTGGGAAGTTGTTTGTTAGATTTTATTGAAAAAAAGGCGTTTAGAGGTGCACAAGATATAAGGTTATGGTTATGGTAATTGTAATGGCCAAAATCGCAATAGAGTAGTATACAGTCTTTACATGTACGCAAGTAAAGAATATAGTATAGATATCACTCACAGATTCCTGAAGTCCGGTCATACTCAACAAGAAGTTGACAGTGTACATGCCTTAATAGAAAGATCTGCAAAGGGCAAAATAATATACACTCCTGATCAATGGCATGCTTTGGTTCGTTGGGCAAAAACGAATGGTGAGCCATATAACGTTATTGAAGTTTCTCGAGATATGTTATATGATTTAAAAGAACTGTTGCAAAACAGAAATTTCAAGAAAAACACTTGATTTCATTCTGTGATGAATAATTTGGTTCAGTAGGTGTATAAGTATGTCCTTTTATGTTACGTACTTGTAATGGATCTCATGCTAATCATTATTATTTTTTGTTTCATTTTAATAAATATTATTATTAATTCAAGCAATAAAATCAGGATTTGTTTTTGGTTTCCCTTCCCTCTTCAACAAACAACAACAAGGTAAATAAATAAATAAATTACTAATAACTACTACTAAATAACTAAGTATCGAATTATTAACAGTTTAGTATTTTTTACATAGATTGTCAAAGAATGGTATCGGAACTGGTAGATTCAATATTTTTTATTTTATTCGCAATACGATCGAATCTGCCACTTTCGATTAAATTGCAATTTCTATTGACAAGGTACATCGTCGAAAATAAAAAATATATAAAATACAAATTAAATTCTAAATTCGAGTGTAAGCAAAAGAAAACACATAAAATTATTTATCTTATTTGGGTATAACTTCTATAACATTATTATAATTTATCATTAGAGATCAAAATACAACTTTAAACCGTTGTAGCTGTAAGTAACTGATTTGTGGGTTCGATACTGTTTGTTGCAGCAGTCGATATATATATATGGTTCACGAAAGTTTAAACACAAAAATATTATGTACTTTAAAAAATATTTTCCCATTAAATATTAACTATGTAGATTTTCAAATCGTTGTAAGATTTTATTATAATATGCATTAAATGCAATGAGAATGAATTATATGAATAAGACCATTTAATAGAAGGTCATTTCGAATATCTATCGAAATTAAGATCTGATATATCTGAAATCTGATCTTTATCTGATATCTTTATTGATGTGATCTTTAACATCTGAAATAAATGCTTTTGTTAAAATCCGGTGTATATCTCAGCAGGAAAAGATAGGAAAATTCCAGAACATACGAAAGCACGTAGAGTCTGAAGTCCTGAGAGACAAGAAGTTATGTCAAATAAACTGCATATCTTTGCCAGCTTTTATTTAAGACTTCGAAAGAATCTTAGATAAAACGCAGAAACGTAGTCTTTTGAAATAGATAGATGTGGTATACAATTATTTTTTGTGTATATCTTAAAGAAGATTAGGTCTTTCTTTAACAATTTATTTTTATTGTTAAAGAGAGTTAAAAGAAAATTATGATAAAGAAAATCAACATTTTTCTTCAACTAGTTTAAAAAAACGATCATAGAAACATTCAGGCAATATTTGGCTAAGTCCTTGTTTATTGCAAGAGAATTAGTATCGATCCCGGCGCGGTGGTGAATATGTAAAGTTTAAACGGTATACGTTTAAACTAATGCGTATTCTTGTTTTTCTTGAAATATGTGTTCTTGCAAATTGCAATTGCAAATCTTTTTACGTATACTAATGGGTACGATACTTCGCGTAGGTCGTAGGAATACTCCAGACGACCGTTTTGTGGCATCATTATTGCAGCCAATATTATTAATTAAAATAATAACAAATAAAGGAAGATTGAATAGTTTTGTAATTTTTAAAACTCTAACGACAAAATAGGAACAACATTGCTTTTCTAACAATGCACGTCATGACATATTCCGCTGTATGCAATAACTCCTAAAATCTATAATATTAATTTAAAATATAATTTAAGGTAATCCTATAAATAATAAATAAATATAAAGATATTAAGCATTTTTCAAATCTTGTAAACTTAAACACTCAAGGAACTAATAACATATTGATGTTCAATAAAATCTAAAATAAAATATGATTGTGTATTTATAATAACAATTTATATAAAAAAAATCGTTATGTCATAACTATAATTCTTTTCTGGAATGAACTAATACGAATTTTAATTTAAAAAACTATTTAATGTCTGTTAATTACGCTAAAAGTAATATTTTTTAAACGACATCTTTATATTATAGTGTGCACATTTGACTGTACGTCGATATATAGAAATAGATTTAAATCTAACCTGCTTTCACAATCCTGTCAGTGATTTACTGCACGTCGGTGAATAAACACTCTACAGCGATGGCACAACCGTTAAATCTAGAAACCGAATTCCTCTTTCGAAATCGTTTCTAACACAAAGGGCTTGTATTATTTTACTCTTAAAAAATACAAAAGCCGTTTTGTTCGTTTTTCACTGTTAGCAGCAACGTTCACAATTTTTCATTTGGTTTTATATTGTTACTAGCAGACCCGGCCACGCGTTGCTGTGGTTGATAAGGTTTTGGATATACCTATTACATTGTAGTAAACTATTTAAGAAGTCACGGTATTAGAAAAAATTAAATTAAAAATTAAAAAACCCCCGAACGCTAAGTAAAGGAAAAATTCAAAATGCAAGTAAATTTATCAAGGTAAATAATGAAATAAAAATATTTTGATGCTATCGTATAGTCAAAGACCTCATTCATTAGCTCCGAAAATTTTGTAAAATAGACAATCATCAACATACGTACAAAGGCCCTCCGACGTAACGACTTCAATAAGTACATAATAATATTATTATCCTTTTTAGACGTCATCTAGTATCAGGTTTTTTTTTCTGTTTTTTTTAATTATTTTACTTTATTTTATGTTGTACTAAATGAACCTACGAATACACTTATTTCCCCTGTTTAGGTTTCACTATCAATATTGTATAAAAACCTTTCACCAGCACCAATAAAAGCTCCATATCTTGGAGACGACTGCATCTATATCGACCAAACATATCTAAGAACCCTCTCGACGAACCAACCTTTCGATTAAAAAACCGCATTTAAATCCATTCACTTTTGCTTGTTTTGTTCGTTTGGCTGCTACGTTGCCACAGACAGACACACAGATACACAGTTTTACAGGTCATACTTATAATACCCCACTTTTAGGTTCGGGGGTTAAAAATAATGATGTGAACCGCTATGTTTTTTTTCATAGATGCAAATTGTAAAGAACATGGCGAACTCTATGACTAATTTTCTACTACCATTACCTAACCCTTGATACAGTAATATAATAATTATTAGTGATGCGTCGAATATTTGGTAAGTATTCGGTATTCGGTGTATTTGTCCGAACTATTCGGTTTTGATGCCGAATATATTCGGTTCCAGTATTTTTTTGGGTACACCACACTATACAATACTATACGATACTATACCGCTATACGTTAGGCGTCTGCGCTCCACTACTCGACCAACAGGGTGGTTGAAACAATGAAATTAATATTTACCAAAGAAGACGAAAACGTTAAAGCCAGTCTAAAAATTCACCGAATTGGGATTTGAAAGAGAAGATCTTTGAACACGATTGATCAAAATTATCTTACAGTTGAGATATTTAATTTTAAATTTAATTATAATTATTTTATTTAAGATGGTAACAAATGAGTACATTACAAATTTATAAATAAGGTATGTAGGACAGATAGTTTTAAATTTATGAAAATAATATTTATTATTTTAAATTATTAATAATTTATTTTTTAATTTAATTTTGCACTAATCGGTGCACAATTATGTTTGGTTGACCCGTCTCACATAAATAGATTTAACGAAGAAGCATTTATAATTTGACTGTATTATGTTCATTATAATATGAGTTTATATATACTTCAGTCTAAGTAATACGTGGCGGGCTATATTAACACTAAAAAATAACTCATAATTTATTCTCAGCATCGCGTATTGGTTATAATGTTAAATTGTATATGAAACATTTGTTCTTTTAACATTACGTCATCTGTTAAACGCAACTCTATCCAGTCAACAGATACAACGCCATCTGTTAAACTTAATTGGATTAACAGATAATTGTAAAGAAATAATTTGCAATAAAATAATATTGCGACTTAAAATTAGGATGGAAGTTATCCTATGTTTTAAGTTGGATCAAGCTGCACACAGTGTGCAAATTTGATTAATAACGGTTAAGTAGTTTAAGAGTCCATCGTGGACAAACAACGTGACACGAAATTTATATATATTAAGATATGGTAGGTACATTATATGAAAAGTTAATGTTGTACTATTTTTTATTTGTTTAATTTATTGTATTAATATTTTATTCAACTACTCGGTTAATTGTTTACAGCTTTATCTTGTCTTTTTTGGTTAGACAGTAAAAAAAGATAGTCGAGAAGAACGTAGATTCAACTAGGTATATTATATTTATTGTGATATATATTATATAGGTTTTATTATTATTTTGATTTTGATCTATTTTGAAAGCAAATATAAAATATTTTATAATTTAAATGCATTCAAAAATAGAAACTTCCTTTTAATATTTGTTATAATCAATCTCTCTTCACTATTAAGCTGTTGCATAGCTTCTATCGCGGGCCTTGAGCGCGGAGACCGAATTCAGAAATTCCGTAACGAAAATAACCTAACCCACCAGTATTGTGTATCTATCATTTAAAAATAGCGTAAGCACCAAGATGATAATATGTATTATGAACTTTATTGCCTACGCATTAAGTTTTACTTTAAAATAAATGTTTTGTAAACTTGTACAAATGTATTCTTTTGAACAAGCTTTTTCATTTTAATGACTTTTTGTTATGGTGTTACAAAAGACCCTGCGTACAAGAATTTAACAATCGTAATTGAACCTTATTCGTGAGACTTAAGGTTGAAAACATTTTTAGCTGTTAATATTATTTACTTTTTTATGATATTACATAGCACTGATTCCATTCTTATTAAAAATCTTATCCTATATAGGATAGAATTTTAAATAAGAATGGAACAATTTCTATGAATAGGTTTATAAAATATCGATGTAACCATATATGGATATTATTACTTAAAAATATCGATATTTATTTCAAATAAGTTTTCGTTTTTTTTCTTGGTAATTTTTTAAATCTATACTAAATCAACAATCGTAAACTTACTATATACATATAGTATGCTGTATATTATTTACATTATACTATGTTTACTCTAAAGTGTAAGGTAAAAAATGACGCTATGGAGTACCTTCTTTATAGAAGTGGATAATATCGTCTTTGTCGCGTTAAGTGCGCTACAAGTTATATTATATTGATATCACTGTTAACATTCAGCGAAGTGAAAAAGAGAAATTCCTCTTATCGTAGCGGTAAAAGCTAATTTATTCACACTAAATCATTTAATATTTAGTTTTATAGAAATAGTTCAGTGCCAGAATATAGATATCGGCGCGAAGGCTTTATAAAACAAAATCATGATCGTCGAAAGAGGAATATTGGATTATAATTTATCAGATTTATTTATTTATTTTATTTATTTATTTATGTACCAAAAAAATACAATACAGAAATTTTACAATGAAAAAAAAAAGTGTACAAAGGCTTAACTTATCTCTTTAAGAGATCTCTCCCAGTTATCCTTAGGCAAAAAAGAGTTTTTATTAACATGCAAGCGGTCTGGTACGTTAATAACATAACAAAAAAAATATAATAATAAACACAGTAAAAGAAAAAAAACAAATAATATCTGTTGTTTTTCAACTTTATAGTAGAATTAGAATAATAATATCTATATATATCTATATATACATATATATATACATACATACATATACATCCATACATATACCTACATACATATACCTACACATATACTGTCAAATATATATACATATTCATACATAATTATACATGCATATACACACACAAACATACGCAAAACATTATATATTATATAAAATCTCGATACATACATACATACATGTATACACAAACATAATACAATTTATGATAAAAAGGAGAGGTAGTGCTTTTTCAGTCTTAGCTTGAAAGAGCTAAGAGAATGAATTCCATGAATTACCTCCCTCGGAAGGGAATTCCAAAGTTGAGCAGCGACAACGGTAATAGAATTGGAAGGTGGTATTAAAATGAGGTACTTCTAGAGTTTTTAGGGTGACACACGAACGATGTGGTCTTGTTCTAGGAACGGGCGTTTGAAAACGTTCACTTAAGTAAGAGGGAGAGGAATTATTTAATAAATTGTAAACGAGTGCTAGTATATGCACATTCCGGCGAAGGCGTATAGGGAGCCACTTTAACTTTTTGCGAAATTCTGACACATGATCGAATTTGCGCAATCCGTAGATAAAGCGGATTGCCAAATTTTGGAGGCGTTCGAGTCTATTTAGCAGCTCCTCAGATGCATACAAATAGCAGACATCAGCGTAATCCAGAAGCGGTAGAAGAAGAGTTTGAGCTAACATTATTTTAGTTTCCAGAGGAAGAAAATTCTGCAACCGTCTAAGAGAGTGTAGTGAGTAGTGAAATTTTCTGCTAACTTCGTCAACTTGTGCTGTCCATGAAAGATCACAGTCCATAATGATACCGAGATTTTTGGTTTTGTCAGAGAATGGTATTAAAATGGAGTTATAAGTCAGAAAAGGTAGGTCAGCCTTAATTATTCTGTGTCGTAATTGCTTATTACCTACAATCAAGGCTTGTGACTTGAGTGGGTTAATCAGGAGGCCGTACTCCTCAGCCCACGTATTAATCATCCTGAGGTCATTGTTAAGAGCTTCAATAGTTGTAGCCAGATCGTTAATTGTGGTGTGTCGATATAGCTGCAAACCGTCTGCATAGAGATGGTAGTGACATGAAATGACTTTAGAGATTTCGTTAATAAACAGTGAGAAGAGAAGAGGAGATAATACACCGCCTTGTGGTACACCTGCAGAGATGTCTGTCCAGTCTGAGAAGTCCTCATCCACACAAACTCTCTGCCGGCGCCCACGTAGATAAGAAGAAAACCACTTGATTGCGGGAGATGAGATATTAAGAGAGTTTAATATACTTAGCAACACGTCAAAGTCAACTGAATTGAACGCGTTGCTGAAGTCTAACAATATAACAATGGTTAATTTTTTATTGTCCATGGCATGGCGAACATCTTCGGTTACTTTCAGTAACGCAGTGGTAGTACTGTGGAGAGAACGGAAACCGGATTGGAAAGGATTGAGTAGGTTATTGGCAGTTAGGAAAGAGGTAAGTTGTTTGTATACCCCTTCTTCCAAAAGTTTGGATAAAATTGGTAAAATGGAGATAGGGCGAAATTGTGAAAAAGAAGTAGGATTAGAAGTTTTAGGAAGTGGAATTATATGAGCCAATTTCCAGGCCTTAGGATAGCATGTGGTAATAAGAGAAAAGTTTAAAATATGGGTGATTAACGGGGTTATAATATCTAGGATAGGAAGAAGCATTTCCCGACCAATATTGTCATTACCGACTGCTTTTGTTGCAATGGCCATGATACCCTTCCTAACATCACTCTCCGCAATTTCATGGAAACTAAAAATATCACAGATAGGTGGGGTGGCTGATACCAGTTTTTGAAGAGTAAGAAGTTTTAAAGCGTTGTTAATTTTAAAAGGAGGAGAAGAAAAGTGAGAATTAAGTAAGTTTAAATCAGTTTGTTTATTGGAGTTTACTCCTTAAGAATCGATTTTTGTATATAAGGCGCCCGGTATGAGAAAAATATGAGGAGTAAAATCCACTGAACGATGACCTCGTTACGTTTTTGGTGAGCAACCTATCGTGCGCAACTAGTTTTGCCATCTATCGATGAATAGCAGAACTTTTAATGATTTGAAATATCACGCTTGTCTCTTTAGTTCACCAACTCGCCTCTAGGGGGCATAGGTTGTATCAGCGTTACTGCGCATGCGTAATCCTGCATAATACTTGTACAAATATACTTTTTTCATCAAGGCCTTTAATTTTAATAACTTGCTGTTATTGTGTTACAAAAGACCCTAAGTACAAGTACTTAACAATCGTAATTGTTCTTTATTCACAGAAATAAGATTGAAAATAGTTTTAGCCGATATTATGAACCTTTTTATGATATTACAAAGCAGTTAAACTTCTCATTTTAAATAGGACTGTTGATAAAATATGTATGGAAATATCGATATTATTACTAAGAAATATCGATATTTATTACTAATACATTTTTGTACGATATATCGATACTTTTATATTGAAATTCAGGTATCGTGGTCGATATTTATTTCAAATATTTTTAAGTTATTGCATAGCTTATATCGTGGGATAGGAGTGCAGCGACCGAATCAAGAAATTTCGTAACAAAAAAACCTAAAACCCCCACTCCGCCTACTATGTAGCTCGGCCGAGTATTGCGTACATATCATTTAAAAATAGCTTAAGCGCCTTGTTGATACTTGTATTATATACTTTATTGCTTAATAGTTTAACAAACGTAATTAAACTTATTCGTGAGATTTAAGGTTGAAAATATTTTTAGCTAATGATAATCTTAACCTTTTTATGACAGTACATAGGAATGACAACTTCAAATAGTATTTTTTTTAATAACAGAAAAAATTGTTTTCTTATCGGTCACAACATCCAACTTCAATTAATATAAACGCAAAAAAAATAAGTGTGGCACTCGGAGATTGCCGCAGTAAAGCTTGATATATCGACATTTTCAAATACATCAATATTGGGGTTTGGAATTTCAAAATATTATCGTTATTTCGACATATTGGCTTTATTTAAAATAATTATTGCAAGTCATGTTAGACATGCAAGATGGTATTTATTTTTTAAGTGAGTTGCTAAATTAGTTGTATTACCGCTGCTTTTATATTTTTCCCGCATAAATTCGATGAAACACTTCTTGTATCAACTTTTTTAAAATACATACCATAAAATGGTAAAAATGATTAAAGAATATATATTTTGGCAATGTACTATTTCTATAAAACTAGATATTGAATGATTTAGTGTGAATGAATTAGCTTTTACCGCTACGATAAGAGAAATGATGATGATAATGAATTTGTAATAAATATCGATATTTCTAAGTAACAATATTGATATATCGATACATCGATATTTTATAGACCTATTCCTATTATGACATGATTATATATTATGAAATTATTCTATTCCTATTTAAAATATAATCAGTTAAATAAGTTAAATAAAGTTCAATTACGATTGTTAAATTCTTGTACTCTGGACTTTTGTAAAACCATAACAGAAAGTCATTAAAATGAAAAGGCTTTTTGAAAGAAATTCATTTGTACCAGTAAAACATTTATTTTAAAATAAACATTAATTATTATTCAATAAAGATCATAATACATATTATCAACTTGGCGCTTATGCTATTTTTAAATTATAAGTACACAATACTGGTGTGTTAGGTTATTTTCGTTATGGAATTTCTGGATTCGGTCTCCATACTCAAGGCCCGCGATAGAAGCTATGCAATAGCTTAAAAACTTGAATTAACATCATTAAAAAAATATACTACATAAATAATTATAATTGCAATAGTTGATAAAAATGCTATGCAATAGCTTTACCGCGGCAGACAACAAGTGTCGCACGTTTTTTTTTCATTTAAACTGTCTTATTTGTAAATTGATTCTAAGGGAACAAACTCCAATATGAAATAAATAATAAAAAACTACTAAGCAATTTAACATAATACAAAAAATAATAATGAAAATAATTAATTAAAACCTAAAATATTTATTATTTGTAATGTAAGTAAAGACTTATATTTCCATGTAAGGAACGATACATTTTTAATTTTTATGTTATAAAATTTTTAATATAAGCTAATATGCTAATGATTACTGATAAAAAAATATCAATATTAAAAGATGCCTTAACAACATAGTCAGAACCATACATATTCATCGTATTAATAAAAGCGAATATGCTCATGAATGTTGATAAAATCAATGAAAACATTAAATGTGTGTATAGAGTAATATATATGCTGCAAAGCGACTATATCTATATGTTATTGAGCTTGTTTATTTCTATCAGTATCAATTTACTTATGTTGCTGTTTTTGTTATATTTATCAATAATTAACATTGTTATTGTGAAGTTATAATCTTTATCATTATATTTGGCTAAAGTGAAATGCAAGTATTTCGAAATAAACTATGGCAGAAAGGGGTGTAGATAATATTTTATAAGGTATCAATCTTTTTTTATTTTTTTTTCCGTCTGTTTAGACAATTATACTTAAGGCACACACAATTTTTTTTTTATATTAACAGCGGACTTACCCACACCCAGTGATTTAAAAAATCTCCACTTCTGAGAAGGAGAAAAGTGCTCGAGAGAAGAAAATATATGACGGCGCTTAGCGTCTCTACACATCCTATTACAGAGATTTCGCAGTTTCTTATAGGCAGCAATATTTAAATCGTTTGGATTCTTTTTGCATTTATTTTTGGCCCTATTGCGTCTTTGCATAGCTTGCTTAATCGACGAAGTAAGCCAGGGCGCAGGTAGGTGTTTGACCCTTACTGGTTTTAGTGGCGCATGGGAATCATATAAACTAGTAAGGGTAGCGTTAAAAGAATCCACCTTTTCGTCTACTGTGGATGCACTATAAACGGGTGACCAGTCTAAGTCAGAGGCATCACGATGCAAATTTTCCGAAATAATCATCTTAAGATTACGCCGCAGAATTATCTTCTTCTTAAACTTGGGAACTGATAGGTTGTAACGTAGATAGAGAAGATCATGGTAGGAAAAGGACGCAGTCAGTTGACCGTGTGCGAGCACTTTCCCTGGTCTTAAGACCATGATAACGTCAAGAAGAGAAGCCTTAAAAGCTGGACAGTAATGCGTTGCTGAAAGAGGGAGAATAGACATACTATATGAAGAGATAAGTGAATTTAATTTTTTTGATCTATAGTCATTTTTTAGGAGACAAGTGTTAAGGTCACCCATGATTACAATATCATCATAAACCGGTGAAAAATTATGGAGAAGGATATCTAAATCATTGAAATAACTTATATTGAGGGATGGACTATATACAACGCCAAGAAGAAGTTTAGAATGTAGGGTGGAAATTTCAAGAAACATATACTCAAGATGTTCAGGAAGAGTGCTGCGGGACTGGCTGATGACGGTAAACGGTATGCTATTTCTGAGGTAAATACCTACGCCTCCACCCCTCTTAACTGTGCGATCATTTCGTATCAGTGTAAAACCAGGAAGACTATATAGTGTAGAAGGCAAGGAGGATTTTAACCAGGTCTCTGACACCAATATGCCATCGACTTGGACGTCGTTAAAAGATGCGAGAAGGTCAGGAAAGTGTGCCGGAATGCTTTGTGCATTTATATGTATAAGGTTAAGAGATTGTTTGTTATTTGAAAATATAGATTGAAGTTTATAATCAAGGGGAGTCAAAGAATCGTCGTCTGGAGATAAGGTACCATCAGCGCTATGGAAATCATCAGAAGAGGAACAAGAGAAATAATCATCATTCAAGTTTAAAATAGATTGATTTGACATATACAACTATAAATATATAAATAATATGAAATAAATAAATATATATCTATATATAAAAGCTACACTAAAACTATTTAACTAAAATTATCACAATTTTTTTTATACTAATACAATATAATTAACCTACATAACCGGGCGTAATTTTGTGAAGAATATCATCCAGTAGTTATTATTTAAAAAACATAAGTTAAGAACACAAAAAAAAAACAAAAGAAAGTAAAATAAACTTAATATAGTTACGAGAAACGATAAAATTAGCTTATTATTATAAAAAAACAAGATTCTCGAATAAAGTATTAAAAAAAATAAATATATACAGTAAGATAGACAAGATTTTAAACGTCACTCTAGCATTATTCAGTGACGATGTCAAAGATTGACAAGTGACAACTGTCAAATTAACATTGTCTCAGACTTAGACTTAACATAATGGTAAAATTTTGATTATTATTTTATTTTACTTGTCTATATTATATAACTTAAAATAAAGTAAATACAAATAAAAACTATCTATATAATAATAAGAAAAGCAATATAGGGAGTAATAGTGGATTATCAATGTGAAGACTATATCCTGATTGTGAAATAAAAAAATTGTAACTGGATATAACATTATTTACCAGAATTTTTAACACGACGAGATCTTGTTGATCTGAAGTCTTGAGAAGCCTGATCCAATTGGGGATAGTTTCGAATAACAAGCTGCAGTTCCAGTGAAGTGATAACCTTCTTCCTTGTTTTATCCGGCAAAGCAATGATAATAGCACCATCTGAAGTCCAGCAGTTTTTCATGCCAAAGTGTTTTCTGGCTGTAATAAATACTTCCTGTCTAGGCTTCGTTTATTCAACGGACAGCATAACAGTACCCTTATAGAGATCCGCACAGTCCGACGACTTGAGCAAGACTAATTCTCGGTATCGGTATCGTGCTTTCTTCTTCCCCCTTCTTTGGGGAAAGGTGAAACGATGACGGAGTTTTTCGGCCCCCCGATCGTGGTTTCTTGCGACGCGCGTTACTACGCGCGTGGTTGTGGTTAGGGCCAACAGGCCCTGGTTATCTATGTTGGTAAGGTTATGAGCCTTAAACCAGTGGGGCGGTTAGGCCAGCCCGTGAGTTACCCGGTTTTCCCAGGTGAGGCCCGGACTGGTCAACCAGCGACCCGGCAAGTCGTTTGTGGTGCAAATTAATTTGCAGAAGTAGCAGGAGGGACGATGTCTCTAGGCAATCGTCTTTTTGCTCCGTCAGGTGGGCGAGTGTGCCAGGGCGCGATGTCTTGCACGTGGACGTGCGTCGAGGCATCGGCCCGGCTGTAGACGTTGGTGGCGAGTCTGGTGATGTGTTACACCAGAGGTTCAGAGCGCAGATCGCGTTGGATTGTAGCATTAGCTACGAACCAGGGAGCCTGTGTAACTCGGCGCAGAGCAGTGTTTTCTACTGCTTGAAGGAGGTGTGCCTGGCGTGGGCTCGCCAAAGCAAACCAGGCTGGTGTAGCGTATGTCAGGTGCGGCCTGACATACGTTTTGTTGATATTGAGTTTGGACCGCATGGAGAGTCTTGACTTGAATATCGGCTGCAATAGGTGCAACACTATACTTTGGCAGCGTTGCGCGCCTTTTTGACCTGAGGCGCCATTGACAGCTTCCTGTCCAGGAAGACGCCTAGGTAGGTGATGTTGGGGCTCCATGGGACTTCTGTTCCCTGAATGGTCAGGAGTGGGGGTGCCGTGACGTGGGTCCCAAACCTGATGGCTCGAGTCTTCCTCACGTTCAGCAGCAGCCTTTGCTCTACTAACCACCTTGGAAGTAAGTCGAGGGCGCGTTAGAGTTTACGCGCAGCGTGGTTGGCGGACATGGATGATGTCCACAAGGCGACATCGTCCGCGTATAGGGCCAGTGTGACACTGGGGTCAACCGGAATGCCATCAGTGTATGCCGAGTAAAGAGCTGGCGACAGGGTGCTGCCCTGAGGGACGCCAGCCAGGGCAGGATGGCTTCGGGAAATCGCGTCCTCCACCCTTACACAGAATGTCCTGTCGGATAAGAATCCGACCAGAATCCGTGCGAGGTGATGGGGGACGCCGGCTTGGAGAAGTTTCGAAAGTAGGCCCGGGTGCCATACTCTATCGAATGCTTTGGATATATCAAGGAAGACTGCCACCGTGGTTTCCTTTTTGTTGAATGCAGCAGCTGTGTGGTGGATAATCCTGGAGAGTTGAAGGGTAGTGGAATGTCCACTGCGGAAGCCAAACTGCTCCGGCCGTGGATGGAGATGTTCCATTAGCAGTGGGAGTAGCATTCTCTCGAATAGCTTGCTGACTGCGCTGAGTAGGGTTATGGGCCGATAGCTATCGGCAAGTCTGGGGTTAGCATTGGCCTTCAGGATCATGACCACCAGGCCCTCCTTCCACGCCTTGGGAAAGTATCCCATGCGTAGGATCGCGTTGAAGAGCCTGGTGATCGCGCCTAAGGCCCGGAACGGTAAATGCTTGAGCGAGGCGTTTGTTATCTCGTCCTTCCCCGGAGCTTTTCGAGGTTTGAGCAACGCGATTGCTTTTCGGATGCTCGATGGGGAGGTGAATGGTGGAGGAGTGTCCGAGAGGTGAGAAGCGCTCAGCGTCTCTTGGACCTGGGTTTCTATGCGCCGGTGAAAGTCCTCGCATTGCAAGGGGTTTGGAGAGAACTGTTTCTCCAAATGGGTTGCGAGGATTTCAGCCCTCGCTTGGGCATCAAATGCGAGTGTTCCGTCCGCTTGAAGTAGTGGGCGGGTGGGCGGAGGCTTGTTAAGTACAAGTCGGCACAGCTTGTTCAGTGAAGCCTGGTCTTCGCTGGCTTCCGTGATACGTTCCTGCCATTTGGTCTCAGTCAACGCCGTTAGCTCTCTCCGGACACGCTCGGTGAGTGCGTTAAGCCTGGATTTGATGGCAGGGTCCCGGGTACGCTGCCATTCTCTCCTGGTCTTCCTTTTGGTCGTGATGAGGGCGGCAATCCTTTTAGGTAGAGGCGGGAGGATCCTGGTGGTTACCGGGATGGTAGCCGCCTTCTTGGCCTCACGGATGCAGCTGGAAATGCTGATGATAGTAGAAGTCGAAGGAAGTGGAGCCGACGTTTGAGGCCAGCGGCGTTCCAAAATACTATCCGTAGCCTATCCATCCTGGGTTAGGCACGCGAGGATCTTCATCAACGACTGGACGGGATCTTGACCTTCCTTCACGGCTACTAATGCATCTTTGACGGTGTCAAGCATCCTATCCAGAGTGATGCTAACCTTTGGTCCCGAGTGAAGGACTTGCGCCGATGGCGCCTGGGTTGTCGTTGCTGAAGCACAGGTTGGGGCGGACTGGTTCCGGCCTCGCTTACCCCTCTTCTTCTTTCGGGTGCTCCTTGTTCGTGGAGGATTAGCCGGTGCCATAAGCGTGGGAGCCTGGGCGTCGGTGGGGACAGTGTTGGCTGCGATAGGGGCCGTAGCTCCTGGCGCATTCGCACGGGTTCGTGTGATGTCCTTGGATAGAGCCACAGTCCCGGCTCTCTTGTTTCTTAGTTCCCGCTTGAACTGACTGCAGGAGATGTGATTTGCGGGGTGCGGGCCCCCGCAGTTTATGCAGGTTGCTGCGACGTCAGGAGGTCGCGTGCGGCGTGCTCCTCACCACAGCGGACACAAGCCTGGCGCCGGTGGCAGCCGTGGCTAGAGTGCCTGAAGGTTTGGCACCTATGGCACTGTGTCGGTCACCTCTTACTCCTCCAGGATTATAATGACGCCAGGCATAAGCATCAATTGGTTGACGCTGTATATGCCTGGCAGTAGGTTCGGTGTGTTTTCATAATTGCGAAGAATATGCACCCGGGCCGCCCCATCCTTGCCTTGATGGGGCGTACATATTCCGCAATGTAGCCAAGCGAGGCCAAGGCTTCGATGATGTCCTCCGGGGCGGTGGTAACGGGGAGTCCCCTGATGGCCACCTTCTTACTAATTTCAGAGGGTAGCCCATAAGAGAACCATGAGATGTCCTCTTTGCTCATGAGGTCAGTCAAGTACCGTTGGATGACCCGGTATTCTTGCTCCGAATTGGGGGTAAATCTCACCCCTTTGCCAAAGGGGCGAGCGTTGGGCGGGTGGCCAAGCTGGTCGTTCAGCGCCTTGAAGTGCTGCGACCAGTTCGGAAAGGTTTCCAGGTCTGAGGTCTGAGGCTTCGTCAGATGATCTGGGCCGCTTGGTTGCCCCCGCGGGGGTGGAGATCAATGGAGGTCCGACCTCCATTTCCGAGTCCTTTTGAGCATCGGCGTGGTCCAGTTCTCCGCACTTGTCGTTAAGGTACATGGCTATGTGATCCATTAACGAGGCGGAGAGGGACTTGCGCTTGCCCAAGGCTTCGATGACAAGCATGTCCGAGTTCAACTGCGAACGAGGTGAGAGCTCGGTTTCCATGCGTGCCGGAACAGAAGGAGATCTTTCCGGCGGAGTCGGTTGCCTGGTAGCGGGCCGGCAGGCCCGGGGTGTCGTGATGTCGGCGGAAGTAGGAAGGGAGGTCTGACGCACCTGCGGGACGCATGGCAGCATGCGCTGCAGGTGTTCTCGCGCTCTCATCTTGAGCCTCCGATGTAGTGGGTATCGGCGAATGGTGGAGGGAGGATAAGTCCTCAACCTCTCTGCCACTGTCCGATGAGACTTTGGGGCACGGGCGGTTGAAACCCCGCCGTGCTCTAGCGCCGCGTCGGCCGCTCATAGTGCGGCGGCGAAGCTACTGGGTGCCCGCCACGGCAGTCAAACGGACCTCTTCGTAGAGGACCGAGATGCCATGGGGGGCGGATTACGCCATATGGTACAGCGTACAGACGCTTTTAAGACCTCGTCTTAAGAGTGCGTCTGTGTAGCACAAGCGCCTCAATGAGACAGTCCAGAGGGTGATGTATTGTCGAGCTAACAGTACACGGTGGTGTGCGCCTTCAGAAAGGCGGTTTGGAAGTCTCAGGGTAATTATAAACAATTACCCGCTATTGATTCCTCACAATTCACACTTAACCGGCACTTATTAGTCTCGACGACGCTGTTATCGTCGTCGCGACGCAAATAACGATTGCAAACGCTTCAGCACAACGCCTTGACAAAGGCGGAACGAACAATAACAGCAATTAGAGTAATTACTGTTTTATTGCCCGTTCTTAGTGCAGTCGGTAATTACGACCTCGTAATTACGACGAGTATTATGACTCGAGCCGTAAACAGAGAGCTCCGTACAAGACGTCCGCTCACTGTGGCGAGCGGGCTGTCTCTAATTCTCGGACTGTCGACCGTCCGTATTTATACTAAAATGACGTCTGACATAAACAAGTCTAGTAACATCATAATTGTTGTTTTAACATCCTCTTTCGACGATCATGATTTTGTTTTATAAAGCCTTCGCGCCGATAGATATATTGAACTTCAACTGATATGAAGGTCCCCCATTATGAAATTTTAGAAAATAATTTCCATGTACAGAAAGCGATCAGTTTCAATTTATTAATATGTAAAAAGATAATTTTCTAGAACACTTTAAACACATACATCTTTTAATAGAGTGAAGAGTGTGCAATGAAAATTGAAAACTAAATGTTATTCAGAGTGACGCTCAATTTCTATGTATCAAAGTCATTTACATTAGCCATATATTTTTTTCGTGTTGCGTACACAACTAAAAAAGAAACAGATAAACAGACAAAAATTTCAAAAATGGTAGAAATGAATTCTGCTACTTATCACTTCACATACCTTCACACCAGGCTATATATATCAATAAGGCTATATATATAAGTGGAACTTTATCACACGTTAATTTATAGAGTGGACCCGTTACAAGAGAAAAGTTTAACACAAATTGTCTGAAATATGTTGCTAAGCCAATAAATTGCCTTAATTGAGATACGGTGGACGGTGGAGGTAGAGTAGATAACGCCTCTTCTTTTCTACGGTTAGGCCTAATCTCTCCGGATTTGATTTCATACCCTAGAAACTCTAGTTGCGTTTTCAAGAACGAACACTTTGGCGAATTTAAGAAAAACCCAGCTTTTGTTAATGTTTTCAAAACTACGCGGAGTCTTTTGATACCTTCCTCAATAGTCTCCGAGATAATCAATATATCGTCGATGTATACGATGACGTATGTATTTACTAAATTGCCTAGAGCTCTAATAATGGCACGTTGTAATACCGATATGGCATAACAAAGTCCAAAGGGCATAGTCAAATATTTGTATTGACCGTCCGGTGTTTTAAACGCAGTAAGCTGTATAGATTCCTCAGATTAATAAGAATTCAATGAAAACCGGAAGTACAGTCTAGTTTTGAAAAATATTGAGCTTTAGGTAAACACGATATCTGGTCTGATATAAGTGGCAAAGGATACCGATCGGGTACGGTATTGCTATTAAGTTCACAATAGTCTATACACATTCTTTCCGAACCATCACGCTTCTTTACTAAAAGGGCTAGACTCGCGAACAGAGAATCACTCGGTCGAATAATATTCGCACGCAATAATTCGTCTACACGTTCGCGCAGGGGGATGGGGTTGCTCGCGTCTGTAGGATTTACCACCTTTTCCTAGGTCCACCCTACACGTATCCCCTGGGTGGTTCAAATCGAGCAACAACGCCAAGTGACAGGCGCGGTTAACTAACCTGTATATTGGTATCCACAGACCAGAAGGCACTAAATACCCTCCAAAAACGTGGCCATTGCACCTTGGGAAAGTGCAATGAGTATTCTCTCCCAACCCAAAATATGAAATGTCTGAGAATAGAGAATCTGTTATGTCATGCGATCTGGCGGTAACCCCCGGCGCTCTCCGGTACCCGGGCCGGAGAGTGTGAAATTGGCTACCGAAGACTGTCGAGGAGCGAGTAACCAGGCTTCTGAAGCAGTTAATGCTATTGGAAAGAAAAAACTTATACAGCAATAATTTCATCCTGCTCTGTTCAATGCGAGACCCAGAAGTACTTCATTGGGAAACAAAGGCAATGATCCTACCACGACTGTTCCACCCCAAACTAAATGCTTGCTGGCATAAATAACACGAATGCACAGCCCCCAGATTGGCAAACAGTACCTGTGGCAAGAGGAGCAAAAAGGAAGAAAATATCGGATAGTACACATCTCAAATAGGTTTGAAGATCTTTCTATTGACTTAACTGGTAATGATGATACTGTCAAACAAAGAAGACCAACTAACCCACCCCCAATAGTCCTCTATGGAATTAAAAATGTCAACCAACTTACGGAATTACTGAGAACTGTTGCCGAACAAAATGAATTCACCTACAAAGTAGTAAATAAAAACCAGATGAGGGTTAGCAGTGCTACAACTGAAACATATAAAAAAATAATTCAATTGATACGGGACCATCATCTTATTGGCCATACATTTAATAGAAAAGAGGACAGGTGCTATAGAATTGTCATTAGGAACTTGCATCACTCTACACCACACAATGCTATAAAAGAGGAAATCGAATTAACTGGCAATATTGTCATGGGTGAAATTATAAACTCAAAATATGGCCCGGATAAAAAGCCAACTTTAACCTCCTTTGTCAACCTGATGCCAGGTCCAAATAATAAGGCCTCAAAAGGAATAAAATATATATACCACCAAGCTGTTGTCATAGAAGATTCCAGGAGGAAAAAGTCTATAGTACAGTGCCAAAGGTGCCAACAGTATGGGCATACCAAGAACTACTGTATGCGGCCCTATCGGTGCGTGAAATGCGCCCAGTCTCACAAAACAGCGGAGTGCCCCAAGGTCGATCGAAATACCCCCGCGATGTGTGCATTGTACCAGGGACCTCATCCAGCCAACTATAAAGGCTGTGAAGTATATCAAGAAATTGTATCCCGCAAAATTTCCAGGCCCACTAACAGACAGCAAATAGACAAACAGAGTACAAAAGTAACAATCCCAGATACCGTAACTAAACAACTGAGCGAAGAAAATGTAGGTAAGAAATTATACTCTGAATCCCTGAAAGCCACAAAAGTCCGAGGAGATTCCTTTGACAATCAACAGGTTCACCTATTGAGTAATACTGTACAAAAAATACTCTTAAAACAGTCAGAAAAATTTGACTTACTCTTTCAACAAATGATCACCATGATAGGTGTCTTGACAACCCCAATCAGCAAGATGACAAAATGAACTCCTTAAGACTGGCAACATGGAACATAAATGGTCTCGCGTCAAATAGAGATGAAATGCAATTACTAATAAATGTACATAAGTTGTACATAGTTCTTGCTACGGAAACACACTGTACCAGCTGCAGCAGCATCAAATTTAACGGCTATCACACCTACCTTACAAACCACCCAGATGGAACAGGACATGCAGGGACGTCTATAATTGTGAGAAAAACTATCAAACATCATATAATGCCCGAATTTAAAACAGACTACCTGCAAGCTACAACAATCGCTGTTACGGACAAGTGTGGATACTTCAACGTATCTTCTGTTTACCTTCCACCCAAACACAAAGTGGACTGGCTTATGTTTAATATTTTTTTCTCAACTCTTGGACCCAGATTTATTGCTGGTGGCGATTGGAACGCAACTCATTGGGGATCTGGGCTAATAACAACCAGAGGTTCACAGTTAAAGATCAGCATTTACATAAAGCACCTTATCACAATATCAGCTTCAGAACCGACTCATTGGCCTACAGATCGAAACAAAGTGCCTGACCTACTGGACTTCTTTGTCGTTAGTGGGCTCTCAAGGCACTATTTTAAGGCCGAGACATGCCCTAATAGTTCCTCTGACCACACGCCTGTCATCCTGACAGCCAGCACAACGCTGATAGAATATGAGACACAGACTACACTCAACAACGGACGAACAGATTGGCAGGCATTCCGCGAGTACATTGAAGCAAATATCCAGCTGAACGTGGTACTCAAATCGCCAGATGATATTGAAGAAGCTGCTAAATATATAACATCTCTCATACAGGAAGCTTGCTAGAAGTGTACTCCTGAATTGAAGAATAAAAATGTCGTCAGAAATCAGCCATTGCTAATAAAACAACAAATCCTCGAGAAACAGGACATGGACAGGACATGGACAGTACTACTCTAAATAAAGCATCTGCAACCCTTAAGGCCGGAATATCACGTCTCCATAAAGAAACCCTACAGTCAAAGCTAGAGTCACTGACACCTACTGCAAACACGAATTATTCATTTTGGATATTTATTACAAACTTGGACTGGCCTCAAGTGCCAAAACCGCCAATAAGAACGGCTCGAAATGAATGGGCTAGAAAGTAAAGTTTTCACTCCCAATGACAATAGCGATGCTGATTTTGAAAGAATCGTTAGGGCCATCCTCCACCAGCCGTTGCAATTAGACTTACCACCAAACCCAGTAAAAACTCGGGAGGTATGGGGAGTAATAAAGACTCTTAAGGACAAAAAAGCGCCAGGCTTTGATTTAATCACAAAAGAAGTACTACGAGAACTACCGAAAAAAGCGGTAACTTTTTTAACGACACTTTTTAATGGCATCTTGAGCGTGCAATTCTTTCCACGCTTATGGAAAATATCTCAAATAATAATGATCCACAAGTTAGGAAAACCAGCTCACGAGGTTACTTCTTATCGGCCAATCAGCTTGCTGCCAATCCTATCGAAACTTTTCGAGAAAATATTGCTCCGCAGACTTTTGCCTATACTGGATAGCAATCACACGATACCAGATCATAAATTCGGATTTAGACAACAACACTCCACAATCGAACAGATTCACCGAGTTTGTAATGCGATAAGACAGACATTTGAAGAGAAGGAATACTGCTCATCAGCATTTTCGATATCCAGCAAGCATTTGATAAAGTCTGGCACAGCGGGTTACTCTATAAAATCAAATGAAACATTCCTCACAGTTACTACATACTGCTGGCTTCGTACTTGTCTGATAGAATGTTCCAAGTGAAGGAGTGTAGTACCACGTCGTCGTTTCATAACATCAGTGGGGTGTCCCTCAAGGATCTATTCTTGGTCCAATGTTGTACATCCTATATACAGCTGATCTACCGGAAGTACCAGGTTCTATAAACGCCACCTAATGGGACGTCACTCAAAACTTTCCGTAGACAACAAGCTCTTGATCTACAAAAGCAGTTTGCGTTCAGCTACGGTAGCGTGCGGTCACGTTATTTGTCGTGTTAAGTTGCTCCGCCGTCATACAAGTAGTGAAAAATAAAATTTAAAGTGAAACGCTGTGCGAATTAGATCGACAACCCCTAGTTTTTTAAGTGTAGTTTAATAGACCTTTGAAAGACGCATTAGTGAGTGTAAAGTTTAGATTTTTAAGACAAGTAGTTTTTAAGTTATAGACCAAAAACTAAAAATTAAGTGCGGACGAAAATCGCCCACGCAAGTGCAGCGAAGTTTTTAAAAGTGTAGTAGTATGTGCCTTAACGAGACCAATTCAAAAAGTCCTATATTGTCCAAATCGGACAAGTATCCTGGGACTTACAACGCAACAAAGGGGTCCCGAAAAGAAGCCTAACTTTGGAGGCCAATAAGTTAAAATCTAGATCGGTGAGGTATATAAAACATCAGTAGCAGCATCTATCAAGAAATTTAAATCCAAAATTTACGAATTTTATCATCTATAGTTCAAAAGTTATTGAATTTAAACTCCGACGCCTACTCTCTATACATTAAGAAAGATCCAAAATCGTCAAGGAACTTCTATTAAGCGGGACCCATTTCGAGCTGTGGAAAATTCCCAACAAGACGTAAACAACTGACGCCATTGCAATACGTCGAGCGAAGTATTTCCATCACTGTCTCTCATACCATCATCTTCAAAATTTTTCTAAGTCCCGCGATACCAAAATTGTAAAATCTTCCAAATCCCCCGTGCCCACCTACGCCACCCCATCCTCCCGCGCATATCCGTACACCCACACCCGCCCCCGTAATTTGTTCGAGCAAAATTATTCAAAGTCCAAACTCCATACAAATTCATCAAAATATTTTCTAAGTCCCCGTCCATACAAAAATTATCAAAAACTCCCGCGGTACCAAATTCCCCAAATTTTTCTAAGTCCCCCGCGTCCGCCCACGCCACCCCATCCACCCACGCACACCTACAGCCACCCCCCCAACTTAATCCCCCCCCCCCTACCATTGTTCGACACACGAAACCCCCCAACCTCCCTCACCCCCCCCCCCCCCCCCCAAGTCAACCTCACGAAACCCCCCTCCCCCGGATGCACCTTACCTCACCCCCCCTGGTCCTATCTCCGGAACCCGGCATCGGATCGGGACCGGAATTTTTCAGCGGCCAAGCCGCGACCTTGTGCTCATTTCCACCCTGCCACTTTTTGAAATTCCTCCCCCTTCCACCCATACCTCACCCCACCGACATCCAGCACCTTCAAATAGCTGCAACTTCGGAACCAGAGGTCGCAGCGGAGCCTGGTTTTCTTCTTATAGCTGCCCAGGGCCTCGCGCGCCTATCTAAAGAAGAGAAATCACCTGTGTGGTGTCGAAAACTGCATACACCACCTGAAACAAAAAATAAGAAATTAAAATAGAAACAGAAATTAATATACCAAAACTGCACTTACCACAACGTCACCCAGGAGCACTAGCTACAGGGAAAAAATATCAAGTCATCCATATATACATCCTGAAAACAAAATTCATCAATCCTAACCATAAAACCACCAAAACAAACTAAACAACAATAGAAGGGAACTTACCTGCTCGCCGGCGCCAGCACCGGACACCACCTAAAAGAAAAAAAACAAAACTAGTAACGGTATATTCATCACCACCCTAATACGACGCATACTTACCATCAAGTCGTCTAGGAATACAAGCCAACGTATACTATATTAAGTCATCCAGAAACAGCACCAAACAATCATGTCGCAGACCAGCGCAGCATCATCCAAGCCACGCCCAGCAGCAGGCGAAGCACGAGCCGAGCCTATAGTAAAGAAAAGGGTCTACACGAAGAGGATTCAAGATCTCGCAGTGGCCAGTGACAGCGACACCTCAAATCCGGCTCCGAGTCAATCCAGTCGGGACTTGGCCGGAGAGCAGGGCTCTCAGATTCTCTCCACCCTCCCTCTAACTGCAAACAGACTGTTCCAGGAAGAAAAGGAGTATTTGGAACAGTCGGGAAACATAAAAATTACCATCAGGGAGAAGGTACTTGAGAACTTGGGGGGCCATGTTTGAGATTGTGCTGCGTCTCAGCGAGTCCCACCAGACGCTGCTAACACAGCTTGAAAGGGGCCGAACGGCCATGGCCAACCAGCTCGCCAAGCGGGAGCACGAGTACGCCCAGCGGCTGTCCGATATACTGACCGAACAACGCGCTGCCGTACTAAAACCAGACATTAAAGAACTAATGAAGGCGGTTCAGTCGGTGAGGCAGATCATCTCATTCGACGTACTCGACCAACTCATCAAGGCTAGCCAATCGCAGCATATCCAGCAGGCTGCAGCGCTAAATAAGCAGCTGCAGGAGACAGGAAGGAAGCTGGCTGGAATAGTAGAGGAGAGCAGCCAGGCGAGGTCATATGCGGAGGCCGCGGCTAAGGGGCCGAGAGACACCAGGACGTCACCTAAGCCCAACTTCACAATAATCGTCTCCTCCAAGGAAGAGAGGGACACTAGTGACGACGTCCTGAAGTGCGTGCGTGGAGCCGTTGATGCCCAGGCGAGCGGGGTCGCGGTGGAGCGGATCCGAAAGGCACGCAACCAGAGGGTCGTCATCAGTTGCTGCTCTAAAGAGAACGTGGACAGGCTGAAAAACCAACTTCAAGGCAGTAAAAATCTACAAGTAGAGGATGCAAGAAACAAGGACCCGCTGCTAATCATAAGGAATGTCCTTGAGTATAATAAAGACGAGGAAATCTTGGAATCTATAAAGCGCCAGAACGCTCACATCGTGGGGGACTTCCCGCCGGAGGACTACCGTGCAGTGGTCAAATATAGAAGAAGGACTAGGAACCCCCACGAATGTAACGCGGTCCTTCAGGTCTCCCCAATGTTATGGAACGCAATGACGCATATTGATCTACAAAGGTGTACCGTCGCCGACCAAACCCCACTGGTTCAGTGCACTAGGTGCCTGGGCTACGGACACGGACGCAAGTACTGCAAGGCGACCACCGATGCCTGCAGCCACTGCGGCGGCGGTCACCTCAGGGCGGACTGCCCGGTGTGGGCCAATGGAGATCGACCAACGTGCACTAACTGCCAGTCTGCTAAGATGGACAGGATGGACCATTCAGCTTTTGATGTGGAGTGTCCTGTTAGGCAACGATGGGACGCTATAGCGAGATCCAGCATAGCGTATTGATAAGAGCACCCAGGCTAAAATACGTATCATCCAGGCGAACCTACAACGCAGCAGGCTGGCCACCTCCGAACTCATAAAAACAGCCAAAGAAAAGGGAGTAGACATAAGCCTGGTCCAAGAACCTTACGTGGGAGCAGTAGGAGTAATGGCCATCCACACTGGCACCAGGGTAGTCCAAACCACCAAGGAGGAAATGAAACCAGGGAAGGCTGCGAAAATTGTACACAACCCTCGAGTGATACTGGCGCAGGACCCAAACCTTCAAACGGGAAATCTGGCCCTTGATAGCATCCAAACATCGGACGGCATACTAAACCTGGCTTCAGTGTACTTCGAGGAGGACAAACAATTGGACCCTTACCTGACCCACCTAACACGATTACTGCGAGTGACAGTGAGGAAAAGAACAATAATAGGCGGGGATCACAATGCCATTATCTTCTCAGTGAACCGCACGATCAAACAAGAGATTAGAAAGCGAACTACTAGGATCTACAATTGTAGAAAGGCGGACTGGACACTTTTTGGACATAATCTGGAATGTAACCTGAGCCGGGCAGAATTCACCGAGGAGGAAGTGGAGCGCATTGAAAACCGGGAGAGGTTGGAACAAATGGTGGGCAACTACGTCGACATTCTCATCCAAACCAGCGAGGCAGCAATCCCTAAGGTAAAGACGTATGAGAAGCCACCCATATCGTGGTGGACCGAAGAGCTGACGAGGTTAAAGAAAACAGTGATGAGAAACAAAGGCAAAATAAGGAAGGCGGCACCCAGCAGGCGAAAGTATGTAGTGGAAGACTACCTGGCCAGCAAAGCCGTATACAAGAAGGCGGCCAAAGGGGCCCAAACAACCAGCTGGATGGAGTTCTGCACAAAGCAGAAACACGAAACAATGTGGGACTCCATTTACCGCATAATTAGGAACACACAGAGAAGGACCGATGACGCACCAATGGTTAGGGACGGACGATCACTAAACGACCTCGAGTCAATAAACCACCTGGCCGATACCTTCTTTCCTAGGGACAATATCGAAGACGACATGGAACAGCACACTATAGCCAGAGAGGTAGCAAAAAACCTAAAACCACAACACCGCGATGATCCTCCAATAACTGAAGAGGAGCTGCTTGCTGCAGCTGAACCCTTCAGCGCTAAAAAGGCTCCAGGTGGAGATGGTCTGACCGCGGATATTTGTTTGGCCGCCATAAAAAGGAAACCACGCTTACCCCTGGGACTCTTTAACAAGTACATGGAACTGGGCTGCTTTCCAAAGTGTTGGAAGGAAGCACATGTGGTGGTCCTCAGGAAACCCGGAAAGACCAATTATCCCGAGGCCAAAGCATACAGACCAATAGGACTGTTGCCAATTTTAGGGAAAATCCTAGAGAAAATAATCATCAAAAGAATGCGTTGACATCTCCTCCACAATTCCCCTTATAGCTAGCCCGATTCCATACGAGAGCACGACATCACCGGGAAGTTCATATATACTGATGGTAGCAAAATAGATAGGCGGGTAGGCGCGACGCTCTCGGTATGGGATAGCGTAAGGGAAATGCACTACAGGAAGCTCAGACTAGCGGACCATTGCACCCTCTTTCAAGCGGAAATGTTGGCAATCACTACCGCAACTGACCTCATTGATAAGAGGAACTGGACTGAGGCCAACATACTGACCGACTCCAGGTCCTCCCTCGATGCCTTAAACGCGAACCTGGCGCCTGAAGATATTAAGGAATCTCCAGAAGATAGCGAGGAAGGGACATAGGGTGAGACTGTTCTGGGTGAAGGCGCACGCAGGGGTACCGGGGAATGAATGAGCGGACGAATTGGCAAAAGATGCAGCTATGAACACAAAGCGCAAAACATCCTACGACCGTTTCCCGATATCCTTCGTCAAACGCCAACTAAGAGAGGAGACTGTCCAGGCGTGGCAGTCTAGGTACACATCGGGCGACACCGCGGCAGTCACTAGAACTTTCATGCCGGACGTCAGAACTGCAGTAAAAATCATGACTCGACTTGACCTAGACTCCCTGACTGCGCAAATCCTAACCGGACACGGGGGATTTGCGTCGTATTTGTACAGATTCAAGCTGAACGACGACCCGACCTGTAAATGCGATGACTCTACGGAAGAAGACATCTTACACTTAATTACCGAATGTCCCAGGTTCCAAAGAGACAAGAGAGAAAAAAAGACAAGACACAGAAAATGAGATCGACATGACCATTAACAAAGAAAACATTTCGGCAATCATGGAAAACCCCGACAAACTAAAAATATTTATGGAATATTGCAAATATGTTGGAGGAATCGTCATTGAAGAAAGGAAAACGACTAGACAGGGTACGACAGGACCTGACTGACTAACGGACTTTACGCATCAGATGCTCTGGACCTGGGGCGTAAAAACTTACCTGGATACGACAATCATTGGACGAGACACCGCAGCCATTCCGGACAACCGGATGGAAAGTGGAGACTTGAACACGACTAAAACAGAACCCACAAATAAACCGCTCAGCAATAGGCCCTAACCCCATGTGGTTGCACATGGTGGAATTAGGACAACCCAAGAACAACACCTGATTGGGGGCAGCATCTTTCAATGCCAGCCCAACAATCACTGCACCGCAAACGAGAGTGACAACACAGAAGACGAGGAACCATCTGGATGTAGGCCACATTGTGCCAATGTGGCCCTGGAATGGCCGCAGGAACACTGAAATAATTATTTAAACAAAAAAAAAAAAAAAACATACTGGCCTGTCCTATGGTCCAGGAAAACTGTACCACGATGCAACCTGTAAATATATTACTTAAAATTTATGTACTATAACTAGATGTACCCAAAAGGTACATAACTTATCTGCAATTACTGCGCATGATGACCCTGTAAATAGATTGTAGTAAGTTAGATAGTATAGTAAATAGATATTAAATATTAAAGTATAAAGGCTAGATAAAAATATTATTGTATAAAGCCAACGATTACTGCATTTCCTGCACATGATGGAACCTGTAAATAAAATCAAATATTAATGTTATTAAAACTAAAAGAACCTAAATGGTACATAACTTACCTGAAACCTGTAATTAAACAATTAAATAATAAAGTAAATAAGTTGTAAGAAACCTGTAATTAAAAAAGACATGTATAAGGAATAAAGCGTACCTGCATTCACTGCACATGATGAAACCTGTAAATAGATATTAAATATTAATGTAATAATGTAGAAAACTAGAAGTACCTAAACGGTACATAACCTACCTGTTTAAACACCTGTTTGTTTTAAGATAGCAATTACGCTTTCTTAACTTTACCTTTGCTATATGTAGCTAAGTTAACATTATGTGAACCGTATGTAACTTCGTATCTAAGATTGATTTTTTATTAAACTCAAGATCAGTTCATCGCAGCCCGTCTTTTATTTTTTTAAACCCTCGAAGTTATTATCCGTTCATATTTGGTCATACTTCGAGCTGGATGATTATTATTATTGAAGAAATCATCGATTAATTAAAGGATACAATTATTAATACGGAATTATGGAAAATAAATGTTAACTTTAACTCCGAGGGTACTGAGGACGTCCACGTGTTCGATGAACAAAAACTGGTATTAAGTTTTTATTAATAATTGGAACCCAACACTTAATCAGGTTTAATTAAATTAAATTATATTTAAATTGTTTGTATGGTGAGTTCAATGTTAATTATTACTTATTTTTTATAAATTAAAGCATTATGTCCTACCTTATAATGTGAATCATTTATTTGTGATAAAAGTTAAAATTGTACTTATTTATTAGGTATAGCAAGCATTATGCCGCATTATATAACTTCCTTTAATAATTAAATATTATTATATTACAAATAACGATTCACGTTAGTTAGTTGTGCGTAGGTATTTGTTAGCCGCTTTCATATAATAAAAATAGATGTTGTTATAATTAATTTAGTGCATTACTTATTGTTTTTATTTAGTTGCATTTAAATTAGTTACATTTATTATATGCTTATTTAGATAAGTATAACGTAATTAGTTATTGAACTTTAAATATTTTAATGTATTGTAGCCTGATATAATAGTAAGCTTTTTAAGGTAATATTTTTGCAATAATACTTTTATTTTTTTGTAATTAGTATTAGTGTTAGTAGGTAATTTACAATTAAGTAGATTTGGAATTACAATCTAGTAGATAGTAATTGGCTTAGTTACTACTCAAAGTCGTTAAATATTTGTTTTAACATTATCATTGTATAAATTCCAGGTTGATTGCACTCGATTCCCAGAATGACCGAGGAAAAAGAACTAATAAAGAAAAGAGGCAGTTTTAAAGGCCGCTTAACCTTATTTGGTAATTATCTCGACGCGTTAAATATTAAAACATTTGATGTTTCCGATGCCACGGAATTGCAATTACGCATAGGTAAGATCGAGTCATTGTACGAACAATATGATGAGGTACAGTTGCGTTTAGAATGCATTGTAGAGGACGCTCGTTTACAGTTTTCTGAGCGTTCCGATTTTGAATCTCAATATTATAATATATAATATATATAATAATAGTCATTATCTAAAGCTCAAAGTTTATTAACTAAGTTTAATAAAGATAGTGAATCGCTTCTGACTAATAAAAATGTACACACTAGCAATCGCAACTTTGTTAAATTGCCTACCATTCAGTTACCGAAATTTAATGGGGCTTACGAAAATTGGTTGGAGTTCCATGACACCTTTACTAGTCTCATTCACTCTAATGACGACATTGATGAAATTAATAAGTGTCATTATTTACGAGCATCGCTGGAGGGATCCGCTGCTTTGGTAATTCAATTTATTGACTTATCTGCAACCAATTATTCTCTGGCGTGGACGTTACTATGCGATCGTTTTAACAATAAGCGTTTATTAATCCAAAATCATGTTTCGGCTTTGTTTAATATGGACATCATTACAAAAGAATCATCTGTAATTATAAAACGTTTAATAGACCAATTAAACAAAAATTTAAGAGCATTGGAATTATTGGGTGAACCCGTTAAACATTGGGACACACTTTTAATTTATATTATCACGCGGAAGTTGGACTCTAAGACATATCGCGAGTGGGAAGAATATAAAGGTCGTTTAAGCAAGGACTGCTCGATTACTTTTGAATCATTTATAAAGTTTCTACGTAATCGAGCAGATTTAATAGAAACTTTAGAACTATCACGTAATAATCCTTCTCAAATGTCCGTTAAATCAGGTCCTAAGATAAAGTCGATGGTTAGCACTCAAAGTTACATCAATTCCAATACAGACTCAGTTACAAAAACTTGTCCTAAGTGTAAGGGTGACCATCATTTGAATAATTGCTCTCAATTTCTTGAATTAAGTAATAGTGACAGATTTAAGTTATTGCCTGAATTTAAAATCTGTTTTAATTGTTTTAGAGGAGGTCACTTTGCTAATCGTTGCAAAAAGCCAGGTTGCAACTTGTGTAAGCGTAAGCATAATACTCTTATTCATTTATCGGAATCTAAGAATATTTTGAACATTCATAAAAATAAGAATATTTCCGATAGCCACGTTTCAGCGTCTTCATCGCCTTCCTTTGCTGAAAATAATAATCTAGCCCTGTCAGCGAATGTATCATCAACTTGCGGTAAGCTAATACAGCTAGAAGTACTATTGTCAACCGCTTTAGTAAAAATATTTGATGATAACAATTGTGAGCATGTTGTCCGTGCAGTGCTCGATAGCGGTAGCACATCAAGTTTTGTCACGGAGAAATTATGTAAAAAGCTTAATTTGTCAACCAATCAGGTTGATAGGTCGATATCTGGCATTAATAACGTGACTTCTCACGTAGGTAAAACATGTCGTATTAATATGACGTCATTAGATAAAGGTTTTTCTTGTCAATTATATTGTTTTGTTTTGCCATTAATAACTAGTGCTGTGCCAAGTCATGAAATCGATATAAGCAATATTAAACTTCCAACAGATATTTGTTTAGCTGATCCTAATTTTTATAAGCCCAGTAATGTTGACATTTTGATAGGCGCCGATCTATTTTGGGACTTATTAGGATCAAAAATAATTAAATTAGGTAAGAGAAAACCCAAAACTTTGTGAAACTAGATTAGGTTGGATAGTTTCTGGTCCTATTCATAATAATAATTTTTCATTCTTGTCAAAAGATCTTAGATGTAATCTTGTTAAAACAAATGTAGCTTCTGATTTTGATAAAATTAGAAGCGACCTAACGCGTTTCTGGCAATTGGAAGAAATTAAATCCAATTCATCGAATTA
This sequence comes from Napeogenes sylphis, assembly GCA_959347405.1. Classification (NCBI taxonomy): domain Eukaryota; kingdom Metazoa; phylum Arthropoda; class Insecta; order Lepidoptera; family Nymphalidae; genus Napeogenes; species Napeogenes sylphis. The sequence goes on along the minus strand of OY365778.1, from coordinate 1,925,834 downwards.
TATGCCTGAACAACATCTATGTGAAGAACATTTCATTAAGTATACAACACGTCTCGATGACGGTCGGTTCTGTGTTCGCATCCCTCTCAAACAAAATTCTTCTCTTTTAGGTGATTCGTTTCATAAAGCGAATAAATGTTTATTTTCACTCGAAAAAAGATTAAAAGCCCAGCCTAGTTTTGGTCAAATGTATCATGATTTCATGTCAGAATATGAGTTTTTGGGTCACATGACAGAAAATAAAAAAATTAACTTAACTTCTCATGAATATTTTATACCACATCATGGCGTACTTCGTGAAAGTAGTAGCACTACAAAGCTTCGCGTAGTGTTCAATGCGAGTTGTCCATCGTCTTCTGGTGTTGCCTTAAATGATATCCAGATGGTGGGTCCAACGGTTCAAGATGATCTGTTGGCGATATTACTAAGGTTTAGGCAGCATAGATACATCTTGTCAGCCGACGTTGAGAAGATGTACAGACAGATTCTTGTTCATCCATCTGATAGGCACTTACAACAGATACTGTGGCGTAATAATTCATCTGAACCTACTAAAATATTTAAATTAAACACAGTCACTTACGGTACGGCTAGTGCTCCCTATTTGGCGACACGATGCCTCAAACAAATAGGTCTTGATTGTCAAAACAGTACAATTTCCAACATCATTTTACACGACTTTTATGTTGATGACCTGCTTACTGGGGGTGATAATATAGATGAAGTTGAATTCATTCGCAATGAAGTTACCAATGCGCTTAAATCTGCTTGTATGCCACTAAGAAAGTGGAAGTCAAATGATCTTAGATTAGTATCAAATTCTTCTGAGACATCAATTGATTTAGATATAGGTATAACTGAGCCCAATAAATTGTTAGGTTTGAGTTGGTATGCAAGTTCTGATGAACTAGGATTTTCTGTAGGTTTATCAGTATTGTCTGATAATAGTTATACGAAACGTGATTTGCTTTCTGTAGTTGCACGGATCTTTGATCCTTTAGGGCTTTTGTCTCCATGTGTGATTGTAATGAAAATGCTATTACAGAGTTTATGGCTAGACAAATTGTCATGGGATGATCAACTAACTCCAGAAATTAGTTTTCGCTGGAAAAACGTTATTAAGAATCTCCCTCTTATTAATCAAATTCGTATTCCACGAATTGTAGTTTGTAGTTCCTATAAGGAGTTAGAACTCCATATATTTACGGATGCGTCGGAGCGCGCATTTGGTGCTTGCGTATATGTTCGTAGCGTTAATGACTTGGGTGAATGCGTAGTGCATTTACTAACAGCTAAAAGTCGAGTGGCACCCATTAAGCCCACCACAATACCTAGATTGGAGTTATGTGGTGTTGTTGTAGGAGCTCGTTTATTTGGGGGGCCGTCGCCGGGAACCTCCTCGTGTGCCCGTCTGTTTCCCTTGTTGCTCGGATTCGTCCGGTGGCATCGGAAGCGGTACGGGCCGGTGCTCCCTGGGCAACAACGGTTAATGTGATCCTTCGGGTTTGCATTAGCCGTTGGCTAATACTCGGCGCGGTGGGGGTCGGCCATGGGGGTTTGTGCCCGGTTCATGGCTGGCTGGCGGGCAGGCTGCCTTTCGGGGTGGTCTGTCTGCGGGGGGGCTCGGGCCTCTTTCCATCGTTTGATCACGTTGGAAAGTTGGCCTGGGCGTTGAGGGTGGGAGGGCGCAGGCCCTCTTTGCCGGGGTCGGCTGCGGAATTACTCCTGGTACTTCTCTGATAGCAGAGTGGACTGTGGAGTGGTTCCGCGGCTGTGTGGGGGGGTCCGCGATTAGGGTCTGGACCTCTTTCCACCAAGCACTTTAGAGAGGGTGCTTGGTGGGGAGACGGTCCGAGACGTTGCCTGGATTAATCGTTGCCGAGCGCGACGCCACGGTTGCGCTTGGTGATGGTTGGTCTGGGCGTGGTGGGTTCCCGACTTATGCCTTTTTCTTGCTGGTCTCGGCTGATCACCGTGGCCGGCGGTAAAGGCCTGTCCGGTTCGACGTTGGGCCCCCTACGTGAGCGGACTCACGTTCGACTCCAGTGTGTTGCAGTGAGGCTGTCTGCGCATCACTGGGTCTTATGGGAGTGTGCTCTTCCAGGGGGTCTGACCGGTGGTCTCCTCTCGGGGAGATAACCGGCGGCGGAGCTGGACACGGTCAATGGTCGAGTCGGTCTGTCCAACTGGCTCGATTCTGAGACTGAGTCCAGCTAGAAGGGGGTCTCGGCCCCCTTCAGAGACAGCAGGCTTGGGTGGGGGGAAGGGGATCCCTCCACGATCTATCAAGCCTGCGAAAAAGGGATGGGTGCTCCTCGTTGCGGGGTGCCCTCTCCGTGGATCACGTCGGGGCATCGCGGTGAGTGCGAAAGCGATCCCGTGGTGTCCCATTATGACGGCGGCGGCAACCGTCAGGTTTAGTGAGTAGGAGTCTCACATAACCACCTCCATCATCCCCTTGATGGAGGTGTGTATCCATGAGGATTCCTGACGTTAAAAAAAAAAAAAAAAAAAAAAAAAAAAAAAAAAAAAAAAGGAGCTCGTTTATTTGAAAAGGTCATTAACTCACTTAGAGTAAATGTGAATCGTACATTTTGTTGGACAGATTCAACTATAGTCCTCGGATGGCTACAAATGTTACCTTGTAAGCTTCAACCATTTGTCCGCAATCGCGTTGCTGAGGTTTTAGATAAAGCCGGTAACTGTATGTGGCGACACGTGCCTACTGAGAAGAACCCAGCAGATCTGATATCTCGTGGTGTGGAAATTAGCATTCTGCAAAATCTTGATTCATGGTGGTCTGGTCCTGAATTTTTAAAACAAGATGAATCTCAGTGGCCTTCTCATAATAAATATGTAGACATAAACGACGACGTAAATACCCAAGTTGATGTTGCATTCGTTGCTGTTAAGGGATGTAATAGAGAACAAAAATGTAATAGTTTTATTGATTTTAAACGTTTCTCTAATTATTTACGACTTTTACGTTCAATAGCTTATGTGTTACGGTTTATAAGGATTTGTAAAAAACAACCTCCAATTTCGGCTCATCTGTCTGAGGATGAGTTAAAAGAAGCATTAAGTTTAGTTATTTTAAAATGTCAAACTGAATCATTTCCTGAATATAAAATACTCAAAAGTAAACAAAGTTTACCGAAAAAGAATGCTCTATTAAAATTTAATGTTTATTTGGATAATGATTTGTTAATGCGTGTTGGAGGACGACTTGATAATTCTAACTTTCTTTATAGTAAAAAACACCCAATTTTGTTACAGTCCACTCATTATTTTACTCATTTATTATTTAAATTCGAACATAAAAGATTGATGCATGCCGGTCCTCAACTATTATTGGCTTCCATTCGAGAAACCTATTGGCCTATAGGGGGTCGTAACTTAGCTAAAGCCTGTTATTATAATTGCGTGCGTTGTCGTCGCATGAAAGGTAAAACTGTTGCACCCATAATGGGAAATTTACCAAAGGAGCGTCTCCTTCCAGGTGGTCATCCTTTTAATACTACAGGTGTTGATTATTGTGGCCCACTTATGTGTGCAAGTCGTCAAGGTCGCGGATGTAGACTGGTGAAGGTGTATGTTGCCATTTTTATTTGCTTTACAACTAAAGCAGTTCATCTAGAACTAGTAGGTGATTTATCAAGTAATAGTTTCATATTGGCACTAAATAGATTTATTTCGCGAAGAGGGAAACCTTTAAATGTTTATTCCGACAACGGTACTTCATTTGTTGGTGCGTACAATGACCTTTCTAAATTTCTAAAGGCTAATCACGATCTCTTAAGCGAAAGGGCGGCTAATGATGGAATAAAATTCCATTTCATTCCCGCTTACACTCCTCATTTTGGCGGTCTCTGGGAAGCGGGTGTTAAATCAACCAAACATCATCTTCAAAGAGTGTTGGGCAATTGTAATTTGACGTATGAGCATCTAAACACCATGCTAGCGCAAGTGGAAGCTATATTGAACTCTCGTCCACTCACACCGTTATCTTCAGATCCTGCAGACTACACCCCGCTTACCCCGGGTCATTTTCTTATTGGTCGACCGCTTGTATCCTTGCCACAGCCAAACTATCAGCAGTTTTCCTCCAATCATCTTACTCGTTTTCAACGAATGGAGCAGCTACGTCAACATTTCTGGTCACGGTGGAGCAAAGAGTATGTTGCAGAATTGCAACTGAGAACGAAGTGGCGTTCTTGTACGGACGATTTAAAATTGAATACTCTTGTTGTCGTGAAAGAAGATAACCTTCCACCTTTGAAATGGAGACTTGGAAGAATTGTAGCTGTGCATCCAGGACGTGATGGAGTCGTTCGTGTAGCGGACATTAAGACATCTGCTGGAATCATTAGACGCGCTTTTAATAAGATCTGCCCATTACCCATTTCTTCAGATTCGTGTTGAAAGTGCATCTTTCAACGCCCGGGGGCATGTTTAAACACCTGTTTGTTTTAAGATAGCAATTACGCTTTCTTAACTTTACCTTTGCTATATGTAGCTAAGTTAACATTATGTGAACCGTATGTAACTTCGTATCTAAGATTGATTTTTTATTAAACTCAAGATCAGTTCATCGCAGCCCGTCTTTTATTTTTTTAAACCCTCGAAGTTATTATCCGTACACTACCTTAATCACCGCACCTGACGGAACTTGTAAATTAAATAGGCTAAAAATAGGATTAAATATAAGATAGATAGATATTATTATACAGTAAGAAAGAAACCTGTAACTAAATAAGTAAACTGCAAACAAAACTGCATCACCTTAAATTCAATAGGCACACCATAATCTTTACACACCACATCAAAGATAATAAACAAAACACACCGAAAAACTTATTCTTGCCTGAATACTGACTCCGCCCACCCACGCGGAGGTACGCGTGCGAACTATAAAAAAAATCTACAAAAGCATACTGAGACCAGGCTGGATGTATGGCGTCCAACTGTGGGGAAGCGCTAGTGACTCCAATGTAAACATCCTACAGCGACTTCAAAATGTTATACTCAGATCTATAACAGGCGTGCCATGGTTTGTTACAAATGCCGAGATACACGAGAACCTAGAAACCGTGAAGAAGCACCATGAAGGAGAAAATCCGAAACAGTAAGGAAACCTTCAAAAAGAGGCTAGCGAATCATCCCAATGATATAGCAACACAGGTTATACGTACCAGGCATGAAACCCGCCTGAAACGGCGTGTAATCCTGGGTTTTGACCAGGTTTACCCACTCACTTTGAGGAGCTGCTTACGCTGGGAGGCACAGTCTGCATGGCTCAATGCACACAACAGATCTGCTTATAGTCATCGACTGATTGCAGATAAACACAGAAAAAAAAAACATTCGCGCATTATTCGTCTTTTTTCTGCGCTCAGCCAATAGGGATGCCTTTGTTCAGTTAAATTAGGATTGATTAAACGAATAACAAGCTCACCCGTTGTAACACGCGTTCGCGGCATGCCGTTAATAAAGTAGTCCGAATATTTAGTTAACACATTAACGATTAATGACTTATGTTCTGCAGTAACATCAGTATCAATAAGTGTTAGCTTATTTTAGAGGGTAAATTACAGTTGTTTACATTATACGCTTTTGAAATTTTAAAATGTGTCGAGTTCATATTTATGCTGAACCCTTGCGATAGTATTTCACGACCTATCATTATATCACAACGCAAATAAATAGCAGGCAAAACATGAAATAAAATCTCGATTAATTGACTATCGATTTCAACAACACAAGATATCTGAACAGTGCTATATACACCTGGCTGACTAATTCCTTTCAAAGTTACTACATTTTGTTCTCGTTTACCACTAATTTTACTTGATATACTCTCTTTTATAAGCGAACACTCAGAAACAGAACCATAATGAAATGCAAAAGATTGACCTTGATGTTTTAAAGTTCCAGCCGTGGGGGAGACAACGCACACGTTCACCTGTCGGTCGTTGTGTAGACTGTGTGGCTTTTGTGTGCTGCCGTCTCCATTAGGACATCTGGTGGAAATGTGTCTTCGTTTTCCACATTTGTAGCACTTAATGGAGCTAGTACTAGCAACTGGTCGCTGTGGGTTGGGTCTAGAGGCTTTAACGTGGTGTGGTTTCGTCAAATTTCCTTTTTCATGTGTCTTATGTAAGCAGTCAGCTAGTCTATGGTTAACCTTCCCGCAGTGGAAGCATTTAATTGATGATTTTTGAGATATCTTCATGCGTTTGGGGTCAAAGGTTTGTTGATCCGGTACTTTACTCGATTTACGCTTCAGGTAGGTAAAAGCTTGTAATTCTTGTTGTAATCGTTGGCGATTATTGGAACGTAGTTCCTTATCGCGCGTTGTGAAAGGGGGGCTAGACAGTAAAAATTCTTACGAAAAGTTGGCACGACATGTTTTGCTATCTCTCTCTGTCTTATAGAAAGCAAGCGAGATATTTTTATTTCTATCATTATCATTTTTTGTATTATATTAAATTGCTTGGTAGTTCTTTATTATTTATTTGATATTGGATTTTGTTCTTTTAGAATCAATTTGTAAATAAGACAGTTTAAATGAAAATAATAATACAAATTTGTGATCAAATATACTCGTAATATTTTGTAACAACGCCATCTATTTATACCTTGGGGAAACATAACTACATCTGTTATATAAACATTTCAGTACAAAGTGAAACCGCTAGGTGGCGGGACAATAACTCATGGGTTTATTGATTAACACTTTTTAATTAAGTTTTTCATTTTATTTACATTTTTTAATACCAATATATTAATAAAAAATGTGATAATAAATATAAATATAAATATATATATATATATATATATATATATATATATATATATATATATATATATATATATTATAACTTAATTATTTTTTTTTACAATTCCTTCAATAATTAATCGATCAATCTTTCAACGAATAAATCTTTCAACGATTAAATAACAATGACATAATACGACTTCCGTACGCCGTCAAAGTAGGTAGGCCCTCTTTGGGTTTGTAAGTATTTAATTTTAAGAGAGTACCAGCAGATGTTTCCATACTAACAAATCTTGCAGTAAATAATTGTTTAAACTTAGACCATGTCATTCCGGGGTATGTAATTGAAGACAGCCACATTGATGCCGTACCTTTAAGAGCCTTACTGATAGCGACGATAAGTTGGCCTCCTTCCATAGAGTTATCGGCACAACACCGGTCCGAAGTTGCACACCATGTACGTGCATTGGCATCATTCTTGTCTGGGTCAAATTCTGGTAGATTCACTTACTGAGAAAAACGTTGCGGTTTGCTTAGAGCTTCGATTAAACCTTTCATATTCGAATTTTGCATTTCTAATAATAACTTCCAGTTATCTTCATTCCCGACATTTTTTTCACAATGCAGCGTGTTCCCAATATGGATTCCGTTTAGTTGCTCGGATCTCCCTTCTGATATCGGTTCAGGATACCGTTCACAGTCTTGATCTCCACTAGAGTACATATTTATGGGCCTGATGAGGATATCGATCAGGAAACAAAGTATCTTCTGACAATGTTTTATTCACTATGATTATATTACACTGTTTTACAATCAACAAGTATGTGCGTGTACGACTCGTTGTGTCGTGAGACAGTTCCCGGACTTGTTATCCGCATAGTAACTAAAGGTAAAGTGATTCCACTGGTGACTCGAAATACATCTTCAACTCGACCCGCACGAACGTGAGACCGGACTCTGCCGAAACGATGACGTATCGCTTGCGCCTCGTTGTCATTTAACTCCCGTACTTATGACTTCCCCGACATATATATTACTAACTTGTTTTTGCGTTTTTCAAATAAAGAGTGTTGACATTATATGTATACTAATAATAATATATGGAAATAAGATTTTTTTTTGTTCCCAAGGCATGATCTCTGAATCTATCCTAAAGTTTTTCATTGCATAAAACTAAATTTTCGATTAATACATAAAGAAATAGTTAACATACATGAGTAATTAAGAAATTTTAAATATGAAAAAAACAATTAATTCTAACTATTAAAACTGTTTCATTTACACTTAACCCCGCACATACGAATGTGTGTGTGTGTGTGTGTGCAGTCAAGTTTTGTAAATGTAGTGGTGTTATTTTATAGTAGTCTGTTTTGGAAACACGTCCTAATGCGTTAAACATTTTTGCACGATTTCTATTCAAAAACAGTTATGAAATAATATGGAGGTGTGCACAGGAATTACACTGATTAATTCCGCTATTCCCCTTTCATCATCGAACGTTCCGACACACAACAGGTATCCATCCTTACTTTGTCAACATTCCAACTGTCCGAATGAAGCACTATGCTTCGTCTTTTTTAATTTGTACAGCGAAGAACTGGAACAACTGACCTGCGTCGGTTACACTTTTTATTATGTGGCATGTAGTTAAGCATTAACTTAGACTGTATAAAAAAAAAGTTAAATGATATTAGTAACGTATTATGGTAAGATGATTTGTGATCATGAAATGCTCTGATGATGTACATTTGACAATCTGATGTTTAGGAGTTTGAAATATTTATCGATGTTCATCTATTAACTTGTTCAACTTTTGTGTTAGTTTCAAGAAACACAATAGAATACCTAAGTCACTCAAGGGTGACCTATGTATGCTACGGTATATAGTGGTTTTAGAAATCCTACGTTCAATGACATTGGTGTTTAATGGTTGTTTTAATGAACGATGAACAAGGTATACAAAAATGTTAGTTACAGCTTAGACAATTCAGAGAATTATGGAGTTTCTGTCATTTAGGCTATAGTTTCCAAAATATTTAAAATTACACTTACTTTAAGTTAATATTTATGAGTTCGTTGCGTTTTCGTTAAAACCCTTACATTCTCTCGAATGTTAGTAAAATGAACGTTTTGTTTTGTAAATGTGGTTTAAACGTGATACGTCATCATTAATTACACAACACGAGTGCTTAGATTGCTATCCGTCAGTGAATACGCGCATTCACGTCTAGTGTTCCGAAAAAGATCAAATAAATAAAATATATAATCTTAACTTTTCAAGTTTTACTTTAACCATTGATTGTAGTAAAAATTGTGTTCTCTTATTATTTCCGGTATCCTATGACGTCTGCATTAAATGGTCCAATTTTTCAGTAATATCGTATTTCTTTAATATAAGAACAGGAATCTCGTCAGGCCCTGGTGAAGTTACTGTTTTCAAGAATTTTTGGCTGCTTGTACCATAGCATATCTAATTACAATTTCACAAAATAATAAGTTATCTTGTTCCAGATCACAAAATAATAAATTATCTTGTTCTTTTGTTGAATCACTTGAACGGAATACTCCACATATAGCATTTGGTGTTTCTGAATCTCAACATCCACCAATACACATTTAGTATTTACATATTTTGCCCTTAATTGGATCCTTTTTTTTTTAATGTTTTAAGAGGTACTTGGTTAGAAATAAACAGAGATGTTCCAGTCGATCTTCCCTGTTTATTTCATAACCACGAATAGGTATTAATGAGTTAGGTATTACTGGCTTTAACCATGTTTTGATGGCTCTTGCTAGGAATAGATCCAATTTTGTAGTCACTGACTGTATATTTGTGTATAATATTTTAAGTTCAAAAAGTGTTGATATCGGATTCATAATTTATTGCTAAATTTATTTATAGTTGCGTGTCGAAGAGGTAGGCTTAGTTTTTTTGCTCGGTACGGTTTTCTGTATGTACTTGATAGTTAAATCTATCTCCGAATTGCTGGTGTCTCTTCCGAATTGCAGTTTGATCAGGCTGAACGCTTGTAGGTTTAGTAAGCTTAGATTTGTTTCGTGAGACCTCAATTGCATCTGATTTACTTTTCATGATCACCCTAACTGGACGAGACAAATGTTTATTTTTAGAGGCCTGTCTACCAAGGCAAATTTACTAACCTGTCAGACTAGCAATTATCTTTTTTGCACTCCTTTGTATCATGCTCTTGTCGTTGGAGGGGTTGATCAGAAGACGATTCCGGTATATAATACATTATAAGGTTATTGGCCCTTCTACCACGGTCAGCCAGTTCCTGTATGGACGATTCAGTAGCAAAGCAGATTTTGGGGCAGTCGCAATTGTTGCACTTTTTTATCAAGTTCATCTAACTTTTCATGATAGATAGTAGCTGGGCCATAGTTGACTTACAGCTCTTATTTCTGTTAATGATAATCCATGGCATTCACCACATATTAGGTCCTTACATGAGTCACATGACACAGATTTCTTCTTGTCACTTGGTTGTGCATGATATTTTGATCATGTTTTGCCTTTAGGAATCATTTCTAATTTCTTGAATAAAAGCTACTACTACTATAATTATAATAGTAATTTGCTTTTGTTATAGCAATACAGTTACCTATGGTCAAAAGGAAAAAAAACCTTGACAAATGTGAAAAAAATAATGAGGGTAGGAGCGACAATACGCAAGACGTTGTGTATCTTTAGTAAAGTTGACAGTTCAATGATCATTATGAATGTGTTTATTTTTGCACCGAGATTGGTATTTACAACAATTCAAAATATCTTTATTCAAGTAGGCATTTACACGCACTTTTGAATCGTCAATTACATTAAATTGGTCAGTATAGTCAGTCTGTGAGTAAACTACCACCAGCTCGGAATGCTGCTCTGCTGAGAAGAGCTGGCCAGAAACTCAACAGTTGCTCTTTTTAAATGAAATTAAACAATGTTTGACTTATACATTATAACATCAACCCTGCAAATGAGTCAATGACCCAAGTTCCATACATTTCGATCATCCAAAAATTCTTGAATTTTATAATAAGATTTATTTAATAATATACTTTTAATTTTAGATTTAAAACTAAGAAAAGGAAGATCCAAAATATCTTGTGGAACCTTATTATATATGCGTACACTGTACAATGAAACGAGAAACTATTTTCTTTTCTTTTGTTATAACTTGAGAGGTAAATGAACACGTTAAGTACTCTATATAATGCTGCTCTGACGTTCACACTGACTGATGATGATGTAGCGCCAATACTTATTATTTGACAGCACTAGCCCCTAGATAATCAAATATACGAATAGTAGTGCGTGAAGTAAACATTGTGTAGTTTATATATAGTAAGAATATATTTTGTGGAATAAAGTATGTATTTATTATCATAATAATTACACCCTACATATTTGTACATTTGTTTTTTTATTTTATTTATGCGAGATAATCAAAGTAATTTCATCGTGCAATGTTTCTCAGTTTTAAGTAGTTAATATATTAGTTATTAAATTTTGTTGTTGGACAAAAATTTTGTGTTTTAAGCCAAAGTTGTTCAGATACAGAATCAAACGCATAATCTACAGTAATTGATAATTAATTCACGAATTATATCTTAAATTTATATTTAAATGTATTATTTTTAATTTTGACGCCTCCGAATTGGGTTTAGAATCGAAAATTCCGATTTCATCACTAACATTACATCATTAAGAATTATGTTATCATAACACCACTATATATCTGTGTAGAAATAGTAACCAAGCTTACAAACTCCTGCAGTTGATATATTCCACAAAAATGCTTTATTTATTTCAATCTAGTGTAGATGAAAGAGACAGAGTACATGAAAACGAATATTCCACGAAATTCAAAAAGACTTGATATCTCAAAATATCAGTAAATGATATTATATTTATGTTATTTTGGAATCAAATAATCATAATATTGATGAAACATTTAAAATAACATTATATTGGGCAATAGAAGTGAACTACACCTACTGGCCAAGCCGGGATTAGTCTACGTAAACATACACCTGCTTATCTCATATAGTATGATATTGTTTGTTATACATACGTATATCAAAACCATGTTTTTAATTATTCTAATTATCAAATCATTATTAAAAATCATCAAATTAAGAAGGATTTAAAAATTTTAAAAGTTCATTTTTTAGAATTCAAAATTGATTTTACTCTTTACATAACTTACACGATTTTTAAATGTTAAAATTTTTGTTAACCATAATTACTATTATGTATACGTATATTTATTCCGCTATATCTACGGAAATTGAATCAAATTTTAGTTTAATTTATCTCAACTTATAATACAAAATAATAATGAAAATAATTCATAGAATCTAATTTTATCAAACAATTTGTAGCTCAAATAAGCCCGTTTAGGTCATAAAATCAAAGTAAAAGTTGATGAAGGTTGGCGGGAAGACTGCGATAATTATATTACTGCTACAACTCCTGACCACATAAAATACACGTTTACTCCTCATGGACCCACCTCTTAAATATCATTAAGCTACCTATATAAATTGACGCGTTACAGCGTTGTAGTAGCGTAGCATGACTTCAATAAACAACAGACATTGTCGTAAAATAAAATATATTAACTTATACTCTTGTGCTCAGTTCGGATATAAAATACTTTATGAATACCTGAATATTTAAGAATAACAATTATAATATAAGATGTCCCATATACAGGGTTATTTATAATTAATTGTCATTTTACATTAATCCCAACAAAATTTGTTCTACGAGTTGTTACAAATCTTGATAAACAACGCAAAACAACGAAACAAAATATTTTTTGCTTCCTCAGTTACGTCTTACTCTGTATTTTGTAAGAAGTACCTAAAAGGTAATCGCCCCAGCTCCTTACCTACACTCAGACTTAATACCAGTTCAGAGGCAACAAACAAATTTTGTATGGGAAAATAAAAAAAATATAAAACTACTAGCGGACCCGACAGACGTTGTCTTGTACACGCGTCTTTAATTTAAAAAAATAAACTTTAAAAAAATATATATTAAAAACTTATCACAATGTCTAACGTCATTACATGTACATTTATCATAATTCGACCAATCGATACCGTAGGAATATGTAAATAAAGATTTTTTGTTTGAATAAATGTATTTGTTCCAATTTTTTTTTTTTAATTTCACTATTTACGTAGCGAAGCACGTATCGGGCCGCGCGCTGGTATTAAAATATTTTTCTTATTTCTATCGCAACGCCAACTGTCAGGGCAGACTATAATTAAAATATAATATTATTTAATATTTGACATTGCCATGGTAACGCAATCCGTCGGTATACATTAAAAATTAATCAAAAAACCATTTTCCAGTGGACCAAATTGTGAATCTAAACAATTCTCAAGTCCCCTTGAACACACACAAAGAATTTCATAACGATCGGTCCAGTTGTTTAGGAGGAGTTCAGTGACATACACACGCACACAAGAAATATATATATAAAGAAGATATATATATATATAAAGATATAAAATATAATATATAATATAATATAAAGATAAAGAATAATTTTAAAAATCATAGAACGATTGATGTTAGTATTGATGTAGAGAAACTGGGAGCAAGAGGTGGCCAACTAATTATAAATAATCCTGTATATTTTAAAATGGTTTAAATATTATTATTAGGTAAACCTTTTACAAAGTAACAAAAAATATAAACACACACTGACAAAGGGCTAAAAAACAAATTCTTTGTTCTAGTCTTTTTCCAATTGGGAAAAGGAATTTATATAATTATAATATATGGTTATATTGTGTAGTATGCATAAGACTATACATCCATTTAATACCCAAATGAAAACCTCTCTAACAGTACCGTGGAAGACGTGTCCACAGAAATGTTGCAAGCATATTTCCTTAAAATATCTGTCCGTATGTATGTCCTAAGATATCTGCCCATATAAATACGATAATATTCATTAAACATCTGAGGTCTTCCTAACAATAACGAAAACAATTCAGTATTTTACTAGAGCTCGTTTGTTGTTTAATGTAATATTATGCTTGTATATTCCTTAAAAACAAAAACGTTATGTTTATATTAGTTTCGTAAAAATGTAAACTATGAAATGTTCATCATTACATAGTATAAATCATAGTCGTTTTACGCGTCTGTCCGTATGTCTGTATGTATGCTTAGATCTTTTAAAGTACACAACGGATTTTGATGCAAGTTTTTTAACAGATAGAGTGATTCAAGAGGAAGGTTTATAATTATAATAATATACTTCATATATAAGAGAACCACTGGTAATTTCAAGATTTCTAATGGAAGGTCGTAAACAAACACATTGTTTTGCGCTTACATTGCAAACGTTGGCTGAACTCTACGAGATAGATCAATATAATGTATACCTTAAAAAGTTCCTCAAGAAATTCCGCGATGGTATATGGTTATCTCTTAGGGATAATCCACAATACAATAGCCAATTTTTATCCTTTACTTTTTACGAGAAAATGGCTTATTTACAAAGCGATTTTAAGCAATATAGCTTCAATCCTTATCTAATTAGGTAACTACAATACATTTTACACTTAATATATCCCTATTACAGCATATAATTTAAATGAATATTTTCGAAGATATTACAGATTTAAAATATGGAACCGTGCAAACCTTCTCAAAAATGGCTTTTGCGAATGTTTAGTAATGAAAATTTTGTTAAGGCATATAGCTAACTGAATGTCTAATACATATTATTTACCATACAAAATATATTTTTTTATTTTAATAAAACCAGACCTGCAAGTTGATAGTCAAAATAACGTCGATTGTGTAGCTCAGAATGCCTCAAGTTTACATGGTCATATTTTGATTATGTTCAATAAAAATCTAGAAGTGTGATGTATGGTGAGAATGGTTATTAAGTACTCTGTTTAAAAAGTATTTATATGGACATTTAAGTAAAAACAAGAGGTATAAAAAAAAACAATGTCTAATATTGTATCATTATTACCTTATTAAGAACTTTAAATAGATTTTTGACACTGAGTGATGTCTGCCGATGTCGTAATTTTGATTGTATCACTTAAAATAGGTCATATAGAAGCCAATACAAAAAAAAAGGAAAGGGGAATTGTTTTACTACGTATTTAAGGCGTGCAAAGCCGCGGGAAAAAGCTAGTTTAAACTCGTGTACAATTAAAAAAAGTTACGAGTTAAATCTGGTCTATAATTAGTAATAGTCAGAAGAAGGAGTTGCCTAGTAGTAGTAGTAGTTGTAGTAGTAGTACCTACCCCTAGTACCATGTTAATGTTAAAAAATATGTATAGCTATTAACATGTATAGCCATGTTCAGCTTATTTAAATATAAAAAATATATAGAATGAAAATTAAACCGGTACGGGCAGGGATTCCAAACCGCGACCCCTAGGAAACCGATACGGTAGCTTAATTGGGTGAGCAACCGGACGATTCCCAACCCGTATTGGTTTATTTTTAATTATGTATTTATTTAAAATTTACTTAAAAAATTAAGAACATTTTGTAATATTCTTTGTTTTACTGATAAGATTATTACTGCACGATTATTATCTAGATGAAGCATGTAATTATATTATAATCAACTAAAAGTAGTATATAATATTATGTAAAATATAATAGAAAGCAAATGCGATCGTTCATTATAGCAAGATATTTATCTTAATTGTTTGTAACATGTTTAAGCCCTTACTTAATCGTACTTATTTAAAAAAAAAACCAAATCTACTTTACGGCAGGTAATTTATTACTCAGTTATAAACATAATATTTGCGCAAAGCCTTCCTCGTCACTTCTCAGAATTTTCTACTAACTTTTCTGACAATATCTTTCACGCTATCCTTATATCAGAGAGCTGGCTTAAACCAAATTTAGCCTCTACTCTCTATTCGCTTCCTGGGTATGTTTTGATTCGCTGTGATCGCACAGGTAAGGGAGGTGGCGGTGTTGCTATATATCTACAAAGTAATATATCCTACAAAATTATAGCTATTTCCAATCCCACTTACTCAGCCACAGCGGAATTTTTATTTTTAGAAATTGATGTCAAAGGAGCTAAAGCCGTTCTAGGAGTTGTGTACTGTCCGCCTTCTACCGATTATTTTTCAGAACTAGAATCAACTCTTGAATCACTTAGTTCAGAGTATAAACATCACATAGTTATGGGTGACTTTAATACCAACCTCTTGACTGATTCCACTTCATCCCGTAGACTCACATCAATTCTTCACTCTGTTTCCCTTGATATTCTTCCTTTAAATCCTACACATGTTAACATAGAATCTCCTGACTCCTGGATTGACCTGATTCTTGTGTCGTGTAATGATAAAGTTATCAAACACGGCCAATTATCTGCTCCTTGCTTTTCAAGGCACGACCTAATATTTGTTTCTTATTCCCTTAAACTTCCGAAAACCAAGCCTACGGTGTTGCACTTGCGGAGTTTTTCCAAATTAAACCTAGAGGATTTTCAACGTGACGCTTTAACAATTGACTGGTCGAATGTTGTGACATCACCTAATATAACTGACATGGTTGAACATTTTAACAGATCGATTTTAAACATTTAAGATAGACATATCCCAGTCAAAGCCGTAAAATTAAAGCGCTCACCTTCACCTTGGATGACTGAACAGGTAATAGCTGCTATGAGAAAACGTGATCGTGCCTTCCGAAATTTTAAGCTGAATCGATGTGAGGTCAACTGGAGTCTTTATAAAAAAATAAGGAACAAATGCAACCAGATGGTAAGAGTAGCTAAACGCCACTTTATACACTCAAATATTTCTAATTCTTCGACGGCTCTAATATGGAAGTTTCTTGCCAACTTTGGCCTAGTTCATCTTACTGACAAACCAAAGTTGACTTTATTCTCCCCCGATGTTTTAAATCGTCATTTCTCTTCTGTTGAATCTCTCACACCAAATATAAAACGGAACACCATCTCCTTCATATCTTCCATGCCATTATGTGTCTCCACACCATTCTCATTTTCTTTAGTATCTGAGGAAGAAATTAAAAAAACTGTGCACTCCTTAAAATCAAATGCTGTTGGTGAGGACGAAGTAAGCCGCCATATGATCGTCACCCTAATTGACGTAATTCTTCCAACTCTAACTCATATGATAAATACTTCACTATCCACCTGTTTATTTCCTTTTACTTGGCGTAAAGCACACGTCATCCCCATTCCTAAAGTTCCCAATCCTACTGTGCCTAATGATCTGAGACCTATTTCTATCTTACCCTACCTATCTAAAATCCTCGAATCAACGGTACATAAACAATTATCCAATTTTGTCCATAACAATAAACTTCTCTCGAACTTTCAATCTGGGTTTCGTCCTGGCCACAGTACAAGCACTGCTGTCCTTAAAGTTGTGGAAGATGTCAGAGATGCGATGGAGGGTGGTCAGTTAACTGTGCTAGTACTCATTGATTTTTCCAACGCTTTTAACTCAGTTGACCATGACATCCTGATTGCACTTCTTTCACGCTTTAACATTTCTTCCAAGGAACTAAATTGGTTCTCATCCTATCTTCGTGGTCGCCAGCAAGCTGTTCGCATCGACAACACTATGTCGGAGTGGTGTGACATAGCAGCAGGTGTGCCACAAGGCGATATACTCTCTCCTCTTTTATTTTCATTATTTATTAATTATATAACAAAAGACTTTAAAGCCTCTTATCATCTATATGCTGATGACCTTCAAATTTATGCACATGCTAAGCCTGACACTATTAATACGGCTATAGCTACCATCAACAAAGACTTGCAACATATCTATGATTGGTGCCTCCAGTTTGGTATTAAAGTAAATCCGTCAAAATGCCAAGCAATAATTCTAGGCAGTCAACGACAGCTGTGCAAATTGACATCAGTTGACCTTTCAAACCTCAGCTATAATAGCATACTCATACCGTATACGCAAATTGTTAAAGATCTTGGCCTACACATTGACAGCACCTTAAGCTGGAATGCTCAAGTTATGGAGTTGAGTCGTAAAGTGACAGGTACACTACGTGCATTATATGGACATAAAAACTTATTACCGATTCGAACTAAGACTCTGTTAGTGCAATCACTTATCCTCCCTCTCATTGACTATGCTGATGTTTGTTGCTCTAACATCTCCGAATGCAACTTAAATAAATTGGATCGTCTTCTTAACAATTGCATTCGTTTTATTTTCAGTCTTAGTAAATATGACCATATCTCTAAGTATCGTTCAAAACTCCAATGGCTACCTATCCGCGAGCGAAGATCTTCTAGATATTTGTGTCAGTTGTTCTCTATACTTAACGATCCTATGTCTCCTCAGTATTTAAAATGTAAGTTTCAATTACTAGGAAGTACTCACGACCTTCATCTTCGCTCTTCCTTTAATCTCAATCTTTTAATTCCTTCGCATCATACCGGTTTCCTCTCAAATTCTTTCACAGTATACGCTACAAAACTCTGGAACGGACTCCCGGAAAACATAAAGCGATCTCCTAGCAAATTTGCTTTCAAAAAATCTGTTCTGACATATCTGTCCCGGCAATAGCAGAATTATTATAAGGAATTAATTTTACGTATGTCTGTGTATACAGTGTATACATTTATATATGTATTTATATATTTTTATATGTATTTATTTATGTATGTATGTATCTATGTTTATGTAAGTCATATTTATGTTCATGTCTATTTATGTTTATTATTTATGTTTTTTTTAAATCTATTACATTATTAACGACTACAATTAATTTATTGAATATAACAGCAATGTTTTCATTTATTTGTTAGTTTGTTTGCTTTTTTTTTTGTTTGTTGTTTTATGCAATGTTATCGTTTTAGTTATTGTTAAGTTTTGATTGTATAATTTTAGCGCCTGATATAAATTAATTATTTTACTGTTTTTCTGGGTTGACTGGCAGAGAATGTTTTTTAGCATTAAGTCCGCCTTTTGTACCATTTTTTTGGGCCAATAAAGATTAAATAAATAAATAAATAAATAATATAAATTTCTAGCTTCAAAGAATTGCAAATGCTTTAAAAATATCAAACATAAATTGATTCTAACCAAAGTTTTAAATACTTAGACATATATTATTATTATTATATTTTTTTTTTATTTATGTACCAAACTTAAATCTTAACTTAGAATATAAACATTACGTACACAGGATAACTTATCTCTACAAAGAGATCTCTTCCAGCCACCCAAAAAATTGATGTGCGAAAAGATTTTCTTAACAAAATAAATCATTGGAGGGTACATAATTTCGTAACATATACAATTAATAACATATAATTAAAAATCCTTAGATATATATGACATGTCAATATATACAAATACACATACATACATACACACACACACACACACACACATATATATATATATATATATATATATATATATATATATATATATATAAATTCATAAATACGGTAATAATAATATTAATAACAGTAATTATATTGATAGTGAGAGATAGTGCTGCTTCAATTTATGCTTAAAATAACTAATTGTGGAACAATTATAAATTTCAGGAGTAAGTGAATTCCACAATTGTGCTGCTTTTATTGTGAAAGATTCTGCTAAAAATGTGGTGTTATAAAGAGGTACATCAAGGGGTTTAAAGATGACACACGAACGGGATGGTCTGTTATTAGGTAGGGACAGTTGAAAAGATTGTTTTAAATAGGGAGGGGAAGATTTAGACAAAACGTTAAAAAGAGTAGTTAGGACGTGAGTATTCCGGCCACTTTAGTTGACGTTGGAATTCAGATATATGATCGAATTTACGCAGTCCGTATATGAAACGAATACATACATTCTGAAGTCGATCCAACTTGTCTTGTAGCTCTTCTGTAGCATCTAAGTAGTATACGTCGGCATAGTCGAGTATAGGAATTAATAGAGTTTGGGCCAAGAGTATTTTCGTCTGTAAGGGTAAAAAGTTTTTGAGGCGTCTCAAGGAATGAACGGAGTAATGAAGGCGTTTACTCAGCTCATTAACATGTGCTGACCAAGACAAATTGGAGTCAATTGTTAAGCCTAAGTTTATTGCTGTTTCCGATAACGGTATTGTAGTAGAATCGTATATGATGTCTGGTGTTATATTGAAATTTATTTTGCTACGCAGTTGTCTACTTCCAATTATTTTTATTAATAACAACACTTTACTTGGTTTTATATATGATAATATACTAATCAAGATTATATTTAAAAGATAAGTGTCTATCCATGTATATGTAAGATCTAAACATCCTAATAATGTGACCACATAAAAAACTCAACTACCTAATGTAATTTATTTTTCGGGTAAATTATACGAACAAATTCTGTTAAAGTATAATTCCCTTATATAGTTCAAATAAAAGTCCCTTATATAATATATTCTGTTAAAGTAAAATTTTCTTATATAGTTTCTAAAAAATTTCCGTTACTATATAAACATCTTTTAAATATATTCGGTAAAACCTGGTAAAGAAGGCATATACCGGTATCATTCGGAAAAGTCCTTTTTGTCCTCCTTCCGAAAAACGACAATGTCAATAATCCTAAAGTTAATAGACCGATATCCCTAACAAATACAATTTCCAAAGTCTATTTTCCTTTTTTACAAACAAAAATGACGCAATGTATGATTAAAAATAGATATTTCAGGCCATAAGGCCTGAAAGGGTTCACCAGAAAGGGTTTTTGCTTAGAATTTTTGGCTGGATGGAACATAATACGTTAATATCGCAAAGCCTTTAAGATCCTAGAATTAGCGAGAGAAAGATTACAGTTTTTTGGATAGACTTCGAGAACGCCTTTGGGTCGGTACGTACTGATGATGTTCGCGCTTATATGGTATAACTTTCCCACGGTAGTTAGAGACATTATTGCATCTTACTATTCTAAATTAAAATTCTCCATATTTTTTTATGAAAACCGTTCAAAACCACTCAAATATAATATAGGTATATTTCAGGGTTGTTGTATTTCTCCAATTATATTCAATATAGTCATTAATATTTTAATAGACAAATTAATTAGATATGAAAAAAGTGGGGTTATCAGTTTAATTTAACAATAAATACACAGAATCCATACTAGGTGTTACAGATGATCTTGCGATACTGACACGTAATCCAAAACAATGTCAGGTACTCTTAAATATAGTGGAGGATAGGATCTCTACGTAGACGGGCAGATTGAGAGCAAGAACCAAGTAAATGCTTTAGTCTGTGTCTGAGTAGACGGAATACCCAATATACCTCTTACGATCCGGGTCTTATAATAAGCGGTCAGTGCGTTAGTACGGTTACGGAAGCAGCTCCGTTTAAATTTTTAGGTAAAAAAATAGATTACCAAGGCCGCACTCCATTTTTGGATGTTATAGTCGATAGCTTTTTAAATGGTCACAAAAAAGTAGACAACCAACCAAAAAGTAACGTCAAAAAACCTTGGATATGCGATAATTTTTAACAAACGATACATTTTAATTTTTAACAAAATTTTTAATTTTAAAGGAAAACATTATGTCTAAATTGGCCTTTCCTCGTGTATACTAGTAATAAAACCCTTCTGTCAGGTTTAGATGCAAACGTCATAAAGACATTGAAGTTTTGGCACGGGTTAGCATACTCAGCGGACTCTTCAACCTTATTTATAGACCGAAACAATTTTCGAAACAATTTTGGGTTAAAATTAAAGAAACCATCGGAGCTCTACAAACATCTACAAACAGTTACCAAAAGACATATCATCGGAAAATCTAAAGATGATACTGTAACTTCTCTCACAAAAGACAAAGTTGGCTCAGAGCTCGAGTCACGGCTTCAATTCCATAAAAAAATTATGATAGTTGCTCAAACGAATAAAGTAGGGCTAGGATCAATTAGGAACGTTCAAGACATAGACATAATAAAATTTTTTATTCGATAAGACGAAAACGATAACTACTGACTGCACGCCATTAACCTCGAAATACAAAAAAATTGGTGAACATAGGAGATTTTTGTATTCCACTAGCTTTGAGGTGGCGCACCTTGCTTTATGATTGGTCGCTAGCATTATTAAAATTTTATCTGAATGCATTCCAAATGACTCTCCCAGATCAAAATATTTTTGTACAATGGGGCAAAGCCGCCGAAAAGTCTTGCAACATCTGTGGAGAGGTATTAGGAACCGCGAAAGACTTATTAGTAGGGTGTAGGGTACTTCTTGATAGAGGTCAATATTCGCTTCGCAACAATAAGGTATTAGAAAACGTACGGGAAGCGATTAGTCTTTCAAGGAGCAAGAGCGCGGAAGAGTATAACAACCACCAAACAATTTGTGGAGTTTGTAAAAGAAGGATGCTCCAGGATAAACCCTGAGGATGTTGGTGCTTCGTCATCCAGACCGTACTTATTCCTGTATTCTAAACATCTTAGGCGCGTGATAGTTGTGGAGCTCACTGTGCCCTGGGAAACAAACATCCCCAGGGATCACACATTTCAGTTTGCGAATCACAAAGGGGCCGCTTAAACCTGGGTCGCAAGTCCCTGGCATTGTTTGCACTCCTTTCCTTGCAACGCGATGGGCCTGGCACCCGCACCGTGAATCTTTGGAATGCCAAGAAGCATTGTCTTTTCTGTCTAGTTAAATAAACAGTACCCTTATTTATTTATATAAATATAGAATGAATAATAACCTGATACGGGCAGGGATTCGAACCCACGACTATTGGGAAGCCGCCCCGTCATTCTACCAACGGAGATTATCGATTCACACATTCGACGTCCACTTTTGAATGTGGACGTCACTATGAATCTTCTGATAAATCGTTGGACGTTGTGAGGTTTGTGTCGAGACCTTAGTGTTTGGAATAAAAATAATGGAGATAACCGCGGGCAGTTTGAAAAACTCGCGCGGCTATAAGACACCATGGAGCATCAGTCTACTCGTGAACACGGCCGTTGTATTATGGCCGAAACGTCGAGAATCAAGGTAAATACTTCGATTAAAAAGTACGCGGTGAAACCTTTATATTATTATTCTATTTTAATATTATAAGCGTGAAAATTATATTTGTATTGTATGTTGGTCTATCTTCATTTTCCACGAAGTAAAACCGCGGGCTATAGCTACTTTAGCATGAACTGTAAAATAAATTATAAAACTATATAACTATATTGTTTATTACGTAGTAACGTAACAATATTATTTATATTAATACTTACGTTACGTTAAGTACGTTACGTTACGTTAATGCTATTAATAAATTACATATGTTGAAGATATGGAGTTGATATAATTAAAACAGGTGTTCGGATTATAAAACAGGTCCGTTTTGTAACCATTAATAAAAAAATAATTTAACGTTTTATTACATTTGTTTTAATATATTCTGTGGAAGCCAACCTTCAGTCAGAGGCCAAAGGTGATTTATTTTATGGATCATTTGTGTCTTTGTATAATTTAGCTGAATTAATGATTCTCATTTAAGAGAAAAGAAGGATGCTGTAAAATGAGATGTAATTCTGGAAGGTTTAAAGATTTTTATATAATTACATGCCTACCTATCTCTGTCTGTTTAAAAAATGATAGAATTTTAAATCTGGTTCAAACATGATTAAGATTTTGAAGATGATTGATGTTGAAGGGAAGCGAATATCTAAATTATTTATTATATTATTTTTATGTTCGGGATGACTTCTGAATTTGTAATTAAGTATCAGTGATATATTAGTCAAGATTTCTTCCATAATTTTAATAATTCTTAGAATATTTAAAACAATAAATAAACTCAAAAAAAATCGATTCCTAAATTTACGTGTTACTTTAACAAAAAATGTTCAAACTAGATTGAAATATTTTAATATCTTTCTGCTTTCAAACTCAATCAAACAGATTATTGATAATTGATTCACGTATTGTAATTTAAATCTAACGCATCCAATATTGGATCAGAATTGAAAATATATTTCAGACACGTTATATTAACATTTTTGATTTAATAACAGAGACAAATTTATATTTAAACACTGATTTTTAAGCTTTAAAAGCCACTTATATAATCATTTGTGAAAGTACTATTTTTATTGTTATATCATTAAGAATAATACCATAATAAAATATAATGTTTTGAATAATTCAATTCAAATCAAAGAAACAAACCTGATATTATAAAATCAGAAAAAGTATATAATGTCATAAAAATAAAGTGTATATTTAGGAAGTACATATATAACGAATACAACTCTTCTCCAACCTACGTATAGGGGAGGTTGAATATGGATATAGTAAAAAAAACTATCATAAACTAAATAAAGAACTTTAGGGTTGAAAGGGAAGTTGAGGAAAATTGATGACGACCATTACGAAAATACGTATTTAAAACCCCCTTAACGATGTGATTCATAAATTGTACGAAAGATGAGTAGTTAGTTACATTTTAGAGAAAGAATGCGTTGCTTATAAATGATATCTGGTAAGTTAAACTGAAGATTATTTTTATATATAAGCATTTTATCACTCCCTCCATCTTCTGAATTAGTTTATTACACATTAGACATGTACATTCCAATTCGAGTGCATTAGATTATTCTATTTTCTTCTATGGTAAATTAAGTCTTCCTGAAAAAGTCCCTGACTCAGCTATAATATATCTGACATTTGGTTCAGTTTTATTCTGTTCAGTCTTGACTAAATATAACTTTGTAAAAACTTATCATTAACTGTTAAAGTATAACTGACCACTCCAAATTTAAACCTGTTTTTCTGACAGAGAGCTAAAATTCCTCGAATGTTAGGAAAAATCCTGTAATCTGGGAACCCTGCTTTCCAACATTCTAATTCAAATGCTTGCCCTCCTTACCCTTATCCTTATCATGACCTACTACTTTGGAGAAGACAAGCTAGTTTGAATGTTATACTGTATTTCTTATTCGCGTGTAATATTATTAATTTATATTCAGACTATTGCTTCATTGCTTGCATTGACTCCTATAAACTGTGAATAAAAATGTCCAATTTCATACGACTTGCTACGTTAACCTTTGTACCAAATGTTTCATTTCATTTTCATAACATAGGGGAAAACCAGTTACTCTTGCTTCTAGTCCGTTCTAATACGTTGACTTTTTTAAAAAATCTTTCTTTTACGTATCTAACATACGTCATATTGTGTGTGCCCAGAAAAATTAAAATTTCCCTTTGATAACATTGAGGAGTTAGTCTTGTTTCTACTAAAATAGACTTATTACGTTGACCTTATTAAAAAATATTTCATTTACGTATCTAAAGTACGTCATATTATGAGTACCTAGAAAAGCAAACAAATCTTTCCATAACATTGAGGAAAACCAGTTTTTTTTGTTTCTAGTCCAGTTTGTAGGAAAAGAAAATTGTACATCTTGACAGTTCAGTAAATATTGACGAAGACATTTTTTATAGAAAACAACACCAAATTATATAATCCGTTGATATATTTAAATAACAGAATCCTGTCCGTAATTTAACCCAACAAAAAGTATAAAATAATATTCAGCAAAAAAATCTTAGGAAGTTGTTAAACATTATTATTATGTCTGATATTTTTTTGCAGGCAGTCATACTAAACTGACACTTCTTGGACCAATTGGACCGGAACACCGGATGTCATCGTTTACTAAAGCCTCTGACAATGTGCATTCTAATTGATGTCGGAAACTTATAAATAACAGATGTTACAATAGTCACTATAATTCAATTTACATTCGTAATTAAACTGTTGCTGTAACAACAATTATGAGCCAGTTATCAAGCTCCGATTGCAAATTATTGTATATTTATTCAAAACAAATATGAAAATAGGGAACATTCACGTAATTTTTTTTTGACGTAAATTAATCATTTACCTCTCTATATCGTAGAAAAAAATATAAATAGGCTTGAAAAGATTCTAGTTTTTTTTCAAAGTGAAAATTAAAACATTGAGTAAATTTGACCCGTTTAAACACCGCCATTTTGCGCGCGTTTTGCGTGACGTCAAATGATACGTCCAGTGAATGTTTACTATGAACTTTTTAGTTATTTCATAGATATTTTAAGTTTTAATTGCTGTACAAGTCATGGAAGAAGATAAAAATCATCTTACGAGTATTGTATAGTACCGGAGTGCAAAAATAGTATTAGAAAAACACCCGACAAAGTGTTTTTTGTATTCCAAGAGATGCGAAAATACAAAAACAATGGTGTATGGTAATTAAAAGGGATAATATATGTCCTAAATCGTGTTTATATGGTTGTGAAGATCAAGTTAACGTAAGTATACTTTATTTATAATAAGTTTAATCTAATAGTTTAAATTTATAGTAAGTATTAAACATTAAAAAAATTTGAGTTTAAAATTAACCTAACCTATCTAACAAATTTAGAGACGAAGCTTCTTAGCAATCCATGGATTCACCGTGCGGGTGCCGGGCCCATCGCGTTGCAAGGAGAGGAGTGCAAGCAGTGCCTGGGACTTGCGACCCAGGAGTAGGTTTAAGGGGCCCCTTTATTGTGCGCAAAAACGCTCACCTTCACCCTCCACACTCCTCTCCCTACCTAACCAAATTTGGAAAGAACCTACTAATGCCGCCTTTGAAGTACGTTCTAGAAATGAAACGATGCTTGTTCTAGAAAGGCCAAGATCTTTAAGTAGGCTATAGAGAGATTTTGCTGTTATACCTCTCGCTCCCACTTCTACCGCGTACAAACTAACTATAAATTTATTCCTGATCAGTTCGTTGGTTAGTTCGTAATACTTATTGAGCTTGAATGTGTGATCCCTTGGGATGTTTGTTTCCCAAGGAACAGTAAGCTCCACAAGTATCACGCGCCTCAGATGTTTCGAATACAGGAATAAGTCCGGTCTGGATGACGAAACACCAACATCCCCAGGGATCCTGTAATGCTTTTCATACGCGTCCATCATGAGAATCCAATCAGGAGCCGCGCCTAATATTGAATAAGGCTTCGCTTTTGATTTTTTGGAGGAGCCTTCTTTTACGAATTCTATAGATCGTTCGGTGGTTGTTATACCCTTCCGCGCTCTTGCTACTGAAAGACTAACCGCTTCCCGTATAATTTCTAATACCTTGTCGTGGCGACGCGAGTATTGACCTTTATCTAGAAGTACCCTACACCCCACTAATAGGTGTTTCGCGGTTCCTATTGCCTCCCCACAGATGTTGCAAGACTTTTCGGTGGCTTTGCCCCATCTTACTAAATTACTTTGATCTGGGAGAGTCATTTGGAATGCATTAAGATAGAATTTTAATAATGCTGGGGACCAATCATAAATTAAGGTGCGCCACTTCAAAGCTAGTGGAATACAAAAATCTCCTATGGTCACCCATTCGTTTTGAATTTCTAGGCTCATCGCGTGGAGTCGGTAATTATCGTTTTCGTCTTGTCGAATAAAAGATTTTGTTATGTCTATGTCTTGAACTTTCCTACTTGATCCTAGCCCTACTTTATTTGTTTGAGCACCTATCATAAACTTTTTATGGAATTGAAGTCGTGACTCGAGCTCTGAGGCAACTTTGTCTTTTGGGAGAGAAGTTACAGTATCATCTTTAGATTTTCCGATGATATGTCTTTTGGTAACTCTTAGATGTTTGTAGAGCTCCGATGGTTTCTTTAATTTTAATCCAAAGTTGTTACGGTCTCTAAATAAGGTTGAAGAGTCCGCTGAGTGCGCTAACCCGAGCCATAACTTCAATGTCTTTATGACGCTTGCATCTAACTTTGACAAAAGGGTTTTATTTATATCATACACGAGGAAAGGCCAATTTAGACGTGATGTTAAATAATTATCGTAAATCCAAGCTTTTTTGACGTTACTTATTGGTTGGTTGTCTACCTTTTTGAGATCGTTTAAAAAGCTATCGACTATTACATCCAACGATGGAGTACGGCCTTGGTAATCGATTTTTTTACCTAAAAATTTAAACGGAGCTGCTTCCGTAACCGTACTAACGCACTGACCGCCTATTATAAAACCCGGATCGTAAGAGGTATATTTGGTATTCCGTCTACCCAGACACAGACTAAAACATTTACTTGGTTTTGTCCTCAATCCGCCCGTCCACGTACAGAAATCCTCAACTACATTTAAAAGTACCTGACATTGTTTCGGATTACGTGTCAGTATCGCGAGATCATCTGCAAAAGCTAGTATGGATTCTGTGTATTTGTTGTTGAACTTAAACCGATAGCCCCACTTTTTTTCATTTCTAATTAATTTGTCTATTAAAATATTAATAACTATATTAAATATAATAGGAGAAATACAACAGCCCTGAAATAAACCAACGTTATAATTAAGTGGTTTTGAATGGTTTTCATTAAAAATTATTGAGAATTTTAATTTTGAATAATATGATGCAATAATGTCGCGAACTACCATAGGAAAGTTATACCATTTAAGCGCGAACATCATTAGTTCATGTCGTACCGACCCAAAGGCGTTTTCTAAGTCTATCCAACAAACCGTAATTTGTCTCTCGCTAGTTCTAGCATCTTTAAGGCTTTCCGATATTAACGTATTATGTTCCAGGCATCCAGAAATTCCGGGCAAAAACCCTTTCTGATGATTAGGCCTGAAATATCTATTGTTAATCATGAATTGCGTCATTTTAGTTTGTAAAAAAGAGAAAAATATTTTGGAAATTGTATTTGTTAGGGCTATCGGTCTAGTATCCTTGGGATTATTGACATTGTCGTTTTTCGGAATGAGGACAAAAAGGGCTTTTCCGAACGATACCGGTATTTGCTTTCTTGACCAGATTTTACCGAATATATTTAAAAGATGTTTATGGAGCGACGGACATTTTTTGTAAACTATATAAGGGATACCATCCGGACCTGGTGCTGACTTAGATGGTTTCATTTTAATTATTTTATTGATTTCCTCCAAAGTTGGTGAGTTGGCTTGAAAATCTTCAGTAGGAGTCTCAGGTTTGTGTTCGTTTGGATCCTCATATAGTCTTTGGTTTTCTGGCACTTCGTATGAGCTTTTATAATGGTCGAAAATTTGCTCGTTGGTCAAGAGAAGCTTACCTTTTTGATCTTTGAAAATGTTTTTTGAGTATTTAAAAGGATTTTTATCAAAGTCTACTTCATGTTTTGCCCGATCAAAGCTATCACGATTTTTCGTTATTTGATTTGTTATACCTTGGATAAGTTTAAGAATTGATCGCAATGCCCTAGACAGTTGGTGACTAAGTTGATTATCGCCTAAGGCTTTGGCTATACGAAGTTTCTTTATAAGATCTCTTTTTTTCCTCCTCATTTTCAATTTAAAACCGTTTTCTTTATTTTTGTGAGCATAACGATTCGTAGGTGGATAGTGCTCATTAAAGTAGTCGTAAATAGTATTTTGGAAAGTCTCTACTTGCGCATCGAGTACCTGATTTGAGCCCGGGTGCTCTAACAGGGCCGCTATATTTTGGTCATGTACTTTCCAGGTCGATTGTTTAGTATTTGGAATGCTAAGACGCGTCCGGATGGTCATTGACTCCTGGTAGTTTTCATTCAATGGCTCACCATGAGATATATGAGGGTAAACTCTATCCGCAGTGAAAACTGAAGATCTTGCCGACGGTTGCCGCACTTCAGCACCATTGTGTGTTTTAAGATGTTTAATAAACCAGGCTCGTCTTTTGTAATTTTTCCCGCACGTAGGGCATTTCAGTTCCGTTATCGCGCCGTTTTCGCCGTAATTGTCAACCGGTGGACAGTTCTTCCGCCCCCCCTCTCGGACTGTCCTAGGGGTATTTTTCTTATTTGGACTTTTAGCGTTTATCGACGTTCCCGGGCTTGGCTTGCTAGGCCATCGCCCTCGGCTGTCTTTCCAGCAGTCTGCTGTCTTCCCAGCTGCCAGCTGTCTTTCCAGCGTCAACTGTCTTTCCAGCGTCATCCCGTCTCTCCGGGCTGTCAATTTAGATGTATAACTTTCTATAAAAACCGTAATCTTTGTTTGTTTTACGCAATTTTTATGGTCTGTCGATTTATTTCAGGTTAAGGACGATACAGCAAATTGTATTGAATATAATATGTGTAACGAAACAACAAGAAGAAAGATGTAATCTAAGTTTGAAGAAAGGAGTTGTTCCTTATATATTTTTGTGGCAAAAACACCAGCTGATAGAATGAGAATGTGCATAGTCAAAAGGCAAAGATCGGTTAATGAAGCTTTTTAAAAATTAGCTATCAAAAGTAGTGTTTAAAAAAATTGGTGACCTTTACGAAGAAGTGATATACGTAGTAAGTCCTAGTACTGCCCATACAAATGTCTGTGATATTAATCAGCCAGGACTCAGTACTTCTCCTATTGAATGTGATGATCATAAGGCAGAGCCTTGCTTTTCGCATATTAAAAATAAATTACCAAGTGACTAAGCTGTGCAAGTTAATATTAAACCGAAGTATGGAAGTAAAGGTGTCAATGTAAATATACCTGCTGAAAAACAAAATGTAGCATTGTCACCATTTCCTCATTTAACACACAACATTGTTACACAACAGTTTTAAAAGTAAAACTATCTGTTTTAAATAGAAAATTGTTTACTGAAAACACAGCTGATAATACTTCTATAGAATCTTATATCTTATATATCTGCTGATTATCAACCAAGTTATTTATCTGAGTCAAGTGAAGTGAAAAATGATTCAGAGGCAGAAACATTTTAAAAATGTATTGTGTAGTAGCATGCTAAATGCAGGATAGTTTCTTATGCTGATGACACTGCATTAATTTTTTACGGCGATACCTGGGAAAGCACCTACTCAGTTGCTCAGAAAGGGTTCGACACTGTGTGTAGATGGTTAGCTTTGAATTCTCTGACTTTGAATGCTACTAAAACCAAGTACTTAACATTTTCCATCCGTAACAATTCTACGAATGATAGTGCTAATTTCGAACTTTTAGCACATTCTTGTTTTTTTCCTTACAGTCCTTCTTGTGAATGTCCTCCTCTACAGCGAATGGATTGTGTTAGGTATCTTGGGGTTACGATTGATAAAAATCTTTCATTTGTTGAGCATATTAAAAATCTCTCAGACCGAGTAAAAAAGCTTTCCTACATATTTAAACAGCTCAGACATATAGCTGACATTGTTGTTGTCAAAACTGTCTACACATCCCTTGGAGAATCAATTCTATCATACTGTGTCACGTCTTGGGGAGGAGCTACAAAGACCCACATGTTACATATTGAAAGAAGTCAGAGATTAATATTAAAAATTTGTTATTCCAAACCGCGTCTGTATCCAACAGTAGACTTATTTAAAACCGCAAATGTTCTTTCCGTTAGACAATTGTTTATACTATATACGATTCTCAAGCAGCATAAGTATAAAATTAATAATACTCCAAATTATAACACATTTAAAAATAGAAGAGGTTATTTATTATTTAAGGTTCCACGAGCAAGCACTAAATTTGGGCAAAAATTTTTGGTTTTTCAAGGCCCGAAATTATACAATCATGCAAATAAACTGCTTTCTATTAATTCTGACACGAGGCGGCAAGTAAAAAGATCCATATCGAAATGGCTTTTGAGTCTTAATTATGATGAAACAGAAGCTCTCCTACACTCAAACTATACGTGATTAATTCTCTCATGGCTGCACATTAAACACTAAAAACATTCGTTTACGCCTGCTCTATATTTTATTTTTTTCTTTCTTGCATAAATAAGCACTTTTGTTATTGTGAATTTGTAATCTTATTTCTTTTTTTAGTTAATTTTGATTTTGTGTTTCCATCTTTAATATCTCAAACACAATGTAATTTAATATTTGTTTTGTTATTGTCTAGAGGGTTAGGGAGACCAGGAGATCCATATTACAGGGCCTACCTAGTTTGGACTCCTGTCCCTTCACTGATTATTTATTTATATTGTTATAGTTGTATGTTTTATTGTATTCTGTGTTTGGGAAAATAAATAAAAAATAAATATAAAAATATAAAATATAAATGCTATTCAAAAAGAGTTTGTAGGTATTTGTTTTGTTAGAGTTGTTTGAGTATTAAGAAAATGTTTTTAAGATTACCTAAACAATTATATCATTTAATAAAACCTTTAAGCACGAAAATATAGGTTTAAATTATTTATTTTTCTCAGTCACACTGATACCACAGTATGAACTTAAACGCCGATATATTGAATGGCGTGTCAAATGACGTCACATTTCCTTTCGACCAATGGTGGCGCGTTTTGGAATTTTAAATTTCGCTCATTAAATTTACACTTTTCATTAATTATTTTATGGCCTTAAATGATTAGTAAATTAAAAAAAAATGATTTTATTATAATACGATGATAAAAAGTAATCGAAAAAAAAATATTTGAGACCATTTAAATTTTTTTGCATGTTCCCTATTGACAGATTGTATAAATTACTTTATATGGCTCGTTTAAATAACAACTGGCTTGGCTAACAATCCCGGCACCACAAATATTAACCAACATTATTATTTTACTAATTACACTATATAAAGTATACTTATAATAGAAAATTATCTTACTTTAATGTACATTGAAGGAAAATATGAACTGAATTAAATAAATTTGAACTTTTTATTATAATATTTATTAAGCACGTGGAAAAAAATTGCATCCACTAAGAAAAAAATTAATAATGTATAATATTTAACAATAAATAAAAAAACTGTTTACTTTAAATATGTGAAATGAGAGACATAATATATGTCTAAGAGACTCTATCTATCTTCTGTTATTAATTAGAGACCGTAGTTGGTCGAAGTTAAGGAGATGGTAGACGGTCACACCCGCATAGTACAAGGACCGTAGTTAATGAGCAAATGTATTTGTCGGTTTGTGTTCTGATTCATACCATTTAAAGGCATTTAGATAAAATAATAAAATGACGTTTTTTCTTGCAGTAAAAAGCATTATATTTAAGCTCAGAAATTTTAATAAAAATATGTCAAGTTTTTTTTATAATTTTGTTTTATTATAATTACAGCTTTGGAAATAAACCTCAAAATGAGAGGTGTTTACAAAAATAAAAGTTTCCGATATATACATGTATATATCGGAAATATGTAATATATATAATATCAACTTAAACTTTTTTTAAAATATATGTTATATAGAACAATTATCTGTTGAAAAACAAATTCTCATCAACCTAGCGACGCGTAAACAAACAAAAGGACAGTCAGATAAATGTACAAATTTGCGCTCGAAACCACCGAGTGTAACTTTTTATGTGAGTAGTTATACTAAAGTAGTAAAAGTCTTAAAATGTTTTTTATTTAATAGTAGAATTAGTTGTAGAACTGTATTTTTCATAATTTAAGGAGTTTAATAAATTGCAATATTTAGAAAAATGTCAAACAAAAACAAAAAAAAAACATGTGATATGAAATTATAACCCAAATATAAGTAATATAAATAGCGAGAATTAGTCTTTAATAAGACTTAATGTTGTTCTAATTCTCGCTAAAAATCTTAAATTACTACATTAGGAATAGTAATGAAATTTTTATTCCGCGAAATATTACTTAAAGAATAAGTAACCTATAATTGGTTATATGATTATAGGACAAAAATGCAATAATAAAAACAAGTGACTCTTTAACTGCATACTTAAATCATTATTATTACACCAATAAATATAAATAAATAGAATAATAAATTCAATAAACAAAATGCTGGCATTGTTGAAAATGTTTTAAACTCATGTCTTGTAAATAAAAAATTAATGAATATTGATTAAACAAATATAAACTGCACCCATTGTGTAACAAAACATGTACCATAGATTTAGCCCTCCACAGTACAATTCAATAAACGTCTGCGTTACATTACTAATCACATACCAATTGAGGGCTTATTGTATCGCACCATACATTTACATAAAATACCATACACTCCTAATAATATATACAAATTATTAGGCTTAGTTTGATTATCTGGGTCGAGTTATAATTATGTAATTGTATAATCATAATAAGTATTCTAGACTAAATCTTTTAGTTTTACTAAAATTGATGGTACAAACATCTTTTTCCATTTTGAATCTAAGTTTTACAATTATTATTATTTATACAACAATAATTCCAATATCATACTTGTTCTTGCAACAGATTGAAGCCTATTGAGATAATTAATACCTACATCTTCTTCTGAATTTCATTTTAGATTTTCATTATCATCATAAAATATCTAATGGATGGAAGTTTTGATCATTAAAACCTAATGAAGGTATAATATATTTTTTAATAGCTTAGTGAAGGCGTTATAATAGTTTATAAATAAGATATTACATTTAATAGCCGCAGTAGCATAGCATACCATATCATAGCAATACCTCTTTTTTATATTTTTTAATGTCATGTATCCTTATGGATGGACACCTCCAACCAGAGGATGATGGAGGTAGATAACTACCTCACATAAGTGAGACTCCTACTCACTAACCCTGACGGTTGCGCCGCCGTCATAATGGGGCACCACGGGATCACTTTCGCTCTCACCGCAATGCCCCAACGTGATCCACGGAGAAGGCACCCCGCAACAAGAAGCACTCATCCCTTTTTTGCAGGCTTGATAGATTTTGGAGGGATCCCCTTCCCCAAGTCCAAGTCTGCTACATCTGCAGGGTCCAAAACCCCCTTCTAGCCGAACTCAGTCTCAGAATCGAACCGGTTGGACAGCCCGACTCGATCATCGACCGTGTCAGGCCCCCTAGTCTTCTAGGACTTCAGAGCACATTCCCATAAAACCCAATAATACCCAGACAGCCTACCTACACACACTGGATTCGAACGTGAGTCCACTTCCGTAGGGGGCCCAACATGAACACAATAACACAATAGGCACAACAAATAGATCGTGTTTAACAACAACAACAACTACTAAAGCGGTACGCAAAAGGGATGTTACAGAAAAAAATTGTTTACGGATGAGAAGAATTTTACAATTGAAGAACATTTTAACAAAAAAAATACCCTTTTATTTAATATATGCTCAAAGCTCTAAGAAAGCTTCGCAAATTAGTCGACAGAGTGCAACGTGGGCATTATCCGACTTCAGTGATGGTTTTGTGGAGTATTAGCTATGAATGAGTGACTGAGTTATATCTTTGTGAAAAAGGTAACAAAACATCGGCACAAGTGTATCAAGATACCATTCTTGAGAATGTAGTTAAGCTTCTTAATAACGCCATGTTCAATAACCAAGTATAGGCCTTTCAGCAAGACTCGGCGCCGGGTCATAAAGCTCAGTACACGCAGTCTTGGTTGGAAGCGAACGTCTCGGACTTCATCAGAGCTGAAGACTGGCCGTCGTCTAGTCCCGATCTTAATTCGCTGGATTATGATTTAAGGTCCATTTTAGAGAGCACAGCTTGCTCTAAATGCCTTGATAATTTGGAGCCTAAAACAATCCATACGATTGGCAGTAAAGAATTTCCCCATGGAAAGAGCGCGGGCTGCTATTGATAACTGGCCTCAACGTTTAAAGGACTGTATTGCAGCCACTGGACACCACTTCGAATATTTTTTTTATATTCCTATTTTTTTATGTTTATGTATTAAACTAACACATTGTAAAAATAATAAATGCTATTTGAAATTAAAAAAATATTTTTTTTCTTTGTTATAATATTTATGGCAAGACTAGGTAGACAATCTAATGAGAACGATTTAGGGGGATAGGGGGTGAGCTGAAAATCAAATATTTTGACGGTAGGTTATTCATATATTCTAAGTATTTACTAAGAGACTTTTCTGATACCACATTTTAAGGAATAAGATAACTGAATTCTAGTTGTTATAAAAAAATACAGAATTTTACAGTTTTATCAAAAAATACAGAATTACATTACGAGTACAAAATGCAAAAAAAAAATCATATTCGCATAACTATTTATAATAAATAATAAAAACTTTTTACAGTTATTTGAATGCCCATTAACAACTATAGGTTTATTCAATAATTTATATGTAACATTGAGGTAATTCGAAGGTTACTTTTTAACAACTAAGGTATTCTCTAAGCTTTTGAATTCTAATGAATAAACATGAGTATCAAGTTTATCAGAAACATTTAATTCCAATGTACATATTAAACAAGAAGCTTTACAACAATTATTTTCGACCCTAAAAGCCTTACGAGTAATTTTCTCTGATAGGTTCTCTACAACTATCGAGATAAAATATGGAATTTGTTAAAGCAGTTAGTAGAATTGTGTGTCTTGGCTAGTAACATATAACAATGAAAAACCGTATGAGGAAATTGTTAACGTGTCTGATAACAGAAAACTGATAAAGAACGCCTTTGATGTCTTGTAAAATAGATACAAAATGCAACGACCGATGTTTTAGAAACTGTATAAATAAGATGTAT
The DNA here is from genome assembly GCA_959347405.1 of Napeogenes sylphis. Classification (NCBI taxonomy): domain Eukaryota; kingdom Metazoa; phylum Arthropoda; class Insecta; order Lepidoptera; family Nymphalidae; genus Napeogenes; species Napeogenes sylphis. Next base: position 1,889,632 of record OY365778.1, on the reverse strand, counting down.
ATGAAACATTACTTCGGTGTCAAGATTTTGTAGTTGCTGACTGTCGTATTAACAAAGAAGACAAATGGTAAAGTAAATATTAAAATTTATGTTTGTTTTACCATTTGCATATATATATATATATATATATTTATTATTTATATAGTTTGCTAGTGTGGGTAAACAGAGTCTGTGTTCTGGTATAATAAGTTTTTCAGTATTTATAATTTATTTTCGCCCGTGTTGTGTGTTGTAACTGATGTTGTTTTTACATGTGTTACAGTTTTAGTATATTTTGCTAATTATTATACACTAGCTGTTGCCCGCGGCTTCGCCCGCGTTTAGGTCGCTTTCCGCGTAATCTGTGGAAACTACAATTATGCAAACCTATAATAGACTTATAGTTAATTTTATAGTATCCTATTATACAAAAAAAAACAACAAAAAAAATACCATAATAAAAATATATTATCGAAGATTTTTTTTATTTAATAAGTATTAATGTGTAATTTTCGATGAATATCGAAAACAACGCATTCAAAAATTTTATCGCTGTCCACAACCTTTTCGTAAGGAGCCGACCACGCGCCTGCGCCGCGCGGCATGCTACCTCGCAGCTATCGACATTGTTAGCCCTCCCCTCTCAACGCGCCACACACCCTGCACATCAAAGTACGTGTAGTATTTGACCATTATGTATTATTTTAAAACTAAAATAATTCCTTACTTATTGGTTAAAATCAAATGCTTTCAAGAGCAATGTTGTTCATAATTAAGTGCCTGTGATATATAAATAATTTATTTGGATAAGGAATAATATCGTTATTATTAACACGTTCACTGCGTTACGAGGTCTATAAGATGTCTTGCGGGACTTTCGTATTGTGCGGGGACTGAAATGCTGTTGTTTCACTCCTTGCGGGGGGCTCTAACTTGTAAAGTTCTTTATGTATGAACAAGACAAATATACACATTTGTATCCTACTTGAAGGTGAGTTCATAGACATAATAAAAAAAATTAGGGATGGATTAGGTCCCTAACGCACAGTACTATAATTTTTTCATTACTTGCGTTAGGGGATATTTTAATACTCGTGGAATTATAGGCCTCGTAGACGCAAGAGCGGGTGGGGGGGCGGCGCGGGCGCTGCTTGTCTCGTTTTAGTGTTGTTCAAGTATCGATGTGAGGGGACGCGTGCACGCTTTGAAAATAACTTCGCGTAAATAAATCAACGTGTTTATATTTTCTAATTGTTTTGTTTTGATAAACAATGAGTTACCTTAAAACGAAAAAGTGTAAAAAGTCAATCGATTTTTATGATCAAATTTTTATTGTGCGCAAATCATTACGATTTGCGCACAATGTAAAAAGTCAATGTGCTTACCATGTTTTAATGATAAACATTTTTTATAGTTTACAATAAATAATTAATTCATAAAAAAAAAATTCTATCGACAAATGACATTTTACTTAATTCCCATCACTAGTCACTTAACATATTGCTCTATCTCTGGTTGCGGAACGAGATACAATCGATGTCTAATTTTTGATTTGGATTTGTGGCTTATTCTTATGTCATAACTGCGTGCGAACCTAGCAAAATATAGAACAGTAGACTATCTTTGACCCACTAAATTTTTAAGTATATGTCATTGTTTTTGTTGAAGATATAAATTATTTTCAGAATTGTACTTTTAGGGGACTGATTAGGTCCCCAACGCACCCGGGGATAAATTAGTTTCGAGATCTTTTAGATCCCTAACGCACAAGCTGAAAGTTTTTTAATTATGATGTCGCAGTGAACGTGTTAAAACACCTTCGAAAGTGTATATTATTTTAGAACTAATTTCATAACCATATAAGAGGTTATAGTGTGTCAACCTTAAAAGCTAGATATATGTTGTCGCGGACTTCTTTTTAGAACTTTTAAAGGGGAACAATTTCATAGAACATCATTTTTGCTTAACTTTCACCGTTTTCGCAGCGCACGCAGTTTTTTGTTTATTTTTTTACACCTTGCGTTATAATGTTCAAGTTTTAGTAAACATTCTTATTTTTTTCGAAAATGAAACATAGCCTATGTCACTTGGGAATAGTGTAGCTTGCCAAAGGTAAAAGAATTTTTGAAATCAATCGGTTCAGTAGTTTCAGAGCCTATTCATTTCAAACAAACAAAGAAATAATCAAACATTTCCTCTTTATAATATTAGTATAGATTCATATTAAATTCTCTTACATGTTTCATATCTGCCGCACACGTTTATAATTATACAATCTTAACTCTACATTTGATATTTTGGTAGCTTACAAAAAAATAAGATAGATCTAGCTTACATTAATACTACGTTATTTACCCTTAGTAATGCTTACATTATTACTAATGGTAGGTAATTATTGCATTAGCTATGTACATTTATAATAAAGTAAAAAGTAAGGTAAGTAATTTAATATTAATTTATGTTGTTTAACAACGAATAACACTTGGTGATTTAATTAATAATAAATCTAGTAAGTGGAATATACAATTTGAGGAAGATTTTAGCAATATTCGAAATTTTGCCATATTACAAGATATATAGATCATATATTATGCAATTTAAGTGAGTGAAAGATGAAATTTAAATATAAAAATTAAATAAAATATTTAAAAAACCCGCAATACAAAAAGACCTCTAAAAAGAATAAAAATAATTTAAAAGGGTTTTTTTTTTCTTCTTTTTAAAATTAAGTTACTGGTTTCTGAATTCTTTTAAATGAACCTACAGACACACAAAACTGTCAATTGTTTAAGTATTTCTATTAATCTATCCTAATATTATAAAGAGGAAAGATTAATGAAGAAAGAAGAATGATATTAAAATGGAAAGAACCCTGTATTATATTGCAACGACCATGCATAGTAGGAAAAAAAATATTTTTTCTGCTTTTAAAAGCGAGGAGAGGTAAAGACTTAGGTTTGGGTTTCATTCTTTCATTCGCTGTACCCAAAGTACTTTTAATAGTTAATAAGACTGTCGTTTTTTCGTTAACTTCTCTCAATTATCACATAAAAAGGCTTTAATTTTACTTCAAGTAAAAATTCGAACTATTTCAATGCTCGGATAAATAATACCAATAACAACAACAACAGAAGCAGCAGCAGCAGCAATAACGACAGCACCAACAAAAAAATATTTGCTCTGAATGTAGTAAGATGTTGTAGGTGTACAAAGTAGGTATTATTCTATGTTTTATTTTTGTATAATTTTATTCGTTTTAGTTTTTTTTTCGAAAAAGTATATTCGGGTTTTTAACCTTAATATTAAATTATTTAAACCTCATTTTAATATTTATTACCTGCTAACGAGATATTAAGAGCTCGTTACACCTTTTTTATTATTTAATAATATTTTTCAGAAGATCAAAAAAAATACTAAACATTACGTATAAATAAATCTAATATCAAACAACGAGTAACGTAAATTTAAACAAGGTTCTGTATCTTATAATATTTTTATATGTAACTCATATTAGACCATCGTATACGCAAAGACTACTGCGATTCATGAGATATGCGATTCCACTTCGTGTGTTCTAGTCTCCTGCTGTTTTCCTATTTTCTATAAGTTAAAATGTTTTTGCATTTTTTCATATTTACAGATTTCCATTGGCGGGGCACAACTTTAATATGGTATGTTCATATTAAAAGGAGAGTATACAAAAACTGTGTCACTTGTTGGTAGGTAATCGCCGTCGTCCGAAGTTTCTTGTAATGTGAGGGGATAACATGTACGATATACATATTTCAAATATTTGTCATGTGATTATGCAGTATGAAGAAATTTTTTAATTTTTATTGGTTACATCTAAATTTAACTAGCGATTATGGAAAATATTAAGGCACGAAACAAAACAAACACAAATTGCGGTTCAGACAAATAATTAATGTTAAACAACTGACAAGCTCCCGGACAAATGGTTTTGTTCCTCTCTAGATATGGTCTTAAAACAATCGCACTAACTACGGACTGTGCTGAACATATCAACCATTATACCATTATTATCATGAGCTATAGTTTCCTGTATAAAAATAGTAGCTTCAAATTTTTTAGGCCTTATCAAATTCAAACTATTTAACACATTTTCGTATTGTTATGAATAAGGTCAGATAAAGTTAAGAATTTTCAAAGTCATTTATTTCACTTTCAGTGGGAGGAGTTTCCACTCTCTTATTGATTTAGATATTAGTTTTCATTATGCTAAATAATAATATGTAATTATGCACTTTTAAAATTTATTAAAAATATAACCCTACTTTATTTAGTCGTCTTTGATTCAAGTGTTAAGTGAAGTGTAATGTTCGTTCAGGAGGAATTATTTGTACGCGTGAACTAGTGGGGGAGCTTACTATTGTAGTTCCCGCGTACAAATATGACTTTTAAAATGTATGTAAATATATGTAAAAAACAGTGTACCTCATTAAATATTATATATTAAATATCTTATAAGTAACGAGGAATGAGCAACATCTCACTTAACTTAATAATGTTGTTTCATATTAAACATATAAAAGCTAGAACTAGGTACAGAACTAAGCACTATGTTGACGATAAGGAAACTTGCATTAAATAAAATCATTTTGCTCTTGTAATTTCATTATAAAGATATTATCATGAATTCAAGTTATCAATGACAATTTTATTACATTAAATGAAATGTATTATCTTAAAACCACGGTATGAATAGTTTACTTAAACAAATAAATTCGTATAATTAGGTAAATGTCGATAAATTCATGTACTGATTGTACGAAAGTACAAAATAAAGAAAATCTCTTGCAAACATATAGTTGCAAGTAATTTGTAAGTTGTGGAAGTAAAAAATATTCTTAAATTATCAAAAGGAATGGTTTTGCTTTAATCTAATTCAGCTAGACAAGTTTTATTTACCTAATGCTCGTAGATCACACCTTTGCTGCAAATATAATATTTTAAATAGTGTTGGTGTTACAATCAGACATGGCACCCTGAAGATCAAAGAAGTTATAATACCGAATGCGGATTAAATACACTATGTCAAAGTAAATGTATATCACAAATATTTTTTAAACATTTTGGGAATATTAATGTAATAAACAAATATCAAATTATTTATATTATAAAATACTATACCGATATAGCTCTTTCAATATTTACTATAAATGTAAATAGCAAAACGTATTTAAGCTATGTTGAAAAAAATAATTGTTCCATTCTATTTAGTTTTCAAATAAAAATAAACTTCATTATATTTGTTCTAATATTAGGAAATTGTAAACATAATATTCATTCCAGCAGCATTTATTTTTAACCCTCGACTCAAAAAGAGGGGTCTTATAAGTTTGACCTGTAGATCTGTGTATCTGTATGTCTGTCTGTATCCGTAAACTAATTTTATTGCGTTTTTTTTTTAATCTAAAGCCTGGTTCGTCGACATGGTTCGTACCTATGTTGGGTCGATAGATACAGTCGTCTCCAAGATATTAGTGCGGGTGAAAGTTTCTTATGCAATATTGATAAAAATACTTAAACAAGTGAAAATTTGTATGTCCGTAGGTTTATTTAGTACAATAATGAAACCAGTAACATATTTAAAAAGCAGAAAAAAAAATAAAAAACCCCCTTTACAAGAAACCTCTAAAAAGAATAAAAATAATATTATTATATTTATGTATTTTTTTTTACATTTTTAATTTATTTTTTTGATAATATGTCCTCCAAACAAAATTCGACACAAAACCTAAAGTACAGCAGTGTGATGACCTGTTTTTAAAATTATGATGAAGTAAACAAATAATAGTACAGTACTTTTAGAAATATATTAATTGTTTATGACGACATTAACTAAAAAAAATCAAGTATGGAGAGTTTAAATACTTCTGAGACATATTTATTTAGTTTAAAACTAAGAAATAGAAACGAATTAATTCCTATTTGTAGTATGTAGTATGTATGTACACTACATTTTTTAAATTGCAAAATCATTACAATTTTTGTAAAAAGTAACTTATATTTGTCCCAAAAATATTATTTTAATCACTATTTTCTGGTTATTGTTTTTCCTAGAAGTAAACACTGTTTTTAACATGGATAGTATTGCTTAGATGAAGCCGTCGGCAAAAGCTAATTTAATATAAAATCTTGAACTAAAGAAGTTCAATAGAAGTAAAATTTATAACTGATAAAATATATCGAGCTAATACACCGTATGTTTTGAATACTACCTACCTTGTATATTTGAATATCACCTACTACAATCATAATAAACATTAGCAACGTTTTATAATGCAAAGAGACTCACAAAGCTTTTAATATCTACTGTAGTAGTAAATAGTAGATCACAACTAGACTGCGACTGAACAATAAAAGCAATTTATATTTCATGTACACGTTCTCATTAACAGACAGTAATGACTGAGAATGACGAGTAAAACAAAGACTACACATTGACGAGGGCTTGCGTAAATAACACAAGTCAACAATTGCTATATAAAAAATATTATAGCATATAAATAATAAAAAATATTATAAAAAATAATATTAATACCAATATACTCCCTTCCTGTTTTCCTTCGCTTTACTATAATTTAATGTAATGATGATGTAAGCGTATTCAATAAATATTAATGTCAATAATTTTTTTTAACTAATTTTATAATTTGTAACTAACAATCTGTATGTAGATTGAATTTATAAATAACAATAATTTACTGATATATTTTGTAAGATACACCTTCTACAGTAGGGCAAGACATATACATTTTATAAACTTTTTTTTTGAAATACCTAAGTATTATTCCTTAATTATATAATTTGAAAATAATATCTAAAAAAGAATAACCTCTTTTTAATTCTTGCTTTGCCAAATAAAAATCGGTGAAACTTAAACTTTTGTAAATGAAAGAACAAAATACTTCTCTACACATTTTGGAAATGCCATGACAAACTTTAATCAAAAAATACTCCAAAATATTTAGTTGAAGCTAATTTGTTCGCAATTCTTATGAATTTTGATCACAAAACTATCCCCAGGTTATGTTCGTTTAGAAATAGAAAAACCAATTTAATTCGTTTTCATAGTATTAATAGATTGGAGATTTGGTAATCTCCAATGAATAGTTTAATGGTTTAAACCATTCAGATTTTCCAATAATCAAACCAAACTCTGCTGAATGGACACGGGCATCCTTAGACTAGATTCATCTATCTATTCATCATTATTCAATGGGGCTCGGGTTCGATCCCCGGCGGAGACAGGCATTTATGTGATGAGCATAGATGTCTGTTTCTGGGTTTGGTCGTTTATTAAATATATTTTCAGTATTTATATGTGTATTTCTATGTATTTGTATCGTTGTCTAACACCCTTAACACAAGCAAATAATTTGCTTACTTAGGGGTTAGATCAATGTGTGTAATTTGTCCTGATATTATTATTATTATTATTATTATCTAAATACCACAGCAGTGTCATTAGCATATGATAATATGTGTCTATTGGTCAATTTTAGCCCACAAAGTCTGTTAATGTATATTAAAAATAAAGTTGAATCTAGGACCATTCCCTGAGGGACTCCAAAAATGTCATCCACTGCTGCATCACTTCCATAGCCTTCAACTTTTACCATCTGTTCAGTTCAGTTAAGTAACTTCAAAACAAATTAAAACGAAGACTACAAATACCAATAGCTTCTAAATTTGTAAAAGGATGGAGATAGAGATAGTATCAAAAGCTTTTTGAGGTCCAGCAACGTAGTGATGCATTTCCCCATAAGAGTATACCGTATGACATTAAGCTATGAAAGTAACTAAAGTAAACTAATCGAGCAGTTTCCATATTTGTTAATCGACGTATTTTTTTAACCGCGTCTGCAGCAGAACTAAGTCTGCTTGACAAATCAAATATATGAAGAAACCATTGCAATTTTTTCATCTAAAGTAATCTATAGTAATGATGCGATCTTTACCTCACTAACGATCTTTAAAAATGTTGTAGGAATATTGTCCCATTCAGGGACGCTATCCGACCCTCAATTCATAAGGGTGTTTTTAATTTCTTTTCCATCAATATCAAAAACTACAAAAGGTGAAGCAATCATTGATTGAGGAGAAAAAGAAGGAACATAAGTTTGATTCAAAATAATAATTTCTGCAATTTTTTTACAAAAAAATACGGAAAATAATAAATAAAAAATAAATATTAATATGTTCCATGGATTCACTTGGCGAACGTTTAAGATAATTCAACATTTCTATAGCATGAATTGTTAAGGTAAGTAATATTTTTTATATTGTGCCATAAAACTTTAGATTTTTGTTGAGTTGGCCAATTGATTCTTTTGATATTTGCGTTTACGTTTTTTAATTCGATTTTTACAGAAATGACGATACCTTTACAAGTTTTCATTAATATTTCATATTCAGTGTTCCTGCGTTGTTGTTTCTGTATTATGTTACTATTATTTATGCAACGCAATATTCCAACTGTAATTCACGGTTTAATTATTTGTTTACTCTTGGTCATATATATTTTTTACTATATTTTGAAATTGACACACACAGCTATTGCACAAAACGAAAATATGTTGAGCTACGTCTTGTTGAATATGATAAATATTTTATGTCAGCAATTGAAATGATTTTTTTTTTTTTTATTTATTTATTTAGGTCAACAAACAGTGAGACAATACAGTAACTTATACCTAATATTACAATATAGTTATAACTAAGTGTATCACCAACACCGTTAACCACAAATTACTAAGTAATGAAATTTAATGGGAATAGTAGTAGGTAAGAGCTTCAATCTTTAAAATAATAACAAAAAAAAAAAACAAAGAAAGAAGGGAACAAAGATGATTAGTTAGTTTACACAACATTATATAAACAACAGTACTATAGTGTGATATAGTGAAAACCGTTACTACTTAAAATTTAATCATTTGGCAGTTCAGCTATGATAGACTTCTTAAATTTGCTAGCTTGCATGTCTACCAAATCTAAGTGATTAAGATATGTGTTAAACGATTTTGTTATTCGATATATTGGGGATCGCTTACCAGCATTAGTTCGACAACATTTCGTGGCAAACAATTGTGGCATACGACGACTAGGAGTACGCGGAGGTACGGTAAAGTATAACTTATTATGAAGTCATATCTACCATGACAAATGTCATAGATCATCATTATTTCTAATTGCAAGCGTCTTTTCTTAAGAGAAGATAATTTAAATTTTTTTAATAGGTGATCATACGATAAGCGGCTCCGATAACACTTGAAGTGAATGCGACGTAAAAACTTTTTCTGTACTGACTCGAGTAATTTATTATATTTATCATAGATAGGATTCCATATGGGAACTGCGTATTCCAGTTGAGATCTGATAATACTTTTGTAAATATAAATAAACGTTGACGGTCGGGTAAAATGTTCAAATTCATCAAAAGGTCGGGTAAGATGTTTCAAATGATAATAGGAGGTATATTTAAACTCGTGGACATAATAAAAATTATAAGTTACAGTTGCACCACCTTAGAAAATACGAGTGGTGAAGTTACGAAAATATCATAAAATGGTAGAAAAATATTCGAGTGTATGTTAAAGCATTATCAGAACAATGCACATAAATTTTAAACATTATTATACCGCTACAAACACGATTATTCATTCAATAAAAATTTAATTGTATGCGATACTAAATATTTGCTACACAATAATTGTTCATGTAATTTATATTGAATTCGTATGATGTAGTCATATTGTTTTGATCAACATATTCACAAATGAGATAAAGAGATAAAGCTGACATGATTCATGTCTGTAAAATATAGTTAATTTTGATGTTTATAAAATATTTATATAAATTGGTATTTATTTATTCAAATCATATACTAATGCAGAAATAAAAACTATTTTAAATAAACGTCTCGTAGCTCAATCGGTTTCAATGGCACAATTCAATTTCAATAAGCGTCTATATTAGGATAATAATCAATACTATGTAATTACAATTTTGCTACAAGTACTATGTATATTAGTTAGGAATGAATTATTGTATAAATCTCCATACTTAATATAAACTATGAAGTTATAATATGTATAAGAATCTAATACATTTTATATGCAATATGTTTTTAAAAATATAAATTAAAGCCTACTTATGTCCACTTCACGGTGAACTACAGAAAGTAAACTGAATCAAATTTTTTTTAAAGTTAAAAAAAGTTGCAAAACCTTTTAAAAATTATCAAAATTTAAACACAGTTATAAACATTTTAACGAGAAAGGTAGTTAGTGAAATTTCCACCTATTTTATGCCGGACCCGAATCTAGTACATGAATAAATACGTTCGTAGATACAAAGGACTTATGAAGAGTAATTATGGAGGTACAGTTTAATTAATAGAAAGAATAACAATATCTTTATAAAAACAGATCTAACGTATAACTTATAATACATTTATGTAAATCACATTAAATGGTCGTTCCGGATAAGTGCAAAAAACAGTTCTATTCTAATAATAAAAAGTTTCAAGGACTATGAAAAGTTTTTTCAAAGATTGTAGTACTTTTTTATAATCCATGGATCTTAAATGAGATTCGTGGTTGTATTTAAAACTGAATGTATAAGCCATTTTCTCAACATTCCAAAGATTAAGAGCAAGCAAGAAAAGAAATACTACAAATCTATAAAAAACTACAAATCTAAAAAAATAAGCGTTGGAAGTTTGAGATGTTAAGAAAAGCTGAATGTTTTCAAATAATTTAGTATTTAGAAAACAACTCTACTCTTCTTCCTAATAGGTAGTTTCAATTCAAAGCTAAGCGAAGAGCAAACGCGGCGCTGGAACTGCCGATCTAGCAATGACACTAATATCTTAAAGAAGCGATGTTTTTCTTCTACCAAACTGAATGAAAGGATGATAAAATATGATCAAGGATTAAGTACCGCCTAATAAAGTATTTTGAAGTATTAAATAAAGCACAAAAATAACAATACTAGCTTATTGGTAAATCTTAACTCCTTGCAAACTTTGTTTACTCATTGAACTGTGTAAATTACTTCTCATGACAATTATATGCTTTATCAAACTCTAGTTTTAGACATTCAAAATAACGGCAGTGTTAAATTTATGTGCCAACGCAATAATATATACTGTGGGCCATATAAATGAAATTCGCAACTTTTAAATAATATGTGGAGATGAAAATGTTATATTCAAAAGGATTTTTTTAATTTTTACCATACCTAAAAATTTAGTGCCACCTGGACATTGTTATCACTCAAAATATGATTATTTATTAAGACTATATATATATATATATATATATATAGAGTGCATTTATTACAAACTATATCACTTTAATCACTAACCTATATAAATATGCCTATACAAAGATCACTGCAACTTAATTATAATAATCACTTCTTGACGAGGACACTACCAACAATAGAATAACCCGCGTCTAATAAACAAGCGACTTTTAAACAAGTCCAAGGCCCATTTCACAATACCGGTGCTGCCATCTTTGACAACAGCAAGGCAAACTTCACTCATATTGAAAATACCCTCATAATATCCATTGGCTATAACATATTGTATTATATTGGCTAAGGAATTAATATTATATTTAATTGATACTTTAATTTTTATTCTGTTTACTTAAACCATAATTTTTAGGTAAAATTATTGTCTAAATAAACAGAATACAAAATAAAATTAGTATGTATAAATTTACACTGTGAGATAACTCCTACCTTCCGACCATCGCTCAGTACTTCAAGGGGCTTTCCCAAAAGTACTTTGAACGTGCTGAGCGACACCCGAAACCACTGGTGGCTGACGCCGCAGAGTATAGACCACGTAAGACTACTTTAGTCAGAAAAAGAAGACTCAAGTCGGTACTCGTTGACCCCGACGACGCGTTCACAGTAGGTAATAACGTTCACGCGTAGGCATAAGTGACACCACACAACATACAGACACACACCGTCTGTACCGGTATAGACGAGGTCCCAACTGAGTAAGTGCTCCGTTGCTCCGGCGTTCTGCCGTCGGAGGACGCTAGTGTCCAAATTTCCTTAGCTTCCCTCCTGACTAACGACGCCCCGAGCGGAGGTCCGTGTCTCAATCTGAGACGCCCTCGGGACGTCGTTCCCCATGGGGGCCCATCTGGCCCCCCCTTTTTAAGGGTGGGTCTCCTGACCCACCCATTCCCCCGGTGACGCTGTAATAGCCAACAGGGCTAACAGCATAGACAGACATAAAAAAAAAAAGTGAATAACTCACAGTGTAAATTTATACTTACTTAAAAGTACTTTTAATTTTTATTTCCAACAATATTTTCACTTTTCAATGATTATATATCAATTTGTCTTAAATTAACAACACAGGAATTATACCATCAACAAACCTTCAAAGACTGCTGCCTTATGGGCTTTAATAATTTACATCCTTTAGATCTGAATACAAATTATAGGTCTTGCGAGTTCCGAAACATTTGAATTGTTTACAATTATATTAAATTATTCAATATTCGCTACTTTTTACTTCACTGGTTCTTAATTACTATATATGAAAATGAAGAATTTCACGTAACATTTTATAATAATAAAAAAGGCCCATAATAAGTTTTCTTTAAAATTAGATGTCTAAATACCAATTTTTTAAGTTTTAAATAACAATTAAGACTTTTAAAAATTTACGGTCATGTGGGTATAATAAAATAAAAGATAAATAATTTACAGGGAACTCTTAAATTATTAAATTAAATTAATTAAAAAAGTATAATGAATATGCACAGTAGTCAAGACTGACCAACTAAAAAATATTATTCATAATTATAGTAATTTGATCGTATGATGAGATGAACGTTAATCAGTAACGCTGATCCACTTCTTGTTATACATCATTAATCTTTATACTGAATATATGTAGCAGTTTTCTTGCCAAAAATAACCTAAGCGGTCTAATAGCACTATGATTTTATTTATAATACTAGCTTTGACTCGCAGCTTCGCCCGCTCTGTGTAGGTAAAAAATATTTTTTTTTATGTTGGATGGAACGTTTTCCTACTTGACCCGCGCTGGTATAGAAGTTTTTAGGGATTTATTATTACTATATATATTCTTTTCTGTACCCTGGGCAATTTGTGTGCGTAGTTAAAAAGTGTAAAAGTCTAATTAAGAAACAAACTCACATTTTCCTTTATGATACTAGTTAGGATTACTCAAAAAAGGTTAAGCATTGGAAAACTTTTTAAACTCATTAAAGTTAAACACGCAGTTTGCATTTTATAAATGATTTTATTTTCGTATAAAAAGTACAATTTGTTTACCCTCAGATTATTAACTATATGTATAGGAAAATTCATTACATCCGGTTAAGTGGTTTACATTTTTTAAACAAATTTCCATTCCCTATTCAGCCCCTTATTGAAATAAAAAATATAAATACACAGTAGTAGTAGTACTTAATAGTAATGAGGACTTCAACTCAAAGATCACATCGTCAATCACTATTCACACCTAAAGAGTTTCTTTTATTATTATTATTATTTTTTTATTCGTGCTCAAATGTTCCTCCGATTGGGTAGGTCGGAGTCTGTGTAATGGCGAAATAATTTTTTCAGTATGTTTTCTTTTGTTTGCACGTGTTTTCGGTGTCTTTGATGTTGTTTGCCTAGTAGTGTGAGTATTCCTTATCTATATATATATATATATATATATATATATATATATATATATATATATATATATATATATATATATCTACATTGTGATTTTATATAATCTTATATATACATCTATGTATCTATATGTTCTTTTCTATATCACTTTATACGTTTCCAAATAGTCTTTTCTATAAACTTATAATCTGTATTCAATATAATCTGATCAATTAATCTATGTTATACATGTTTATGTTGTGCATCTCTATATATCTGTAATAAGTTCTTATATTATCTTATTAGTATACCTATATTATGTATTCTATATAATCTTTTCTATGTCTCATTTATCTACACGATCTTATCTGTATCTCTATATCATCTTTCCATATAATCTCATCTATTAATCTTTCTATTAATATTGCTATAACTCAATTTGATTTATAAAATAAAAAGTTTTTTAATACTAAATCTTTACAACAAAATGTTAATAACATAATCAGCAAACAAACGCAGAAAGTACACAATAACCTATAATGAATCAGAAAAAAATAAATTTGCCTCAAGACAATATTCAAGACGATATCTATTTATTTAATAAAATAAACCAGGAAGTAGATATATATTGCAGGACATACTATGATTGCATAAAAGCTTTAACTGACTGGTTGGTAAAACTTAATTATAGAGAAATAGAATATCTTCTTGAATACATCATCTAACGAGCAGTGCACATAAACAACACGCTCAAAAACTCACACATACATACACACACACGCATATATATTTTCCTACCCTACCTATACTTACTAGACCTATATATCCCTAGGTATTCGTGGGAATAACATGTAAAGCAATGCAAACAATAAACAAATACAAATAAACAAGAACACTTGTACTACAATGCCGGAAACGACCGAAACGGAGCTGAAGAGAGCATAACAGAGCCACGAACGGCTGATAACTTCTCTAGCGGACTTCATAAAAGGGAAAATGAATGTTCATGGAAAAATCAGAAAGATCACAGCTTCACTGAACAGTTGGAGTCAGCTGATGGAGTGAGCCATTTCAATGTGCTGCTAGCGCTACCGCCGCGTCCTGGTCACTGCGTCTCAGAAATACTGCGGCCATAGTCCATTGTGCATACTGCGGTCACTGCACGTATTTACTAAATGACTGTATAATTGAATGACTACTTACTGTTAGTATATATTTGTGTTTTGCAGAGATGATGAGTGTCGAAACGTCTCATGAGGATGGAATAATGGTATATGAACGAGCGAGGGAAAAGCTGTGTAATCCGACTGAGAAAAGCTTGTGTGTGAGATGTATTTTTAACCATATGACTTTTAGACTGAGGATAATAAATATCTAGAGAGGTATCGTGTGCTTTGACACTCAGGCAAAAATGCTTGGCGTTTGTCGCCGTACCTTGATTCCATTCTAATTTATACATGAATCCTAAAATTATAGTATATTTTATAACTAACAGCTTATAGTACTTACCTTTAATTGTAGATGGGAAGAGCGGGGCCTCCTACTGCAGGTATTGATATACTTAAATGGGGGTTATTTTGATACATATCGAAGTGTACTAGTTTAAAGGAAAAACATATAAATATGTTTACATATAATTTTCATTAAACTATTAATTACAATAAAAGATTTTATAATTATGGCAACTAAACTATATTTGGCAAAAGTTATCACAATACTATAAGGTGGACCATCTAGTATTCCTCTTCTTATCTATAAATACCTCGTTTTATCTAATAATTAATATAATAAAGTGCTCGTAGCCTCAATTCAAAATAATTTCAAAATCATATTGTGACTGATTAGTGTGGCAACAAACTCTTAATAATAGTAATGAGAAAATTGCAAGTCATTAAATTATTGTTTCTAAGTTTTAATAATAAGTTATCTATTGTTAGCGACTTCATCTACTCCATATACAATATACAAGTTTTACAAAACCCATACGTATCTAATTGCTTCCCACCGGATATTACCGGATTCCCTAGGCATTGAGAATGCGTTCTTTTAAACACATTCCTGTTTGCACATGGAAAAAATATCCCTAGACGATTGCTCTATATTGTGCAGCTACAGTTAAGTGCTTAAATTTTCTTCCATTTCAATATTAGAACTAAAGCTGCTATAGATACTATAAAGTTTAAGTAAATTTAATCAAGAGATGACATGAATCTTATTATATTAATTAATTAAAAAAATATGTAAATAACAATGAATAGTTTGTATCTTAAAGTATTATTTATACTAATATGGTCAAAAATGCATATTATTTTAGTAAATCATCCGAAAATATTCTCCTTTCCAGAAAAAATATTTCGGAACAAATAATCTTTGTGTATTTTCTTATGCTTACTAACAATGTTACTAATATATTCCGATGGACATAAAAAATACATTTGGGTAACCTTTGAATATTTGATATTCAAAATAAATTTGATTGACGTACACTTTAATGTTGAATGGAGCATTTATTTCCACGGTGTATGTTATCAAGATTTGAAAGCAAAAACCAGATTATTAGATTGACAAAACTTTATTCGAATATAACAAGTTTTGTTCTATATCACATTTGTGGGATAAAGTGCATTGTTTAAACGGTTATCGTAAATGTAAGGTGCTACCATAACATGTAAAAATAAGTGACTGCACTTCTAACGAAAATAATCACCGACTTATTGTATAATATTATCAGTACACTGTTAAATAACCATTATAGTATTGTTGATGTTAATGTTGTTGATATTAATATGACGAGCTTAACTTGTTGCCTTCTTATCGCCACATAGAGGATGAAGTTGGGGTTAGTTAGTTAGTCAGTTCTAGTAGCGGTTGGACATATTATTTTATCTTTTGACTCACCTTTCGATATGTAAGTAAATGCTTGACAATATTTTGTGGGAGAGTTGTATAACTTCTGCAACGCTTTCCCAGACTTGTTTCTTTATATTTTTTAACCCCGACTAAAAAGAGAGGTGTTATAAGTTTGACCTGTCGCTCTGTGTCTGTATCTATGTATCTGTCTGTGGCAAATTTGCGGCCAAACGTGTGGACGGATTTGAATACTGCTTTTTTAATCAAAAGCTATGCTCGTCGAGATGGTTTTTATCCATGTTTGATTGAAATAGAAATAGTCGTCTCCACAAAATTGACGTTTTATTCGTGCGGGGGAGAGGTTCTTATGCAATAATTAGCTGTTCTCAGCGGCTTCGCCTGCGCTGTATAAAAAAAAAAAGCCTTGTTATGAAGGCCAAAAAGTTTTACACTTACCTACTGTGGTAAAGTACTTTATTAAAGATAGCTGTTGCCCCTGACTGCGTCCACGTATACTGTAAAAATATATTTATAAGGCTTATGATCGCAGGCATAAAAAACCACGGGCAACAGCTAGTGATAATATAAATCCCTTCATCATAGTGTTATTAGTGATTGTAAATCACTTTAACTCTAAATGTTTATATTTATTAATATTCGTATATATGAAACCTACCTATCTACCTATCATATGGGTATATCAAAAAGTCTTGAATCATGTTACTTAATACATTTATAATTTATTACATTGTCGAAACGTTCACGTGGATCTTTATTTTATTAAATATAATATATATCGGAATGAAGACCTCCGTAAGTGTTTTTTTTTTAAGTGTGACGTCAGCATTGCTGCCGTCACTGTATTGTAGTCGTCGTGATGGTGATTCATAATGACGTTTTCAAAATAAAACTGCACAAATAATTATAGATTCGTTTATTCAACGGACAGCGTAACAGTATCCTCATAAAGATCCGCACAGTCTGACGACTTGAGCAAGCCTAAGGCCAGGTGAGTCCCCCGGTTAGCCCAGGGGGGGCCCGACTAGGTGACCAGCGGCCATGGTGACTGGCTTTTGTAGTCAGTTTGGTGTATGTGGGAGAATGTCCCTCGGGAGCCGTCTTCTGGCTTGATCCGGGGGGCGGGTGTGCCAAGGGGCGATGTTCTGAATGTGGACATGTGCCGAGCTGTCGGCCCTTCTTAACATGTTGATCGCGAGCTTGGTAATATGCGCGTCCAGGCGCTCCATGCGAAGATCGCGAAACAGCGTTTCGTTTCTTACGCACCAGGGTGCTTGGACGGCGCGTCTCAGGGCAAGGTTTTCAATAGCTTGCAATTTCTTGGCTTGGTTCGGACTCACGAGAGAGTACCAAGCGGGAGCAGCATAGGTAATGTGTAGGCGGATATAGGTTTTATAAATGGAAATCTTGCTTTTTATTGGAAGGCTGGATCGGAAGATGGGATTGAGCAGGTAGAGCGCAGTTTTTGCTGCAGCTCTCGCCTTTTGACCTGGGCAGCTATGGATAGTCGTCTATCGAAGGTAATGCCCAGGTAGATAATCTTGTCGTTGCAGCTGATGCTGGAGCCATGTAGTTTAAGCGGAGGAGGTGGTGTCCGGTGGTGCCAAACACGATGGCCTGGGTTTTGACCACGTTACGACCGATACCCGAAATAAAAATAAAATGTACTTATTGAATTCGTTGCATCGGGGGACCGTTTAATAAAGGAAGAAATTAAAATGCAAGTAAGTTAACAAGGCAAATAAAGAAATTACGATATCAAAACGTATAGTCTAAGTACTCAATGATTAAGTTCGTAATATCAACGTACGTATAAAGGTCCCCCGACGCAACAACTTCAATAACTACATAATAATATTATTTTTGTTCTTTTTAGAGATCTTTTTGTATCGGTCTTTTTGTTTTAATTTTTTTATTTTCTTACTACATATTCCAATATATCAACTTGCACCTAAATACAAAGTATTATTCTTTCGTATTTTGTAGGCAATAATATCAGTTAGCTGATAAGAACTTGATATATTTATCTTAATAATCCGCAGGGAAAACCGGTATATTTAGTTTATAAAATAGTTACACCACCTTGGTGTTAAGAATATTGGAATAATGTTTGATAAATGATTTTGTTTAAAATGACATATCCTATGTGACTATTACATGTCTCATACATCTATTTTCTATCTAATTAACAAGTATACTTGAAAAGGCATTCCTAAACAAGATATTAGAATATGCATTAAAATACATATTATGATATGCAACAACTTTCTTACCTTTTATAAATTTAGACATAACAAGAAAAATTCAAGAACTATTTTCAAAATGAAGCAAAACATTAAAACAAAAATAATGTTTTAGAGACAAACGTTTTATTCGTATCAAGAAAATATCCATTTTATTGTATTTTTACTTTTACATTTTTTGCGCGCAAAAGTCAACTGCTTTTAAAATTATTTTGTAGAGGTAAATATTTGGAGAACTTGGCTGTCCGTCTCCAGGTTGTATCTCATGAACCGTGATAGATAGACAGTTGAAATATTTACAAATATATTTCTGTTGCCACTCAAACAACAAGTACTAAAATAGGATAAAATGAATATTTGAGTGGAGCTCTCATCCAACAAATCTCTTTTTCATTTAGTTTCAAAAGTGTATATTTTAATCCTGACTTGTGAAGTATCGTAATTATATATTTATTCATCATGTTAATATATAAAATAATTAATAAATAAGTACATAAATTTCAGACATTTCTCCAAAACGCAATGTAACAAATGTAATGTATTTATGAAAAATCTATTGCTTTTTGTAACTATAACAATCTTGAATAATGAATTATTATTACAGTAGCAAGATATATAAGTAATACGTTAACTATCATTTATTAAAAATGAGGGTACACCGAGCGCGAAATTACTGAATCGACGATTTTTTTCCCTACGTTTGCGATTATACAGTCCAGTTATTATTATTGCTTGGATACATATTTTGATTTGTTCTAAAAGAATCATTTATAAAGAAGGTAGAAGGTAGACTTTTTGACAAAATACAAACATTTTCATTCATCTTTATTTCTAAGTCATATTTGAAGTAAAACTTTTTTATCGACGGATGGGTGAAATTTTATATTATGTGATTAAAATTGTATGAGGACTTATATTTTCAAAATATTCAAAATTTAAGCGGTATAACGATTGAGTCATATATAACCTTTCCGTCTTGATATTATACAGAGTTCCCAATTGGACAATACATTTACCGCCATTAGGCTTTATGGAGCCATCTCAATATTGCAAAGATCTCTGCATCGTTGGCTCGCAGCCAGCTTACATAATTCATTTACATACTCCCAATTGACTTCCGCATACTTGGGCTACCTGCACTAGAATTTACTGAATATGTTCAATTAAGATCACATAGTTTCTAAACAAAGATATTGATTCAGATAATATTGTTAGACAGTGCTTTAAGAGATCGAACAGAACAATTCATTTCACTCAATCACTATAGTTCTCACCAATACTTTACTTGTATCTTTATATATTTTCCTTTGCAGATAATTATATTTAATAATTACTAAAGAGAAATAAGAACACTTTCAAGTATAATTCACTTTATTTAATTTTACAAGCACTCGCGACAGTAGTTCAAAAACGATTGTCTTAACATACCGACTTTATTAGTAAAGTTGTCTCGTTGTCAAATCACAATCCATTAAACATTGAAACATTTCATATTACCCTCTACAATAATAATAATATAATAATAAGCTATTAAAATGATATTATATGTAGGTTTATAATTTATAATGTTTAAAGTCGGTAACAATATCTTATCAGGATTGATTGATAAAGTGTTTATATAAGATACGTTTTAAAACTTATTTAAAGAAATGTGTACACGTAGTTAGTTATAGAAGTATAAAAAATAAAACGTGACCAAAATTTTTTTTATTAAGGTATTTTTTCCTCTGGTTTATAATATATTTCTTGCCTTTGGCTTTTCTTGCGTGAAAGTAGTTGTAAGTAAATCAGTCAATAAAGTCCCATTAAATTTATTAAGTAGACATACCTTGATTTCTCTTTTTCAAAAACTCTTTAAACATTGTAGTTAACATATGCAAGTTAAATACATTAAAAATAATATTTTTTTCAAAAATTGCTCTAACAAAATTATACTATATTATAATAGTTAGTAAAAAAAAGGTTTAAACTATACTATACTAAGTTGATGCAATATTAATAGATATCATACATATACAGTTACATTTAATTAAATTGAGTCAAAGAAACAATTTATCATAATTTATGCTAGAGATAGATGTTAATGCTTCGAATCTTCTGAACAAAGAAGTAAATAGTTAGTAAGAAGTTGTAAATTATAGCTTTTTATCCATGTAGACTAATCAGATGAATGGTAAATAGACTTTATTCACCACGAGTTTCTGTTTGTGGCTCCATCGTGATGAAAGAATAATAGGGAGCAAAGAACTACTTTAAAGTGATATATATTTTGGAATTCATAGAAAGGATTTAAGTAAAAATTAGATAATAATTTTCTAAATCATAATTTTAATGGAATATTTTGTACTAATCCAATACTTTTTGTTTGATTTATACATAACCCTACAATCAAACAAACCATTACATTTATTACATTGTATAATCATACTACTGTAAAATACCTACATTACATATTAAATTTGATAAAACTAATTTATGTAAAAAGTGCATAAAGTATGTTTTTAAATCACCTTAAATATTTTGGTCTGGTTTTGATTCAAAGTAAGATGAGATAAAAAAAATATATACTATTATTTGTGAAGTTTTTTAATCATTTTGATCAAACAATTTCAAGTTCAGGGTCCAAGCGTCCATTTACTTCCTATATATTGCATGTTGTAACAATGACTGATAAACATGTACTAACTTAAATAATAATTTGTTTTCTTTTCAGGTGAACGAAGCATGAACTTGAAGGGCTGTACGGAACAAAAAGGAAATCTTGTTGAGGCTAAACAAATATTTGATATAGTATTTTATTCATTTATTTGCTTTTTATTTCAAAAAAAAAAAAAAAATAATAATACAATTTCAAAACTACGCCCCGATAATGATTATTCACTATACATTTACCTTTGAAGTGAACGTGATATAAGTCTTATATGCGACTTTAGAAACTTCATCAATATCTCTTTAAGCTAACGAGTAAGTCGGTCGCAGTATGAAGTATGCCATTACATTAATCGCGAAGGGTCTTTTGCAGAGCAACAAACGAGAAGAACTCATCCATTAGTGGAGAGTTATTTATGATTTGCTTTAGTATAACCCATCTCCAGGTATTGTAAAGACAATTGTATGCATATACAGTTTGTAGGCATATGCATATACAGTTTCGGATTTAATATTATCCGAGACATTACTATCCGCACATTGCCTCGTTAAACATACTAAACGATGGGTTATACCTACATATCTCTTAAAATGAATAATAATAATATAAAAATCGATATTGTGTAAAAAAATATTTTAATATCCAATACCTGTCTTTACTGGATGACCTTGATAAAAATATGAAATATTGAAAGTGTAATAACAGTGTAGAACGCACCTCTGCTGTGTATAAACCGAGGGAACCTAAAACAACAGAATAGGATTGTTGGTTAAAATATTTTTTCTCAAATAATAAAGTACAACTACAATTATATTTCAAGGTTTTACTTAGCACATTGGTTAGCACTTTGTTCCGATATGACAAATTTACTGAAAGAACAGTAAATTAAACATGATGTAATAAAGTTTACATTTTAATTTACAATACTAATAATAAATAGGGTCATTTCGCTTGTTTGCGTCCATCGCCAGTTTGCGTCCATTCGACAGCTAACCTTTCATAAAATACTCGAAAATAAGTTCATGAACTTTCTAACAAAACCAAATGTAATTTCTGCCAATACCTCAATATATAGGAGATACACAGTCATAAACAAAATTTCCTTGAGCGCAATCCTTCCCTTTAAAAAAAAATAATTTATCTGAGCTACGGGACAAAAGACTGCGAATGTCTTAAATGTTAGTAAAAAAATTGTGAGCAGCAACACCACTCACGGTTAGTTTTACATTGTTTTATGTGAAGTTAAGGATACATAGATGTTTCTAGGCCTTAATAATAAGAAAAGAAAAACAATTATGAATTTACTAAAGTTTTTTAATTGTTGACAGTTAAAATAAGGTGGACGCAAACTAGTACATACATAGACAGACCAGATTGCGTCCACCTTTGTTTTCTTGTTATCTATTTATAAAAGTAATTAAAAATGTATAGCTTATTTAAATTTAATAAAATTGTATATACCTACGATTAATAATATCTTAATGTAATTATAATAAAAAAAATTAACGTAATTTATTAACGGCTCCTGATTGAACAAATTAGAAATTGTGAAATCACAGTGTATCAAGGTGCAACTCTGAAACTCATGACATTAATAAAAATGATTTTGCCTATACACCTTTTTGGCAGTTACCTGTAGCTTAGTCCAATAGTGTCTTCAGATGAAGTTCTTATTTTACCACTAGAAGATATGGCAACTCATACTACACCAAGTCTTGAGAAAACTAAGCAACAAATATCAAAACCCCCTCCGACTGCTTTTATTCATTTAGCATCAACTGTATCACCATCTATTTCACCTATAGAAAAGCCTCCTAGTTTACAATCATCTTCATTATTTATTCAAGGCATTTCACATTCAGAAACCTTTGAACCATTAAAACCCACCTGATGTTGGCTGAAATTTTTAGCATAGCAAGAAAATTTAATCAAAGAACTCCAGCGGCCATATCTTCGTCTGCATCGAGAAAGCATTATGAACATAAAGAGCAGATGGAGAAAAAAAAACAAAGCAGTAAGAAAAAGAAATTAAGAACGAATAGAGAAAAAATACTTTAAGGAACTGCTCCAAAACGTAGGAAAAAGACACTTCCTGTTAAAGTCACAGTAGATACTGATACTCTGAAAAGAAAATTTACCAGCCGTGGATAGTACAAAGTGCGCTGAATGTAATGACATACTTATATCAGATGTAGATGAAGACGGCGAAGAAAACATTGGCTGTGACAAATATATAAGATGATATATTTGTTATTAAAAATATTTTAAAATTTAATTAGTTAAATATTTAGACATAAAACAATAAATCTAATCTTTCTGAATAATAATTAATAAAAATCTCCCCTACATTCTATATACAGGGTTATTTGTAATTAGTTGAGCACCTTTTGCAGGCAGCCCCTCTACATCAATCCTAACAACATTTGTTCTACGACTTTTTAAAATTAATAGTTTTAAAAATTTAGTTTTTCCCATACAAAATTTATTTACTCCCTCTGAACGAGCATTTAACAACCTCGCAACCTTGAGCAAAGAGAGGCCACGCACCTTGCGTAGGCAAAATACGTGCCAAGGACACGAGCAGCGGGGCGCGGGGTGGCGGGTGGCGGGGTGATGCAGCGGCGGCGATGCACGTTTGAACTTGATCCAGTCGTTTGTCACGGTCAATTAGATAAGCGTGTGCCGCGCGACCCGCTAGCTCCCGTTACTCGGTAACCGAATTTCGATTAGTGAAAACAGTACTGTGATGCCGTAACACAAATATCGAGTACACCAAGATAGTGCGAGTGCTGGCTAAGTGTGGTAAGAGGAGTCGGTGAACAGTTGATTTTTAGGTGTGGTCTTTGTGTTGGATATGAAGGGGACTATTTTGCACCGGTATCGACGAGATATAAATTTAAGAGGTAATTTGTAAATATTGAATCCTTTTGTAAATAACACATTGTATTATTGTAAATAATCTGATTCTACCTTGATTAATTGTTAACAATTTTAATACACAATACGACGATTGGGTAATTATTACATACTGTTTGAAATAAAACAAAAATAATAATAAGTTATAATAGTATTATTTGCGTGGTACCTTACAAATTTCGTACAGCGCTAGACTGCCGCGACCTATACTTTAAGACTGCTTACAAAATACAGAGTAATAAATAGTCGAGGGAGCAAAAATTTTTTTGTTTCGTCTATTCTGAGTTATTTATCAAGATTTTTTAAAAGTCGTAGAACAAATGTTGTTGGGATTGATGTAGAGAGGCTGCCTCCAAAAGGTGCTCAACTAATTAAAAATAACCCTGTATAAGTTGGTGGACGCAAACTGGACATGAGTGGACGCAATTTAGATTTTTTGGACGCAAACTGGGTAAATCGCCTAAATCTGATATTTATCACTTTTATATTTAAATCGTTATATCTTTCCACCAAAACTTTAATGAATATAAAAAAGACTATATTATTAACACTGTACAATGTACATAAGTTTTTATTCAAAACTAGTGCTAAATCATTTTTATTTTCTCTTTCAAAGTCAGCAATTCCACTAAATGGACGCAAACAGGCGAAATGACCCTATAGTATAAATAATCGCATTCGAAAAAGTCGATTCCAAGCAAATATACACGTGAAACTAATAAAAGCGTGTAAAAATAACACAACAACTGTGTACAAAAATTGTGCGTAATTCTTGTTTAATTTTTTTTATGTTAATATAATAGTAAATAAATCATATATATTGAAACATAATTTGCTTTAAATACTGGATTTTAACTAAATGGTATTTTTCGCTGTTCGTTGACGGAGACAACAGATAGATACGCTTCAGATGATCTTCAGATGTCTTGTTCTCTCTGGACATGGTCTTCAAACAATCGCACTAAAGACTCACTAATGTACTGAACACTTCAACCAATATATTGTTATGAACTACAATACCCATTGTAGAACTATCAGCCACTATGATTGCTATTTACCAACTGCAGCTTTAATTGCTTTACTATTTACTCTAAGTTCGTTTTAGTTTTAATAATATATGGTATCTACTATTTCCACTTGTAACTTTAGTTAGGAATATACATTTTTTGAGCGTACAATTATGGGAAATACAAGAAGACGAGATGTAGGGTGTCTGTCAGTAAGTCTGCTAATTAGTCATCTCCAACGGATATTCAAAAAACTTGAAAAATTTATAAGTAGCATCAAATATATTTCAATAAAAAACAAATTACTTGGATTACTTAGCATTTAATATGTAAATAATGATTTACAATATTTACTTTTTTATAACAAATTTTCACAAATTACGTACATGTGGTTACACATTATAAAAATCTTTGAAACTGTATATAGCTTAGTCATATATCAATGTCATTTCTGGTTTAAAAAAAAAATAATTTCTGGTTTTAAAAAACACATAATGTCATTTCTGATTTTAACAAATACAAATCTAATAAAATATTATATCGTACGTGTGAATTATATATGTAGGAATATAACAACAGTAAATTCAATATGTTATAGCAAACAACATAGTAAATGTTGTAAATGTAAATGAATTTGAAATTTGAAGTGTTCCCTTACCTTAATTTGGCCCTCTCGTAATGTAAGTTTTATTGAGGACAATTTAGTGTAAGTGTCATATAAAATATTTTTTTTTTTGTTAGATTCTTTTTTCATTGTAAAACTTTAATTACATTTAGGATAAGTTTACAAAATAGAAAGCAAACTAAAAAAATAAATAAACCCGGATCTTACATTAATTGGTCATTTTTTAGGTATATAAATGAAACACATAGAAATAAATGAAAACCTGTTATTTTCTTTATTTTATTCTTATAAACTTTTATTTATTTTACTTAATAAATTTAACATCATCAGAACGTAATTAAGGGTATTCTTAAAATATTTTGAGGCGCAAGAGCATTTTGTAAACAATAATGTATTGAATTCACCATTCGTTTTTTTGTTTGAAGTCTACTGGTGCAATTTTATATGCATCTACTTAACCTCATCTTTTACTTAACAAACCATGGCAAACCCAACAAATATATGAACAGCACTAATAAATGGCCCCTAGGCCCCGGCAGCCCTGCTAGTCCAGGCAACGGCGGCGGCCTTGGTAACGGCAGGGCAGGGGGTGCTAAGAATCCCCGGCAGAGATCTGGCTACCATCACCGACGACTGGACTTGGCAACGTATAACGCACGGACGCTGCGGGCTGACGAGAAAATAGTAGAGCTGGAAGAAGCTACACGCAAGTTACGCTGGGACATTATAGGGCTGTCTGAAGTCCGAAGACAGGGACAGGACTCGATAGTTCTCAACTCAGGTAATCTATTGTACTACCGGGGGGATGATCAACTATCTCAAGGCGGTGTCGGGTTTATCGTTCGAAAGTCCCTCATTAATAACATCATCAAAATCGACAGTGTATCGACCAGGGTAGCGTTCCTGATACTCAGAATATCGACACGGTATTTATTGAAGGCTATCCAGGCATATGCACCGACATCGGCACACCCAGATGAGATAGTGGAGGAGATGTATGAAGATATCTCAAAAGCCATACACTCCTCTAAAACCCATTTTAATGTCATAATGGGGGACTTCAATGCGAAACTGGGCATACAGAGTGAAAATGATCTGAGAAGGGGGCATTTTGGAGTTATAAAATAAAAAAAAAATAAAAATAAAAAGCCTTATATTTCACTAAAATCAATCAATTTTACATGTAGATTAAAAACATATTAGTAAATATTTTGATAAAATTATTATTTTTTATAAATTATTGTTATTATTATTTATTTAATTTGTTTGTTTTAAAAAAATATATAAATAAAGTAAAATAAAAGAATCGTGAACCCCTCTGATGGAGAAGGCCTCCTCCAGAGATGCCCAGTAGTCTCTATCTACAGCCATTTTTCTCCACAGCTTCCCCACAACTCCTTCAATGTCGTCCGCCCATCTGCTACTAGGTCTTCCTCTTTTTCTAGCTCCTAGGGGGCCTTGCCATGACGTCAGTCGAGTCGTCCATCTATCGTCGCTCATTCTTGCGACGTGGCCTGCCCAGCGCGATTTCAGACACATAGACACATACTGTAGTGCATCTATAGCTTCGGTTGTTTTCCTTATAGTAGAGTTGCGAATTTTTTGAATTTTTCTTATCTTCAACATGCTTCTTTCCATGCTCCTTTGGCATGAGTTTATTTTATTTTTAACATTTCGTGAAAATTTCCATGTTTGGCAACCGTAGGTGAGTGACGGTAATAGGCAGGTATTCATGACGGTTTTCTTAAGCTTTACTGGCATTTGACTTTTAAATATTTCTTTTAAGCTCCAATACTTTCTCCATGTCCCTTTTATTCTTCTATCTATTTCCTGGTCGTTACTTTTGATATCAAAGGAGAGCTGTTTACCTAGGTAAATGTATGAATCTACATATTTTATTTCAGTGTTTTCTACTTTAATTTCGTTTTTAGATGAATTTGTGATCGCTTTTGTTTTTGAAAAATTTATTTCTAAACCAGACTGTAAGCTTGCTTTTTGAAGTGTAACTATCATGCGCTCTAGATCTACGCTGTTCTCTGAAAACAAGACAAGATCATCTGCAAATCTTAAGTGATTTAAATAATTTCCATTTATATTTATGCCCGTCTTATTCCAATTTAGTTTCTGTATTACATACTCTAATACTGCTATAAAAATTGTGGGAGACAGGGGGTCCCCCTGTCTTACCCCTCTTTTAATTTGAATGGGGGGTCCTATAGTCTCCAGTTTCACTCTACTGGTGTTGTTTTCATATAACTGTTTTAACACTCGGATATATTTAGCCTCTACTATTTGTGAGTTTAGAGCTTCCCATATTCATGAGTGGAGTATAGTGTCGAAAGCTTTTTGAAAGTCTATGAATGCTATATATAGAGTTATCGTTGGAATTCTTGGTACTTTTCAATAAGTAGCTCTACTGAATGAATGTGGTCAACTGTAGAGTATCCTTTCCGAAAACCTGCCTGTTCTATTGGTTGATTGAGATCAAGTGTTGAGGTTACGCGATTTTTCAAAATGGATGAGAAAAGTTTGTATAATGATGGTAATAAGCTGATAGGTCTATAGTTGGTGATGTCTTTTGGATCTCTTTTTTTATATAATAATATTATGTCTGACTCGAACCATTGTTGAGGCGTTGTGCAGGTGTCCAGAAACTTGTTAAAGAGAATCGTTAATGGTTTGGCAAGAATTGTATGTGCTGTTTTTATTGCTTCATTTGTTATTCCATCTGGGCCCGGACTTTTATCTGATTTAAGGCGCTTAATTTCTCTTATAATTTCGGTATATTTTAATGGGCTTACTTCTTCGGTATTCATTTCTTGTTGTAGATGTAGAGCGTTTCCGTTTTGTATTTCAGGGGCTTTATATAATGTTTTATAAAACTCAGTGGCTGTATGGAGTATGTCTTTTCTATTATGCGAGACTCTATCTGATTTGTAAAGACTTTCTATCCACGTTTTTTGAGATCTTAATGCTTTGTACGCTTTTTTTAAGCTCCCTGATAAGCTGAGGTGTTTTATTAAAGTTTGCTTTCTGTGATCATTGTAGTCTTGTCGTATATATTTGCTTATAAGTTTGTAAAGGGCACTTAATTCTTTTTTCATGACTCTTGATTTTGGTTTCGTATTATGTAGTTCTATTCTCCGTGTTATTAATCTTTTTGTGCGTTCGGATATTGCGCTACTCTGCTTCTTGTCCGAGTAGAGATGTTTTTAGACTATTTTTAATAGCATTTATTATCTTATTGTAATAAGTCTGGACCGTCTCACCCTCATGGCTATTAAGAATTTCTTGATAATTATTCAATGTTTCTAGATATATACAAATTTCTTCATTATTTTTCAAAGTGTTTTTTGAGTAGCTTGAGTAGTTGTTTCTCTTTTTTTAATGCAGTTTAAATTAAATGTAGCTCTTAAGCACCTGTGATCAGAAGGGAATTTTATGTTTAGCACTTCCATATTTTGTACATTTCTGTGCATGTTGGTGAGTATGTAATCTAGTTCATTTTTGGTATTTCCATCGGGTGATTTCCACGTCCATCTTAATTTGGCTTTCTTGTTAAAAAATGTGTTCATTATCTTGAGATTATTTGATTGTGCGAATTGAATCAGTCGTTCATCACTATTATTTCTATTGTCATATCCAAATTTCTTTACAACTTGGCTGTCCTCTCGCGTTGGTTGTCCTACTTGCGCGTTAAAGTCTCCCATGATGACAATGTTTTCATCAGATAATTTTAATGCTTTATCGACGGTGTCGTAGAAAGCCTCCTTTATTTCTTCAGGGGCCCCATCTGTCGGTGCATTAACTTGTATAAGACTAATTTTGAATCCATTTATATTTTATTTTAGAAGTGCTACTCGTTCCGATAGACCCGTAAAGCTTTCGATGATATTTTTTAGGTACTTTTTTACAATAAAACCCACCCCATATAGACCTGGAGTTTCTCCTATGTAGTAGAGTATTATATTCTTGAATTCTTGTATTTTATTACCAAGTCTTCTTACCTCCGATAGGCCAATAATATCGAACTTTGTCTTTTCTATTGCTAACAATAGTTCTATAAGATGTGAGTGGGACGATAGAGTTCTTACATTGTGCGTAGCAATATACCATAATTTTGAGCTTTTTATGAATGATTTTTCAATCTCTGGAGGGTTCTGGTCTAATACTCCCTCGGTGACCAGCCGTCTTGGGAAATTATGGTGGAGAGGGGCTCGTATTAATTGTTATTTTTGTGTTTTATTATTGTCTCGTTCCTGAGTAGGTTGGGAGGAAGAACCCTGAAACGTTAGAGTTGGTTTTATTATGAGATACTTATTCATGTTACTATTTTTAATATTTCTTGATGACTGTATGCTGATTTCACTATTTTTGGAGCTTCTTAATGATTCTGGTGATATTGAAGAGTTTCTTTTCTTGTCATTTTTCTTTTTTTCAATGTGTATTTTTGGTACCGGATTAGCCTTTTGTTCGTAATTTTTTCCTAAAATTATTATTTTATCATATTTTATGATTGCTCTGTTTCCGGCCTCTCTTTCATTTTTTAATTCGATTTGAAGCTCTTTACGTCTTTTTAGTACTTCCAACGAGAAATCTTCTTTTATGTTATTACATAAACAAGAAAAAACAAGAAAAAACTGGCATCCTCGCCTAATAAGGCGATAAGGTTTTTTAATTTATTTATTTTTAGCCCCATTGTGCACAGTGTTACAATAATGGGTCTCACGTTCTCCCCTCTTTTTCCAAGACGTCTTACAAATTCGAAACTGTTCTCATTACATTCAATGTCCAAATATTTATTTATTATTTCGAGCACGATTTTAACCAAATCCAGATACGATCTTTCACGTTCTTCAACTCCAAAAAACAGCAAGTTTTTCTTTTTAATTTCTCTCTCCTTTGAGAACTTTTTTTCTATTTTTTTTTTGAGCTTCTAATTGCTGTTCTAGTATTTCAGTTTTTAATTCAAGTCCTTGAAACTTTTCATTCATAGTATTTATAATGGTATTTTTTAACTCCTCCTTCATGTCCAACAAGTCTACTTTCTGTTGTTTCATCTCTTCCTGCATAATAACTAACATATTTTCGATTTCATCCATTATTATCTTTATAAATGGTAATTATCTTGTATTTTTTGTTAAAATTATTTATCGCGCCCTCTTGCGTTGAGTACAAAAATTACAGTTAAGAAGTACTTTGATCGATCGAGTTTTGTCCTTTTAGTATAAGCACTTGTCGCTAGATGGCGCAAACCCAACTTAAGCGAAGTGAATATGACTTAGCGAAAATTGCATGATTATCATGCAATATTGAGTTATTTTTAGGTTATGCACTATTATGAAAAAAACAGAATCCGTCTTCTTACAAAAAAGATTTAGTCTATATCTTGTTTATTTATGTTCATGACACTATATTTAACGATATCTGTTTAGTATTGCACTAGAAATTGTCTTAAAAAACGAACGTTATATTTGTCCACATTACTTTTTGAATAATCCATGGAATTTTTGCCACTTTATCGATTTAACACTACTAAATTATTTAATATTCAATTTAAACACAGACTTTGAAGTGAACGTTGGCTCGGTAGCGCCCTCTCTCTAACTAGGCATACAGAGTAAAAATGATCTGAGGAGGGGGCATTTTGGAGTTGGATAACGGAATTCCAGAGGGCAGATGCTACCCGACTTCATGGACTTTGTATTTAAATAAACTCTTTATATGATTTTGAGGTAAATGCCGTCTGCCGGCACCTGAACTACAATAAAAACTGTTCCTTTGTTACTTTATTTTACTGAAATTGTAACAAGGATCAACAAATTAAAGTGTTTAGTTCGATTCACCGTTGAGCAGTCGACCGGGACAGATGTCCCTTTTACCTGCTTCGCCTACCCGCGCCACCTACCTGGGCCATCACGCTGACCGCCCAGCTACCTGCGCTAACCACCTGCACTGACCGTTCGTACACCTGCGCCAGTTTAAAATAACGACCTCCATTGTGTGCAAGCCAGTGTTGTGATTGTGTTTGTGTGTGAGTCATTGCCGCAAGCACACCTGCGGACCGGCGAGCCTGCATAGGGATTCAACAAGTCCGGCGTCGCCCTAGTTAGGGTACGAAATGCAATTCAAAGACTTCGTCGTAATAGACGGCTCATATCTCCGGGCTCCACCATGGACCCCAAGTCCGCGGTGGTACCCGAAGATCTGTCCAAGTCGCAATTTCATGGTTCGGTCTAAAAAATCGCGCCACAATTATGTCTGTAGTACTCCAGAGTTTTTTTAGGCTTCGAGTCCCCGCCCTCGACCTCGCGCTCCGCGATCGCGATCGGGAGCACCTCCGACATGGAGGTCGAGGCCGCCACTTCTACGAAGAAGGCGGCCTCGGATTCCGAGCCGGGGAGTTCGTCCCCTTCCTCGGACGCTGACTAGGACGACACTTTCACGACCGTGCAGACCAAATCGGCCAAGAGGAAGGCGACGAAAGCGCTCTCCTCGAACGTACCGCGAAAACGGGCCTCAAAACCCGCTAGTAGCTAAGCCACTTCCCCTGTCCGTTCTTCAGGGCCCGGGCCCGACTCGCGAACGCGCGCCGATCGCGCCCGATGTGCCCGCGGCCGCGCCGCCGTCGTCCGCGCCCTCAGCATCCACGGAGGCGCCTTCAGCGCCTGCGCCTTCAGCGCCTGCGCCTTCAGCGCCTGCGCCTTCAGCGCCTGCGCCTTCAGCACCACGAAAGTCCCCCTCGCCGCTGCCGCTTTACATAAGGGACAAGTCTAAGTGGGACACGCTGTCCGCACTTATGAAGTGCTCCATTTCACGTCCGCACGAAATACAGCCGACGGTATCCGCGTTCAAACTGCGTCTTCGTCGGACCACCGTGGTCTGACTCGTCCCCTCCGCGAACGTGGTTACGGATACCACACCTACGCGCTAGAGGATGAACGCCGCTTAACGGTGGTCATCCGAGGGCTCCCCGTGGAGCTCACTACTGAGCCGATTTTCGAGGACCTTAAGTCCCAATCGTTCCCCGTCATCTCGGTGCACCGTATTAACCGAGCGACCACTAGGGTCCCGT
This sequence comes from Napeogenes sylphis, assembly GCA_959347405.1. NCBI lineage: Eukaryota > Metazoa > Arthropoda > Insecta > Lepidoptera > Nymphalidae > Napeogenes > Napeogenes sylphis. The sequence continues at coordinate 1,856,580 of OY365778.1, read as the reverse complement.
TCAATCTCATCCTCGTCCATCTCGAGCTTTCCCCGAAAGGAAATCAAATTTTTAGAGTCAAGGCTGTCAACTCTCCGGCCTTAGAGTCGAACCTCCACGCGTTCGCGGTGTTTCTGGTCAGTGTCATCGCTACCAGCTCTATGGGCATTCCCAATGTTTTTGTCACGCGCGTCCAAGGTGCGTCAAGCGCCTGGACGACCACGCGACAACCGACTGTCCGCGGAAGGGACCGGTCCCTGAGGATCCTCCCAGTTGCGTCCTGTGCGGACAGAAGGGCCACCCCGCGAATTATCGCGGGTGTCCCAAAGCGCCGCCCAGGACATAGCCGGCAAGGCATCCTACTCGGTTCGTCCAGCCTCCATGGGCTCCTTTAGCCCCTAGGAGGCCCGCGGCCCTTCAGGCATACCAGGCCCCTCAGGCAACCAAGAAAGCGATCGCGACCGCTTGGGTGAAGCCTCCCGGGATTATCCTACAGCCCGTCCCCCAGTCGTTGCCGCCGCCGCCGGTTCGTAACTCCACTGACGGAGTTGCGAGTTCGCTCGCGTGTGTCACGAGCCTCTTCGGCGTAATAGACCATAATTAATAATTAGATAACGCAACCATTCTAGCCGGCGACCTAAATTGCAAACATCCCCGCTGGAACTTTACTGTCGCAAACAGTAGGGGATATCTCCTCGATAGGCTAAGTAGTTAAGTTAAGACGAGGCTGGTTTCGACTTCGAGATCACCGCGCCTTTGAGTCCCACGCGATACTGCGACACAGACTTCCGACATGACAGACCCGACGTGCTCGACCGATTACTCTTGAAGGGCGTGACACTCTAATTACGTTCTATCGAGACGCTATCTGAGCTAGACTCTGACCATCGATCGGTCCTATTTCAGCTAGGACCTCCCACCCACTAAGTGACGAGGTAACGTCCGTAGTTAGGGCTCTTCACGCAAAGAAATCACCAGGTCCCGATAGGACCACTAATAAAGTGATAAAGCTCCTTCCGCCTCCTCTAATTTACCTATTGGTTACCATTTTTAACGCTCTACTGGCCGGTTGCTCGTTTCCGGCCCCATGGAAAGAGACCATAGTGATAGGGTTCCATAAGCCGGGCAAACCCCGGCATCTGCCTAGTAGTTACCGTCCCATTAGTCTTCTTAGTTCCTTAGGGAAAGTATATGAGAGAATCATCCTCTGTAGACTTAGATCGGAAGTCGAGAACTCAAAATCATCCCAAATGAGCAGTTCGGCTTCAGAGCCAACCATTCATGTTCCCATCAGGTGCAACGCCTCACGGAGCACATACTGATAGGGGCCACTGTGAGGGCCAAGAAGCATAGGATAGGAGCGCTCTTCCTCGATGTAGCTAAGGCGTTCGACAGGGTCTGGCACAATGGACTGGTGTACAAGCTATACCAGTTCAAGGTGTCGGACAGACTCGTACTCATCATACGGGACTACCTGTCGAATCGCTCCTTTCGCTACAGCGTGGAAGGCGTTTTGTCAATGCTGACGTCACAACTTTTAAAAACACTTACGGAGGTCTTCACTCCGATATATATTATATTTTTTTATTAAGTATTCGTAAAAGTCAAAGTAACGATTTTCAGAAATTAGGCATTTCTAAGTTCTTTGTTCGATTTTTTATTAAGATTTAAATAACAAAAATAAACAAGAATTAAATTCAGAGTTTTCATGTAACAAATAACATTTACTTGTATCATTGGTAGAATAATGAGGAAAGGATTATATGAAATCCTCCGTCTCCCTATTGTACTATATTTACGTCAATCATATCGGAATTTGGGCCGATTAGCTTCAAACTTATCCGTGGCTCTTAGTTACTCTTGTACTCGCAGACTCACGGATTAGGTACATTTGTTGCTCGTACATGGAGTTAAACCTTTTGAGTTCACTAATTAACGAATAACATAGATCATATATCGCTTATGTATGTGGTAACATTACGATTTTTTCTATTTAAATGTAGTTATGTCACTTATAAATAACACTAACACACTATAGTCTGTTTTTGATTGTTGAGTAATTGTTATGAGAAGATCAAAATCATCATATAATTTATAATTAACAAGGGTTTCTCTGTGACATCAGAAAGCTCTCTTTGTGGCCCTTAATCGTAGCAGTAATTTTTTCGTTAACCCTCATCAACCTTTTGTAAACATTGATTAAAGCTTATTTGAGTTTTTAAATGCAAATGCAAATTTTAAATAAATGTATAATCGAAAAAATATAAGTGTTATGTTAGCAACTAGCAACATGTTGTTACCTAAGTAAAAATACATGGCATATTTTCGATAGTATTCTTTTCTATACCTACTAGTTAGCATATAGTCTTATAAAGATATAAAGTGATTTGATGAATATAAAACACTATTTTTTATTTTCCTTCACATTTTTTTTTGTGTTTGGTGTTTAAGAGCGCAGGAAAGGTAAAAAACAATAATAAATAGAATTTGATTCGTTAGAAGAGCTTCTTTACTGAGCTTTTAACTTTGTTAGAGAGGCAGCTTTACATAGTGTTTTCTAAGGCTTTCACGAGTACAACACATAAAATATAACTTTTTTTACGGATTTAACTCACGTATATTGAATTAAATTTTAAATTTACATTTTAAATCTAACCCGACGTTTTGAATGCTTTGCACCAATCGTGTTCACGATAAGACGAGATAGTGGTGTCTGTCAGTAAGTCAGTTAATTAGTCATCTACTTCCAACGATTTCTAAGCTTCCGGGCGTACAGTGCAGGATTCACACAAAACGCACTAACAGTATCTTGAGCTCTTACAGTACGGTCACATACATGGGATTTTATATTTTTCGAGAGTGGGTCCCAGGTTTTAGATAATCCTTAACTATCTTCTGTATTAAAATAAGAATGTTTTTTTTTTCAATAGCCTCATGAACCATTCTTGGAATATAGTGTTGTTCTTTAGCGAGGATTTTAGGTACTTTATTCTGTCAGTAACTCCTTTCACACATGGTAATTGTTGAACAAGGCATGTTTGACATGCTGCAGCTCGCCCTCTAGGTGTTCAGCGTCACAGATGTGTTGTGCTCTCTGAAACAAATATTTGCCAATGGTAGCTATCTTACTAGGGTGGTGGTGTGATTTACCATTGAGGTAATAGTGTTTTCTAATGTATTGTCAGGATTCTTGATGATTATAATATCAAAGAAACCTGAAGTATTATTTGAGTGCAATTCCATTTTAAATTGTATTTTGTTGTTAAAGGACTTAAGGTGTTCTAGAAAAGCATATGTTTGATTCATAGGTAGTATTGTGAAAGTGTCATCTACATAGAGTTTAAAGATCTTCGGCATAGCCGGTGCAGAGGACAGGGCCCTCGCCTCGAAGTACTCCATGTAGATATTGGCAACAACGGGAGAGACCGGGGAACCATTGTCGGAGTGGCAATGGATCAACTTGTACATACATTGTACACCATTAATGAAACTGGATTTTTGTTGACAGTCATCCTAACGATAGTCGTCAACTGACAACACCTTTGGACCTAACACAGTCGAAATACTTTAGGCCAATCAATAGTTCTGATAAGGTCTATTAAATTTTACCCACCGACCTAGAAAGAGGGGTGTTATAAATTTCACCTGTGTATCTGTATATCCTTTTATCTGTCTGTGGCATCGTAGCAGCCAAACGCGTGGACAATTTCATTGCGGTTTTTTTTAATCGAAAGCCTGTTTTGTCGAAGTAGTTCTTAGGCATGTTTGTTTGAAATAAAAGCAGCTGGTTCCAAGATATGTATTGAACTTTTATTGGTGCTGATGAAAGGTTTTTAAAGGATCGAATCCTAGTCGTTTTGATAAATTTGTCTTCCTATATGAATTGAAAAAAAATATACTTTATTGTATTGAATTTGAAATATTAATTTAAACATATCGATATCTATATGATGTATTTTTATTGTAAAAGCCAGACATCATACAAAGCCCCTTGTAAAAGAGTAATATCAAAAAGTTGATTTTCGTTATTCATAAAAGCTACAGAAATGTTTGAATTATCATAACGTGTTTTTCTAAAAATGATTACAGCTTCACTATAAAAAAACACAAGTAAATTGTAAACCAAACGATAAATGAAACCACAATTGGATGCTGTGTGTAGCGAATGACCGCACTCACTACATCACACTTGATATAATACTCATAGCTTTAATAGATATACCTTGATAAAGGGGATGTTTGTAAAATGTAATATCAGAACTTGAAATAAATCTTTATTGGAAATGGATATTTATTTTGTTTTGTTTAATGTAGCAATATTACAGTAATATATCACCTACACGACTTAATACTTAATTATTTTAAATAAGACAAAATCATATCTCATTTTTCTGTTTTTCTGTTGATTACCGGTTTTACTAAAATATTTCATACTTTTGACTTATAACTTACTATAAAAACGTCTTATTGACGAAGCCTACTTTGCCATAAAACTAAAATAATCTATTTTCATTAATGAGAAAAAAGTACGAGTTATAAAATTAACTTATATTTAATGTTTTAAAATTTGCCATAAATGAAATGTATGTATAACGTATAATATTTGACGGGGCTTACGATCATTTAACGATAATTAGTAACTCCATTGATATTGTTATAACTGTCGTGTGTCATATTGGTGGAAATGTCGTAATGAGTAACGGGATCGGAATCGTTTGAAGAAGAAAATGTTAGACTTTAAATATTGGAGAGTAGTGAGTCGGTGGCGGAATTTATTAAGGAGAGCGATACAGTTCGGACCCTCCACTCGAGACGAGAAGTTTAATTATATAACTACTAAGTAATTTTTGATAACTACCTACATTTAATACAAGAATTGTCATTTTGGGTCTGTGTGGTTTAATTGCCTGAGACCTACGCCTCGGATCCTGTGCTAGAAGACTCCTTCAATAACGGGCAAGCCACTAATAACCCTTAATCGCCGACATATTTATATATTTCTCTTTAATTTTGTATATTATTATTCTAAAATTACAATATGAGCTTCACAAACTAATTTTAATTACTTGCTTTTATTTGCTATCTGGATCTATTTTATTAATTTTCATTGATTGCAATAAAAAATAGTAAACTTATTATTTATTATTATTTTACAACAATATCCTTCAATGATAAAATACTACGTCTGACTGTCTGTATCCTCTATTAAAATATCTAGCCAGATTCTAAATAAAATTATCTATCGAAAGCTAAAGTACATATTTAGGTAATTTAAAATTTAAATTTTATAAATATAATTAATAAATATAAATCGCCAAAGTGATCGTATCAATAATATAGGAGCTTGAACTTGAAATCGTTTTATTTAATTCATATAAAATTTCACTGGGGAAGAAACAGTCAATGCGATAACATTAAGGTCAATATTACCTTTAAACAATAGTCGAATACTGTGTTAAGATCGGCAGATAATAGTTAAGTACATAATAACAACTCAGTATAAGATATATAATTGAAAGTTTCATTTCATTTAATTAATCCTAACTAATATATAATGTTATATTTTCTGATTTGAATTTGTTTGCTTGTTTGAAACGCTTTTCCGGTTTACATATCGCACCGACTTTTAATTAATACAGGTCAATATACTTTAAATTAAAATGAATTGTTTTACAGAATGAGATAATAATATTTGAACCACGCGAGCGGACTCGATTGATAACATTTCTATGCAAAGTGACAACAATGATATTTTGCGGCGCGTGGACGTCGCGTCGCCATCACTATAGATTAGATTGTCTGTTCGTACGTGTAATGTGTATTCTCTTTTTGTGTTACATTTAACTACATGTAATTAATTAGTTATATTTTTAAGTTAATTCCAATTGATTTTGATTATGTTATTGTTGTTAAAAACGAGTAGATCTTTATCAGGAGGAAACAAAATAACGATATTATATTTATTAAAAATATATAAATTAATAGATGTAAAAGTAATTAAAACAACGAAACAACATTATCCGTTTAGGATATGTAAGTTGTGAAAGTGTGTTACGTGCCTGTAACATGTATTCATAGATAATTGTACTTCTAAACGTTGCTCATAAAAAGTGCCGGCACTAGAAGTTGTTTTTGTCACATCATACTTAATCAGATCTGCAATAATTATACATAGGAATGATTATAAGGAACAAAAAGAAAAATATGCAAATAAGAAAAAGAAAGAATAAACCTATACATATAATAAAATTCTCACTGATCGATTTCTGTACATAGAAAATTTAAAAAAACATAATGAGGGATCTTTATAAGAGCACGAAAACCCAAAGCAATGGTTTTCAGTTGTCTGTTTGTCTGTATGTCTGTATGTTTGTGCTCGCTAATCTCAGAATCGGCTTAACCAATTTGTATGCGATTTTCACTAATATATTATCACAGTCTTCACTTAACACTTAGTTTTTATTTCATATAAATCGGTTAAAAAATAAAAAAGTTATGTCAATTTATGTCAATCACGTAATAATCTAAAAATCTGATTCTATAAATGTAATAAATCTGTAGAGGAGTAGTCTTTGTACATTGAAAATATTTAATAAATATACCAGGATGTGAAGCGATAACTAACAGAATCCATTTCTTGTTTATCTGTTTGTGTTTACTTGTGCACACAATACGAAAAAAAATATTTTCAAAAATTCATTCTGAGGACCTTTATGTAAGCAACAGAACACAAAACAATTTTTTTTCGATTTGTCTGTTCGTCTGTATGTCTGTATGTTTGTGCACGCTAATCTCATAAATGGATTAATACATTTGGATGCAGTCTTCGGGAATATATTGTCACTTTACATATATATTTTTTTAACAATCGGTTAACAAATAAAGAAGTTAATAATCTCTTATTGTATTGCGTCTTACCAGTTTGAAGGTTTATAGTTTTTACATACATTGGTAAGTACAAAGGGTATGTTTTATCAAAATCGAAATCTACGTGTACGAAGTCGCAGGCACAGCTAGTACATGTAATAAATCTGTAGAGGAGTAGTCTCAATACATTAAAAATATCAAAAAAAAACTATATATTTTTATGTACAGGGATAATTAACAGAATCCATTTCCATAATATTTAAAATTTTTGTCTGTTTATCTGTTTCTCTTTGAGTTGTGTACGCAACACGACAAAAAATATATGGCTAATGTAAATAACTTTTAGACATAGAAATTGAGCGTCAGCTAGTCAGCTACAATTCGTTTTTAACTTTTATTCCACTCTTCACTCTATAAACACAATTGCTTATATAGCAAGAGAACCCAAAACAATTTTTTTTTTTCATTTTGTTTGTTTGTCTGTATGTTTGTGTGTCTATGTCCGTATTTTTGTGCATGCTTATCTCAGAAAGGGATTAACCGATTTGAATTAAGTTTTCGGGAATATATTATCATGGGCTTGTTTATTTTAATCAATTAACAAATAAAGTTAATAATCTGTTACTTTCATACAATAGCGGCAATACATTTTTTCAAAAACTATTTTGTTTTTTAAATTTCAAGTAAGAACATTGATAGTACATAACGATAGTACATATTGATGGTACATATCTCCATGTATTTTACTTTCTTTCGAGACGGTTGATATAAATACTGTCATCGTACTGTTTTGAAATGAAATCCAAAGAGTTTTTATTTCATAATTTTGTGTTATTATTGCTGTCACTGAAGATTGTAGGATTTGCTCTTACAATTTGTGTTGGAGGAACTTATAAATTCCCTTATTTTGGTAATTAAAGACGAGAGATTATCACCTCTTTTACGTTTAAGTATTGTGCTTATATGTACTATTACGCTATTATTACTATTGTGCTTATGTGTATCGTGAGCGGAACACGAGTGATTCAAATGCGTAGAGGTAGGTATTTCTTCGCAAACAGGAACCGGTATTGACGGTGGAGTTTTTTTAAGTGGTATCTCCTGCAAAAAATGTCAATTCCTTAAAGGGATTGAATAAGTATGTTTATATCCAGAAACAAACAAAACATAAATAGTGATAGCAAAAAGATAAGCTAGCGATAAGCTTCGAATACCACTGAGATTTTACCTGACGGATTTTTATTCAATTCAACCTTAGGGTTAAAATATACCTTACAGCGAATGGTATAAGTAGCTGTCGTAAAGTTTTTCATTTTCAAAATTTATAACAATACTAAAAAATAAATATCAAATTTCACTATTCAAGAGAAACACTACTTTATAATTTGAAAACTCGGAAGCACCCAAAACAAGTCCATATACTGTCAAATTTCAAAATTCAACCCTCAACACTAAGAAAAGAAAATCCAGTTTCATTAAATAAATCTATTGTTAGATATAAAATACCAACAACACAATAATAATTGCTGCCAATACAATACATCAAACTGTCAATTTGAGAGATTGGATTGGTTTGTAATTTTGTGGCTGTTGTATAACTATAAAAACAAATAAAAGCAGTATTTTAATATGAAGTAACGGAAAATAAAAACGAAACAATAAGTTAATGAAAGTTTTATGCCGTAAACACCATACAATCGATGTGAAATTAATTTATTAACTTCGATAAGTGTAAAGCAAGACAAAGTTTCAATATACTTATAAATACCTACAGAACATCTAGATGTTCACAAATAACAAAAATAAAGAAAAAAGACCTTTTCGTTAGAACACTATTATTGTAATTTCAATATGAGGAGTGTGATTATTTCCCTTTAGCTAAAAAATATATCTTAGTCATATAAAAAAAACTAGACAGATATTAACCTCAATTTTGTTGAAAAAATAAACAAGGTTAGGTGTCTATATTTCATACAAGTTTTCCACATCTTTTATGGAGGACAAAAGTCATTGTCCTATATGTAGTATAGTTTTATATATAGAAAAACGAAACAATTCCTAATAAAAAATACTAAATAAGTATTATCTGTTAATAGTAACATTGTTCATAATGGCTGTCGGGATAAAGGTCCAAATGAATAAAACTTAACTAAGGTGCTTCAATTTCAATAGCTGTGAACGCATCATTATGTAACCTGCAATCTAAAATAACTTGAGAAAATTAAATAATACCAGCTAATTGCACCGAAACAGTTTATTTCCCACTTCAGTTAGATAGATCAAAACTATTGATGGAAAATGGAAAAAAAGAGTTTTATCTTATTGAACGGATATTTGCTATGTTTTTATAACTTCGTATTTCTACATATATATCAAAGTAATATAAAATAATGTAATTCTATGGAAACTTAAAATGTAGTCATTATAAAAATATACAAAAAAATAATTATAATAGTTACTATATTTTTTCTTTCGCTAGTCTATTATACTTTATATTATTGTATTCCAATATTTGTAATGTACTTACATTTCAAATATTGGAATACAATAATATAAAGTATAAAGTGTAATATAAAGTGTATTATACACTAGCGAAAGTTTGTCTTCCCGTTTAAAGAAAATAAACAATTTACAGTTTAAATTCTCGCACTTGTAATTGCATGGAATACGCGTTTTATAAAAAAAGGTTAGATTAACCCAAAAAACACAAAACAATTATTAAATTGACAACTCAAATAATAAATCTAAAATGGCCTGGCAAATAATTAATAATAAAAAATGACTCTAAAACTATTTACGCAATTAAAACAAATGATAAACTCTTCGGAAGTTGCGAAGTCATTAATAATTGTTTAATTGATCGAATTTGTAGTACTCCAAAACATAGCTTAGCTAAAAATCTAGCTTATATAATTACAATTCGCATTCAATATTTATGCCTCCTGTTATTCCACAAGACATAATAAGAACTCTTAAAGTTCTAAGAAATAAGAACAGCGTTGGTTACGATGGAATTTCTACGTATGTCATTAAACATGTATCTGACAGCATTATTACACTTTTATGGCATATTATAAACGCTTGCATATCCTCTGGTATATTTCCCGACAATCTAAAAATAGTAATAATAAAACCAATGCACAAAAACAAAGATAGAAAGAACATCACAAACTACAAACCGATTGGTTTGGTCCCTATATTCTCTAAAATCATTAACAAAATAACCTATGAATCAGTTTACGGCTTCTTAACAAAATTTAATCTATTACGCAACGAACAGAAAGATTTTAGGAAAAAATAATAATATAAATAGTGCTTTAAATGATCTCATGAATAGAATAATAGCTAATATAGATAGAAAAGTGTATGTGCAATATATACTGATATAGCTAAAGCTTACGACCATGTAAATCATGAAATATTATTACTTAAACTTTATATTTACGAAATACGTGGAAATGCACTCAGCCTAATTAAATCTTACCTTAGCGGTCGTAAGCAATACACAGCAATCAAAAATAGACATCATTGTCCTATTATTGAGAAATTAAAATCGGCGTTCCCCAGGAAGCGTTCTTGGACCGTTATTATTTTTGATCTATATAAATGATTTACCGAGACAAATGACTCATCCTATGATTTTACTTGCAGATGATAGTACTACCACAATTAAATGAAATGACAAAAACACATATGAAAGCGATATAAATAGTGTTATTGAAAAAATAATTTATTGGCAAGAAGATAAAAATTTAATTAAAAATTTACAAAAAACTCAAATTATGCATTTTTATCAAAGATTACATAACTAAATATTAAATGTTAACTATAAAGATAAAAAATTAAAGAAAGTTAATGTTAACAAATTTATTGGTATTATGATAGACAGTCAATTGACGTGGAAACCTAAAGCCGAAAATATTTGTAAAAACTTAACGAATCTGACTACGCATTATATAACTTAACTAAGAAAGTTAATAATCATACAATTCTAGTTTCATATCATTGCCTGGTAGTTTTGGTTTTACGATTGTGCGTCATTTTTTGGGGGAAAATATAGTGAAAGAGGAAATATTTTTAAAAGAAAAATACGTTGCATGCGCTCTATCTTTAATTTAAATGTTATAAGATAGTTGCGAACAGATCTTTAAAAGACAAACTTTTGACACTTCTTTGTATTTACATCTATGAAATTGCTGTTTTCGTGAAAACAAATAAAGAACTGTTTTTGTCTTTAGATAACTCTAGAATTCTTACAGTAAGTCTTAGACCACAAAATCAAAACAGTATTATCGACAACTACAAAACTTCATTACTGAACAAGTGTGTTAGCATGGCCCCAGCTTTAAATACAAAATACCGAAATCAATAAAGAAATTGCCACTTAAAAAGTTAAGAAAACGAATTACATCATTTCTAATTGTTAAATGCTACTATTCTGTTACCGATTTCTTAATAGATAAGTTATAATTTTAAGCTTTATTTTTTTATTTCTGTTGCAAGAAATTTGTAAATTTTATGTTGATGGTATGTTTTTAAAAATGAGAAAAATGATGCATATCATTGCATTTGCACGACTTTGCACGAGTTATGTATTGGCAGACAACGAAGTTAATAAAAAATATTTATTTATTAAAAAAAATACAAGTTTACTAGATTAAATCTACTACAAGACTGATTTACTTATTATAATTAATTCTAATTACAAACAATGATAAATGCCGGCTCAGGAGACTGATGCAATCGACTTAATTGGGAATCACTGCTTATGCTGTGGAGAGGAGTCTCCGTCTTTCAGAGAGAAGCTGATCTTATCTTACAGCTTCCATTAGTGTCCTTACTAGTTGGTGTCGCCTGCGGGTGTTTCTTTTTCTGGTGGCTGTTATATATTGATACAGCTTCCATGATGCTGCGCTGATCAGGAACAGATACAGGATGATAGTCGTCCAGCTTGGGGTTGACATAAGTGTGGGCCAGTCTGCAACGTCATCTTCGTCGATATCTTCAGCTCGCTCCAGAAGTTTGTGTATGTTGTCCAATTCTAGGTCCTCTATTTTGAGTCGATTCTTTACTGCTTCTACAGGTACATTCTATTTCAATGGCATCGGTATGATTTCATCTATGTTTGTTGTTGTCGTGGGAGTCTGTAGGGTTAGATTAATGACGTCAACACGACCATCCTCAGTGTTACGAGATGAATTCCCGAAGTGCGTCTGTACGAGGTTTTGGTTCCACATCGAACTCGTACTATTTCTTCTTTTCTAAGGATAACCATCGAAGTGTTGTCTCGTGTCTTCGGTTTTTTATCTTCTGTTAATACCATTTTAGCGCGGGTGCAGTTGGCGTCCCTATATTGAACGAGGTTTATTATACAATCTTGCGATGTCCTAATGTGCTTGGTGTTTATTATCTCGCAGAGATGAGAGCTCTCGGTTAGATGCCTGCAACTATCTTCTAGGTATGCGTACTCATCGCTCCCAAGTGCTAGGTATTTGGATTTTGGGACAATAGTAAAATATTTTGTATCAGGGATAGAATAAAGGTGTATAAGGTTATAAATATTTGGGTCGGTGTTAGGGATTTCTAATATAAATGTTAACGAGTGTTCCGTACTGTAAACTTTAACTTTAATTGACCTTTCTAAAATTCTTATATTATTTAAATTTATAACTGTCACTGGTACTAGGTTAAACTTAGTTTTAAGTTGTCTTAATTCTAACATCAAATTGTGGGGACTAATTATGCTATTATAATTATTATAATGGGATGCATAACATCTAATTGGGAAAATGTTATAGCATCTTCTAAAATCATTAACGTATGTAAAATAATCTGTAAACTTAAATCTATTTGAACGTAAATATTTATATACTGCAAGTGGTTACCTATCGCATCATAGTCTTTTGTCACATTCTCTATATATGAAACTATTATTTCTGATGATCGAACATCTTATCCAATTGATTACCATTTTTTTTTACTGTATTTTCTGCAATAATTAATAACTTTTTCTCTGTATTTTGGATAGAAGTAATTTTATTTATTATAGCTGAAATTTCGTATTCGAATTTCAAGGCATCTTGTCGGTCTAAATTACCGGTTATTGATTTTACAACTGAACCTAAACCGTCGCGTCGATGAGTTCACGTTTACGTCTAATATTCTGAGGAATAATAAATGAAATTATTATATTTACTAAAGATAAGTTGTATTTTATTTGATTAACATAAGAATTTTGAATACGTTCTGAATACGTGGTAGACGTTGCGGAAGCTTTAATACTTAAATATAATTTAATTTAATCGTTGTTAATTTTAAATATGTTACATTATAAACACATACTAAATTAAAAATATTCTTTTGTTTAATTATTTGGCCTTGCTTAAGCAAAAGGATTTCCTGTTCGTTGTTAATGGGATAAAAGGTTACTTCTGCTGTTGCTTGGAGCATGATTGCTCTTGCGATGAGGGCTCTGGAACAAGGTGAGGCCTTCTTAGTAGTTTATAATGAACTCTTATAGACTTTGAATTTGGATGATTTCCTATTATTTCTGTAATATTATTGGGATGAAGATGAATGATCTTATATGGTGCTTTAAATATCGGCTTTGTTTTGTTGTTTCTCGCTGTCTTCGCCACTTGTTTGTAGACTGTTTCACGTACCTTGAATGTTTCCTCTGCTTCTTTGTTGCGTTTGGCTATTACCTGTTCCTTGTTCTTAGATATAAGAGCTGTTATACATATCTGTATTGATTCAGCATTTGCTTTATGTTTTAAGACGTAATCTTGATAGATTTCTTTTGGGAAATTTAGCTCTAATGGATTACGTGATGATGTATGACCAAAAAGAAGTTCATGGGGCGAATATCCTGTAGCTGAGTGAATAGCGTTGTTGTATGCTATGATTGCGTATTTCATTATTAACTGAATAGGATCATCTTTATTTGTCATTCTCCGTATTCTAATAATTTTGCCTATGGTCGGATGAAATCGCTCTATAGGTGAATTCGAGCTAGGATTGTATGGGGTTGTGAAGTGTATATTTACGTCATGTAAAGTGCATATTTTTTTAATAACCTCATTGTTAAACTTATTATCGGAGTCTGTCGTAATTTTGTGGGGAAGTCTTAAAACAGAGATTATTTGTAACAATGCTTCAGCTACATGTACACTACTGGATGCGTTTAATGCAACTGCTTGCGCGAATTTAGAAAAGTTATCTATTATAGTTAGAAAAGTACCTCCTCCAGTTGAATATAAGTCCATAAATAAATGTTCCATAGGTTTACGGGGTGTTTCAGTTAGTGCTAAAGGGGGTCACAAGGGGTTGCGTTTGTACTTGGCTTTGAGACAAGTGTCACATTTATTTATGTAACCTTTTTTTTTTTCTTTTTTTTTTTTTTTGTTTCCGCGGGGAAAATGCTTTACGCACCGTACCCCTCGCGGGGGAAGCGAGGGGCGTGTGTGGGACTCCGAAAAACGGTGTACCCACTAAAAACCCCGCGGCGCTCCTTCCTCGCCTTATTGGCAGAGTCGTGGGTATGGCTAGCCCTTCATCCACGACCCCGCCGGCGACGGCCCGTCTATTACACGACGGACCCCACCTGTCCCCCTAGCTGAGTGGGGGGGCCTGTGAGAGCGACCGGGAGCGCCCGGTCGTTCCCACCTGACGCGGGTGGTGCCCTGTTCAATGTGGGCGGGAGTGTCCCCACACCCACGGCGGCCCTCTCCTCTGATGCGGGGCGCTCTCCCCGCGCCCTCTTGTCCGCCGTCCAGTGATATACGGCGGATATCACCTCGGCCTCCAAGTGCCATGGTGGAGTTCCCGCCATGGCGCAAGCCGCACCATGGCTCACCGTAGCGAAAGCCCGCGCCACTCTTTGTGCGATGGCCCGTTGGGGCCTACGCAGGTGAGCCTGGTTGTACCCCCCCAGAGCGTCCGCCCATATGGGGGAGCCGTACAGGGCCATGCTCTTCAGCACGCTGGCATAGAGGCGCCGGCATGCTGTGGCTGGCCCTCCCACGTTCGGGAGGAGCCAATTTAGGCTCCTCGCCGCCTTTAGGAGGCGCGGTGAAAGTTCACGAAAATGTTCTCGGAACTTCCACCGCCCGTCCAGGGTGAGGCCCAGATATTTCATGGTGGCACTCACCCGCACCCTCTCGACACCCACCATGATATGGGCGTCAGGTGGCGCACCCCGCCGCGGCCCCGTGAAAGTATAGGGCCTCAGTCTTGGGTAGCGCCACTTTCAACCCCAGCTGCCGGATCCGATCGGCAACCAGGGTCCCCCTATTTGACGCCCGGGTAGCTGCCTCCCCTAACGTTCTCCCCCGCGCCGTGACAAGGGTGTCATCCGCATAACAAATGACACCCACTCCATCGGGGAGGGCGCCCCGGAGGAGCCAGTCAAAACCGACGTTCCACAGGAGTGGTCCAAGGACCGACCCCTGCGGAACACCCAACTGCACCGGCCGCCGCCTCATGCGGCCGTCCCCGCCGACGAACAGGACTTCCCTCTCCCGGAGGTAATCCGCCAGCAGGGCCCGCAAATATGGAGGCACCCCATTGTATCGGAGTGCCTTAGTAATTGTGGAGTGGGGGATGGTGTTGAAGGCATTGGCGATGTCAAACGACACAGCCAACACACCATCCCCCGCCGCCACTGCTTCTTGTGTGACGCGCTTCAGCTCCTGGAGCGCGTCTATCGTGGACCGACCCGCCCGAAACCCATACTGGGCCCCGGATAAGTCCAGGCCGGTCCCCCTCAGGTGCTCCCTGAGCCGTGCTGCTATCACGGACTCAAAGAGCTTGGCCACGTCGTCCAAGAGGACGACCGGCCGATATCCGGCAGGAAAATCCACCGGCCGCCCCGGCTTCCGGAGGAGGCACAAAACCCCCTCCTTCCACACCCTTGGGAACCTCCCAGACATAAATCAGCGGTCGAAGAGGTCCCGGAAGTGTCGCTCCATTTGGCTAGTGCTTATCGCCACCACCCGCGCCGGCACCCCGTCAGGCCCCGGCGCCGTCTCGGAGGCGGAGCGCCGCCGAGGAAAACTCCTCCTCCGACACCGGGACGAAACCGGTGTCGGCCGGAGGGCCCACCCGCCGAGGCGGAGCCATCCGAGGAGGGACGAACTCCGCCGATCGGTCCAGGAACAGCCCCCGGACTACCTCCGACAGGAGCGCCGGCTCGAGGGTCTCGACGACGGGGGGGCCGATCGGTCGCAGCTTATTGCGTGCCGCACGATACGGCCTGCCCCAGGGATCTTTATCGAGCCCCCCTAGCATCTCCTCCCTCGCCGCCTTCTTGGCCTCTAGGATTGCCACTTTGAGGACGTGCCGGGCCTCCATATAGGCGGTATAGAGGCGGTCCTCATCTGCGGCATCGCGTTGGCGACGGCGGCGGGCCCTCACGTGGGACCTCCTCGCGGCCACGCATTTCGCCCGGAGGCCGGCGAGTTCAGCCGACCACCAGTACACCGCGCGCTTGGGAGGCGGCCGGCAGGACCGCGGCATGCTGGAATCGCACACCTCAGTCATCGCCTCCCTCAGCCGCAGGGCGGCGGCGTCCACGTCCATATTGGGACTTGCAGGCGGAGCGAACCAGTCCTGGATGATGGCCGCTTCCATGGCCGCGTCGCGGTCTAGCCGCGTCAGGGCCCACCGCGGCAAGGACGACCGTTTTCCCAGCCCCCCCGACCGTGGACTCTGGGTGGAGAACTCTATCCGAATGTACCTGTGGTCGGATAGATTCTCCTGCAGGTCCACTTCCCACCTGCAGACGTCGGCGGCCAGGGCTGGGGTGGCGAACGAAACGTCCACCACCGAGCTCCCGTTGTGCCGCACGCACGTCTGCACTGCCCCCCTGTTGAGGAGCACCAACCCGTTCGACGCCACCCATAACTCGAGAGCCGAGCCGCAGGCGTTTGTTGTCTTGCAACCCCAGGCCGCAGATCTGGCATTTAAATCGCCTAAGACTGCGACCTTGCTCCTCCCTATACGCGCAATCACCGCGGTCAGAGATTGGAGATAACTCTCAAACTCCAACCGCGGGCGACTTGGGGGAAAGTAGACACCCAGAAGAGCGGCATCCCCCCACGCGGCGGCCACGTATCCATGTCCCCACTCGATGAGCGAGAGGGGAGGGGAGTCCGTGGAGGGTCGCGGCGCGATGGCCACCCTGCCGGTATTGTCTTGCAGCCAGCTGGCTGCAATGTAGTAAGGCTCGGTGACCACGGCAAGATCCCCCAACCACTCAGCTAGCACCTGACTCATAAGGTCCTGTGCCGCTATGCAGTGGTTGAGGTTAATCTGCATTATTGTGCGATGTCCCGGTCCTGACATTATTGGGACATCGCACCGTCAGAGGAGCTCGGTGGAACCTGGGCATCCGCAAGGGCTGGCCGCACTGTGGCCTGCTCCCTGCCCTTCCTGGCGGGGGGGTTGCATTTAGCCCCTCCCATGACGTGGCCCGCCGGCCTTCCGCTGGTCGAGGACACAGCGCAGTGGGGGTCCTTTGCGCAGGCGGCCTGCTTGTGGCCAGGCTGCCCGCAACTGAAGCACAAGTCGGACCTGTCCACCGGCGATGGGCAGCACGGCTGGGCGTGCCCGGGCCGGAAGCACCGGAAGCAGCGCCTCAGCTGTTCCTCTGCAGCTCGGACCACAGCCGAGCTGAAACCGATGAGGAGCCGCCCCTTCTTAAGGACGGCCTCGGCGGCCACAGCGGGGCACTGCAGCCGGACGCGGCCCATATCCCTGCTGCCCGGCCGGATTTCCCCAGCCCTGACATCCGCGACGCCACAACCCCCCGCCGCCGCTACGGCGGCGGCTACCTCGTCCTTAGTGACGGAGTCGTCCAGCTCCATCAGGACCAAGGACGAAGTCTTAACCGGCCTCGTCACTTTGACGACATTTGATATGGCCTCCGCCATCTTGGCGGCGAAGGCGTCGGCCTGCTGGTGCCGGTCGGCCCCTGGGAACTCGAAAATCCGAGCTCCCGTCTGGGTTTTCCGGCACGACACCCGCTCGATCCCCATCTCGGCCGGGCGGACCGTTTGTCGGGCTTTTAAAAAGACCGACTCGTAGGTCTCGCCCGCGGCCGCGGCCTCCTGGGATATGGTGACGACCACGGCAGCTGTCTCCGTGGCCGTCTTCTTTTTCCGGCCTTTCTTCGAGACCGGAACGGGGGCTGCCTTATTGGCAGGCCCCTTATGCGCCGCTGAAGAAGAAGACGGCTGAGGCGCCTTCTTCTTCTTCCCCTTCCTTTTAATTTGCGTCCACTCATTGGCCGCGGTGGCTGAGGGCAGCATCGGGTCCTCTTGCGAGGGCAACCCGATCTCCATCGGCTCAAGACCGGACGGCCCAGCGACCGGGACCGTCGGGACGGGAGCCGAGGCAACCGGGGCAATCGGATTGGCCTGTTTTTTGGTCCCTTTCTTCTTTTTTGCCGCTGTAGCGGCGAAAGTTGGAGCAGGCGTTGGGGCCGACACCGAGGTCGGCGCCTCAGAGCGCCTGTCAGCCGCAAGCGGCGGCCGAACGGTCTTTGCGGGGAGGAGGCGGTCCTCCAACGCCGCTAGGCAGGCGCGAGTGAAGGCGCGCTCCTCTTGCGCGATCTCGCGCAGCGCCTCTCGCAGCTCCTGAGACGTCGTTGCCTTCCCCTTCTGGGGCTGGCGGAGCCCCTGAAGTTCCTCCCGGAGGGCCGCGATCTCGAGGCTCTGGCTAGTGACCTGTGCCTCAAGTCTTAGGGTCCCAGCAAAAACCATCGATAACAACCTGTATGCTCCGCCCAGTGAGGAAGCTGGTGATCCACTTGCATAAACTCTCGGGAAGCCCATAGGAAGGTAGCTACGAAAGAAGCCCCCTGTGCCATACACGATCGAAGGCTTTCGCCATATCCAGACTAACTGCCAGACCCTCTCCCTTGCTTTCAATAACAGCTCCCCAACGGTGTGTAAGATACAACAGAAGATCACCAGCCGATCGACCATGGCGAAAGCCATATTGCCGGTCATTGACCAACTGGTGATCCTCGAGGTAGGTTAGGGGCTGTTTATTGATGATGCTCTCCATTACTTTGGAGAGAAGAGAGGTAATGGCGATAGGTCTGTAGTTAGCTGGGTCCGAGCTATCGCCTTTTTTAGGGATCGGATGGACAAGGGCACGCTTCCATGAGGCCGGGACTACGCCTTTCAAGTAAGAGTACCGAAATAGACGCGTTAGCACTGGTGTCAACTCAGGGGCACATGTTCGTAGCACAACTGGAGAGATACCATCTGGCCCACTCGACTTATCAACTTCCAAGGAAAGGAGGGTTTTTCGGATGAGTTTTTGCCGAAAAACTATTTCCGGCATAAAGATTGGACACCGCGGGATGATAGGCGGTGCCCTCCCCTGGTCGTTCAAAGTCGAGTTTGAGGCAAAAAGAGTGCCCAAGAGATCGGCTGTCTCTTTTGCCGTGTGGGCCAAAGAGTCGTTCCCAGTGTGCAATGGCGGCAGGGATGGGCGACAGAAGTTTCCCAGACTGGCTTTGGAAAGCACCCAGAACTTGCGCGTGCCAGGTGGGTACTTTGCCAACCGATCCCCAATTTTGACGACATGCTTGAACTTTGCTCTAGCGATTTTCCGTTTGAAGAATCTGGAGGCACGATTATATTTCCTCTTCAGAACTCTAGAGTTCAGATCCTTAGTGACTAACGCATTAGCCCAAGCTTGATAAGCCTGCCGTTTGTACGAGTACGAGTACGCACGGTACGCACGGTAGACGCACGCACGCACAGTGAATACGCTCTTGAGTTTTTTATGTGTGTTTTTGATATTTTAACTTTCTCCAAGTGTATCTGTGAAATATTATCATAACCGCAGTTTAAAATTCCTAATTGTGTTGTTGTAACGTATCGTTTTGTGCAGTGTGTTGTTTTAACTATATTAAAAGAAGTTGTTTTGCTTAGTGAAAATAAAAACAATTACCCTCGTTATATATATATATATATATATATATATATATATATATATATATATATATATATTAAAATTTATTTTGTTTTAAAACATTGATACAGTGCGTTAAACTACTGGTTATTATAGTAACTCTCTAGTACAACTATTTGCACAAACTTAGTGAGTCCATATTATATTACATCTAAAATTGGCCCTTTTATTATTAACTCTGCCATCTAGTACCGCGTAGCGGAACTAATTAGATTTAATTAGATATCGATATAATGCCGAAGTGTGCAGCGTGTGGTCGCTTCTCCTCGAACATAGATGGCGTAAAGTGTACCAAATGCTCTGCATTTCACCATCGAGCATGCGTTAATATCCCAGCTGACGCAAAAGTTACCTCGGTTTCGCTTTGCCATGGATGTAAGGCTAGCACGCCTCGCAAGAACAACACTGAAAGCCCAGTTCAGGGAAAGGTAACGCAGGTCTTAGCTGCCGACACTCTCCATACAATCTCCACAGAATGCACACAGGATAATGGCGACTGCAATGATGTTTTGATTTCAAAGTTCAAACTTCTGCTTAGGGAAGAATTGAAATTTTTTAAATCGCAGTTAGGGACCTTTAGTGTGGAAATAGGCGACTTGAAAAGCACTGTTGAGGTATTTAACACGAGGTTAGATGGTATTGAGAACAGAATCACTAAACTTGAGACAAAAAGCGAGCAAATATCGAATGAGACAAACAGCGACGTGGTCAACACAATTGAAAAGCTGAAAGCGGATTTAAATGATCGGGACCAACAAGCACTCCTAAATGATGTCGAAATTTCTGGTATCCCGGAGGTGACAGGAGAGCTCGGAGTACACCTGACGTGTCTAGTGGGCAACAAGCTCGGTGTACCCCTCGAAGCACACGATATAGTAAGTGTGGAGCGAGTGGGTCGCCAACGGCAGCCGGGTGAGGACGGTACTGCACGACCGCGCCCTCTTGTGGTAAGGCTGGTACGTCGTCAGCTGCACGATGACCTGCTGCGCGCAGCTCGAGTACGCCGAGGTGCATCAACCGAAGGTTTCGCACCTAACATCCCCACCTCCAAATTTTATGTGAATGAACGCTTGACGAACTACAACAGACATCTATTTCTGTTGGTGCGTCAGGAGGCTCGTCGATTTGGATGGAAGTATGCATGGACTAAAGGCGGTCGGATATTTATTCGAAGGGACGTTGGAAAGGCATCCTTCCGGGTGCGCACTAAATCGGACTTGACCCAGTTTTTTGGAGATGCACAGGTTTGATAAATCGGACTGCATTAATAATAAGTAAATTTACCTATTTTATTCGGCTTCAGATACTATTGACTCATCGTTGCTCAATGTATATGTTTGTTACAAAAATAGTTATATGTAATTTATTTCCAAACTATTTTAAAGGCCTGAATTGTTACATTTTTCTCATCTTTAAGTTTTATATTCAATTATACTGCCTAATAGCAAAGCTTGCACTTAAGTACAAATCGTGTCTAATACAAAAATATATATTACATAATCAAATACTACATATTATACATTTTATACAATTCTACACATTATTTTACATTATATTACATACGTTATTTACACACACTTTGGCTATATTTAAATTAAACGTTAAACTACAGAGTATTAAATTTCATTCAGATATGTATATCTCAATTAGTGTTACATTAATAAAACAAAATGGTTAAAACTAAAAGCTTGACTGTTGGTATCTTCAATGCTGGATCACTAGGTACTAGGCATGATGAATTCATCTCAGCTATGATAAACGTATCAGTAGACATCATGGCCATAAATGAAACATGGATTAGGGCAGGAGAGGCCGGTCGTGCACCTACGGTGCCGGGATACAAGCTGCTACACATCCCACGCCCTACTTCGGTGCGAGGAGGCAGAGGGGGTGGTGTTGGATTCTACATCAGGCGTGGCTTAGCTATAAAAACTTGCCCTCTTTCTTTTGACTCAGATGTGGAACAGATGTGGATCAGCATCACAGTTAATTCTAAACATATCCTCATAGGCACGGCGTACAGGCCTCCATGGCTTGATGTCAATATATTTTTGGATAATTTGACAGAAACTTTATCTACCTTCTCAAATTATGACAAATTAATTTTACTAGGAGACTTCAATATAAATTATTTACATACATTGGAGAATAAAACTAAATTACTGAATGAATTTCTTAATTACACAAAGTTAACCCAGTTAATTGAATCTCCAACACACTTTACAGAGAATAGTCAAAGTCTTATAGATTTAATATGCACTGATATAGCCACTAATAAAATCAACATATTCCTCTCACCGGACCTTGGCAGTCACGCAATGGTATCAGCCGAGTTTATTATCAAAACTGAAAAACCAGAACCTTTCTATGTTACATTTAGACCTTTTAAGGATATTTTACCTGATATTTTTAACTATGATCTGGAACAGCTCGATTGGAATCCTATATTTAAGATGACAAATGTCAGTGATATGGTCAATTACTTTAATACATGTATTTTGTAGCTTTTTGAATTACATGCACCAAAAAAAACTGTCTTACAAAGAACAAAACCAATACCGTGGCATACAGATACTTTGAGAAAGATGATGCGGCTCAGAGATATCTACCATAATCAATACCGAAACACAAGGTGTGAAGCTTCAAAAAAACTCTATAAGGAGATGAAAAGTTTAGTCATAGCTGCTAGGCATCAGGAAAAGGCAGCCTATTACAACAAAAATATTAATTGTAATTTAAATAATCCTAAAATTCTCTGAAAAAACCTAAAAACTACAATTCTCAAGAACAATAGACCAAAAAATGAACTACCTCCATCTCTTGCTGACCCAGATCTACTAAACAAGCATTTTTTAGATGTCTGTCTGTCAACATCCAATGCTGAGGGTATCGATCAGATAACACTTACCATTCTTGTAGAAACGTTACCAAATACTCTTCCTGTCATAACCCATATCATTAATAAATCTATTTTAACTTCTTCATTCCCCGATCTCTGGAAAGTAGCCCTCATTACTCCAATACCTAAAAAGACAAATGTGACAGGCTTAAGTGATGTGAGACCAATCAGCATCTTACCTTGCCTCTCAAAAATTCTAGAAAAGGTTGTTAGCATACAAACAAGAAAATACCTAGAGACAGAACATTTGTTACCAGACCATCAATCTGGGTTCCGCAAAAACAGAGGCACCGCAACTGCTCTCATAGACATTGTGGACAACATCCTTGTAGCTCAAGATGTAGGAAAGGGAACAATCTTAACTCTACTTGATTTTTCTAGGGCTTTTGATGCCATAAATATATCACTTCTGCTATCTAAATTGGCTTTTTATGGCTTCAGTTCAAAGACAGTCAAATGGTTCTACAGCTACCTTGAAAATAGAACACAGATTGTACAGTTGCAAAATGCTTCAGGAATAAAAGTAAGTTCTCCCCGATATCACAATTTACGTGGTGTCCCACAAGGTTCGATCCTAGGACCGTTACTATTTATTCTCTTTTTTTTTTTTTTTTTTTTATACAAAACTAGGTTAATGCTTGACTACATTACACCTGATGGAAAGTGAAATGTAGTCTTAGGTGGTAAAGCGCATTAACCTAGCAGCCTATTCACTCTCCTCTTGAAGACACCCACATTATATTTTGCCGGAAATACCGACGCAGGCAGATTGTTCCAGTCCTTCGCTGTACGCACTAAAAAAGATGAAGCATAGCGCTTCGTTCGGACAGGTGGAGTGTCCACAACGTAGGGATGGATACCCGCCGTACGTCGGGACGTCCGGCAAAGGAACGGGGATGGGGGAATTAGGTCGTGCAATTCCTGCGCACACTCACCAAAATGTATCCTATAGAATACTGAGAGGCTAGCAATTCTACGCCTGTGTTCAATGCTGTGGAGTTTGGCGTCAACCAATTTAGGGTCGCCAATAAGCCTCTTTGCTCGCCTCTCAATTGAGTCCAGAACCGCAAGATGAGTCTTTGCGGCACCAGCAAATATATGGCCACAGTACTCTACACACGACCGGATCTGTGCTTTGTATAATACAAGAAGCTGTCCCGGTGTAAAGTACTGTCGCACCTTCGCAAGTACAGCAAGCTTTCCCGCAGCTGCTCTTGCTCTGGACTCAATGTACCGACCAAAGTTGAGGTTCGAGGAGATCTCTAAGCCTAACAACTGAAGCCAGTCACTGTATTCCAAGGATACATTCTGGAAAGTAGGAGCCAAGGTGAAGGGGCTCCTTTTGGCGGTGAACAAACACGTCTGCGTTTTGGTGGCGTTGAATTTGACAAGATTGGCATTGCCCCATGCGGAGACTGCCTGAAGTTTGTCATTCAAACGTTGCACCATGGCTTCTCTTTCAGACTGTACTTCATCTCTACTAGCCCGAGAACTTGGCAGATATCTTTCTACAACTGTGCTGTCGTCTGCATACCCATAGATACCGGGCTTCAGCAGATCGTTAATGTGCAGCAGAAAAAGAGTTGCAGAAAGAACGGACCCCTGAGGTACTCCGGCATTTATTGTCAAGGGTTCCGAAGAACACCCGTCGACAACAACACGCAGAGATCTCTGGCTCAAAAAGTCCGTTATCCAGCCAATCAGACCAGGAGATATACCGTACGCTGAAAGCTTGCTTAAAAGGCTCACATGCCAGACCCTGTCAAAAGCCTTCGAGACGTCCAGAGAGACGGCGACCGCTTCTCCGTTCCTCTCGATGGCTTCGCCTAAAATGTGTGTTGCGTACGCTAGAAGGTCCCCAGTGGACCTATTTCGGCGAAATCCGTACTGTCGGTCACTGAGGAGATCGTTACCTTCTACGTACGCTAGAAGCCGCGAGTTCAATACACGCTCCATAATCTTGCAGAGTATGGGGGTGATTGAAATGGGCCTATAATTGGCAGGATCGGCACGGCTGCCTTTTTTGGGCACGGGTTGCACGTTGGCAAGCTTCCAGGATTCCGGCACTTTTCCAGTCTTGAAAGAGAGGCGATACAGACGTGTCAATACAGGAGACAACTCACCTGCGCATGTCTTGAGCAGAATGGCTGGTATACCATCAGGACCACTGGCTTTATTCACATCTAAACGACACAATGTTCTCCATACCTCTTTGTTTGTGATGCGGATTTCAGGCATCGAAATACCGCAGTGAGGAAGATGTTCTGGAGAAGCATTGCCAGTGTCTAGATGCGAATTCTCAGCAAACAGAGAAGCAAATACATTCGCTTTCTCTGTTGCTGTGTGGGCCAGGGATCCATCAGGCTTCAGCAGAGCAGGCAGTGAGGGTTGGCAGAAGTTCGACTCGATCGCTTTGGCAAGAGACCAGAAAGCTCGACTGCCAGTTGGTCTGACAGAGAGCTTTTCGCCATTCTTAACGATCCGATCAAGACGAGCCTTCCGCAATGCCTTTTTATAGGACTTGGCAGCTTGGTTAAAGGCTCTCTTCTTTGTACTTACATCCGGAGTTTTGCGGCTTCGAGCATCAGCCCAAATGAGGTATGCCGAATGTTTACGGTCATGTGCATGACGACATTCGGCATTAAACCATGGGCGAGCTTTGCCACCGATGGGTACGTCAGCAAAAGGAATAAAATACTCCATTGCCTGATGCACCACATCGGTTATAGCATCCGCGCAACTCGACGGATCCAAAGAAGAGAAGCAGACCTGCCGCCAAGGATAAGACGCAAAAAAGTGCCGCATCTCATCCCAATCTGCTGACTTGTATTTCCATACTCGCCTAACACCATGTGGTTCGAAAGCTGGTGGGGAATATGTAAATACAGATTTCACCAGACAGTGATCGGAGGTACCCAAGGGGGACGTGACCTCTACACGATACCTGTCCGGATCAGTTGTCAGCAGAAGGTCCAGGCAATTTGCTGTATGGCCTACCACATCTGGTACCCTTGTCGCTTGCCTCACCAGCTGAAAGAGGTCCAAGGACAACGCAAAGTTCCGCGCTTCTCTTCCAGCATGGTCGGTCTTCTGGTACGGGAACAGCCAGTCCTGATGACAGGCATTAAAGTCCCCCAGAAAGACGAGCTGCGCCGAAGGGTACTGATACAGAGCCATATCTGCAGCCTCACTGAGATACTCAAATAAACGAGTTGTCTCCTGGTCACCGCTGTGCGAACGGTAGACACAGGAATACAGGATTTTTTCGTTTCCTGTGTCCACTAAAACCCATAGGGAAGAAAAAGTGGGGTCTTCAAGGTGACGGAGACGCTGAACACAGAGGTCGTTCCGCACGTACACACTGACTCCGGCCCGTGAGCGAAAGTTGTGCTCTAACGAGTAACCGGGATAATCCAAGTATGCAGCGCTCAAAGGACATTGTATCTGCGTCTCCGTCAAAAAGAGCAAGTGCGGCTGCTCTGTCTCCAGGTGGTGGTGGACAGCTAAAAGATTTGAGTGCAAACCCCTGATATTAGTAAGGTGCACTTTATATGAGGAGGAGTGCAACCGCTGTGTAAACTTGTTCTTTTTTCTTAACTTTTTCATAAAAAAAATAAATAAATATAAAAGTGAATAGGGATGGGAAATGGCAGTTGGACGAGACGGTACGCATCGAACCCGACGTAGAAATTGGTGATGTCTTGCCACTGGGAGGCTAGTCTGGAGACTGCGGGGACGCCCGAACCCCCCCAGGGATCGCCATCGGGCCTCCTCGTCTGGTCGCCAACCAGCACGATGGAGCCACCCTGGGATTTTTCACAGCTGGCGGGGCAGCCTTTCGTGGTTGGCTATCCCACTAATTGGGCCCCCAACTATCTGCGGGCGGCCAGCGGAAAGCCGTCGCTTCGGATCCCGCTACCCTCCTCGACTAGACACCCGACAAAACAAACACCAACCCGACGTCAGACCGGTTCGCCAACGCACCGCAACTGTTCAGACCCATTTCCCATAAACGGCTTCATCGAGCAACGTGCCGGAACACGACTAGGTCGTTTTGCGGCACGACTCTGCCCGATGGGTGGTAACTTTGCCGGCGACCGGATGTTATGGTCTACCACCAAGGTTATGGTCTACCACCAATCTCTACAGTGCAGATTTAATTGATTGCATAAAACATTGCCAATATCAACTATATGCTGATGATGTTCAAATCTATGTACACTCTTCACCCTGTGACACTATTAGTTCTGTTAAACTCATGAATGAAGATTTAGATAGAATAGCAATATGGTCTAAAATGAACTGTTTTGTCATAAATGCCAGTAAATCTAAGTATATGATCCTTGGATCAAAAAAACAGATACAGAAAATTACTACAAAATCTCCAATAATATCAATGCTAGGTGAAACCATCAGTTATGCACAAGAAACCCGTAACATAGGTGTGATTGTGGACAGTAATCTACGTTTTGAAAGACATGTACTGGATGCCATCAAGAATAGCTTTTATAGGCTTAAGTTATTATATAATATTAGACCATACATCTTAGTAGAACTTAGGATTAGATTATGTGAACAATTAATTTTATCTAAAATTAATTATGCTGATGTTGTATATGGTCCATGTTTGCTTTCTCGCACTGAAAGGCTTATTCAGAGACTTCAGAATGCATGTGCTCGATTTTGCTTCTCAATTCCCTCTCGTGCACATGTTACACCATTTCTCAATAAATCTAACTTATTAAAGATGGCAGCTCGTAGACAATTACATTTTATCACACTGCTCTCTGGAGTTGTATCTTCTCAGAAGCCAGAGTACTTATTCAGTAAAATTAAATGGGCATCACAGAGTAATGTTACATATCACACCAGGGCATCTTTGCATATGATATTAACTCCTCCTCACAAGACAGCGGCATTTCGGGGCAGCTTCAGGTATGCAGCTTCCAAATGCTGGAACAACCTCCCTCCTCCAATGCGGAACCTGAAAATAAAAAATATTAAAACTATTTTAAAGAAATATTTTTTAGAAATACAAAAAAATACTTAAAATTGTTGGTTACTTACCTTGAAGTTTTTGTCCAACAAGCACAGAGGCGGTTTGTTTGTCGTGCAACATACACTAAGTCCCTAAGAGCAGTATTGCATTGCTGTCTTAGTGTTCACTCCCAACAATTCGCACTTTTAATTGACATCACATAACATCTTTTTACAACTAACTCATGAGCTATATATATATATAAACTTACACTGATAATTAGTTTTACGATTAATGATTAAAAGCCTCAATAAATCTTGTATAATAAATCTTTCGTTTATTTAAGTTTGTTTCTCCTGTTTTTTAGGTTAAGACTTGATTATTTGTTATGGCTTGGTTAAGACTTTTATGCCTAGTCTTTATATGTTCTCATGTTAAATTGTGCCTTTTTTATTATTTTTTTAATATTATAATTTTTTGTCTGTTGTTTATAATGTTAAAATTTAGTGCAATCTTTAATAGGTTATGTTTGTATAAAATGTGTGACTGCTGACACTGTCGCGTGCTCAATTATAGATTATAAAGTATAAAGGCTCAACTGAAAATCAGTGTTGCGATATTTTTATTATATTATATATTTTATATATCGTAGCGTAAGCTGAGCTGAGTCCTTTTCGGCTCAACATAACATTTGGGTACATAACACTTAGATAATTTTATTATTCTGTTTTAACTTTTTATAGCTTTTCTGTATGTAAATGTTGTGTAGAGACTACGAATAAATATGTTTTCTTTCTTTCTTTCTTTCTTTCTTGTTTGTCAGCTGCTGCAGCCCTGACAGACGCATCAAACCAAGGCTGCGATCTGCCACCAAGTGGTACCACAGAGCTTGGTACAAATAGTTCCATGCCCTGAAGTATCACATCAACTACAGCCGCATCGCATTCACTAGGATCATTGGAAGGGAAACAAATCGGCCCCCATGGGTAGGATATAAAAAAGGATCGCATTCCATCCCAATCCGCTGACTTGTGTAACGGTTTTATAGCCGTTACGGAGATATAACAGAGCAATAGTTAGCATAGCGGGTGCTGCGTTGAGTGCGTACGCGCTTGTAACCGGTCTGGCCGACAAGGGGGCTTCGCGGGGTGCACCGCCGTGCCACCGCGCACCTCAACCTGACCTACAGCAGTCAGAGGACCTACTAAAGCGGTGGCTATTTGACGTATCGTGCATATCGTACTCTTATACAATTGCTAAGATCATTAGAGGTCTTAAAACGTTGCGACGTTTTCTATTGTTTTTGAATATTTTTATTAACTATAAAACCCCATTTCGGGTGAGTGTTTTTATTATGCATTTGTTGTTTTATAGTTTTTAATAAGTGAATATGTAATGTAAGTACATTCGAATTCTTTTAATTTTGCTTCGGTATTCTTCTTATACCATTTTAAATATATGTTCACTTTAGTATAAATTTCATTTTTCCTGCCGTTGAGTATATCTTCAATGCAATGGTTATGTATTGTAGTGTAGTTAATAGAACTTGTATTAGATTATAGCATGACGCAGCTTCTGTGGCTTACCCTCTTAAGCGTAGTATTTATATTTGTACTTTACATAAGTTTTTATATATTGTTTTTTGCTACATAAGACGTTACCCAGCTACTATTTAAAAATGAGGGTAACGTTTTAAAAATTACTTTGTACAAAGTTTGACTGCCTCATCCTTGAAAACTATTGCTTGCATAGAAACACCGCTTTGGCTTTCTTTTGCGTACCGGCTGGTGGCAGTCAAACTGAGTTTGAGTGCACATAATAAAATACCCGATAAACGGGATTTCAGGGTTTCTGGCTTAGGCCTAACGGCGGGTTAAGGACCGTTGGCGCTTCCTTTTCTTCTCTACCACTACAGTGCTGGACAATTGCTGTCTCACCGGCAAAATTACCACGACATCGTACTTCACTGCATTCAACAAATACAAGGCCAGTGGTTGTTGTCTATAAGGAGTTCTGCACATCCTCGGTCATCGGACGAACCCACGACCCTCTATTTACTCAAAATATATAATTAACTTTCTCAACTTTTGTTATTTTCATTCCCTGATATCCACCAGGTCTACCACCAGGTTAAGAGACGGGGGAGTGTGACACTTGTAGTGCCAAAAGCGTCGAGTCGCAGGTCTTGTGCGAGCTGGGCGTTCCATGGGCACTACACTCCGTACCAAGCAATGATCAGAGGACCTTAAGGGAGCCTCGACAGTGACTTGGTACTTTCCGGGATGTGTAGTCAGCAGAAGATCCAACAAAGAGGGTATATGGCTGTCCACGTCCGGTTGACGAGTGTGCGTCTTTACCAATTGGGACAGACCATTTGCCAGAGCAAAGTCAAACACAGATCTCCCCGCGTAGTCGGTGGCACGTGACCCTAGCCAATCGGTATGGTGCGCATTGAAGTCCCCGAGGACTACGACTTCGGCGGAGGGAGTCTGTGAAAGCAGATCGTCAATCTTCGCCTGAACATGGCCTAAGAGTTGATCCGTTTCTGCATTACCACTATGGGACCTGTAGAGGCACGCGTAGACTCTGACATGGTCGTCCATGTCTACACGCAGCCAGAGTACAGACCGGTCCCGACCTTCAAAAACCTGAAGGCGACGGTAGCAGATATCGTCCCTTACGAACACAGATACCCCGGCGTGTGGTATAAAATGATGTTCTAGTTTATACCCGGGGTATGATAGGTACGCTGTGTCGCTAGGTTGAGATATCTGCGTCTCCGTCAGAAACAACAAGGCCGGCTGCGCCGTCTATAGATGATGGTGGGCGGCGTTCAAGTTGGAATGAAGTCCCCGGATGTTGCAAAAGTCCACAGTTAAAGTGGGTCGGGGTGCCGCTGCGTTGACTCGTCGTTTGCCCTCCAAAAACACAAAAGGCGATACTTTTCCCGCCCCAGATACGACGGGCAGCCCGAGCAAAATCCGAATATCATTTCCCCGATTTTGCTCGGGGAGGGGGTCCCCGGCTTCATCAAAGCCGGTACCCTCCTGGGGTATTATTCTTTTTAGCATCGCTTTCATGTTTGGCGTTGGGGGAGGGGGGGAGGGGGGGGGGGCGTGGGCTTCCGGCTTCTCTCACTCACCGACGAAACATAACCAAATGAATTTGGTTACTACACGGCGGTCTTCTGTGAGAGGGTGGTACTTCCCCGGTCGAGCCAACCCAATACGAGCTGCAGCCAGATAACTACAGCTAGGCTCTACCACCGACTGCGCCAGTTATGTATTGGCATACAACGAAGTTATTAAAAATATTTATTTATTAAAAAAATACAAGTTTACTGGATTAAATCTACTACAAGACTGATTTAATTATTATAGTTCATTCTAATTACAAACAATGATAAATGCCTACTCAGCAAACTGATGCAATCGACGTAAGCGGGAATCACTGCTTATGCTGTGATAACTCACGCCTAACGCTTGAATGTACATGGATACTTAAATATGCACAATACCTACCTTGTACACGTACATTCAGAGCAAATAAATAAAAAAATATATTATTACAAAACTACTTATTCAAATTGTATTTATAATAACGATAAAGTAAATATATTTAATACAACGAATAGTTATCTCATATAAGAAATTAATGAATAGTCATTAAAAGTTATTAAATAGATTTTAGCTTCAAAGGAATGCAAAAGTTAAGTTTGCAGCGCTTCTTTTAGCAATGTCGGTTGAAGTTATAAAAGCATTTGTTTTTGTAATTTGTACCAAAATTTTGGGATCGATGCTATTCATGAGACAGCAAATATTATAGACCGCATAATAGACGGAATATCTTGGATAAAGTTGAAGAAAATATGTATATCTCTTACATGTTTAACTAATTACCTTATAATGTTTTATTTATCAAATTCTAGAATTATGTGAATTTAGATTACAATTCTAGAATTACGTATCATAATTCTAGACTTACAAGATGGCTAAAATCTGACTATAAGTTATTGTTCTATTCTAATATCACTAATTTATTTTGTCTTATTTTACACAAATAAAATTTGGAGGTATCTACTGAAAACTTTCAAATACATTACAGTAATTTAGATGATGCCAAGCTTTAATGCCTTAAGGCTTTTGATGCTTAAAGGCTTTTTCCCTGAAATGTGATTTTAATAAAATATTTCGATAAATTTTAAAATCAACCAAAACAAGTACTTAATAAGGGTTAAATTAATGTAAATTGACAGGATTGCGCAATTTCTAGATTCCCAGTAAAAATTGCGTTTGAAAATTTTTGATTCAGCGTAAATTATTAAGGGCGTAATATTAAAAAAAATAATTACGTTTTCGAAATATAATAATTTTAACATAAAATATTTTATTATTTTTAAAGTAAAATAAATAGGCTTCAGTTTATTCA
The DNA here is from genome assembly GCA_959347405.1 of Napeogenes sylphis. Lineage (NCBI taxonomy): Eukaryota > Metazoa > Arthropoda > Insecta > Lepidoptera > Nymphalidae > Napeogenes > Napeogenes sylphis. The sequence continues at coordinate 1,824,442 of OY365778.1, read as the reverse complement.
CGTTTAATGGATTTAAATAATATTAATAATTTTAGTAAAATCTTATAATTATTATAATAACTTAACAATAATCTATACATATAATAAAAGCGTCACTGAGCCATTCCTGTACATGGATCAAAAAAAAAACATCATAGGGGGGCTTTATAAGAGCAAGATAACCCAAAACAATGGTTTTTCAGTTTGTCTATTTGTCTGTATGTCTGTATGTCTGTATGTTTGTGCACGCTAATCTCAGAAACGGCTTAACCAATTTGAATGCGGTTTTCAGGAATTTATTATCACAGTCTTCACTTAACATTTAGTGTTTATTTTATCGAAATCGATTAAGAAATAAAAAAGTTATGACTCTTTATGTCAATGACGTAATACGTACCATCAAAATCTTATTCTATACATATAATAAATCTGTGAAAGAGTAGTAATTGTGCATTAAAAATATTTAAAAAAATATACTAGGATGAAAAGTAATAACAGAATCTATTTTCAGCATTTTTTAAATCTTTGTCTGTTTGTCATTTACAAAAAAATGTTGTTAGAACAAATGTTGTTAGGATTGATGTAGAGAAGCTGCCTGCAAGAGGTGGTCAACTAATTACAAATAACCCTGAATAGTCATGGGATTCACTTTATACTTTGTTTTTTTTAACAATCGGTTAACAAATAAAGAAGTTAATAATCTCTTATTGTCGTACCATTGCTTCTTACCGGTTACGTACATTAGTAAGTACAAAGTGTACTTTTTATCAAAATCAAAAACTACGCGTACGAAGTCGCACGCACAGCAAGTTACATAGGTATTATAAAACAAAATCGCTTTTCGCGTCTGTCCCTATGTCTGTATGTAAGTATCTTTAAAACTACGCAGTTTTTTTAATAGATAGAGTGATGCAAGAGGAAGGTTTATATGTATTATACCATGCTGAGTATATCAGAGACCCACTGATAATTTCAAGATTTCTAATGCGAAGTCGTAAACAAACACTTTTGTTTGCGCTTACAGTGCAAACGCTGGTTGAACTCCACGAGATAGATCAAAATAATGTTCTAAGTATTGTATACCTTAAAAAGTTCTAAAAGAAAATCCGTGATGGTATATGTTTATCTCTTAGGGATAACCCACAGTAGCAAATATTTATCCTTTACTTCTTACGAAAAATAATAGGTTATTTACGAAGTGATTTTAAGAACTACAGCTTTAATTCTTATCTAATTAAGTAACTTAAATACATTTTATATTTAATATGAAACAATATAGCTCCGTGCTGGAAGGACCATACTTGGTTTTTGAACATGGTGTTATTAAGGGGCTTCACAACCTTCTCAAGATTGGTATCTTGATATACCTACTTGTGCCGATATTTTCATATTTTTTAACTAACTATATACCTTAACTATATAACTAATAATAGATTTTTATTTCAAATCTTCTTATCTTAAATATAATCATACTAAGATAATTAAGAAAATAATTGATTTGTATGTACAAAAATATTAAATTATCTTCATTTCATACACAAGTAAATTTGATTTATTTGAATAATAATAAACACCAAAGCAACAACTAATTTTTATGACAAATCGTAAAGAAAGTTGTAGCGAATAAAATATTGTAAACGTTAATTATATAAATGTTAATAACTTATTGAATCCCAACAACGTAACTTAAAACAATCTGAAAATTGTCATTTTCTTAATTTTATACAATCACGTAAATTAATATTTAGAGACAAAAGCTTCGTTGTTATAAAAGCACATTTATTTCACTTTTAAAGAAGAACGAGATCTTTATTATGAAAAAAGTAAAAAAAAGAAACAAGTTGACACAGCGGTTGCACTCCTCCTCATACAAAGTGCACCTCACTAATATATCACAGCACTCAAATCTTTTAGCTGTCCACCACCACCTGGAGACAGAGCAGCCGCACTTGCTCTTTTTGACGGAGACGCAGATACAATGTCCTTTGAGCGCTACATACTTGGATTATCCCGGTTACTCGTTGGAGCACAACTTTCGCTCACGGGCCGGAGTCAGTATGTACGCGCGGAACGACCTCTGTATTCAGCGTCTCCGTCACCTTGAAGACCCCACTTTTTCTTCCCTATGGGTTTTAGTGGACACAGGAAACGAAAAAATCCTGTATTCCTGTGTCTACCGTTCGCACAGCGGTGACCAGGATACAACTCGTTTATTTGAGTATCTCAGTGAGGCTGCAGATATGGCTCTGTATCAGTACCCTTCGGCGCAGCTCGTCTTTCTGGGGGACTTTAATGCCTGTCATCAGGACTGGCTGTTCCCGTACCAGAAGACCGACCATGCTGGAACAGAAGCGCGGAAATTTGCGTTGTCCTTGGACCTCTTTCAGCTGGTGAAGCAAGGGTACCAGATGTGGTAGGCCATACAGCCAATTGCCTGGACCTTCTGCTGACAACTGATCCGGACAGGTATCGTGTAGAAGTCACCTCCCCCTTGGGAACCTCCGATCACTGTCTGGTGAAATCTGTGTTTACATACTCCCCACCAGCTTTCGAACCTCATGGTGTTAGGCGAGTATGGAAATACAAGTCAGATTGGGATGAGATGCGACACTTTTTTGCGTCTTATCCTTGGCGGCAGGTCTGCTTCTCTTCTTTGGATCCGTCGAGTTGCGCGGATGCTATAACCGATGTGGTGCATCAGGCAATGGAGTATTTTATTCCTTTTGCTGACGTACCCATCAGTGGCAAAGCTCGCCCATGGTTTAATGCCGAATGTGGTCATGCTCAATACAAAAAGGCATTGCGGAAGGCTCTTCTCGATCGAATCGCTAAGAATGGCGAAAAGCTCTCTGTCAGACCAACTGGCAGTCGAGCTTTATGGTCTCTTGCGAAAGCGATCGAGTCAAATTTCTGCCAACCCTCACCGCCTGCTCTGCTGAAGCCGGATGGATCCCTGGCCCAAACAGCAACAGAGAAAGCGAATGTATTTGCTTCTCTGTTTGCTGATAATTCGCATCTAGACACTGGCAATGATTCTCCAGCACATCTTCCTCACTGCAGTATTTCGATGCCTGAAATCCGCATCACTAACAAAGAGGTTTGGAGAACATTGTGTCTTCTAAGGTTTTCACGAGTACTACACATTGAAATAAAAACTATTTTTACGGATTTAACTCGCGTATATTGAATTAAATTTTAAATTTACATTTTAAATCTAACCCGACGTTTCGAATGCTTTGCAGCAATCGTGTTCACGGAAAGACGAGATGGAGGTGTCTGTCAGTAAGTCAGTTAATTAGTCATCTACCTCCAACGGTTTCTAAGCTTCCGGGCATACAGTTCAGGATTCACACAAAACGCACTAACAGTATCTTGATGTCTTACAGTGCGGTCACAGACATGGGATTTTATATTTTTCAAAAGTGGGTCCCAGGTGTCAGATAATCCCCAACCATCTTCTCTATTAAAATTAGGATGTTTTTTTAATTTCAATAGCCTCACGAACCATTCTTGGAATATAACGTTGTTCTTTAGCGAGGATTTTAGGTTTATCAAATCTTATATAATGATTGGGCTTGTCTATGGTATGTTCACACACTGCAGACTTCGATGTACGCCTATGCTTGATATCCGATATGTGTTCCTTAACTCTTTTACCGATGCTCCTCTTTGTTTGACCTATGTATGACAAGCCACAATCGCAGTCAAGTTTATATACTCCAGCACATTGTAAAGGAATATTACTTTTGATAGGTCTCAAGAATTGGCTCACTTTCCTTTGAGGTTTGTAGATAGTTTTAATAGAAACCTTTTTTAAGATGTTGCCGATTCTGTCAGTAACTCCTTTCACATATGGTAGTAGGGCCGGTTGACGCTCAACTGTGGGTGGCTTGATGTGGTTTCTGCGACGCTGGCGAGGTACGGGCAGGTGGTTGTTGAACAAGGCATGCTTGACATGCTGCAGCTCGTCCTCTAGGTGTTCAGCGTCACAGATGTGTTGTGCTCTCTGAAACAAAGATTTGCCAACGGTAGCTAACTGGCTAGGGTGGTGGTGTGATTTACCATTGAGGTACCTATCTGTATGTGTGGGTTTCCTATAAACAGTGTGTCCCAATGTATTGTCAGGATTCTTGATAATAAGAATATCAAGGAAAGCTAAAGTATTATTTGATTGCAATTCCATTGTAAATTGTATTTTGTTGTTAATGGAATTAAGGTGTTCTAGAAAAGCAGATGTTTGATTTATAGGTAGTATTGTGAAGGTGTCATCTACGTACCGTTTAAAGATGTTCGGTATAGCAGGTGCAGAGGACAGGGCCCTCGCCTCGAAGTGCTCCATGTAGATATCGGCAACAACGGGGGAGACCGGGGAACCCATTGCCACTCCATCAACTTGTACATAGAATTCATCCTTCCACATCAAATAGCCAGATGTTAAGCAATGCTTCAGTAATTCTGCATATTCTACAGGCATGTTGTTATCCTCCAGCTTTCTCTTGACAATTTCAATGCAGTCAATCACTGGAAGGCTGGTAAATAGTGACTGTACATCGAAACTAACCATAATGTCGTTGTCATTTAATTTCACTTGTTGAATATCATTAACAAACTGGTAAGAATCCTTGACATAAGTTTGTGTATGTCCCCGGAGAGGTGTCAGTATCCTTGCAACGTGTTTAGCCAGTTTATATGTTGGTGTATCAATCTGGCTGACTATGGGACGTAGTGGGACATTCTGTTTATGTATTTTGGGTAACCCATACAATTTTGGTGGTTTTGCACATGATGGTACGAGTGATTTTATGTCTAAATTTAATTTAGGACTGTATTTTTGTATTAGATCGGCGGTTTGTTTTAAAACTTTGTCGGTAGGATCTTTTTCAACCTTTTTGTAAGTGTTATTGTCCGCGAGTATTTCTGATATTTTACTATTATAATCACTCGTATCCATTATCACAGTCGCGTTCCCCTTATCTGCACTGAGGATGGTAAGGTCTTCATTGCTGCGTAGGTGTTTTAGAGCAAGATGTTCGTCACGGGAGATATTATTCTTCGGCAATTTGCTCCAGCGCAGAACACAAGAAATATCCTGGCGGATTGCTTCAGATTCCTCTTTCGTGATTCTATTATTATAAAGACACTCCTCAACGTTGCAAATAATGTCTTCGAACGGTATTTTAGTTGGAGCTGGTGCAAAATTTAAGCCTTTTTCTAGTATCTCAACGGTTGGTTTATCCAAATGTTGTTTTGACAGATTGACAACTGAGGTATGTGTTGCCAGACTATTACTAGTTAATTTTGTTTTATTTGAATTAGTATCCGATTTATCCTTTAAGAGTTTCTCAAATTTATTTATTTGCCTGTCTTTAAATTGATTATATTTAGTTGTGGCGCGTTTATTAATTATATCAAAACATTTTTGCCAATCTGCCTTGCACAATTTTAATTCTACATTTTTGTTAAGGATATCAATCTGATCACTTAATTGACGTGCATCCGAACGGTGTTGTTTAATAAGATGACTAAGTAATCTTTTACTTGCCTGACGAAGTATCCCGGCGCAATGCTTTATGTCCTTCTTAGGTGATATTTTAACGCATACCGGTACAAGGTCATGATCTCGGCATCTTTTTAAGAAGTTTAGAGATGTTAAAAGTCTTACATGCTTGGTCTTCAGGTACTCCAACCGGCGGATTTGATTTGATGTTTCCAGTCCGTACTGGTTCACATAGTGTTTTCTAAGGTTTTCACGAGTACTACACATTGAAATAAAACTATTTTTACGGATTTAACTCGCGTATATTGAATTAAATTTTAAATTTACATTTTAAATCTAACCCGACGTTTCGTCAGGCAAGTAAAAGATTACTTAGTCATCTTATTAAACAACACCGTTCGGATGCACGTCAATTAAGTGATCAGATTGATATCCTTAACAAAAATGTAGAATTAAAATTGTGCAAGGCAGATTGGCAAAAATGTTTTGATATAATTAATAAACGCGCCACAACTAAATATAATCAATTTAAAGACAGGCAAATAAATAAATTTGAGAAACTCTTAAAGGATAAATCGGATACTAATTCAAATAAAACAAAATTAACTAGTAATAGTCTGGCAACACATACCTCAGTTGTCAATCTGTCAAAACAACATTTGGATAAACCAACCGTTGAGATACTAGAAAAAGGCTTAAATTTTGCACCAGCTCCAACTAAAATACCGTTCGAAGACATTATTTGCAACGTTGAGGAGTGTCTTTATAATAATAGAATCACGAAAGAGGAATCTGAAGCAATCCGCCAGGATATTTCTTGTGTTCTGCGCTGGAGCAAATTGCCGAAGAATAATATCTCCCGTGACGAACATCTTGCTCTAAAACACCTACGCAGCAATGAAGACCTTACCATCCTCCGTGCAGATAAGGGGAACGCGACTGTGATAATGGATACGAGTGATTATAATAGTAAAATATCAGAAATACTCGCGGACAATAAAACTTACAAAAAGGTTGAAAAAGATCCTACCGATAAAGTTTTAAAACAAACCGCCGATCTAATACAAAAATACAGTCCTAAATTAAATTTAGACATAAAATCACTCGTACCATCATGTGCAAAACCACCAAAATTGTATGGGTTACCCAAAATACATAAACAGAATGTCCCACTACGTCCCATAGTCAGCCAGATTGATACACCAACATATAAACTGGCTAAACACGTTGCAAGGATACTGACACCTCTCCGGGGACATACACAAACTTATGTCAAGGATTCTTACCAGTTTGTTAATGATATTCAACAAGTGAAATTAAATGACAACGACATTATGGTTAGTTTCGATGTACAGTCACTATTTACCAGCCTTCCAGTGATTGACTGCATTGAAATTGTCAAGAGAAAGCTGGAGGATAACAACATGCCTGTAGAATATGCAGAATTACTGAAGCATTGCTTAACATCTGGCTATTTGATGTGGAAGGATGAATTCTATGTACAAGTTGATGGAGTGGCAATGGGTTCCCCGGTCTCCCCCGTTGTTGCCGATATCTACATGGAGCACTTCGAGGCGAGGGCCCTGTCCTCTGCACCTGCTATACCGAACATCTTTAAACGGTACGTAGATGACACCTTCACAATACTACCTATAAATCAAACATCTGCTTTTCTAGAACACCTTAATTCCATTAACAACAAAATACAATTTACAATGGAATTGCAATCAAATAATACTTTAGCTTTCCTTGATATTCTTATTATCAAGAATCCTGACAATACATTGGGACACACTGTTTATAGGAAACCCACACATACAGATAGGTACCTCAATGGTAAATCACACCACCACCCTAGCCAGTTAGCTACCGTTGGCAAATCTTTGTTTCAGAGAGCACAACACATCTGTGACGCTGAACACCTAGAGGACGAGCTGCAGCATGTCAAGCATGCCTTGTTCAACAACCACCTGCCCGTACCTCGCCAGCGTCGCAGAAACCACATCAAGCCACCCACAGTTGAGCGTCAACCGGCCCTACTACCATATGTGAAAGGAGTTACTGACAGAATCGGCAACATCTTAAAAAAGGTTTCTATTAAAACTATCTACAAACCTCAAAGGAAAGTGAGCCAATTCTTGAGACCTATCAAAAGTAATATTCCTTTACAATGTGCTGGAGTATATAAACTTGACTGCGATTGTGGCTTGTCATACATAGGTCAAACAAAGAGGAGCATCGGTAAAAGAGTTAAGGAACACATATTGGATATCAAGCATAGGCGTACATCAAAGTCTGAAGTGTGTGAACATACCATAGACAAGCCCAATCATTATATAAGATTTGATAAACCTAAAATCCTCGCTAAAGAACAACGTTATATTCCAAGAATGGTTCGTGAGGCTATTGAAATTAAAAAACATCCTAATTTTAATAGAGAAGATGGTTGGGGATTATCTAACACCTGGGACCCACTTTTGAAAAATATAAAATCCCATGTCTGTGACCGCACTGTAAGACATCAAGATACTGTTAGTGCGTTTTGTGTGAATCCTGAACTGTATGCCCGGAAGCTTAGAAACCGTTGGAGGTAGATGACTAATTAACTGACTTACTGACAGACACCTCCATCTCGTCTTTCCGTGAACACGATTGCTGCAAAGCATTCGAAACGTCGGGTTAGATTTAAAATGTAAATTTAAAATTTAATTCAATATACGCGAGTTAAATCCGTAAAAATAGTTTTATTTCAATGTGTAGTACTCGTGAAAACCTTAGAAAACACTATGTGAACCAGTACGGACTGGAAACATCAAATCAAATCCGCCGGTTGGAGTACCTGAAGACCAAGCATGTAAGACTTTTAACATCTCTAAACTTCTTAAAAAGATGCCGAGATCATGACCTTGTACCGGTATGCGTTAAAATATCACCTAAGAAGGACATAAAGCATTGCGCCGGGATACTTCGTCAGGCAAGTAAAAGATTACTTAGTCATCTTATTAAACAACACCGTTCGGATGCACGTCAATTAAGTGATCAGATTGATATCCTTAACAAAAATGTAGAATTAAAATTGTGCAAGGCAGATTGGCAAAAATGTTTTGATATAATTAATAAACGCGCCACAACTAAATATAATCAATTTAAAGACAGGCAAATAAATAAATTTGAGAAACTCTTAAAGGATAAATCGGATACTAATTCAAATAAAACAAAATTAACTAGTAATAGTCTGGCAACACATACCTCAGTTGTCAATCTGTCAAAACAACATTTGGATAAACCAACCGTTGAGATACTAGAAAAAGGCTTAAATTTTGCACCAGCTCCAACTAAAATACCGTTCGAAGACATTATTTGCAACGTTGAGGAGTGTCTTTATAATAATAGAATCACGAAAGAGGAATCTGAAGCAATCCGCCAGGATATTTCTTGTGTTCTGCGCTGGAGCAAATTGCCGAAGAATAATATCTCCCTTGACGAACATCTTGCTCTAAAACACCTACGCAGCAATGAAGACCTTACCATCCTCCGTGCAGATAAGGGGAACGCGACTGTGATAATGGATACGAGTGATTATAATAGTAAAATATCAGAAATACTCGCGGACAATAAAACTTACAAAAAGGTTGAAAAAGATCCTACCGATAAAGTTTTAAAACAAACCGCCGATCTAATACAAAAATACAGTCCTAAATTAAATTTAGACATAAAATCACTCGTACCATCATGTGCAAAACCACCAAAATTGTATGGGTTACCCAAAATACATAAACAGAATGTCCCACTACGTCCCATAGTCAGCCAGATTGATACACCAACATATAAACTGGCTAAACACGTTGCAAGGATACTGACACCTCTCCGGGGACATACACAAACTTATGTCAAGGATTCTTACCAGTTTGTTAATGATATTCAACAAGTGAAATTAAATGACAACGACATTATGGTTAGTTTCGATGTACAGTCACTATTTACCAGCCTTCCAGTGATTGACTGCATTGAAATTGTCAAGAGAAAGCTGGAGGATAACAACATGCCTGTAGAATATGCAGAATTACTGAAGCATTGCTTAACATCCGGCTATTTGATGTGGAAGGATGAATTCTATGTACAAGTTGATGGAGTGGCAATGGCAATGGGTTCGAAGTGTCGAGGCGAGGGCCCTGTCCTCTGCACCTGCTATACCGAACATCTTTAAACGGTACGTAGATGACACCTTCACAATACTACCTATAAATCAAACATCTGCTTTTCTAAAACACCTTAATTCCATTAACAACAAAATACAATTTACAATGGAATTGCAATCAAATAATACTTTAGCTTTCCTTGATATTCTTATTATCAAGAATCCTGACAATACATTGGGACACACTGTTTATAGGAAACCCACACATACAGATAGGTACCTCAATGGTAAATCACACCACCACCCTAGCCAGTTAGCTACCGTTGGCAAATCTTTGTTTCAGAGAGCACAACACATCTGTGACGCTGAACACCTAGAGGACGAGCTGCAGCATGTCAAGCATGCCTTGTTCAACAACCACCTGCCCGTACCTCGCCAGCGTCGCAGAAACCACATCAAGCCACCCACAGTTGAGCGTCAACCGGCCCTACTACCATATGTGAAAGGAGTTACTGACAGAATCGGCAACATCTTAAAAAAGGTTTCTATTAAAACTATCTACAAACCTCAAAGGAAAGTGAGCCAATTCTTGAGACCTATCAAAAGTAATATTCCTTTACAATGTGCTGGAGTATATAAACTTGACTGCGATTGTGGCTTGTCATACATAGGTCAAACAAAGAGGAGCATCGGTAAAAGAGTTAAGGAACACATATTGGATATCAAGCATAGGCGTACATCAAAGTCTGAAGTGTGTGAACATACCATAGACAAGCCCAATCATTATATAAGATTTGATAAACCTAAAATCCTCGCTAAAGAACAACGTTATATTCCAAGAATGGTTCGTGAGGCTATTGAAATTAAAAAACATCCTAATTTTAATAGAGAAGATGGTTGGGGATTATCTAACACCTGGGACCCACTTTTGAAAAATATAAAATCCCATGTCTGTGACCGCACTGTAAGACATCAAGATACTGTTAGTGCGTTTTGTGTGAATCCTGAACTGTATGCCCGGAAGCTTAGAAACCGTTGGAGGTAGATGACTAATTAACTGACTTACTGACAGACACCTCCATCTCGTCTTTCCGTGAACACGATTGCTGCAAAGCATTCGAAACGTCGGGTTAGATTTAAAATGTAAATTTAAAATTTAATTCAATATACGCGAGTTAAATCCGTAAAAAGTTTTATTTCAGAACATTGTGTCGTTTAGATGTGAATAAAGCCAATGGTCCTGATGGTATACCAGCCATTCTGCTCAAGACATGCGCAGCTGAGTTGTCTCCTGTACTGACACGTCTGTATCGTCTCTCTTTCATGACTGGAATAATGCCGGAATCCTGGAAGCTTGCTAATGTGCAACCCGTGCCCAAAAAAGGCAGCCGTGCCGACCCTGTCAATTACAGACCGATTTCAATCACCTCCATACTCTGCAAGATTATGGAGCGTGTATTGAACTCGCGCCTACTAGCATACCTAGAAGGTAACGATCTCCTCAGTGACCGACAGTACGGGTTTTGCCATAATAGGTCTACTGGGGACCTCCTAGTGTATGCTACACACATTTTAGGCGAGGCCATCGAGAAAAACGGAGAAGCGGTCGCCGTCTCTCTGGACGTCTCGAGGGCATTTGACAGGGTCTGGCATGCGAGCCTTATAAGCAAGCTTTCAGCGTACGGTATATCTCCTGGTCTGATCGGCTGGGTAACGGACTTTTTGAGCCAGAGGTCTCTCCGAGTAGTTGTTGACGGGTGTTCCTCGGAACCCTTGACAATAAATGCCGGAGTGCCTCAGGGGTCCGTTCTTTCTGCAACTCTTTTTCTGCTGCACATTAATGATCTGTTGAAGCCCGGTATCTATGGGTATGCAGAAGACAGCACAGTTGTAGAAAGATATCTGCCGAGTAGTCGGGCTAGTCGAGATCAAGTACAGTCTGAAAGAGAAGCCATGGTGCAACGTTTGAATGACAAACTTCAGGCAGTCTCCGCATGGAGCAATGCCAATCTTGTCAAGTTCAACGCCACCAAAACGCAGACGTGTCTATTCACCGCCAAAAGGAGCCCTTTCACCTTGGCTCCTACTTTCCAGAATGTATCCTTGGAATACAGTGACCGGCTTCAGTTGTTAGACTTAGAGATTTCCTCGAACCTCAACTTTGGTCAGTTCATTGAGTCCAGAGCAAGAGCAGCAGCAGCAAAGCTTGCCGTTCTTGCGAAGGTTCGGCAGTACTTTACACCGGGACAGCTTCTTGTTTTATACAAAGCACAGATCCGGTCGTGTGTAGAGTACTGTGGACACATATTTGCTGGTGCCGCAAAGTCTCATCTTGCGGTTCTGGACTCAATTGAGAGGCGAGCAAAGAGGCTTATAGGCGATCTCGAATTGGTCGAAGCCGACCTCCAAAGCCACAGCCTTGAACACAGGCGTAAAATTACTAGCCTCTCAGTATTCTATAGAATACATTTTGGTGAGTGTGCGCAGGAATTACACGAGTTAATTCCCCCGTCCCCCTTCCATCACCGGACGTCCCGACGCACGGCAGGTATCCGTCCTTTTGTGCTCATTTTTAGTGCGTACAGCGAAGGACTGGAACAATTTGCCTGCGTCGGTATTTCCGGCCAAATATAAGGTGGGTGTCTTCCAGAGAAGAGTGAATAGGTTGCTAGGGCAATGCGACTTACCATCTTAGACTACATTCCACTTACCATCAGGTGGAATGTAGTCAAGCATTGCCCTAGATCATATAAAAAAAAAAAAAAAATACTACATCTGTTATATAAACATATCTGTACAAAGTGAAACCGTTAGGTGGAGGGACAATAAGTCATGGGTTTATTGATTAACACTTTTTAATTTAGTTATTCATTTTATTTACATTTATTATAAATTATCGGCGAAATATCATACAAAAATAGTATACAAATATTATTCATTAGTATATTAATAATTTAATATTTTTTTATTACAGTAGGTAATATTCATTTTTTTTGACGGAATTTAATCATTTACCTCTCTATATCGTAGAAAAAATAAATAGGCTTAAATAAACAAATAAAATTAAATAGGCTTGAAAAGTGTTTTTTATATTCCAAGAGATGCAAAAATACAAAAACAATGGTCTATGGTAATTAAAAGGGATAATATATGTCTTAAATTGTGTTTATATTGTTGTGAAGATCAATTTAACAAGTTTATATATATATATATATATATATATTTAATAAGTTTAATTTAATAGTTTAAATTTATAGTAAGTTGCATTAGCTATTGAACATAAGAAAATTTGAGTTTAAAATTAACCTAACCTAGCTTACAAAAGTTCAGTATAACTTTCCAAAAACCGTATTCTTTTTTTGGTTTTACGAAATTTTTATGATTGTCGATTTATTTTAGATTAAGGAAGATACACCCAATTGTATTGAATATAATATGTATAAGGAAACAACAAGGAGAAAAATGTAATCTAAGTTTGAAGAAAGGAGTTGTTCCTCATATATTTATGTGGCAAAAACACCAGCTGAGAGAACATTCTCATGAATGTGCATAGTCAAAAGGCAAAGATTGTTTATGAAGCCTTATAAGAGTTAGTTATCAAAAGTAGTATTTAAAAAATGGTGATCTTCACAAATAAGTGATATACTAAGTAAGTCCTAGTACTGCCCATACAAATGTCTGTGATATTAATCAGCCAGGACTCAGTACTTCTATTGAATGTGATGATCATAAGGCAGAGCCTTGCTTTTCGCATATTGAAGATAAATTACCAAGTGACTAAGCTGTGCAAGTTAATATTAAACCGAAGTATGGAAGGTGTCAATGTAAAAATACCTGTTGAAAAACAAAGTGTAGCATTGTTACCATTTCCTCATTTAACACACATCATTGGTACCCAACAGTTTTACCAGTAAAACTGTCTGTTTTAAAAAATTGTTTACTGAAAACACAGCTGATAATACTTCTATAGCATCTTATATCTTCTATATCTGCTGATTATCAACCAAGTTATTTATCTGAGTCAAGTGAAGTGGAAAATGATTCAGAGGAAGAAACATTTTAAAAATGTAATGTGTAGTAGCATGCTCGATGCTAATGAAAAAGAGTTTGTAGGTATTTGTTTTGTTAGAGTTGTTTGAGTATTGAAAAAAATGTTTTTAGGTATACCTAAACAATTGTATCATTTAATAAAACCTTTAAGCACGAAAATATAGGTTTAAATTATATGGTGGCGCGTTTTGGGAGCTTGAATTTCGCTCCTTTTTCCCTGAATTACACTTTTCACAATTTTTTTATGGCCTCAAATAAAAAAAATGTTTTTATTATAATAAGATGATAATAAGTATTCGAAAAAAAAGTATTTGAGACCATTTTATATTTTATGCATATTTCCTATTCTTTCAATAATTAATCGAAAGGAACTTCGTTCCATCCGGGTGTCCCTTGACACCTCTTAGTTTATTTTATTCTTAAGTTTTTAGTTTTTATTTCGACGACATATCATTTTTATCCACCCTAATGCCATACAGTTCTCGGCGCGCTTTTACCTTTTACCTTAACTTGGTGTACCCCTAGCGACCTATCATTTTTAGCCGCCCTAACGCAACACAATAATTAATCGAAAGGAACTTCGTTCTGTTATAGCCTAGACATGTAAGGGTTAATGTCTATCTAAGCCTAGCAATAGTCCAGTCAGCATTTTGTTGTTTGTTGCTTTAATCATAAACTCAATCCAAAGTCAGTCTAGTTTTCAATCTCGAATTGAGCGGTTGTCTTAAAATAAGTCCTTTGTATTCCTTTTAAATAATTAATTTCTTTTTTAAAAAGTGACTTTTATTTCCCGGGCTAACATTTTGGTGGCAGCGGTGGGATACGGAAATTCCCCAGTGCCCGACACCGCTCAATAGACTCATCCGTATCCTACAATTCACGAATTACGTGTTATATTCGAATTAATGTAAAGCACAGTGTAAAGGAAAATATAAGAGTGCTAATTACAAACCCATTGTTAATAACAATCTTCGAAAGGACCTGTGCAGCAAAGTGTATAGTGTCTAAAATCAGTGTTCTTCAACTCCAACTCCGTGCTCTACCTGTGGAACATCCGTCATTCATCATCGTCATTTAAATCCTACGAGTCCAGCCGTCGCGTGATAATTTACCGTTGATATGTTCCTGCCAAGCGTCGTCGCGTTCTTATCGGTCGCCCACGCATTTATGCAGTAAGTCTTTGGTCATTGTTTAGTCTAACGAATTAGGGTTCTTTGAGTTACATTTAATAATTAATTTTAATTTGTGGTTTCGTGCATATATTATCTTATTATGAAATTATATTATATTATTTTGTAATTTTGTGTCGGTATCTAATTATGCCAAAAGTGTTAAAATCAGAAGACAATAAACTTTATATTCCCGAATTAGAACAGAGTGCTAGTGATACTTCTGGTAAATCTCCTGTACTTTCTCCTCGTGTCACAAGGCGAACTGCCGCCACTATCGCTATGGCCGAATTAGACCTCAACATTTTATTTAAATTTGTAAAATCTTATGATGGTAATAGAGAAACTCTTAACTCATTTCTAGTAAATTGTGATAACGCTTTTGAACTTGCATCCGATGCTCAAAAACCTATTTTATTTAAATACATACTTGCACAACTTAATGGCAAAGCGGAAGTTGCGAGTTCCATTAAAGAATTCACGAACTGGGAGCAACTTAAGGATTTCCTTAAGACTCAGTTCAGTGAGAGAAAACACTACTCTCATTTGTTAATGGAACTTCAAGAGAGCAGACAGAGTCCACAAGAAAATGTTAACCAATATTCTTTACGAATGGAAACTTACCTCTCACAATTACTCACTGAGATATCTCTCTCAACTTCTAAATTAAAAGAACTTCCCGGGCGAACAGCTGCCATGGAAGATCTCGCCCTTCACCATTTTCTTATGGGTCTTCAACCCCGAATTTCTAACATAGTAAGATGTTAATCACCTAAAACCCTAAATGAAGCTATTAACTTCGCCGTCTCAGAGGAACGGATACAACAAACTTTGTATAGACGACCACAAGTCGAACAGAGGCCTAATAATAATAATAATAAATTTAGGGGTAATCCTAGGCCGAATCCTAATCAATATCACTCGGCACGACCGAGTTCAAGTTTCACCCCTTCCCAGAGAACCACCTTCAATGCACCACCACAGAGACCATTTAACAATAATTATAATAACAATAATAGTTCGAACCTTTTCTGTCGTTATTGTAAAATGAGTGGTCACGAAATTTCAACGTGTAAACGACGCGAATATAATAACTCTAGGACTCAGGACTACCAAAGTAGAAATCCCCCACGTGTAAATTTTCTAGAACCACCTGACGAAGAAGCTGGTTATGATGAAGTTGACGAGATAAAACAATGCCAGCCTCATTTAAACGAATAGAAGTCTCTTCCTGGTGCCGCTCGAGACAAAATACTGAGACAGGCATCACACTTAATAATAAGGGTCATGAACCGGGTAACCAGCCCCAAACTCGCACCCTCTCTAATCCATTGAGCCACGAACAGGGTAACCAGCCCCAAACTCTCGCTCAATCTAAATCCTATAACAAGGGTCATGAACCGGGTAACCAGCCCCAAACTCGCACCCTCTCTAATCCAATGAGCCACGAACAGGGTAACCAGCCCCAAACTCTCGCTCATCCTAAAGAAATATATGAAGTACATATAGATACAACCAAACGTCTGTTGCCACATGTTCTGCTAGAATCCCAAGCGTCAGATATTCCGCTATCCCTATTAGTCGATTCAGGTTCTGCCGTCTGTCTTATCAAAGAATCAAGCGTCCGAGCTAACCAAAAATTAATTAAAGAATGCATTAAGCTTAAGGGTATAGACCCTGGCGATGAGCCCACTCTTACCACCGGACACTTTCAATTAAAACTAAAATTAAGAGACAACAAACATTTTACACATAAATTTCATGTTGTTCGAGATATTAATTTACCTTATGACGGAATTATTGGTACAGACCTTTTAACTGAATTTGGATGTAAAATAGATTATACCTATGACACTCTAAAAATAGGCAAACACGAAATTAAATTATTGTTTTCTGAACCATTTTTCGTGATTCCACCTCGAACTGAAGCGGTAATAGAATGCTCAGTTCAAGAGACTAATCTAAAGGAGGGATTAATTATTGATCAACATATTTCTGAGGATATCTTTATATCAAATTGCATCGTTAAAATTAAAGATAATAAGCGTGTTAACGTTACTGTAGCTAATACATCTGAGCGTTTCGTAAATATTGAAACAAATCTTGTACTTCATGTAGAACCCATAAATTCAACTTCATATCCAGTTAATATGTCCAACCTTGAAATGTCTAAACGAACCGATGAAGTCATTAATTCATTAAGGACAGAACACTTAAACAGTGAAGAGAGAAATGTCCTTATAGAACTCTGTTCTCAATTTTCTGATATCTTCTACTTACCAGATGACCAACTCACTTACACGTCTGCTACTGAACATAGTATCAAAACTAGTAGCGATACTCCTATTCACACTAAGTCATATAGATTCCCGGAATGCCACAAGACAGAGGTAAAAACACAAATTGATAAAATGCTCGACCAAAACATTATAGAACCTTCATCTTCACCCTGGAGCTCGCCGATTTGGATAGTACCCAAAAAAGCAGACTCAAAAGGCCATCGTAAATGGCGTATTGTCATAGATTACCGTAAATTGAATGATATCACTATAGGTGAAACCTATCCAATCCCACAGATCTCTGAAATTCTAGATCAGTTAGGAAAGAGCAAATATTTTAGCACCTTAGACCTCACTCCCGGCTTCCATCAGATCTTAATCTCTAGAGAAGATGCACCCAAAACTGCTTTTTCCGTACCCCAAGGTTTATCCATTATCAATTTAACCGTATGCCGTTTGGTCTAAAGAATGCACCCTCAACTTTTCAAAAACTTATGAATAACTGTCTTACAGGACTTCAAGGTACTAGGTGTTTCGTCTACCTCGACGACATCGTAGTCTATTCCTTTGATTTATCTTCACACATTAATAATCTACAATCAGTCTTTCGTAGAATTCGCAATTTTAATCTGAAGCTCCAGCCAGAGAAATGTGAATTTCTCAGGAAGGAAGTCACTTACCTTGGGCATATTATCAGTCAAAATGGCGTCCAACCCAATCCAGATAAAGTTAAGGCCGTTGCAGGTTTCCCTACGCCTAAATCTCCAAAGGATATTAAATCATTTCTAGGTCTTGTTTCATATTACAGACGTTTCATACAAGATTTTTCCAAACTTGCTAAACCCTTAACTAATCTTCTCAAAAAAGACACCCCTTTTGTGTGGGAAAACATCCAACAGTTATCATTCGAAACTTTGAAAAATAAACTCGTTTCTGCCCCAGTTTTGGCATATCCTGATTTTACGCAACCTTTCCTTTTAACATGTGACGCTTCTAATTTCGCCATATCGGCAATCCTATCCTAAGGACATATAGGACAAGATCGTCCTATCGCTTTCGCCTCCCGCACCCTCAATCGAGCAGAGTGTAATTATAGCGTCACTGAAAAAGAATGTCTAGCCGTAATATTCGGCACTAAAGTTTTCAGACCTTACATATATGGGCGCCGCTTCACGGTATTAACGGACCACAAACCACTTGAATGGTTGTTTAAATGTAAAGATCCAGGGTCACGATTAATCCGATGGCGTTTAAAGTTGGAAGAACTCGAATATGACATCAAATACAAAAAGGGCAAAATTAACACCAATGCTGACGCCCTATCTCGGTTTCCAGTAAATCCAGTTCAACCTGAAAGCGCCTCTGAAATAGATAAAGACCTCATGGACTTATTAGTATCACCACCTTCTTTCAATCCTGACGAGCTAGCTGTAGATTTTGAAAACCCTGGTGAGCACAACACCACTGAAATAGCGCAATCATTTAATCCTGTAGTAGAACCCATTCCGGCCACGAGCTCCTCACCAAAGGATCTCATGGACTTGTTAGTATCACCGCCCACTGTCAACCCCAGCGATTTAATTGTCGACTCTCAGGCTCCTAGTGAACACACTACAACAGAAATAGGGCCATCAGTCGATCCTCTGACAGAGCCCATTCCCTCTGCAAACAATTCTCCGAGCTCTAACCTATCTGAAGACGACTATCCTGCATTCCTGAAAATACTAAATAATAACAACACAACATTTGATACGAAAATTCTTGAACATAATGAGGACATATCTAAATCAAAATACAAAATAATAATCTTACCAACTTCAATTGATCTAGACGAATCCAATCCATTTATTCAGAATATCCTAGATATTTTACCTGATAAGTCCGAAATTGTAAATAAGGAAAGAACTCTTAACTCTTTTATAAATTTTGAACACGGCGGAAAGAAATATTACTTTCTCTTTTTCAAGGTTTATCATTTTGACAAATCTTCATATGTGGATATTTATAACAGTCTTAAGAATATTAGGAATCAGTTATTCTTAAATCTTGATGACGACTTAAATACCGAAATCGCAATAACAGAATTCAAAAATCCCTTCGACAAACACCAATTCGTCAAATGCTTAAGCAAGTTCAAGAAGTATTTTATTGGAAAAACATGCGTAGTGATGTAGAGAACTTTGTTAAGAAATGCCCGCAGTGTCAACTAAATAAATCCCTTAGGCAAATTAACCGTTCCCCTATGCAGATAACCAGCACCTCAACAGAACCTTGCCAGAGAATTTCATTAGATATCGTTGGACCCCTACCAGAATCCGGTCCGGCAAAACTTAAATATATACTCACTATCCAGGATGACCTTACTAAATTCACTTCTGCTTACCCAATTCGAAGCACAACAGCTGAAGAAACCAGTGAATGTTTAGTACACTTTATTTCAATATTTGGCATACCTAAGACTATCTTCACTGATCACTTTAAAGAAACGTGTAAACTCTTAAAAATTAAAAATCTCTGGTCCTCCCCATACCATCCACAAACTCAAGGTGCTCTGGAACGGAACCATTCCACCCTAAAAGAATACTTAAGATCCTTTGTAAATGAAGACCAAACCAATTGGCCTCGCTATGTTTATACTGCTATGTTTACCTATAATACATCTATCCATTCTACGACAAATTATTCGCCTTATGAACTTATGTTTGGTAACAAACCCGTAATACCAAATTCTATTTACGAAGAAACTCCTGAAGCTACTTACCCGGACTATATTCGAATGCTTCGAAACAGACTGAAACTTTCAAGAGATAAAGCTTTAGATTGTATTAGAAAATCAAAAGAATCATCAAAAGCTTATTATGATAATCATACTCGCACAGTAAAATATAAAACAGGAGATTACGTTTACCTAAAAAATCATTTGAGAATGCGTAAAGCACTCTCACCAGTTTGGAAGGGCCCCTATAAAGTCATAAAAATCAATGGCAACAATACACTTACCCTCCTTATAAACCGACGTCATGTAACTCATCATTTTGACCAAGTTAAATTAGCTGAGGTCACCGGAGACAACCTGTAGATAAATATAAACTGATCTTAAGCAGGTAGTCCGTAGTTTTCGTTCATGAAAACCCTTTGAAACCGTTATATAAAATTATAATTAATATAAATGTAAAGTAAAATAATTAATAAGTAACATAGATATATACTTACTATTACCTTGTATGATTAAATAAGATTAGATAGTTACTTACCTTAACTTTGACGACACTGTTTACAGTTTCATGCGGGGAGAGCCCCAGCGGAACTTCGTCCAGCCGATCACTACGAGTTCGGGACTCTATTATGACTATCTAGGAAAACTTAAAATTAATAATGCCCAATTACAAGTAGTAATTCCGATAGATATTGCACATTTTAAACCACATATTGATAACATCGGAAACACTTTAGAAACCTTGAAAGATCTTTGTAAGGAAACTAGAATTATAGAGATAGAGTTAGAATGTCAAAATTCACTTCAGCCAACAATAGCGCGATTCCAAGATATGAGTAAAGAGTTCTCTGCCATTTCACATCTACTTGATAATAGAACCAAACGCAGTGCTTGGATAAGTGTTATAGGGACAGTCATGAAACAGATATTTGGTTCATTAGATGAGAATGATGGTATAAGATATGACGAAGCGATAACATCTTTGCAAGATAGTGGAAAGCAGTTAGCCTCTCTGATGAAGGAGAATATTTTAGTAACTACCTCTATATTAAGGTCATATAATGATAGTTTATATAAGATAAAAGAGAATGAGGAAAACCTTGGTGTAGCTATCGACAAGCTCTCATTAAATATCAAAAACATTAACGAATTAACTAACGGCCTACAGATTCTCATAAGAATTGACGAAGTGTTTAACGTAATAGAAACTGCTATACTTACCATTTCCTTTCAATTGGAAGATGTCACTAATGCCATTTTATTTAGTAGCCAAAACATTCTTCATCCAGCAATAATGACCCCTACACAGTTGTACCAAGAGCTTGCCGATAATTACAGACATTTATCTAGTAACTTAGAATTACCTGTAGCATTAGATATTAACTCTATACACTTAATTTTAAACATATCTAAAATAGTTTGTTTTTATATTAAAGATAAGATTGTATTTGATTTACAAGTACCGTTAGTTGATAGAAAAGAATATGTATTATTCCATAATGTAGCTATTCCAACACCTCATAAACCCAAAGAACCTAATTCGTTTACGTTAATTATCCCTAATAATAAGGATATAGCAATGACCATAGATAAGTCACATTACTGTACGTTTAACGACCTCGAGGCGTGCCAATCCATTGGTCAAGGAAGATTCATCTGTGACCTGGAAAGTGTTTATTCTACGGATGCAAAACCAATATGTGAAAGTGAGCTATTAGCTAAAGTTATAAGTGAAAAACCACTGCAGTGTGAAGCGAAAGTGATATACGGCAATTTAGATATATGGAAATCCTTAACAAACAATAATTGGTTATATGTACAATCCGAACCCCAAAAAATATCTGTCGATTGTGCTAACTCAAAATTGTACGAAACTAATATCCTAGGTACGGGTATCCTTAATATTCCGAAAGATTGTATTGGATACTGCCATAGCGCCACATTTGTTCCAAAACATAATAACTTAGAATCACCAATCAACCATGTACCAGAATTTAATTAACGATACTTGTTGTAACATAAATAAAGTAAATATCGAAACAGGTAATGTGTCCCCTATTCGTTTAAATAACATAGATTTGGACGATTTCCACTCGGGAAATCAATTGAAATACATTTTAAATAATCTAAGCAAAATCGAATCAATTAAACAACCTCATATTGTACAATATGGGACACAGTACTCAATTCTAATTAATGTAACACTTATGTTTATGATTATGTTCATTTTCTATGTAGCTATTAAGATAATGTGTAACAAACTGAACAACCGCCCATTTCAGAATTTAATTAACAAAAAACAACCAGTTACTCAAACTATTCCTGAAGTTACGGAAATGACAGACATACCAGACAATGACATCGAAATAATTAGTTCAGTCGCTCCGCTCTGAACTAGAGTATAATACGAGACTTTTTAAGTTAACCCCAAAACCTCTTCTTAAAGGGGGAGGTGTTATAGCCTAGACATGTAAGGGTTAATGTCTATCTAAGCCTAGCAATAGTCCAGTCAGCATTTTGTTGTTTGTTGCTTTAATCATAAACTCAATCCCAAGTCAGTCTAGTTTTCAATCTCGAATTGAGCGGTTGTCTTAAAATAAGTCCTTTGTATTCCTTTTAAATAATTAATTTCTTTTTTAAAAAGTGACTTTTATTTCCCGGGCTAACAGTTCCATCCGGGTGTCCCTTGACACCTCTTAGTTTTTTATTCTTAGGCGGTTTTAAAACAGTTACGCGTTTTATCTTTACGTTCGAGAAGTTAAAATGTTAAAGAAGATATAAGGGCTAGATGGAAGATATAAGTTAAATTCGTCAGGCTTTTGTGACATTGAAGAAACGTTGCAACTTTACCAGTATTCTTATTATTCTGAAATATAAACTCGACATTCTTTTACACCTCTTAACTGACTTCATTATCTTGTAACTTGATTTAAATTTTGGTTATTTAGGTTATTAAGTTTCATCTATTTACGTACAGCAGTAATTTAGTTCATTCGCTGTCTCCTTTTTCAACGGACTATTATAAATTTATATTTTTAAGTAACAATTCAGTTTAGTTCTTTAAACGGCTTAAACACAGGTTATTAGGTTATAGGCATTTAACATACATGTTACCTACGTGTTACTTACGTGTTACCTACATGTATCTTAAATGTAATTTGTAGGTATTGATTGGTTTAAAAAAATATAATAAAACAAAAAACATTTTGAATAAAGGAAGTAAATGAATATACTTAATAATTTTTAGTAATTATTTTACATCTAATATGTGGTTATATCCAATAATAAAAGTATATAAACGTTCAAAATATAATATGTTTAGGGCTGACTGGTAAATTCCGCTTATAACTAATATAAATTTATGTTTAATGCAGTAAAAGTTTATAAATATCATGAGTGTTATATTGTAATTTATAGCTTAACAGGAATTTCCGATTTTTATTAAATTTAAAACAAAAATATATTAAAACATACAAGAACATAATCGAGAAGAGTTTATTATTCATGAGTGGGTTTCCGGGTGTTAAATGGTATCCAAGCATCTGTTCTTTTGAAATAAGGTTATATTTTTATTTCAATATCATTTGTGGTGGTTTATCCAATCAAATATAATGATTGGATTTCTCTATGGTATGTTCATACACTACTGAACTCTTGTAACCTGTCTTATTCTATATTTTACGAATTTACGACAATTCACAAGCCCATCCGATCTTATATAATCTGAAATATTGCAAAGTTATATTTACTAATTCGGTCCGTTTCCTATAAGTTATTGTCCGTCTTTATGTTAGATATTACCAATTCTGTGAGTGAGTACTATTTGTCTTTATTGTTATTATCCATTTATTTGTTCTGAATATGTTTGTACAATTAAGTATATTTATTATTAATTATCTTTTCATTGCAGTTCCCAAATTTAAATTCAGGTAACCACGTAATTTTTAATTTTTGTTCAATTGAATTCGTTTACACAATCTATTACAGATCTATTAATTAAATTATAAATATTAAAGTATAGCCACTTTTTTTTATTTTAATATCACTAGTCTGAAATATAATAATAATTATATATATAGTTTAAATAATTTAAACAATTTAAACAATAGCTATCGGTCTATATTAATAACAATAATATTCTTTAGGGACACCACAACAGAAACGTTACAAAAAAATCTTAATAAGAGGTGCTGGTATATGACACATTAAAGTGGTCTTATTGCTAAATAGCTATCATTAACATTTTACACTTGTTATTATAGTTACAAATAAAATTATATATGCATATTTATATGTAATGATACTGAAAAATAAATAAATAATACGGAAATAATGTAACAAAAATATGATAATATATTTAGTATAGAGAGGGACAAAATTCGACATGGATTTTTGATTAGCCTCTTGAAAGTAGTCACACATTTCATTTCATCAAGTTTCAAGGCATCAGGAATGACTTGTTTAGAAATGCCGGCCATAAAGTGAATGAAACAATTGACGTACCTGTGTATTATGTACTTAGGTTCGTCGGTACGTAGGTAGTTTTATATGAGATCTATACACTACATGAGAACGTACCGGTCCTGTTGAAACGGCGTGGAGCGACGTCCTGAGAGTTGATGTTGACAAAAAAATTAAGTTGTAAATCCTCGATGATCCTTTGTCGTTCATTTGGGAGAGGCGTGGGATGCTGTCACTGTGTAAGCGGCTTTTTAACAACTTTTTGGGACGTGCCCTTCAATGTCCAGATGACGCTGTTTCTAATAACCGTAATGGAGTGCAATTGCGACAGCTTAGAGTCAGCTTTTGTTTTTCCTAGTTGCCAAGTTCTTTTATTACTTTTTTATTACTAGTATTTTACCAAAAAACAATTTTTAAAAACCTAACATTACAAACGCTGTGTTGGAAGCATTCTACGCAGGTGGGTCAAAAAGTTCGCGGAATGGAGGGTAAAAAGTAAGAAATAAAACACAAAATTATTTTGCCTTCTCAATGTATTCACTCTTTACTCTAATACATTTATTAGACCTATCAATTAATTTATTAATACCATCGAAAAAAAATGATTTCTCTTTGTCGTCAAAATAGGCCGAAATAGCGCTCTTCACTTCTTCATCACTGGAAAATTTCTTCCCTCGAAGCTCTTTTTAAATTTTTGGGAACAAATAAAAATCACTAGGCGCTAGATCTGGGCTATAGGGAGGATGTTCTAAGATTTTGAAGCCCATTATTTGAACAGCAGCCATCGCAACTTGCGCCTTGTGCACAGGTGCATTGTCGTGCAAAAGGTGCACACCTTGATTCAATTTTCTCCGTCTTTTCTCCCTCACAGCAACTCGCAGACGTTCTAATAATGTAGCGTAGTACTTCCCAGTTATAGAAACACCCTTTTCTTTATAATCAATAAGGAGGATTCCTTCTGAATCCCAGAAAACAGAAGCCATGAGTTTTCCAGCCGACGGAGACACTTTAAATTTCTTCGGGGGTGATGTGCCCTTTTTGTGCCACTGCATGGAGTCTTGATTAGACTCAGGCTCATAATGATGAACCCAAGTTTCATCGCCAGTCACAATTCGGTTCAAAACTTCATCCTTTTGATCACCACAGAGCGCCAAAAACTCGCGACAACACTCAACTCGCCGCTGCTTTTCTCCATGTTGCAAAAATTCTTCCGGATTGACTTGTTGATTGACGTGTAGCTCAGTGAATTATGACCTAATTGTTTTGAAACTTAGTATTTATACTCTTAATGAGTGTCACAACTAGTGCAGGTATTAAAAAGTTGCCTTTTCCCCCTCCATACCCCTCATTCCGCGAACTTTTTGCGTATATCTTAAAAAGTGTAATGTACATCCCGGAAATGAAGTAAAGTAATACATTATTGAAAAACATAACATAATTCCTTAATTTTGTGTACAAAATTTACGTATAAATATATTTTTAGGGCAAAAAAGAAATACACGTTTTTACAGAATTTACCAAAATGTTATCAGAGACCTATCAGGCAGGGAGTCTTAGAAATTATCAGCTTGTTGACTGTCCGGCACATTGAGTGTCAGCAGCAAGGTGTTATCATTGACGTTTTTAGTTCGTAAATATATCTTTATATAATTGCAATTATTTTGAATGGCTAGGGTAAGGTAACGTTTAAGGTAACAACTAGTAACAGCTGTTAAAGAACCAGTAATAGCTTTTCGTAACTATTCTCGTCTTCCTTTATGTACGCTGTACCTACTTGAACTTACCTTGTACTTACTTGTACCTATTTTAGTTTGTTTTAATCTCTTACCTTGTTGAACCAGAGTTGAACATTATCAACAATTACAGTCATAAATGCATACATTGCATAGTCTACTTAAAAAAAAAAAAATAGACAAAATACTTTGAGTTAAAACTAATGGTCTTTGAAGATTTTGTCTTTTTTTTGCATACCATGCAGATATACTCTACAGGTTTTATGGAATTTGGTGAATCTTGATATGGTTACTGCTTATTGTCCAAGTCAATATATAGAGTTTTTATTGGACGTAATAGTACTTGAATTTTAATTTATCTTTAATTTTGATGAGAAATAATAAAAATACAAATACAAAATAATACGTCATTGATTATGATATTTTTATATGATGACTTTTTGTTAGAGTCGGGGATAGGGAAGCAAATAAAGTCGTTAGTAACAGCTAGTATAAAATAACATTGAATCTATTTTACACAGCACATACATTTTGTTCGAAGTAATATCGAAAGAGAATTTCGATTCGAGGATCAAAGGGCCGTCCAATTTGCTCCATTGAATATTTTACTGTAGTGCAGTAAATTACTGGTAGGTTTAATTAATTGAATTACGTTTGAACGTATTGAAACAAATATTTTTATTATATGTTTTATCATCGTGACAAATTAAACAATAATTAATATGATTAAATACTTAATTATAATGAATATTATATGCCGCTGTTCCTACTCATTTGAATTAAATCCTAGAATCCTGATGTAAGTAGTTCACAAACTTAAAAATGTGTATTGAGTTTGAACTTTTCGGGTAAAAGTCGATAAATGGAAATAAGTACAGTATGTATATAAATACCAAAAGAAAATAGAATTTAACATAAAATTACATAAAGGGTATAGTATAGTAATAGTTATACTTTTTTATTAATTTTAGGAAATCATTTTATTTATAAATTTTGCAACCATTTATTTATGATCTGCACTTTATATTTATATATTTGCTAATTATGACAACCAAGTACTGGTAGACAACGATGTACCTTTGTAATTCATTTGGTTACTTTTTTATTTCATTTTGTAGAGAAAACTAAACGATCACATTATGAATAATGGTTCCAAAATTGTAATTTAATTATTAATTAAGAAAGGTTCAGTGTTAGTAAAAATAATGATTGCGAAAAAAATATATAAAATATCATAATATTTAAGAAAATAATATAAATATTACTTCATTACTACAACATCAACAAAATATTTAAGAAATTGTATTTTTAGAAGAAACAACAATTATTATATCAAACAAATAATTATTTAAAGTGGAAAAGTCAACTTCTTAGATCGTACGTCTGTTATTTACACATGTGAAATATTAAAAAAAATGAGATTTCTAAGTTTTATTTTTATAAACCAATAATACTTGTTTGAAAATATCTATAAACATTTATAGCCATGTTAAGCTTATTTAAATTTATATAAATAATGTAAATTAAACCGTTACGGGCAGAGATCAGAACCCGTGACCTGTGGGAAACCGTCATATCTGTTACATAGAAATTTCATTTCTGTAGATAATTAAATATTTATAATTTTAATATTATCGACGATTTCTTATTATCTGTCAAATTCGTAGACAAGGTAAATTATTTATCTGTTGACAGCTAATTGCAATATCTTAATTAGTCTGTGACATTTCTTTTTGTTTAAGATATTGAATGTTGCCAGCTTAAGCTAACTTTATAGTCCCCAAAATGTTATTAAAAATATAAACATTTTATTAATAATTATTATTCTAAATTTCATTTATTAATCATTATTAAGGTTAGCATATCGCTAGATATTTATTTAAAAGTAGCTGTCATATTGTTTCAGAAGTTTAGTTGCAGCCAACGTTGTTTTATTGTTATATTTATTAGTACAACAATTTGTTATAAATTTATTACACTCGTTTCTTCCTTTAGATAATTAGGGCAGTGTTCTTAAATTATTTAAATATTGGTCTTCTTCCGATTAATATCAATTTTACCCACATTTCATGTAGCGCGGCGTGCGCATAGCCACATTGTTTGCTTGTTATGCATATTTTGACTATAAAATTCAATGTCGTGACCTTTAGAGTCTTTTCTTTCGGAAGCACTTCCGAATCGAATATCTTATTAGCCTTCGGTGAGTGTTTTAGTTATTTGTGATCTTATTAACGCATTTGAAGCGTTGTTTCTTAAATTCATTAGCGTGTTTAATTGCAGGGCTAATAATTTAATATGGAATCATTATAATTCCTATTGCCGGCACTTCCCGGGCAGTTTCAAAGTTTGTTGGAACAATATTTCGTAAGTACTTTGAATCTTTATTCTAAATTAGGAGATGTTTTATAGGTTTTGAGACTTTAAATAATGTTATTACATGGTAATATTTCAGTATTTGTCCTGATTCGACCCTGTGAGTCGACATAGGCTAATATTTTTGCTTGCGAGGCCTTTTTCCTCCATAAGGTATTATAAATTATTAATATTTGAATAGATCAATGTAAGATTAGTGTTATTATGTAGTTTAACCTGTAATTTAATCATTACAGGAGGTTTTTTTTTTGTATACCCTAGAAGATACGGGTAAATTTATAATTGGTTCGCGGGGGTAGACGTGAATCTTCGGAGCGTCTTCCTGTTGGTCCTGTATCCTGCTTCCTGACCAGCTGAGTTTAAGGAGCTCGCCTTTATTGTAATCCCGAATTTATGGTGATGCACAAAATTTATTTTTACCAACAATCAACACTTCCATTTTTGAAAGTTTTATAAAGAACAAGTGTTTGACTGTGGTTCTCCAGTACTGACAAGCAGGAGGATCATATATGTCTTCGCTTGTTATTTGTCAGTGGCGCCTAGGATTACTATTTTAGTAATTAATATATATATAATTTAAAATAAAGTATTATCTCAAGTAACCCACCGCTGAGTCTAGCTGGCATTCTTTTTTTGGCATTATGGCATTATTTAAGACATTCTCCTTATCTGTATTAATTTATCAATTATAAGGTTTAATGTATTTTGTGTATTATTAACCAATAAAATTTAATTTAAACCCTAACCCACTTTTATTATTTTTTTGTAACATATCTTTCTACCAATTGAGCTACCGTATCGCTGTCCGTCTCGGTGAATTAAGCATTCTAAATGTAATCGTCTTTATCGGGGCGGTGGTGATATCTATTAGGCTTCTTTCAAAAATTCTAACGATTTCTTGATTTTTTTACTTGCTTTCGAAAATATAAAGCCGTTCAAAAGCTAATTTAGTGTAAATTCTTAAAGTGTGAAAATTCAAGGCAAAAAAATAATACCTAGACACCTAGACAATTTCTGACTCCAGCAAAAGCCTACACAATAATGCTTCAGTAGAATTTCATCAAAATTTGCATCGGTTTAAAATGAACAGCACATCACAAAGCTTTTAATCTCTCATTTAATTATCGCTCGTCTGCGGCTGAACAAAAACAACAATAAGTTTTTCATTAACATTGTTGTCTTAGTAAACAGGGATGTGTAGAATGACGCTTTCATGTTGGCGAATGTCGTAAATGACCAAAAACATGAATTTCGAACTTTGTCCGGAAAAACTAAAAACAAAATAGAAAAAAAATCCTCAAATCTTAGATATACGAAACGAACTTGCGAACACTTCTAATTTCTGTAAAACAGTAACTTGGAAGATATGTCTTTTAGCCTTATCATTATCATAACAATGAGTAACTGAAATTCATCATATAATTAATTAAACATCGTGATTTCTCATCTCCTACATGTTTATTCTTTGTTCTGTCACGGATTACACAATGCTGACTGATATATTGCCTAAAGCCAAGATGTGAAGAAAAGCAGCCAACCTCTTAATGTCAAGCGCAGAATACATCGCCCTTTGTCGTACAAGATTTACTGTTTTATTAACATACTACCTATATGAATAATTACAATAAATTTAATATTTTTTTATTAAATTAACTAAATCTACTGCAAGGATTTATAAGTAAGAATTTAAATCTAATATTCGTTTCAACTTTTTGTTAAGCAGTTAGCATAACTAATGTGATGAAATGTGACGAAAATAAAATTCGTTTTCAGCCTAAAGACCTACGTTTTCGTCTATTTTTCTGTTTATTTCTTGAAGTCACCAGACCAGAAGTATCTGGTTATGCGAAATCAAATGTTACGAAGATATTATTACGTGCGACTAAATTTGCGTTAAATACAAATTATATAATGTGTATTAAGACTGCAATGGAGGATCTCGTAAGAATAATTGACTAAAATGCAAAATACAAACCGGTTTTGATATGTTATGTTATGGTTACTATACAGAGAATTATACTATTCCAGTCCTTTTGAGTCTTACAAAATTCGTAGCATATTTGAAGCATTCCCAGTCTATTCCTGTGACAGTCATAATAATGATGATATTCTTTGAAACGTGGAAGGAGTGCCATTCTGTTTATATTATGTCCACATAAAATTGACTTCATCTTACAACGGTGCAATATTTGTATTTGGTTGTTGTCATTTCAACCATTTTAGAGACTGATCTGTAATTCATATTTGACATTTACCCTGAAAGTTCTTCTGACAAACAAATAAAGAATAAAAGTCTTTAACTACTCACTATGTTCTTGACGTTTTTGGTAAATAATAAATAGCATCTAATCTTGATATGGTGAAACTTACATTATTATTTTGTTTTTTATTTGATTAAACTTTTAACTTTAAAGGGTTGGCTTTCCTTTCGTGTCATTGGAGTTTTAGTTTAAAAATGGTCTCATTTGCAAGGGGTTGGTCTCCCCTTTCTTTTAAAACTATTCGTAGTCCGAACAAATGCATAGTTTTTTGCCCATGTATATTCATTTAAAATTTACGGAATCATTATTATATCGCTCCAAAAAATATTTACTGCCAAGCTGAAACTAATTGTATGCGATAACTGATATTTGCTCCAATAATTGTGTGTGTAATTTATATTAAATGTTTTGATCAATTGAATATTTTGATGAGACTAACAAGGAGGTAAAACTCGTGCAAAAAAAGTTAATTGGGATTTATTGAACCAATTTATATTATCTTGGTATAAACTATCGTATTATATATATTGTCGTAATATCTGGCACCAATCTCTAGGGCTCAAGTCAAATTCAATAAGCGTGTGTAGATTCAGAACCAATTCGAATTATTTGCCTTATTTATAATATGTATACTTCTGAATAAAGTGTTTATACATATCTTTATACTTAATAACTAACTTAATACACTTAGAAGTATAATATATAGTAGTATGTATAGTAGCAGAATATAAATATTGTAAAAATATATAAATACTAATCAAAATGTAAAGTTACTTGAAACACTGTTTCCATTAGCATTTATGAAACATTCCTACTAGAGGATAAAATATATAAGAGTATGTTACATCAAGATTTTACTTGATAAGTTTACCTTATCCAGAGCAATAACTTACAATCATACAAAAAATAATTTGATATATCACACATAACATATATTTACAAAAAATAAATATTATTGCACAGATTTTGCCTGAATACATTTTATTATAGATAACGAAAACGAATAATACAAAATAAAACCTGTATCGATTAAGTATATACAATATATTAAGTAAATTATTACAGTCATATAATATTTTTTATGAATAGTCTTTTGAACAGTATAATACAAATACAATATGTAAAAGACTTCTGGCTAACGGTTTCCTACAGACACTAATTAGGGGTGGAAAGTGTACTTTCAATTCAATTCAATTTGTAAAAATGCGACCATGATGGGTTTGTTTACATTCGTATAATATAAAGACATCAAGACTTCACAGTGATTTTATATCGTCATGAATAATATACAAGCGGGCGATTAACAAACCATTAAAGGAAATAATTATATCCATAATCAGTGTTGGTCAATCGTAATTATTATCTGATGCGAACTTAAATAGATATAGACATGATGACCTCAGGATTACATGGCTTATGTAGCAGAACGTATAGACTACCTGAAGCAGAAAGTTTGTGCGTGGGCAAATTGTATCCGTCCTTATAAACAATGTGTATATAGGTATAAACAAAATCGCATATTCTAAAGTGACCAAAGAAAGGTCTATAGAAGCTGGGAGGAATCTGCTACGAGTTTGATTGATGGGCAGTTACCAAATAATATCGGGTTAAATTACACACACACACACACATTGATCTAACCCCTAAGTAAGCAAATTATTTGCTTGTGTTAAGGGTATTAGACAACGATACAAATACATAGAAATACACATATAAATACTGAGAATATATTTAATAAACGACCAAACCCAGAAACAAAGACAACTATGATCATCACATAAATGCCTGTCTCTGCCGGGACTCGAACCCGAACCCCATTGCGCCGTGACACGTTAGGCGTCTGCGCTAACACCTCGATCAACGAGGCGGTCAAATATGGAAGAAATGTTCACATTTTAGAAAATATTTGGTCGATGCCTATTAATCACAACGATGGTGGCTGGATGCGTGTTGTTGAGCGCGCGTGTGAACACCTGCAGCCAATGGAGGCTATATTTATAAGCCCAGATTACATAACTTTTGGCTCAAATGGCTGCGGTCTTCACACGAATGTTTGGCTGGGCAATTCCAGGAAGCCACCGTGTCCGGATCCCTACCATCTTTTATGACAACAGGAATCACTTTTCTGCAGTCATTTTTATGAAGTCTGGTAGTATCACAGATCCAAAGAACTTTCGACCTATCACGTGCTTACCAACAATTTATAAGCTTCTTACATCCATTTTGACTTTAAAATTAAATACACTTTTGTATGCAAATAGCATTTTAGAACACGCTCAAAATGGATGTAAGATTGGGTCTCGCGGTACTAAGGATTAGTATCACGAGATTCAATCTTACATCTATTTTGAGCTCCTGCTCCTCCTTATTGACATGGCCATCAATGAAAAGGTTTGCCGAGGTAAGAAGGGTCTCTCCGCCGCCTGGATTGATTATAAAAAGGCCTATGATTCGGTGCCTCATACATGGTTGAGACGAGTACTAGAAGTGTATAAGATTGACACAGATTTATGCGCTTTTCTTGATTCATGTATAAGGCAATGGACAACGGTCCTTTGTCTTCCAGGGGGCGGAGGAAGTCTTCTTACTTCCGAACCTGAAAGGATTGAGCGAGGTATTTCCCAGGGTGATAGCTTGAATCCTTTGTGGTTTTGCCTGACTTTGAACCCCTTAAGCACATTGTCTGATCTGGTATCGTTACTAAATGTTACGCAAACGTTTTGTAATGACATTAGGATGGAGTTTTGTGTAGATGAATGCGCGGTTGCATATATTTACAACTATCGGAGTCAATGTCCCTCAGATCGCTCTCCGAAACCGAATCCTACAAATATCTTGGTATGTCGGAATGCTTAGGCATACTAAGTGAGGACATTAAACAGCTAGTGAAAGAACGCTTCTTTAACCGCTTGACAAACGTCCTAAAAAGTCTTTTGTCAGGATGTAACAAAGTGCGTGCATTCAACAGTTGGGTAATGCCCCTGCTGATGTATACTTTCGGCATATTAAGGTGGACTCAGACTGAATTAGATGCCCTGGACCGAAAGGCTCGAAAACTATTGACAATGTATCGTATTGTATATTCCACGGAAGTTTGGGGGTCGTGGCTTCCTTAATGCCAAAAACTTACACAACCGCGAGGTATGCAATCTTAGAGAATATTTCCTTCACGCTGAGTGTGCAATGCATCGGGACATTGTTGCAGTAGATAATGGCCTTACACCGCTCTCCTTAGCCAAAGATAACTGGCATAAACCAATAGTACTTAGCACTGACGACCGTATAAGTATATGGAAGAGTAAGTAACTTCAACTTGTACGCGGTAGAAGTGGGAGCGAGAGGTATAACAGCAAAATCTCTCTATAGTCTACTTAAAGACCTTGGCCTTTCTAGAACAAGCATCGGTTCATTTCTAGAACGTATTTCAAAGGCGGCATTAGTAAGTTCTTTCCAAATTTGGTTAGGTAGGGAGAGGAGTGTGGAGGGTGAAGGTGAGTGTTTTTGCGCATAATAAAGGGGCCCAGGCACTGCTTGCACTCCTCTCCTTGCAACGCGATGGGCCCGGCACCCGCACGGTGAATCCATGGATTGCTAAGAAGCTTCGTCTTATAGTTATAATGCAGAATGGATCAAAAAGAAGAAAGCACGTGGATCGGATTAGACGAAATGGGTTTTTCGGAGTTAACAGAAGCAGATATTAGATATACAACGATTAGACTTCACAATTGGAAATCGTCGGGAATAGATAAGATTTATAATTTCTGGTACAAAACATATAGTATAAATTCAAAATTCAAAATTCAAAATATCTTTATTCAAGTAGGCATTTACACGCACTTTTGAATCGTCAATTACATTAAATTGGTCAGTATAGTCAGTCTGTGAGTAAGCTACCACCAGCTCGGAATGCTGTTCTGCTGAGAAGAGCTGGCCAGAAACTCAACAGTTGCTCTTTTTAAATAAAATTTAACAATGTTTGACTTATAAATTATAACATCAACCCTGCAAATGAGTCAATGATCCAAGTTCCACACATTTCGATCAACCAAAAACTCTTGAATGTTATAGTAAGATTTATTTAGTAATATACCTTTAATTTTAGATTTGAAACCAAGAAAAGGAAGATCTAAGATATCTTGTGGAACCTTATTATATATGCGTACACTCAAGCCCATGAAGGATTTCTTAACTTTTTGAAGTCGAAATTTAGGCGTTACGAGCCTATTTTTATTTCTTGTATTGATTGAATGTCTGTCGCTGTTTTTTTTATAGTTATTTAAATTTTGGCGTATATATAGTAAGTTATTAAAAATGTATTGAGAAGCGACCGTAAGAATACCGATTTCTTTAAAAACTTCTCTTAGGGAGTCTCTAGCTTTTAAGTTACAAATAGCCCGTATAGCTCGTTTTTGTAAAATAAATATAGAATTAATTTCGGCAGCGCTGCCCCATAGTAAGATACCGTAAGACAATATACTATGAAAATAACTAAAATAAACGAGTCGAGCCGTATTAACGTCTGTTAATTGTCTTACTTTTTTAATTGCAAAGACGGCTGAGCTAAGTTTGCTTGCGAGTGTCGAGAGATGGGTGTTCCACTGGAGCTTTTTATCTAAAGTTAATCCTAAGAAAGTTGTCGAGTCAGTCAGTTCTAACACTTCATTGTTAAGGAATAAACTACAATCTTGACTTTTTACATTAGGAAGTGTAAATTCCATGCATTTAGTTTTCTTAGTATTTAATACCAAATTATTAATTTCAAACCAATGAAGAACACGTGACAGAGCACAGTTAACTTTGTCAAAATTAGCATTATTACGATCAACTTTAAAAATAAGTGAGGTATCATCAGCAAAAAGTACAATGTCACATAGTCCTTTTACGTAAAAAGGCAAATCATTAATATAAAGTAAAAATAAGAAAGGGCCTAGAATAGATCCTTGTGGAACACCCATTTTTAGGTGAGATCCAACCGATTTACAATTATTTACATCAACCGTCTGAACTCTTTGATTCAAGTAAGAGGCAATAAGATCAAGCGCAGCACTACGCACACCATAGTGATTAAGTTTGCAAAGTAATGTTTGATGGTCCACGCAATCAAAGGCTTTAGATAAATCACAAAACACTCCGATTGCATTCTGTGACTTTTCCCATGCGTCGTAAATGTGCTTAAGAAGCGCGGCACCCGCATCAGTTGTTGATTTGCCTTTGGTGAAACCATATTGTTCACTATGCATGATTTCATTGCTACAAACAAATTCTGACATTTGATTTAGTATAATTTTTTCGAAGATTTTACTTAAAATAGGTAAAATAGAGATAGGTCTATAATTTCCGGGTTCTAGTCTATCGCCACTTTTGAACAAAGGAACTACTTTACTATTTTTCATTAAATCTGGGAAAGTACCGGTTTCAATACATTTGTTAAAAATTAAGGATAATTGTGGAGCTATATCATTTATAATACTTATTAGTAATTTTACTGACATACCCCAAAGATCACCGGTTTTTTTCATATTTAGATTTCTAAAAGTTTTAACAATTTCATATGATGTAACAGGTTTAAAAACAAAACATTTATTACTGACTCTTACGTTATTCGTCAATTCGACGATTGCATCACATGGTGAAGAATTTAAATTACGCGTGATTGTTAAAGGAATTTCGTTAAAAAATGTCTCAAAAATAGCCGCTACAGTTGAATTTGAATTTATTTCAATATTATCAATTTTTAACTTAATAGGTCCATTAGCAGCCCTATTTTTCCTAGAAACACTAGATAAAACATCCCAAGTTGCCTTTATTTTATTTTCTGAGTTTAAGATTTTATTTCTTATGTAAATCGACTTAGCTTGTATGCAAACGGTCTTAAATATTTTAGAAAAAATCCTAACTTTATTCAAGAATACCGGATCTTGATTCCATTGCCTCTCACTATATAAATCATATAACTTATCTCTACTTTTATATATTGCCACGGTAGCCCAATCACTAAATTTAAGTTTTAGGTATTTAGTCATAGTTTTTGGCTTAAAAACATTATTAAATTCTTGTAACAAAAAACCGAAAATGTTATTATATAAATTATTTGGATTATCATCGCTCATGTCTACTTTACCCACTTTTTGCTGAACAGTATTCTTAAATGTTAGGACCCGGTTTTTTGTAATTGGTCTACAAGTAAACTTTTGGGGCTTTTCACTTTCGTGATTAATTAATAGAGAAAATTTTAGACCACAGTGGTCTGAACTTAAATTCGTCATTACTGTTTCTTCATAAATGTTACAGCGACAGAACACATTATCAATACAAGTCGCGGAAATACTAGTAATACGAGTAGGTTCAAAAAAGACGTTCAGTAAGTTAAAAGATTTAAACAAATTTAATAAACGTACACTAGACGAAGTTTCTTGTAATATATCTACATTGAAATCACCGCAAACAATCACGGACTTGTTTTTATGACAAAGCTTAGTTAAAATATCCTCCATTTTGTTTTCAAATTCATCAAAGTCACTAGAGGGGGGTCGGTACACGCACAAAATAATATGTTCATTGAGCTCAATGCAGGATAGTTCAATAATTCGCTCGACAGAGAGCGCCACTATGTCTGATCGAGACTTTAATACTACATCGTTACGAGCTAAGATAAGTGAGCCACCGCGAATAGCTTTCTCTCTACAGAACGAACTTGACAATTTATAATTTTCTACATTTATAATATTGTTATTCTTTGATAACCAGTGCTCTGTAATGCACAATAAACTTATGTCATATTTTTGAACAAAGAGTTCCACTTCCAATTCCTTGCCACCTAAGCCTTGTATATTTTGATGGACAATATTCAACAACTTAGGCTTTGTCTTATCCATTAGTTTAAAGTGGAACGCTTATGTTCTGTCAGTAATACATTATTTAAAGTACATTTATTTTTCGTTATATCTGTTATAACGAAGTTTTTTAAATTAAATGCTACTAAAGTAGCAATTTGTTTTTTATAATATAAAGGCAGATACATTGTACCTTTTGTCATCCTAAACCTATTATAAATAAATTTATTTACATCAAAGTAAAAGAATGCATCACTATGACGGTATGTCAAATTATATAATGTCAAATTTAAATTATATATATATTTATTTTGTTTGTCTGAATATTATATATATATATGTCTGAATATTTATAGTGGGTAGATTGAGTGACCAACATCTAAAAATTTTATGCTGTGTAATAATTTATATTTTGACTGTTTTTTTAAATATTTAAAGTTTATATGTCCTTATAAATAAGTCTGTTATTGCCTACATTACCTGGCAATTTCTTACTTTCACTAAATACACCTTAAGCTGTCACAAATTACTACAATGGACCTGCATACACAAGTAAGCAAAAATATGGAGGATATTATTAAAATGTTTGAGTCACGGATGAACAATTTTGATATAGCACTGGCTAACACTCAAACAACATCCAAGTCGCCATTGAAGACTAATTCCCAAGATCTTGGTGCTCTGGCCAAAGACTTTGCTTCTTTCAAGGATTACATCTGGAAAACATTATATATGCTGCAACAGCAGTTTCAGTTACTCACAGAGGGCTTTGATAAGCATGAGATGTTTTCAAGAAGCAATGTTTTATTGTTCCATGGTGTACCCGAAAACAGCAATGAGGAGTTAGAGTGTACTATAAATTCTATTATGTGTGATAAAATGAAGCTGGCTGACATTAATTCTTCTCATTTTGATTCTTGTCATCGGTTAGGAATAAACAAGGATAAACCTAGACCGGTGCTGGTTCGTTTCAGTGGCTTAAAATATCGTAATAAGGTCTGGAGCTCAAAAACCTCTTTAAAAGGCTCAGGCATAATAGTTTCTGAGTTTCTTACTAAGCCAAGGCAAGAGGTGTTTAACACCGCAAGAAAACATTTTGGCCTTAAGAATGCCTGGTCATCGGATTGTATCATAATATTTTTATTGTTCTGCCTGATAAATGCCGCAAGAAAGTAACAACTATGTTGGAGCTTCAGTCCCTGATAAAAAAATTCCCACTGCCTCCAACAGAAAGTACACAAAATCCTAGATCCTTGAGACCGCGTCGCAACAATAAAAACGCTGCCAAATAAGTATACCATAACCTTAATGGTACATCCTACGGCAAGTAATCATGTTTATAGTTTTATACTACTCATTTAAATATAGTGTATTTTGATTACTTCGTTTATATACCATCTGTACAAAACTTTACTTTAATTGTTTAGACTTAAGTAGGTAGATAAAAACTTAATATAATAAACATGTTTTAAATAAGTGTTATGATTAGACTTGTGACAACTGACAATTGACGTATACTGTTTATATTAAAATGAAGTTTGGGGTTGTCAGATAAATATTATATTTCGTTCAGAATCTGATTTCTGAATACTACTTTGTATTGTATTACATTTTTCTTTTTCTACATTTTATGGATTTTTTACATTTTGAATTAAATTTATTTTGGTGTCTGGTTTACTTTGTTGAACAAGTCTTACTTGTAGCTTATAAGTATTCTTTTATATATATATAAGGTGTTATTCATTTTTATTTTCAATATGCCAGTGTGTATGGCACTGAAATATTTGTTAATTAAAAAAAATATATTTTTTTTTTATATTGTTTAAATATTCAATATAATTGTTTATTTTTTATATTTATTATATTTATAGTGTATATATATTATATATCTATATTAGTATTTTTTAATAATGTCTTCATTTTGTAATAATATTATAAATGATGAATATTTTTCTTGCTCGTCATCTGAGGATTTTCTTAGTGCTGCTAGTTCGAATTCATCGGACGAAAACTTTACTCCACTTAATATAAAACTTAATTCTATTTTTACATCCAAAAATGGCTGCTATCTTAATATAATACATATAAATGCGCAGAGTATTCCGGCTCACTATTCTGATTTTTTATCATCTTTTAGCAACGTCTCTGTCGATTGTATTCTCGTGTCTGAGTCTTGGTTGAAACCCCCTCTTACTTCTTCAATTTACTCCTTACCGGGTTATAATCTGATCCGAAATGATCGAGATGGCAGACGGGGAGGTGGGGTATGTATCTACCTTCGTAATATAATTAGAATATTAAGATTAATAATTATATTATTTAGAATATACACAATTTACCCTATTTTGAATTGAATTATTATATATATATTTGTTTGTTTCATATGCAAATAACCTTGCAACCTGTTTCAGTTTCAGTCTTCAGATTGTAAGCATATTCGGTGGAGTAATATTGATTCAGTAATAAATTTTGTTCTCGCGCCTACGTCACTTCAAATACAGGGTTTCAGCTGAAAATCAGCGCTTTTTGTACGAGTATCATCCCGAACAAACAGCACATGCTGAGCTGAACGCCCATTCGGCGTTGTTTATTATATAACACAGTTATCCGTATAACATTAAAAACTTTCTTACTTTGTTATTAAAATTGATGCTAATGCACCTTAAAACATCACACCGCGTCGCCTTTTACTCGTCCTCTAAAACCGGTTTTTCAGCGCCTACAACTCGCGCGCGTATTGCATACGGGGCGAGAGGGTGGGGGACGTGTGATGTGCATGTCAAGAGTATTTAGTTTAGTTATTATTTTTATTATTATATTGTTATTTCATTTAATGTAATGGTGTTTTTTTTTTTTTGTTTATATAATGTTTCTAAGATGTTTTTGGTTAGTTTATTTTATTGTTTATTTTGTTTTTTTTTGTTCATATTTACAACGCTTGAATAAAAGTTTCTTTCTTTCTTTCTTTCTTTCTAATAATATTTCTTTTACTGTAATTGCTCAATCTCCTCCTAACACTTACAATTTAGAATACCTTTTTCTCGAAATTCGTGCCCACTATTCAAACTTGCTTCTCGGTGTGGTATATAGCCCATCGCAATACATTGATTATTTTTATTCTCTAGACCAAATTTTAGACTCGTTTTCCTCTAGTTATAGTCACAAAATAATTATGGGCGATCTAATTACGTGTCTCACTAAAGGTGATGGCAGATCCCACAGACTTAGATCATTAATTGATTCCTACAATATGGCTACTCTTCCTCTTTTAGAAACTCACTACTCACCTAATGCTATTCCTTCTCTTCTTGATCTTATTTTCGTTGATAACCCTGCAAAAGTTATAACGCACGGTCAACTGATTGCCCCTTTTTCGTATCATGACCTATTGTACCTTCTGTACAATTTTGCCCTGCCCAAGCGTAAATCTAAGGTTGTTATGCGTAGAAATCTCAGACGTATAAACTGGGATAATTTAAAAACTGACGTCTCGAGAATAGATTGGTCCTGTGTTTACCTGGCGGGAACAATTGATGAAAAGGTGGCTGCATTTATGAATGTTATTACTAAGTTATATGACTTCCATGCCCCACTTAGATCGGTACGTGTTAAGCACTTTCCTGCCCCTTGGCTTACCTCAGAAATTAAAGAGTTCATGGTAAACCGTGATAAGGCTAAGCGGCGGTACAGGAAAAATGGCACCCATGAAAATTTACGATCCTACAAGCAATTGCGTAATCTCTGCAACAGGATGTGTAGGGATGCAAAGCGTCGCTACATATATTCCTCAATAATTAATTCAACTCCATCCCAAATGTAGAAATTTTTTAAATCCTTAGGTGTGGGGAAGGCCTTTGAAAAACTTCATCAGTTCAACGATATAAATCTTCTTAATAATTTTTTCTCCACTCCCTCCGTCAATATGTCCGATACAGAGAGATTAACTACCATTCACAAATTAAATATGGCTCCCCGTCTACCCTGTAATCCATTTCTGTTTCGTGAAATCACGAAGTGTGATGTTAAGAAGTGCCTTTCATCCTTTAGATCTAACGCCGTTGGAAGCGATGACATCAGCCGTGAGATGCTTTTTCCCATCCTGGAGTATGTATTGAAAGTTATCACACATATTATGAACTTCTCATTAACTTCCAATACTTTTCCTACAGTCTGGAAAAAAGCCTATGTTATTCCCATACCCAAATGTAACAATCCTTCTTCTCCGTTGCACTTTCGTCCTATATCTATATTACCAATACTATCTAAAGTCCTTGAACATGCAGTACTCCAACAGCTCACGCATTTCCTAAACACTCATAACCTTATTAGTCCTTTCCAATCCAGTTTCCGCAATTTCCATAGTACATCCACAGCATTACTCAAAGTCACTGAGGATATTCGTTTAGCTATGGATAATAAGAAGCTTACTATTTTAATACTGCTAGGTTTTAGTAATGCTTTTAACTGTGTTGATTTTAGTATTTTGCTCGCTATCCTACACTCTCTTAACATATCTCCACCCGTGATTGATTGGTTTCAGTCGTATCTTCATGGTCGTCAGCAGATGATACGCTGTAACGAAAGTTTTTCGGAATGGGCTGATCTCTCTGCTGGCGTTCCACAAGGCGGCGTTCTATCTCCTTTGCTTTTTTCCATATTTATCAATGAAATCCCTAAAGTCATATCTTCTCCCTACCATCTATACGCAGACGATTTGCAAATATACCGACATGCTAACTTAAGCGAACTTGATAGAGAAATAGAGGTCATAAATCAGGATCTAAACAGCATAAAGGAATGGGCAAAGGGCTTTGGTCTTTTGCTTAATCCTAATAAGTCTCAAGCGCTAATAATTGGAAGTAGACAACTGCGTAACAAAATAAATTTCTATATAACACCAGACATCATATACGATTCTACTACAATACCGTTATCAGAAACAGCAATAAACTTAGGCTTAACAATTGACTCCAATTTGTCTTGGTCAGCACATGTTAATGAGGTGAGTAAACGCCTTCATTACTACCTTCATTCCTTGAGACGCCTCAAAAACTTTTTACCCTTACAGACGAAAATACTCTTGGCCCAAACTCTATTAATTCCTATACTCGACTATGCCGACGTATGCTACTTAGATGCTACAGAAGAGCTACTAGACAAGTTGGATCGACTTCAGAATGTATGTATACGCTTCATATACGGACTGCGTAAATTCGATCATATATCTGAATTCCGACGTCAACTAAAGTGGCTCCCTATTCGACTCCGCCGGAATACTCACGTCCTA
Source organism: Napeogenes sylphis (assembly GCA_959347405.1). Lineage (NCBI taxonomy): Eukaryota > Metazoa > Arthropoda > Insecta > Lepidoptera > Nymphalidae > Napeogenes > Napeogenes sylphis. The sequence goes on along the minus strand of OY365778.1, from coordinate 1,781,666 downwards.
ACCACTCTTTTTAACGTTCTAAATCGTCTAAATCTTCCCCTCCCTATTTACGACAATCTTTTCAACTATCCGTACCTAATAACAGACCATCCCGTTCGTGTGTCATCTTTAAACCCCTTGATGTACCCCGTTATAACACCACATTTAGCAGAATCTTTCACAATAAAAGCAGCACAATTGTGGAACTCACTTTCTCCTGAAATTTATAATTGTTCCACAATTAGTTCTTTTAAGTATAAATTGAAGCAGCACTATCTCTCACTATCAATATAATTACTGTTATTAATATTATTATTACCTTATTTATATATATATATATATATATATATATATATATATATATATATATATATATATATATATATATATATATATATATGTATGTATATATGTATATATGTATGTGTGTATGTATGTGTATTTGTATATATTGACATGTCATATATATCTAAGGATTTTAATTATATATTATTAATTGTATATGTTACGAAATTATGTACCCTCCAATGATTTATTTTGTTAAGAAAATCTTTTCGCACATAAATTTTTTGGGTGGCTGGAAGAGATCTCTTTGTAGAGATAAGTTATCCTGTGAACGTAATGTTTATATTTTAAGTTAAGATTTAAGTTTGGTACATAAACAAATAAAAAAAAAAAAAAAAAAAAAGCTAACCTTACTACGTAATAGCATAGCGAAGAACTTGACAGAAATAGTATTAGGTGATCAAAGTATATCAAATTTTATTGCAACCGAGATAACATACATGCTTCCGAAAGGGAAACACGCATCAGATTCATCAAAGTATAGACCTATCACATGTTTACCAACCATTTATAAAATACTTACAACAGTTGTCACAAATAAAATCATAAAACATATTGAGAAAAATAACATATTAGCAGAAGAACAGAAGGGCTGCAGGAGAGGTCACATGGGTTACAAAGAACAACTTATTATAGACTCTACAATTCATAAGCATGCCTCTTCTAAAAATAGAAATCTACACTGTACATATATAGATTACCAAAAAGTATTTGACAGCATTCCACATTCTTGGTTAACTCAAATATTGCACATTTATAAAGTAAACACCTCCTTAGTCCACTTCTTACAAAATATGATGACACATTGGAAAACAAAAAAACACTTAAATAGTCCTCACACCTCAATTACTACTAGAGAAATACTGATTAGAAAAGGTTTATACCAAGGAGACTCTTTAAGTCCCTTTTGGTTTTTCTTGCCTTAAATCCGTTATCATATTTACTACAACAGAGCTAATCTGGATACCGACTAAAACATAATAATAATGCTATTACTATCTCTCACTTAATATACATGGACGATATAAACATTTTATCGATATTACTTTACAGTTTAGCAAAGACATAAACATGCAGTTTGGTTTTGATAAGTGTAAGACTATTCATATAATAAAGGGAAAAATCTGACCCGGGAACTATAACACAAACAATGACGAAAATATAACTTCACTTGAAGCAAAAGACTTCTATAAATATCTAGTATATAATCAGTTAAAGGGCATTCAACACCCAATTTCCAAAGAAATATTAACATTGGAATACAAAAAACCGATCCATCAAATTTGCAATAGTTTACTTTCTGGAGGGCGTCTGATTAAAGCAATAAGCACATTTGCAATTCCTATACTTATTTACTCTTTTGGCGTAGTTAAATGGTCCAAAACAGACATACAAAAATTAGAAAGAATAACACGAACAACACTTACTAAACACAATAACTTACATCAAAAATCAGCTATAGAAAGGTTACCTATTAAGAGAAGTATGGGAGGCAGAGGCCATATTGTTGTACAACATCAATGGCAGAGACAAATTAAAACATTAAAATCATTCTTCCATAATAAATCCACCTCAAGCGTTATGCATAAAGCAATAGTTACTACTGACTATAACTATACCCCGCTCAAATTAGGTGATAATACATTCATAGCTATTTATTCATTATATTATATTTATATTTCAACCGACTCACAAATACAAAAAACCCAGGGTTGGAAGAAGAAGGTTCTTCATGGAAGACACCCACACGACTTAGAACAAGATCATATAAATAAAGAATCGTCAAACAAATGGCTTAAAGTAGGCACTTTATTCCCGGAAATAGAAGGCTTAATGATAGCAATCCAAGATCATCCAAGATCATCAGTCATCAACACCAGAAACTACCGTAAACACATTTTAAAAGATACAACTGTAACCAACGATAAATGCCGCACATGTCATAATAGCCATGAAACAATACAACACATAATTGGAGTATGCCCGACACTGGTTAAAAAAGATTATACACACAGACACAATCAAATAGCTAATATCATCCACCAAGCACTTGCTCTTAAACTCGACCTAATAAACGACAAAAAAATACTATACTATAAATATTCTCCTGAATCAGTCCTTGAAAACAAAGCATACAAACTATACTATGACCGTGCTATCCTAACCGACAAAACCATACATTATAATAGACCTGACATAACACTGCGAGATAAAATACACAAAACCACATATTTAATAGATGTATCTGTTCCTAATACGCATAACATAAAAAAATCAACGTAGAAACTTAAGCATATTTAAAATCTACAACAGTACAATTACTTGGCGACCGCCCGTATTATGGTGTGAAAACCATTATAGAGATGAGTAAAAGTTTTTATAACAAAAATAATAATAATAATAATATCGGGAGAAATTACACACATTAATCTCACCCCTAAGTAAGCAAATTATTTGCTTGTGTTAAGGGTGTTAGACAACGATACTAATACATAGAAATACACATATAAATACTGAGAATATATTTAATAAACGACCAAACCCAGAAACACAGACATCTATGCTCATCACATAAATGCCTGTATTTGCCGGGAATAGAATCCGAGCTCCGTTCCGCCGTGACACGTTAGGCGTCTGCGCTAACCACTCGACCAACGGGGCAGTGATTATTTAATAACTAATCACTGCCCCGTTAAAGAAATACTTTATATAATATAGACGAGACGAAGCTTCTTAGCATTCCATGGATTCACCGTGCGGGTACCGGGCCCATCGCGTTGCAAGGAGAGGAGTGCAAGCAGTGCCTGGGACTTGCGACCCAGGAGTAGGTTTAAGGGGCCCCTTTATTATGCGCAAAAACGCTCACCTTTACCCTCCACACTCCTCTCTCTACCTAACCAAATTTGGAAAGAACCTACTAATGCCGCCTTTGAAATACGTTCTAGAAATGAACCGATGCTTGTTCTAGAAAGGCCAAGGTCTTTAAGTAGACTATAGAGAGATTTTGCTGTTATACCTCTCGCTCCCACTTCTACCGCGTACAAACTTACTATATATTTATTCCTGATAAGTTCGTTGGTCAGTTCGTAATACTTATTGAGCTTGATGTGTGATCCCTTGGGATGTTTGTTTCCCAAGGAACAGTAAGCTCCACAAGTATCACGCGCCTCAGATGTTTCGAATATAGGAATAAGTCCGGTCTGGATGACGAAACACCAACACCCCCAGGGAATTTGTAATGCTTTTCATACGTGGCATCATGAGAAGCCGCGCCTAATTTAAATTTTCTGAATAAACGTGCAAATGGATAAAAAATATGTAAAATACAAGATAAAATATTTATTACAAAAAAAATATGACTACAGTATCACATGAGGGAATAATAAATGTTGATAAGCGTTGACGAAATGACTGTGCCAATTAAATTATACACAGTGAGCGCATATAAGGATAGGTAAGATCAAGATATGCTCCTAAGTTATAATAATATTATCCTTATTATCAAGAAAAATTTTGTGTTTCATTATTATTATAAAAAAAAATAATAAATTGTTATTACATTTTTGACTGAGGCTTACACTATCTAACAATTTCAAGATTTTGTTTATGGTAATAAAACCCTATTTAATCTTAAAGAATTAATACTTTTATGTATTTGTAAGGTAACTTCGATAACCTGAACAAAAAAAAAGGGTAGACGGGAAAAAAAGGTTAGTTCTATCTTATAACTTTATCTCGAATCGTTCTCGTTCTAATCAAATTAGAGAGGTAGGTATTAATCGTCACGGTCCTGTCTAAATGTTAAGTAGTACTGTCCACGTCAACCCTTATCAACCCCTTTTATGCCATAATAAAATAAATGGCCTTCTTTGTAAGCGCTTTAACTGTCGCTTGTATTAAATACTTTAATCCATCGGTATTTAATCTATAGATTCTATAAAAATCGTAAATAAATTTATAAAACAAACAATATTAAATAAATATTTATAGTATAACAACTGTTCATTTGTACATTAAAAACACTTGAAAAGCTTTCTAATAAAAAAAATAATTTGATCAAATGTGGCTTGTCATCTTTCCCTGTCCTACCCTTATCCCACTCTAGGGGTTTAAAGAACTCATTATTTTCTTCTACTCAACCATAAGATCCTAACCATAAGTAACATTGGTTAGGATCTTCGAAAGAAACCTAATAGATGTCACCACCGTCCCGATAAAGACGATCACATATGAAATGCTTAATTCACCGAGACGGACAGCGATACGGTAGCTCAGTTGGTAGAGCGACGGGACGGTTTCCCAGTAGTCGCGGATTCGAATCCCTGCCCGTATCGGTTTATTTTTCATTCAATATTTATATAAATTTAAAGAAGCTTAACATGGCTATACATGTTTAAAGATATTTTCAAACATTAATTTCGGTTGTGGCATCTTTTCAATGTTTATCTATACTGCAAAGTTAGAAACATTGGTTAGGATCTTCGAAAGAAACCTAATAGATGTCACCACCGTCCCGATAAAGACGATCACATATGGAATGGTTAAATCACCGAGACGCACAGCGATACGGTAGCTCAGTTGGTAGAGCGACGGTATGGTTTCCCAGTAGTCGAGGGTTCGAATTCCTGCCCGTATCGGTTTATTTTTCATTCTATATTTATATAAATTTAAATAAGCTTAACATGGCTATACATGTTTAAAGATATTTTCAAATATTCGTTAATATTATATTCATTAATATTATAATAGTAACATATTCATGAAGTTCGTAATAAAAAGAATCTATCTCAATATCGTAACACTACAATCAATAATCTTCATAGGAATGCTTACCTTAGGTGTGCTTTTTTGGTACAACAACACGTATTTAACCTGGTATTTATAATAATATGTTAAAATAATATGTTTATAATTTTATGTTTCTTAAAGTTTTTATATCACTACAAGATGAACTATTTGAATGGGACTTTAACTTCCGCAACTTTATTTGTACATATTATATAATTCAAATATAGTTTCCCTTGGGAAACTCTGAACAATTTATTCTATGTTTAACTGATTTATACTTACTTGTCACCGCTTTTGTTTGCGATAGAACGGAAATGATATGTTTATTATTATTTGTTCTACAGGTACATTTTGTATTTTTCTTTATTTTAAGGAGATTTGTCTATTATTTATGGGGAAAAATATAAATTATGAAAACAATACAGGTTATGTTTGTTAATTTGTGAATTTAACAATTTTGTTAACTTCCAAATATACAAGTTTCGTGAAATATATTATAAAAAAAATGTCTACCAATTCATCACAAAAGTTTTTGATTGTCAAATAATGAAAGGCGAAACTTTCTCATCGTCAACATTGTTTAAAATTATTAAAATACCTACAGTACGGTTATTTAAATTACCTTTTATTTAATTTCTCTGGGACCACAAAGAACGCTTTCTCTAATCTAATCACCATTAAATAGTAAAATTAAACTTTAATAACTTGTTATGAGACCAATTAACTTCGCCAGTCAAAACAAATATATATACCTAAAATTGTTGCCTGACTATGATTTCAACATACCTATGTTTTCTGAAGTATTTATAAAATTAGTTTCCTTGTGTTCAAACATAAAAACATTTTTATCAACTCTATCTGATTCTTAAGATAGGTATACGTAAAGGCATATGCAATTTCTAACCATTTTTTTATACAATAATGTCATTCTGAAAATTTTATGATAATAACGTGCAGTAGGATACACTAAACAAATCGTTATTTATCTTCAATAAAGAAAAACACGTAATAAGGACATATCATGCGACCATGTGGTAGAGTTGTGAACACTAATTAATTATTTGACCATGGGTAGAGTCGCTTGCAAAAGCTATAAGACAAAAATAAATCTGAAATATTAGGTAAAATTTATTTCCCAATCAAAAAACAATATATATATATATCTTTAAACTTTTTTAAAGCAATACCATGAAAAACTTAGTTTTTCGTATAATAATAAAGTTATAATATTAATTAATAACAAAAAACCAAGGACTTTAAACTAAAATGTAATAGATGAATTTAAAACTGTTTACACCTGCTCGATTGTGCCTTAAGAATATAAGCAATTTATTTTCTGAGACGACTTTTCACCGACAAACAGAAATGATGTGTAAAATAACAGGTTTTTTTTGAGTCAACCCTGGTTTTTTTTGGTCAAATTTATTTTACCTGTAATAATAAAAGTGAATATAGAGAAAACGATGATAGAATTGACAATAACGATCGCTAGTTTTCAAGAAATATTTTACAATAATAACTAGAACAAGATGATATGAGATCATATAGTGTTTTCTAAGGTTTTCACGAGTACTACACATTGAAATAAAACTATTTTTACGGATTTAACTCGCGTATATTGAATTAAATTTTAAATTTACATTTTAAATCTAACCCGACGTTTTAATTTAATTCAATATACGCGAAATTAAATTTTAAATTTACTTTATTAATTCAAATTAAATTTTAAATTTACATTTTAAATCTAACCCGACGTTTTAATTTAATTCAATATACGCGAGTTAAATCCTTAAAAATAGTTTTATTTCAATGAGATCATATGTTACGTTCACAATAAACGTGAAAAATATTATAAAGATAATATAAAAATCAATACAATATATTAGTTAATCAAAAAGAAAACAAAAAAGTGTAAGATGTCCAATAAATTTTAAATCAATTTTCTGTTAAAAAAATATATAAAAACACACTACTTTCCGTTGTGGCGTCTTTGCCATATTAATCTAATACTGCCAAGTTAGTAACAAAGATTAATAGAATTTAAAAAGACGTCTAGATGTCATTTCCAGCTCGGTAATGACGATTATAATATCTATAAAATGCAAAATTCATCGAAATGGATAGGAATATGGTAATTCCTTTGGTTGAGTGACAGGTTGGATTTAAACTGTCGACGAATTAAAAACCCAATTAAAAGATTCATCATAAATAAAACTCAACTTGGACTACCTGACTTCTTTATAATGTAGATTAATTAACATGACAAAAGTGAGATGCAACCAATTTTAAAATATAATTATTTGACATAATCACAATACCTTGCTCGAATCAGAAAATCTCCGAAAATCTAGGTGACTACAGTATGCCATGGTTTATATTATTAAAAATTAAAAAACCCCCCATACAAAAAGACCTCTAAAAAGAATAAAAATAATATTATTATGTTCTTATTAAATTCGTTGCGTCGGGGGACCGTTGTACGTACGTTGATAGTGTATATATTACGAAGTGAATCATTGAGAACTTAGACTATACGATTCGATATCGTAATTTCTTTATTTGCCTTGTTAACTTACTTGCATTTTAATTTCTTCCTTTATTAAACGGTCAACGCAACAACAACGCAACATAGCGCACACGCCGCGTTACACGAAATGTGGGTAAAATTGATATTATTCGGAAGAAGACCAATATTTAAATAATTTAAGCTCAATGCACTACATATCTAAAGGAAAAAACGAATGTAATAAATTGATAACAGATTGTTATACTAATAAATATAACAATAAAACAACGTTGGCTGCAACTATACCTCTGAAACAATATGACAACTACTTTCAAATAATATTTAGCAATATGCTAACCTTAAAAATGATTAATAAATGAAATTTAAAATAGTAATTATTAATTAAACTTTCATGTTTTCAATAACATTTTGGGGATTATAAAGTTAGCTAAAGCTGGCAACATTTCAATATCTTAACAAAAAGAAATGTCACAGACTAATTAAGAGATTGTAATTAGCTGTCAACAGATAAATAATTTACCTTGTCTACGAATTTGACAGATAATAAGATATCGATAATATTAAAATTATAAATATTTAAATATCTACAGAAATAAAATTTCTATGTAACAGTAGATAGATAGGTAGGTTTCATATGTACGAATATTAATAAATATAAATATTTAGAGTTAAAATTATTTACAATCACTTATAACACTATGATGAAAAGATTTATATTATCACTAGCTGTTGCCCATGATTCTTTATGACTACGATCATAAGCCATATAAATATATTTTTACAGTCTACGTGGACGCCGTCACGGGAAACAGCTATCCTTAATAAAGTACTTTACCTCAGTAGATAAGTGTAAAAACTTTTTGGTCTTCATAACAAGGCTTTTTTTTCTATATAGCGCGGGCGAAGCCGTTGGGAACAACTAATTATTGCATAAGAACCTCTCCACCGCACGAATAAAACATCAATATCTTGGTGACGACTATTTCTATTTCAATCAAACATGGATAATAACCAGAACCATTTCAACGAACATAGCTTTAGATTAAAAAAAACCGCATTCAAATCCATCCACGCGTTTGGCCGAAAGAGCTAATTATTGCATAAGAACCTCTCCCCGCACGAATAATACGTTAATATCTTCAAGACAACTATTTCTATTTCAATCAAACATAACTGCAATATCTATAGTAGCCCAATCACTAAAATAAGTTTGTTTACAGACTGAAATTGATTTAGCTGTAAATATTAAATCAAAGTCTGACCTAAAAAGTTTGAAGAACCTATTATATAAAACATTTGGGTTTATGTGCTCTTGGACAAGTGGCAGTTTCATCTTTAAATTATTGTAAAATCTTTCCAAGCGACTTTTGGTTTTTGGGATTACAGATATTTCATTTTTTGACTTATCCGTACCAAGAAAATCTATTTGTATCAACTGACCAGAGTGATCCGAAGTTAATTTATTTATTACATACTTATCTTTAATTGACGTAGAATGTTCTGTAAAAATATTATCTAAGCATGTTGCTGAATGACTAGTTATTCTATTTGGCTCTAGGAATATATTTTTACAATTAAATGATTTAAATAGACATTTTAATTTAAGATATAGTGCATAGTCCATTAATAAATCTACATTAAAATCTCCACAGACAAATACTTGTTTATTCTTACTACATATCTTAGACAAGGCGTCTTCCATGATATTTTCAAAACAATCATAAACTCCTGTAGGAGGTCTATAAACACTCATTATTATACATTGCTCCAATTCCACACAGGCAATTTCAACAATTCGTTCAACTGAGAGACTTACAATATCTTTCCGTTCCTTATATTTAAGATTTTTATGTAAAAGAATTAAGGAGCCACCATGCATAGCATGTTTTCTACTGTATGCACTACCAATATGATAACTATTGATATTAAACGGAAACTGGTGCTCTCTTCAGCCAATGTTCTGTAACACAGAGTATATCTATACCACAACCATTTAAGAACAGCTCCAGCTCCAGCTCTTTTGCCAACATACCTTGAATATTCTGTTGGACAAGATTCATAAGTTTTACATTTTGTTTTGTATTACTGTGATTGGAAAGTTGCTTAGGTGTATCTACTATTATTTTAGAGCTAGAGGTTGCTACCTCTGTTGTCTTAGAAATTAATTTAAATGATGGGAAATGTCAAAAGATTTAATAATTGTCATGTCAGTCTGCTCAATAGAAGCAGGTGTAGTAGCCAAGTTCTTGGCTGAGATGTCCAAAAAAAAGGATAGCACAGATGCTATCTGTCTCTTAAACCTATGAGTAAGGTAATATTTACCTTGAGTCAAAAATAAAGAATTACTAAATAAATTGTTAGTGTCAATTAAATGAATCTTATCATTGTATGCTGATATAGTGTGAAGTGTGGTGTTAAGCTTATACCTATGAATATTTTCCGCTTCTGGCAGGGTTTTACTGTAGGGAAATGTAAACAAAATTATTTTCCTTATATCTAAGTTTTTTTTTATAAATATAGAATGAAAAAAACCGATACAGGCAGGGATTCGAACCCGCGACTACTGGGAAACCGTCCCGTCGCTCTACCAACTGAGCTACCGTATCGCTGTCCGTATCGGTGAATTAAGCATTCTATATGTGATCGTCTTTATCGGGACGGTGGTGACATCTATTAGGTTTCTTTCGAAAATCATTACCAATGCTTCTAACTTTGCAGTATAGATAAACATTGAAAAGATACCACTACCGAAATCAATTTTTGAAAATATCTTTAAACATGTATAGCCATGTTAAGCTTATTTAAATTTTTATAAATATAGAATGATAATACTCTTTAATTTTATTTTGTGAAATGATATACTTTTTATTAAGTACATCTAGGGAGTCTTTTAAATAATTAATTTCCAGTTGTAAAGCCTTCGTGTCAGCTTCATACTTAGACCTACACTTATCTAACTTCAGTGTACACATTACCAAATCATCATAAAGTTCTAACTTCTCCTTACTTGACTTTGCACACTTAGATACATAATTTTGCTGTTTAATTAATTTTTTTAGTTTTAATGAAGTACCTATTTATTTTAATATATATATTTTTAGTTTGTTTTTACTGCAATGAGACATATGAGACATGACATAATGAGACATGAGTCTTATTGGTTTTTGAGAGTTTAATCAGATATCATCATTGGTGAGGTCAATGACAGAGTGGCTATGTCTATCAGTCACAGGAGAAACCAACTGCCGGGCACTCTCAACTAATTCATTAAATAAACTAATGTTATGTCGCGTTGTAACTTTTTGAGCGTTCTCTTTTAGCTGGGTGATGTACATATGTGCCTCCCGGAGCTCCTGCTCCAGGGTAGAAATCTTCACAAAGGCGTGCTCATACTCGTCACTGCACCGGTTAAACTTATTCACTAAACTTTTGAGAGTGTCCCGTTCTTATACAATCGTTGTAAGTTGAGTATTGCATAAAAACCTCTCCCCCGCACGAATTAAGCGTCAATATCTTGAAGACGACTATTTCTATTTCAATCAAACATGGATAAGAACCATTTCGACGAGCATAGCTTTCGATTAAAAAAAGACACATTCAAATCCGTCCACGCGATTGGCCGGAAATTTGCCACAGACAGATACACAGATACACAGTTCGACAGGTCAAACTTATAACACCTCTCTTTTTAGTCGGTGGGTTAAAAACAAAAAAATATATATGGACCTATTATTAAAGTGTTGAATTTAGATTAAATTGGTATATTTATTATTCAGAATCCAAAAACATTTTCAAAAATATGACCAATTATTATTGACAGCAACCGAACCTAATTTTTTCTTTTAATATTCGAAATGGGTCAAAATTATAATTTTATTTATCATATTATATTCATTATATCATTATATGTTGTACTTTCTTTTGTTTTTCTGAGTGTGTTCACAACATCGTTTTGGTATAAAATGTCTTTACTTTCCAGCTCTTTATTCATTGGAATTTATTTGTCGCAATTTTAAAGTTGTATATTATTTCAAATATGGTCATTTTAAGAACAAAGAACCATTAAATATTATTTCAGAATAATGCAACATCATCATATAATACTATAGTAATAATTTTTTTTCTGTCATGATTTTATTTATAGTATATATATATATAAATATATAGTAACTTTATTCGCAGATTTGACCAAATTAAAATAATAAAATTGCTGTAATATTTTTTTATTATCACCGATTTTTTTTATCACATATCTTCTCACTTTTTCAAGGTTTTATTTGAAAAAGATATAAATGATCAATTATATAATATTTATTTATATATATTATGTTATAATTGTCTACTAAGTAGTGTTGAGAACTTTCTTTACGAAACTTATCATAGGGACCTGCTTACCAGATTAAAATTTATTTAACAAATTCCATTTAAAAAAGTGGGAATTCTGAAATACGTCGAAACACAAATCCGATTGTTGCAGTAATTTTGTGAGCGCTGGCTTAATTTTTTTAAATGCTTATTTAAAAGATTTATTGTAAATTATTTAATATGCTTTAATTGAGAAGATTTAACAAATAATAAAAATATGTGAATTAACTTGTGGGATTATGTTTTTAGAAATATATTAAACTTATAATTTGTAAAGTAATTTATCATTGTAGAAATTGACTTAATAGCAAGATATGTTGTAAGAAGTGAGATAGCAAGCCTCGTTAATGAAGATTGATGATCGGTTTTCGTCAAAGTAGACTTTCTTGGTTTTATCTCTTTTCCTCTTGAAAAATTTAACGAACAGTTACGGACATTTCGGTTTTGCTCGACTTAATCGACTTCTTTTGTTTGATGTTTTTGTTAATCTTTTAATTTAATATTTGAATTAATAAATAGATAAAAACAATCATTGGTTTAGTACTTTACTTCAACTAAATAAAAAATGAAATTAAAACCATTAGTTTCATTAAAATAAACAAACTATGATTATATTTTCCTAATATTGACTACGTATTTATTACTCACACGTTATCGTAATTTAAATATATATTAATAACGTATGTGTAATAAATTAAAGCGATGACGTCGGTTGTGACATCTCTAAATTAAATGAGGCTATGAATAAGCTTATGTAACAAAGCATCATGTGAGGAATGCACTGCACTGCGATATTGTTTTATTATTGTTTAATTATTGTTTAATTTTTGTTAAATGAAGTCTCTTCTTTAGTGGCGAGCCTTGTGGTGTTTTTTAAAGCACATCTCGCACCGCTAGTATTTCTTATGATCATTGAGTTGAGAGGTATAGTGATATTAAAAGTTAATATCACTATACCTCTCTATATCTCTCTATATATCTATACCTCACTATATCTCTCTATATATAGAGTTAAAGTTAAATCAAGTCTGAAAATTTAATTTACATTAAACCTATATTAGCAAAGACGATCTTCACTTAATTCCAAAATATGTAAAATTTTCAGGTTGTAATTTTAAAATAAAAGCCCGTTTGTCTTTGTCTGCGTTTAGTGTCTAGGATCACATAAAAGTTTTAAATACAAGGAAACTATACTTTGTGATACGTGTTATAAGTTTACATATCAATGAATTTTTTTTTACTTATTTATTTTCATAAAATAGTTACTTAAACATAAAAAAATACATGGCCCTTTTAAAGAAATAAATGATTAAAAGTAAAATACCAAAGTGTACATTAGTGATAAAAGAGTATTTTAATATATTTAAATTATTATTTCAGTGATAAATGATGCTAAATAGATTTTAAATTCTAAGACGCCCCGGTGGTCGAGTGGTTAGTGCAGATGCCTAACGTAAAGCGGCGCAACCGGAATCGGGTTCGATTTCCGACAGGGACAGGCATGTATGTTATGACATTTCAAAACTATAGAAGGCTCAGTATTTTATTTGTTTAACTTTGCAGTATTATTTTATTCTCATAATATTCTATAAATAATTTAGTCTCAATTTATTGTATTTTTATTTATTTTTTATTATATATTTGACTTTAGTTTTAATTGTTGTAACTATAAATTCAAATAGACTTAGGGTGCCTGTATCTAAAACTGCACTTTTTTATTGGAATTCTTTGGGGTCCTTCCATAGAGTCAATATATGTATATAGAGTAGGGAAAGCAGCTTAAAGTGTGTCATTGTGAAAAAAGAGTAAGCAAATGAGGCCTCCTATCTGTCTCTCTTTTTAACAATTGCATTTAGTCAAAGATATGTATAGATGAAATAAAAGGCATATATTATCTAACATAATTTAATAAATAAAATTTTATAAATTATTTGTCTGATTTGAAACGCCTTTAACTATTTTAGAAGCAAAAATCTTTTGTGATAAATTTGTCGCTGGCACAAATATTTTCTCATATATATCGATTTCAATTAATACTAATTGAGTTAATAAAAACAATTTAATAAACTTATTATTAAATTGTAAAAGTCAACCATAATTTGTATAATTTTATCACTTTATACTTTTGTCCAATAAGTTTACTTAAAACAAAGAAATAAAGAAAAAACTTACAAACAGTATTAAATGTAGAACAAATGGTAATATAAATATTATTTTCTTTATACCGCAAACAGTAGCGGTGACAATAGAATATAAATCAGTAATTCATAGAATAAATTGTTGAGAGTTTCCAAAGGAAAAATATATTTGAAATAAATATGTATCAATAAGATTGCGGAAATTAAGGCACCGTTCATGTGTTGTCAATTTACATTGTATATATAATATATCAGTTTTATAGAAGCTTTAAGAAATATAAAATTATTAAAGTGTATCCTAGATTTAATTCGTGCTGTTCCACCAAAAGGAACGCTTAAAGTATGTAATCCTTAAAATATTATTTATTGTAGTATTACTTTATTATAATATTTCTTAGTGATTTAAAACGAATAGACTTTTTTTATTAAGTATTAATTCCGCGAGATTTACTTATTTTTCTTCATTTTGTTTATAGATTTTATTTATTCATTAAGCATTATTTATCTTCATACATAACGATTCATTTCAATTTGTTCAACGTGCATCTCGTACGTAAACGACACGTTGAACGAACGAACGACAACGACTTGTAAATAAAATCAACTATGCTATTTTAGCACTACATTAAAAATATCAGTACATTTTTATACTTTAAACATATAATATTTTGTTATATATTCTCGAATTTGAAATAAAATTTGATCCAAAAATAAAATATCGGTAACACTAATGCTTTGAATTTGATTTAATAATGTCGAGGTCCTAAACACATTACCACGTAGTACCTACTAGCGTAACATGAATTACATTATCAAATTCACTTGAAACGACTAACAATGAAGCTGCTCTAATAAAGTATGTTTGTTATTTATTTAACTTAAATGTTTTTTTTTATTTTTTATAATTTTTATACAACGTGTCCTAACATTCAACGGTAAACTGAAACCAGTGGGTGGCGCTGCTTGTGACTACATACGAAACAATAAAAGAAAGATCTTTTTCATTCATTAATAAAAAAAAAATCTGTCTTTTATGTATTAGCAAACTAAGTATCTCGCTATATATCACAATCCTTAAAACTTCCAAAATATCTGTAGATTTTTCACACAAAAATATGGAACAAATATTTTGTTTAGTGCTTTATTGAAGTAACCTTACAAATACATGAGAGTATAATTTGTTTCAGACTAGTTGTTGCCCGTAACTTCTACATAGAATATAAAAATAATATTTATACTGCTAGGAATATAAGCCATAAAAAGACATACGAAGCTTCTTAGCATTCCATGGATTCACCGTGCGGATGCCGGGCCCATCGCATTGAAAGCAGAGGAGTGCAAGCAGTGCCTGGGACTTGCGACCCAGGAGTAGGTTTAAGGGGCCCCTTTATTATGCGCAAAAGCGCTCGCCTTTACCCTTCACACTCTTCTCTCTACCTAATCAAATTTGAAAAGATCCTACTAATGCCGCCTTTGTAATACGTTCAAGAAATGAACCGGTGCTTATTCTAGGTCTTTAGGTAGATAATAAAGTCCAAGGTCTTAAAGTAGATAATAGAGAGATTTTGCTGTTATACCTCTCGCTCCCACTTCTACCGCGTACAAACTAACTATAAATTTATTGGACAGTTCGTTGGTCAGTTCGTAATACTTATTAAGCTTGAATGTGTGATCCCTGGGGATGTTTGTTTCCCCGGGAACACTAAGCTCCAAAAGTATTATTTTCAATTATTTTTATTCATTGGTTATATTTTTATTAACATACGAATATTTTAATAACATAACACTCCTTCTGAAGTCTTCAGGTATTAAGAAGGATTTTGAGATATAATTATGTAAAATTCAGAGAACCAAACAATTAAAAACAGGATCGCCCGTGGCAATTAGTTATCGCGCTACAATTTATATTATATCACAGATAAAACCACGTCCAAAGTTAGTATTTCTATAGCTTGTGTGTTGTTTTGATACATAAGCTACAATATTGCTAAGTTTCATCAAAATTCGTTCAATAGTTTTGGCGTGGTTGAGTAACAAATATCACAGACAAAACCACGCGCAAATGTTAGTATTTCTATAACCTATATATTATTTTGATACATTAGCTACAATACTGGTAAGTTTTATCAAAATCCGTTCAGTTTTTTTGGCGTGACTGAGTAACAAACGTCACAGACAAAACCACGTGCAAATATTAGTATTTCTATAACTTATGGTTATTGTAGTATATAAGCTACAAGATTGCTAAATTTTATCAAAATACGTTTAATAGTTTTGGGGTGATTGAGTAACAAACATCAAATACAAAACCACGTGCAAATGTTAATATTTCTATAGCCTATGTATTACTCTGGTACATAAGCTACAATAATGCTAAGTTTCATCAAAATCCGTTTAGTAATTTTGGGGTGATTGAGTAACAAACATCCATCCATCCAAACATCCAAACAATCGTACTTATATAATAGTCAGATGAAGAGAGTGATATTACCAGGAAATCAAGATAACATCAGGCTCAAACAAAAATTAAGTATAAATTTATTATTAATTTTCATTACAATAAAATACAAAATCCTTTCTTTGTAATAAGAGCTTATAGGATAATATTATTACAACTTATGAGCGTGTCTTGGTCTCACCTATTCTTTTATGCGCTCGCTGTGAGTGATTTAATTAGGACAGTCATTTCGTCAACCCTTATCAGCATTTATTATTCCCTCATGTGATACTCATATTTTTACTGTAATAAATATTGTATCTTGTATTCGATATAATTTTTGTCCATTTCCTTTTTTGTTCAGCAAATTTAAGGGTCGGCTTTCCTATAGCGTCGTTGGATTTTCTAGCTAGACCAGACACATAGTTTTTTCTTTAATAAAATCTGGCGACTGAGGTAATAAAGAAATAACTTATCATGTTTTGATAGTGTATACCATTTATTCAATATTGTGTAGGTACTATTGATTTTTTTTATTTTTTCTGGCATAATATTCAAGATGGCACCAGGAAATAAATACATGTGACCTAAACTGATTACGGTTATAATTATTTCTTTTAATGGTTGACGCTATAAAAACATTTTTACTCGTAAAATAAAAAGGTAACAAGGCAAAGTCAGCGCAATAATATTTTTTTATAAAAATATCAAATACTTTCTATATATTAGTAATAGTAGTTTGAAGTTTCGTGTAAATAGTATTATATATTTTTTATTTTGTTTTTAAATTGCTTCTTCTTTATTGTGAATTGTTTCCTTATCATCAAGATTATTGGTAATAATAATTTCAACATTTTCTCACCACAGAGAATATAATAGACATACACACATATAACATTAACAAATGGTGTGTTTCATTTATAATTAAGGTAAATAACATATTGTTAAGTGATTTAATGTTTACAAGAATTTCATAAAAGTATATGTTATATTTTTATCTGGAATAATAATTTATTTGTTTTATGCTGGGAGATAATATTATAGCCAAGCGCAGCTGAAAGGCAATATGTTGTAAGTCACGTTCACAAAATATATTGTTGACTAAAATAAAGAGCAGCTTACAACTCGTAAGCATGTCCAATGCTTGCCATAAGATAAACAAAATATGTTTCTATGTTTTTAGCATTTGTTTTATTAGAACAGGATATATTTATGTTTATGTGTATTTTTTTTTTGTCTGTCTATGCTGTTAGCCCTGTTGGCTATTATAGCATCACCCGGGGAGCGGGAGGGTCAGAAGACCCACCCTTAAAAGGGGGGGGCCAGATGGCCCCCATGGGGAACGACGTCCCGAGGGCGTCTCAGATTGAGACACGGACCTCGGCTCGGGGCGTCGTTAGTCAGGAGGGAAGCTAAGGACATTTGGACACTAGCGTCCTCCGACGGCAGAACGCCGGAGCAATGGAGCACTTACTCAGTTGGGACCTCGTCTATACCGGTATAGGCGGTGTGTGACTGTATGTTGTGTGGTGTCACTTATGCCTATGCGTATATTACCTACTGTGAACGCGTCGTCAGGGTCAACGAGTACCGACTTGGGTCTTCTTTTTCTGACTAAAGTAGTCTTACGTGGTCTATACTGTGCGGCGTCAGCCACCAGTGGGTTCGGGTGTCGCTCAGCACGTTCAAAGTACTTTTGAGGAAGCCCCTTGAAGTACTGAGCGATGGTCGGAAGGTCTAAGTCTCTATGGAGATCGATGTTGCGTACGAACTACGGCGCCCCGGTTGCAATCCGTGTAAACCTGTTCTGAATCACCTGAAGGAGTTTCAGATTAGCGTGCGCAAAAGCGGGACTCGCATAAGACATGACGGAACGTATGCAAGCTTTGTAAAGTGTCACCTTATTGCTAAGGGACATTTTACTCCGCTTGCCTAACAGCGGATGTAAACGACCTAATATGTAGGCCGCTCTGCTACGAACGGTCCTAATATTTTTTATTTTTTTATTTTTTTTATTTATTTATTTATTTATTTATTTTTTTATATTTGCCTACCAAAATGACCCCACCCTGCCTGATCTTAAGCAGTCAGTGAAGTCTAAAAATGCAGGCCACCATTCTCATTCACGCAAAATAGAATGCAGTATGGTGGTCCTTGTGAGATGCTTTTTCACGACCCGCTTAAAAGACCCAGGATCATAGTTGGAAGGAAACACGTGCCGTGGTAGTGAGTTCCTCATTTTGATGGACCGACATAAATAGGAAGTGCTGAACCGTTTGGTTCGTGATGACAAAAAATCCACTGTGAAAGGGTGGCACTTCTGTCCTGCACGTGTTGTTCTAGATCGGAAAGGAGAGGATGGGATAATTTGGAAGAGTTCATCGGAGCACTCGCCGTTGTGTAGGCGATAAAAGACTGCCATAGCGGCAACGTCTCGACGCAATTGTAAAGGCTCCAGGAACCCCGTGGCCTCTGGGCTTCCGATTACACGAACCACTCGCCGCTGCAACCGATCGTGAGTGTCAAGCAAGTACTGAGTTGAGCCATCCCAAAGATGAGAACAGTACTCTACACAGGAGCGAACTTGCGTCCTATGTAAAAGACACAGCTGCTCACCTTGTCTCACCT
Source organism: Napeogenes sylphis (assembly GCA_959347405.1). Classification (NCBI taxonomy): domain Eukaryota; kingdom Metazoa; phylum Arthropoda; class Insecta; order Lepidoptera; family Nymphalidae; genus Napeogenes; species Napeogenes sylphis. The sequence continues at coordinate 1,762,459 of OY365778.1, read as the reverse complement.
TGTTCAACACTCCCAGTTTGCGTGAGGCTGTTTTAATGACACTCTCGATGTAAGCTCTTGGGTTGAGGTCCTGGCTGAAGTCTACGCCCAAGATGTTGAGGCTATCCTGGAGGACTAATTGCGTGCCCCGAAACGAAGGAAGAGGAAGGAGCGGAGAATTTTTGGCGGAAAACGCGCAAACCTGTGTTTTCTTATCATTGAACTCAACCTGATTCTCATGACCCCATCGTGAGATAAGGTTAAGAACCTGGTTCAGCTCAACAACAAGATCTTGTCGTTTCCTTTCAATGTCGGTCTGCTTTGCCGCAGGGTGTCCGAAATATCGCCCGTGTACCGTGGAATCGTCAGCATAGCAATGTATGTTGCCCAGGTTCAACATATCATTGATATGCAGAAGAAACAAGGTAAGCGATATTACAGTCCTGAGGCACACCTGCATTTACCTGGCGAAAACTTGAGGCCGATCCGTCGCAAAGGACTCGGATTTTACGCTCATGGAGGAAAGCGGCGACCCAATTGCACAAACGGGGTGGCAGACCGAAAGCAGGAAGCTTGGATAAAAGCGAACGATGCCAGACTCTGTCGAAGGCTTTGGCAATATCAAGGCTGATAGCCAAAGATTCGCCATGCCGATCCATAGCCTCACCCCAGAGATGCGTGACATACGTAAGAAGATCACCCGTGGATCGATTTGGTCTAAAACCATATTGACGATCATTTATTAGAGAGTGATCTTCTAAGTATTGGATCAGCTGTTTATTTATAATCCGCTCGAGCACCTTTGAGAGAACTGAGGTGATGGCTATTGGACGATAATTTACTGGATCAGACCGATCCCTTTTTTTGCGGATCAGTTGAATGTTCGCCCCTCTCCAAGCCTCCGGAACAGTTCCTGAGGAGTACGACTGGCGGCAGAGGCGCGTTAGTACTGGAGACAACTCTGCTGCACATTTTTTGAGTACCACCGCTGGAATACCATCCGGTCCGCTGGCCTTTCGAACATCGAGTGACTGTAAAGATGAGTCCAGTATTGTGCACCCCATATACTTTTCAAGTCATAACAAATTAAAAAAGTATATAAAGGTTAACAAATTAATAAAAAATGTAATAAACTCATTAACAACAAGTTTTCTGCAAAGAAAATAAATGATTTAAAAATGGAACGCACAAAGTTAATTAAAAAAGTTAGTATTTATAATAAGAAAATGATTGAGAGTAGGTCAATGTATGAGCGAAACACCCAAAACTTACAGGATGAAATTTCTCAATTAACTTGTTCATTGCAATCTATGAGTAAAAAATATGAATCTTCTCAGAATGAAATTAAGGAACATATTCAAGCTACCAGTAATTTAGTTGATTTATGTAGTTATAACTTAGAGCGATTTGAATCTTTAACTAATAATTATGTTAATTGTAACTGTTTAACTGAAAAATTAAATGTAGTTTCAAAACTAAACTCTGAGGTGTTGGGTGATATTGAAAATAATAATAAAAATATAAATATTATGGAAGAAAATCAAAAAATTAATAAGTCCTCTACTGTATCTGTCAAACATAATTACTTTGTTTTTTCTGACCAATTAGGTCAAGGTTTTGGATCTCTTTTAAGTAGTAAATTAAATAATGTTTATAATATATGCTCACCTGGAGCCAGTTACCAGCATAATCTAGACAAAATAATTAATTTTAACTTGATTGAAAACAGTACTATTGTACTATTACATGGAGATGGTTTGTCTGTCAAGAAAATTGAAATTATTAAAAATATAGAAAAATTATTAAAATTACATAATAGGAATAATTGTAAATTTGTAATTTGTACATTTCCTTATTCATCATCTTATTCGGACAAACAAAACAAGTATATATATAATTTAAATTTGACATTGTATAATTTGACATACCGTCATAGTGACTTTCTTTTACTTTGATGTAAATAAATTTATTTATAATAGTTTTAGGATGACAAAAGGTACAATGTATCTGCTTGTATATTATAAAAAATAAATTGCTACTTTAGTAGCATTTAATTTAAAAAACTTCGTTATAAGAGATATAACGAAAAATGATTGTAATTTATATAGTGTAGTACTGACAAAACATAATCGTTCCACTTTAAACTAAATTTTAAGACAAAGCCTAAGCTGTTTACTATTGTCCATCAAAATATACAAGGCTTAGGTGGCAAAGAATCGGAAGTGGAACTGTTTGTTCAAAAATATAACATTAGTTTATTATGCATTACAGAGCACTGGTTGTCAAAGAATAACAATATTATAAATGTACAAAATTATAAATTGTCAAGTTCGTTCTGTAGAGAGAAAGCTATTCGCGGTGGCTCACTTATCTTAACTCGTAACGATGTAGTGTTTAAGTCTCGATCAGACATAGTGGCGCTCTCTGTCGAGCGAATTATTGAACTATCCTGCATTGAGCTCAATGAACATATTATTTTATGCGTGTACCGACCGCCCTCAAGTGATTTTGATGATTTTGAAAACAAAATGGAGGATATTTTAACTAAACTTTGTCATAAAAGAAGTCCGTGATTGTGTGCGGTGACTTTAATGTAGATATATTACAAGTAACTTCGTCTAGTGTACGTTTATTAAATTTGTTTAAATCTTTTAACTTATTGAACGTATTTTTTGAACCTACTCGCATTACTAGTGTTTCCTCGACTTGTATTGATAATGTGTTCTGTCGCTGTAACATTTATGAAAAGACGATAATGACAAATTTAAGTTCAGACCACTGTGGTCAAAAATTTTCTATATTAATCAATCGTGAAAATGAAAAGCCCTAAAAATTTACTTGCAGACCGATAACAAAAAACCGAACTAATACTTTTAAGAATATTGTTGCGCAAAAACTGCATAAAGTAGACATGAGCGATGGCAATCCCAATAATTTATTTAATAAAGTTTTCGATTTTTTGTTACAAGAATTCAATAATATTTTTAAACCAAAAACTATAACTAAATACCTAAAACTTAAATTTAGTGATTGGGCTACCCCGGGAATATACAAAAGTAGAGAAAAATTATATGATTTGTATGGTGAGAGGCAATAGAATCATGATCCCGTATTCTTTAATAAAGTTAGAAATTTCTCTAAAATATTTAAAAACGTTTGCGTACATGCCAAGTCGATTTATATTAGAAATAAAATTTTAAACTCTGATGATAAGATAAAAGCAACGTGGGATGTTATATCTAGTGTTTCTGGGAAAACTAGGGCTGTTCATGGACCTATTAAGCTAAAAATTGATAATATTGAAATAAATACAGATTCAAATGTTGCGGCTACTTTTGAGACTTTTTTTAAAGAAATTCCTGTAACAGTCACGCGGAATTTAAATTCTTCACCATTTGATGCAATCGCGGAATTGACGAATAACGTAAGAGTCAGTGACAAATGTTTTGTTTTTAAACCTGTTTCATCATATGAAATTGTTAAAACGTTTAGAAACCTAAATATGAAAAAAACAGGGGATCTCTGGGGTATGTCAGTTAAATTACTTACCATTGTTATAAATGACATTGCTCCCCAATTATCCTTAATTTTTAACAAATGTATTGAAACCGGTACATTCCCAGATTTAATGAAAAATAGTAAAGTAGTTCCTTTGTTCAAAAGTGGCGATAGACCAATACCCGGAAATTATAGACCTATCTCTATTTACCTACTTTAAGTAAAATCTTCAAAATTATACTAAACCAAATGTCAGAATTTGTTTATAGCAATGAAATCATGCATAGTGAACAATATGGTTTCAACAAAGGCAAATCAACAACTGATGCGGGTGCCGCGCTTCTTAAGCACATTTACGACGCATGGAAGAAGTCACAGAATGCAATCGGGGTATTTTGTGATTTATCTAAAGCCTTTGATTGCGTAGACCATCAAACATTACTATGCAAACTTAACCACTATGGTGTGCGTAGTGCTGCGCTTGATCTTATTGCCTCTTACCTAAATCAAAGAGTTCAGACGGTTGATGTAAATAATTGTAAATCGGCTGGTTCTCACCTAAAGATGGGTGTTCCACAAGGATCTATTCTTGGCCCCTTTTTATTTTTACTCTATATTAATGATTTGCCTTTTTATGTAAAAGGACTATGTGACATTGTACTTTTTGCTGATGATACCTCGCTTATTTTCAATGTTGATCGTAATAAAGCTAATTATGACAAAGTAAACAGTGCTCTGTCACGTATTCTTCATTGGTTCGAAATTAATAATTTGGTCTTAAATACTAAAAAAACTAAATGCATGGAATTTACACTTCCTAATGTCAAAAGTCAAAATTGTAGTTTACTCCTTAACAATGAAGTGTTAGAACTGACTGACTCAACAATTTTCTTAGGTATAACTTTAGATAAAAAGCTCCAGTGGAACCCCCATCTCTCAACTCTCGCTGGCAAACTCAGCTCTGCCGTCTTTGCAATTAAAAAAGTAAGACAGTTAACAGATGTTAATACGGCTCGACTCGTTTATTTTAGTTATTTTCATAGTATTTTGTCTTACGGTATTTTATTATGGGGCAGTGCTGCCGAAATGAATTCTATATTTTTTTTACAAAAAAGAGCTATACGGGCTATTTGTAATCTAAGAGCTAGAGACTCCCTAAGAGATGTTTTTAAAGAAATCGGTATTCTTACGGTTGCTTCTCAATACATTTTTAATAATATATTATATATACGTCAAAATTTAAATACTTATACTAAAAACAGCGACAGACATACGATAAATACAAGAAATAAAAATAAACTCGTAACGCCTAAATTTCGACTTCAAAAAGTTAACAAATCCTTCATGGGCTTCAGTGTACGCATATATAATAAGGTTCCACAAGATATTTTGGATCTTCCTTTTCATAGTTTTTAATCTAAAATTAAAAGTATATTATTAAATAAATCTTATTATAAAATTCAAGAATTTTTGGATAATCGGAATGTATGGAACTTGGGTCATTGACTCATTTGCAGGGTTGATGTTATAATGTATAAGTCAAACATTGTTTAATTTTATTTAAAAAGAGCAACTGTTGAGTTTCTGGCCAGCTCTTCTCAGCAGAACAGCATTCCGAGCTGGTGGTAGCTTACTCACAGACTGACTATACTGACCAATTTAATGTAATTGACGATTCAAAAGTGCGTGTAAATGCCTACTTGAATAAAGATATTTTGAATTTGAATTTGTAGTTCCGCACGGACGTCACGTTGCCTGATACGAATTTCCGGCATGGTGACGTCACAGGAAGAGACATTGGGCGGTTGTGAACCACGATCATCAATGTGGGAATTAGCCGCAAAGAGATTCACCAGTAATTCAGCCTTCTCTTGCGGCTCATGGGCAAGCGATCCATCCGGATATTTCAGCGGGGGCAGCGATGGCTGACAGAAGTTTGATTGCACGGCTTTGGCAAGACGCCAATAGCTACGGCTGCCCGTAGGGTGCGACAGAAGTTCATGTCCAAAGCGTGCAATACGCTGGGCATCCGCTCTGATATAAGCCCTCTTGCACTCCTTAGTAGCTTTATTGTACCCTGCTTTTCGGCGATGAATGTCTGGATCGTGGATAGCGAGTGCCCTGATCCATGCGCGGTACGCCGACTGTTTTTTTCCAACCAGATCAGCGCATTCACGATTGAACCAGGGACGAGATTTGGTCGTGTTGGTGACCTCTGTGTACGGAATATAATACTCCATACCTAAACTGATTTCACCAACTACAGCAGACGCACTTTCCGACAGATCTCTGTTTTTAAAGCAGCGTGAGGCCCATGGGATGTGTGCAAAATAGTTTCGCATACCATCCCAGTCTGCCGACGAATAGTGCCAGAGCCGTCGCTTCACCTCTATGGGTCGTAAAGGGGCGAGACCAGGCACTGAAGCGTACACCAAACAGTGATCGGAGGTACCCAGAGGGGCGTGCACCGATACACTATATTGGGCTGGCTGATTCGTCAGCAGTAGGTCCAGCAAAGAGGGCGCTTGATCTGACACGTCGGGTATCCTGGTGGGCTGGCGTACCAATTGGGTCAGGTCGTGCGTGAGAGCGAATGCATGGGCAGTTCGTCCCACATGGTTCGATCTGGGAGATCCCAGCCAGGTCTCATGGTGGGCATTGAAGTCTCCCAGAAATACCAATTCAGCGCTCGGAAACCGCTCCTGCGCTTTATCTGCTGCCTGACTTAGATGGTTGAAGAGTCGAGTTGTCTCGAAGTCTCCGGTGTGGGAACGGTATAGGCACGCGTAAATCCGACTACGAGAGCCATGATTCACGTGTACCCAAAGGAGAGATAGGGAAGGGTCTTTCAGGCAGCGCAGACGACGACAACAAACATCCGTCCTGACGAAAAGACAGACTCCAGCTTTTGCTAGGAAGCTTTCCTCGAGTATATAGCCGGGATAATATAGGTATGCAGTGTCGTCAGGACGGCGTATTTGTGTCTCGGTTAAGAAAAGCAAGGCCGGGCGCGCCATCTCAAGATGTTATTGGACGGTATTGAGGTTTGAATGGAGTCCACGAATGTTAGTGAACTCCACCTCAAATAGAGTGTGGGTGGGGGAGAAAAGGGCCGCTGTTGTACCAATTACTTTTCTTTGTACTGCCATGAGATTGAAGAGAGGGGGGTGGATAAAGATGGTAGCGGTTGCAGCAGTATGGAACAAGGTGCAAAGTTTTGTGTTGTCATTGGACTGTGTGATATGGCGGTAGCCGATCTATCGAACGGAAGGGCCCCTGTACCCTCTCGGAAATGGTCGCGGGGTCCCACCGTCCGGTCACAAATCGGCACGACGAACCACTCCGGGATTATGCGCGACCTGGTGGGGCAGCCTCCTTGGATGGTTAGTCTAAGTTGGGCCCCTGTACTATGCCGCGGGCGGCCAGCGGCACCACCGTTTCTACAGGTCTCCCTGTTCGACGGGTCGACTCACACCATTCACACAATGACTTCACGGATACTCTACTGGTCCCACATTTACTGCACCCGATGCCATCCTTGCATCTATTGGGCCTCCGGAACTCATCACTCACCGAACGAAACGCAGCAGTATGGATACTGCTACTTCACACCGATTTTCTGTGAGAGGGTAGTACTTCTCCGGTCGAGCCAGCCCATTCATGCTGTTACCAGCGAGGCTCTACTACTCAAAATATGCGCAGTGTAAACTAACTTTCTATCTAACGTTACTCCTAGGTATTTTGCCTCGTCTTTCCAAGGTATCGGTTTATCAAAGAGTTTGATTCGTGGGAGGATCCTTGGGGGGCCCCGTTCGAAGAGCACCGAAACGCTCTTCTCAGGGTTTACCTCGATCCGCCTTTTTATGCAGCCAACTCTCAAGGGAGTCGACTGCGGATTGGAGACGTTGGTATATCTCCCAGTGATCCTTAGAGTCGGGTAATGTTTATGTGTATGGTGAAGATTAACATCTAGATATCTATACTTATGTTTGAAAATATCTATAAACATGTTCATGGTCTACCACATTTCTAGGTGGTAGACCATAACATCGGGTCACCGGCAAAGTTACCACCCATCGGGCAAAGTCGTGCCGCAAAGCGACCTAGTCGTGTTCCGGCACGTTGCTCGATGAAGCCGTTAATGGGAAATGGGTCTGAACAGCTGCGGTGCGTTGGCGAACCGGTTTGACGTCGAGTTGGTGTTTGTTTTGTCGGGTGTCTAGTCGAGGATTGTAGCGGGATCCGAAGCTGGCCGCCCGCAGATAGTTGGGGGCCCAATTAGTGGGTTAGCCACCCACGAAAGGCTGCCCCGCCAGCTGCGAAAAATCCCAGGGTGGCTCCATCGTGCTGGTTGACGACCAGATGAGGAGGCCCGATGGCGATCCCTGGGGGGGTTCGGGCGTCCCCGCAGTCTCCAGGCTAGCCTCCCAGTGGCATAACTTAACCAACTTCGACGTCGGGTTCGATACGTACCGCCTCGTTCAACTGCCATTTCCCATCCCTATTCATTTTTATTTTTTATTTTTTTTATGAGGAAAGTTACAAGGAAGAAAATGTTTCTACAGCGGTTGCACTCCTCCTCATATAAAGTGCACCTCACTAATATCAGGGGTTTGCACTCTAATATCCTAGCTGTCCATCACCACCTGGAGACAGAGTAGCCGCACCTCTTCTTTTTGACGGAGACGCAGATACAATGTCCTTTGAGCGCTGTGCACTTGAATTATCCCGGATACACGTTAGAGCACAACTTTCGCTCACGTGCCGGAGTCTGCGTGTACGCGCTTAACGACCTCTGTATCCAGCGTCTCCGTCACCTTGAAGACCCCACTTTTTCTTCTATATGGGTTTTAGTAGACACAGGAAACGAAAAAATCCTGTATTTCTGTGTCTACCGTTCGCACAGCGGTGACCAGGAGACAACTCGATTATTTGAGTATCACGGTGAGGCTGCTGATATGGCTTTGCGTCAGTACCCTTCAGCGCAGCTCATCTTTCTGGGGGACTTTAATGCTTGTCATCAGGACTGGCTGTTCCCGTACCAGAAGACCGACCATGCTGGAAGAGAAGCTCGGAACTTTGCGTTGTCCTTAGACCTCTTTCAGCTGGTGAGGCAAGCGACAAGGGTACCAGATGTGGATGGCCATACAGCCAATTGCCTGGACCTTCTGCTGACAACTGATCCGGACAGGTATCGTGTTGAGGTCACCTCCCCCTTGGGAACCTCCGACCACTGTCTGGTGAAATCTGTGTTTACATATTCCACACCAGCTCTCGAACCACATGGTGTTAGGCGAGTATGGAAATACAAGTCAGCAGATTGGGATGAGATGCGGCACTTTTTTGCGTCTTATCTTTGGCGGCAGGTCTGCTTCACATCTTTCGATCCGTCGAGTTGCGCGGATGCTATAACCGATGTGGTGCATCAGGCAATGGAGTACTTTATTCCTTTTGCTGAAGTTCCCGTCGGTGGCAAAGCTCGCTCATGGTTTAATGCCGAATGTGGTCATGCTCAAGACCGTAAACATTCGGCATACCTCATTTGGGCTGATGCTCGAACCCGCAAAACTCTGGATGTAAGTTCGAAGAAGGGAGCCTTTAACCAAGCTGCCAAGTCCTACAAAAAGGCATTGCGGAAGGCTCGTCTCGATTGAATCGCTAAGAATGGCGAAAGGCTCTCTGTCAGACCAACTGGCAGTCGAGCTTTCTGGTCTTTTGCGAAAGCGATCGAGTCGAATTTCTGCCAACCCTCACTGCCTGCTCTGCTGAAGCCGGATGGATCCCTGGCCCAAACAGCAACAGAGAAAGCGAATGTATTTGCTTCTCTGTTTGCTGATAATTCGCATCTAGACACTGGCAATGCTTCTCCAGCACATCTTCCTCACTGCGGTATTTCGATGCCTGAAATACGCAACACAAACAAAGAGGTATGGAGAACATTATGTCGTTTAGATGTGAATAAAGCCAGTGGTCCTGATGGTATACCAGCCATTCTGCTCAAGACATGTGCAGCTGAGTTGTCTCCTGTATTGACACGTCTGTATCGCCTCTCTTTTCAAGACTGGAATAGTACTTGCCAACGTGCAACCCGTGCCCAGGAAAGGCAGCCGTGCTGATCCTGTCAACTACAGACCGATTTCAATCACCTCCATACTCTGTAAGATTATGGAGCGTGTATTGAACTCGCGCCTACTAGCATACCTAGAAGGTAACGATCTCCTCAGTGACCGACAGTACGGGTTTCGCCGTAATAGGTCTACTGGGGACCTCCTAGTGTATGCTACTCACATTTTAGGCGAGGCCATCGAGAAGAACGAAGAAGCGGTCGCCGTCTCTCTGGACGTTTCGAGGGCATTTGACAGGGTCTGGCATGCGAGCCTCATAAGCAAGCTTTCAGCGTACGGTATATCTCCTGGTTTGATCGGCTGGGTAACGGACTTTCTGAGCCAGAGATCTCTCCGAATAGTTGTCGACGGGTGTTCCTCGGAACCCTTGACAATAAATGCCGGAGTGCCTCAGGGGTCCGTTCTTTGTGCAACTCTTTTTCTGCTAAACATTAATGATCTGTTGAAGCCCGGTATCTATGGGTATGCAGACGACAGCACAGTTGTAGAAAGATATCTGCCGAGTAGTCGGGCTAGTCGAGATCAAGTACAGTCTGAAAGAGAAGCGATGGTGCAACGTTTGAATGACAAACTTCAGGCAGTCTCCGCATGGAGCATTGCCAATCTTGTCAAGTTCAACGCCACCAAAACGCAGACGTGTCTGTTCACCGCCAAAAGGAGCCCTTTCACCTTGGCTCCTACTTTCCAGAATGTATCCTTGGAATACAGTGACCGGCTTCAGTTAGGCTTAGAGATCTCCTCGAACCTCAACTTTGGTCGGTTCATTGAGTCCAGAGCAAGAACAGCAGCAGCAAAGCTTCTCATTTGTTCGGTTCGGCAATACTTTACACCGGGACAGCTTCTTGTCTTATACAAAGCATAGATCCGGTCGTGTGTAGAGTACTGTGGCCACATATTTGCTGGTGCCGCAAAGTCTCATCTTGCGGTTCTGGACTCAATTGAGAGGCGAGCAAAGAGGCTCATAGGCGATCCCGAATTGGTCGAAGCCGACCTCCAAAGCCTTGAACACAGGCATAGAATTGCTAGCCTCTCAGTATTCTATAGAATACATTTTGGTGAGTGTGCGCAGGAATTACACGATCTAATTCCCCCGGCTCCCTTCCATCATCGGACTTTCCGACGCACGGCAGGTTTTCATCCTTTTGTTGTGGACATTCCACCTGTCCGAACGAACCGCTTTGCTTCCTCATTTTTAGTGCGTATAGCGAAGGACTGGAAAAATTTGCCTGCGTCGGTATTACCGTCCAAATATAATGTGGGTATCTTCAAGAGAAGAGTGAATAGGTTGCTAGGGCAATGCGCCTTACCACCTAAGACTACATTCCACTTACCATCAGGTGGAATGTAGTCAAGCATTGCCCTAGATTATATAAAAAAAAAAAAAAAAAAAATGTATAGCCATGTTAAGCTTATTTATGTTAAGCGTATCGGTTAATTTTTCATTTTTCATTCTATATTTATATCGTGTTCCTACTATATACTGTATGTAGTCAATTTGATTTCTACATCTGTAGCCAGGTGATATCCAAGTATATAGTCTACGGATATGATGTTTGAAGCAGGTGTTAGTTATAGTGAAATTTTCTTCACAACAAAATTGTAACAGACGTTTGCCCCTATCATTATGTTCTTCGATTCCATGCTTACCCACAGCACGACGAAGATGATCATCATTTTCGGTGAGTCCAACTTTGGCATTGAAGTCTCTTAGGATTATTGTAACTTTTTGTTTTGGAAGTTCTCTAAGTGTCTCAGTCAGCTTATCATAAAAACCCTCCACTTCTTCTTCAGTCGATTGTGATGTGGGGCATAAACTTACAACAATATATATACTATATATAAAAATAATATATATATCTATATATATATACACATAGTATATATATTGTTGTATATATATATACTATGTATATATATATATATATTCTACTTATCAACGATTTATATATATATATATTTATTTACATTTAAATTTATTGTGGAATATAGTTACTAAAGTTTTTTATTTTAATTTGGTAAATAATTTCATAAAGTACAAACTTTATGAAATGGTTACGTTAAATATAATAAATAACATATCTCATCGATGGAAGATTTTAAAAATAATAATACCTAGGGATTTATACTTAATTCCCAACCTTTAAACACGGATGGATATTATAGGATTTCTTAAAAGACCAATAGAGGCAGAAACAGCTATATTATATTATTTTATTATTATTATTTTTATTTATTATTATTTGTTAGTTTGCATGGTTGAAAATACTTCAGGATCAAATAAGGTGCTGTATACTTAGTATTTAATTTCTATAAGATATATTATTAATAATAATAACAACATTATATTAATTCTTTAGCATTGTACTGTTTTGACAGATTTACTTCACCATTTTAGGTCGGGGTTTGCCATTAGAAAAAGGTTTGGGATATGACAAGTGGCCGATGTTTTTCTAGCTACGATTCGTAGTTTTTGTGTCTACGGATAGATCCAACATTCCAAAACAAGAAGATTGTGTCATAATCCTCAAGTCGTAAAGAACTGTCTATCTTGTAGGAAAATAATTTTTCTGCAAACAAACTTCATCACCGTGTTTTCGCTATTCTTCCAAAAAATCAAAAGTTACTCTTCCCAAATTCATTTATTAATATTAAACCTTATACTGAATTTAAACAGTAAAAGGAAAAGTTGTCAACTAGATTCAGCGGTGAGTAACTTGAGGTAAAAGCATATTTTTAGAAAGAGAAATATTGTTATAATTACAAACTACTTTGTTAAACATCTAGTGCTGTCAAAAAGTAATGACCCTTTGATGTTGTGATAGGTTATCTCTTCTTTATGCGTCTTCTACTGCGTTTATGAAGGATAGTGTTTCGAACAGTTAATTAATCTGATTCCTGCCACCAATTTCCCCCTTTTGCTCTATAGGCCACCACCTAAAATTTGGTCCTTACTACTTGGATGCATGGAATTTGTTTTTAACCGCTGACTAAAAAAAGGGGTCTTATAAGTTTGACCGGTCGATCTGTGTATCTGTATATCTGTCTCAGGCAAATTTGCAGCCAAACGAGTGGATAGATTTTGATGCGGTTTTTTTTTATCGAAAGCTATGTTCGTCGAGATGGTTCTTATCTATGTTTGGTCGAAATAGAAAGAGTTATCTCCAAGATATTGATGTTTTATTCGTGCGGGGGAGAGGTTCTTTTGCAATAATTAGCTGTTCTCAGCGGCTTCGCAACCGCTGTATAGGAAAAAAGCCTTGTTATGAGGGCCAAAAAGTTTTTACACTTATTTACTCTGGTTTTTACACTTATTTACTCCGAAGTACTTCACTTTATTAGGGATAGCTGTTGCCCGTGACTGCGTCCATGTAGACTGTAAAAAATATATCTACATGGCTTATGATCGCAGTCATAAGGAATCACGGGCAACAGCTAGTGATAATATAAATCCCTTCATCATAGTATTATTAGTGATTGTAAATTATTTTAGCTCGAAATGTTTATATTTATTAATATTCGTATATATGAAACCTACCTTTCTACCTACCCATATGACAAAGTCTTGAATCGTGTTACTTAATACATTTATAATCTGTTACATTGTCGAAAATTTCAAGCGGATCCTTATTTTATTAAATATAATATATATTTTTCTCGTATTAAATATAACCTTTGTACATCAGAGGGATAATGTAGGATTCTAAAGGTAAAATATTTTATTAAATCGGTCTAGTATTTTCAGAGCCTATTCAATTAAAAAAAACAATCAAATCTTTCCTCTTTATAATAGTAGTGATGATTTTTTTTTTTTTTTTTTTTTTTTTTTTTTTTTTTTTTTTTTATGATAGAGGAGGGCAAACGAGCTGGCGGGTCACAGATGGCTTGTGATCACCGCCGCCCATGAACTCTTGCAACATCCGAGGATTTACAAGAGTGTTGCCGGCCATGTAGGTAGGAGTAAACGCCTTTTTTGAAGGTACCCATGTCGTATCGATCTGGAAATACCACCGAAGGGAGTTCGTTCCACAAGCGAGTGGAACGTGGGAGAAATGTCCTTGAAAACCGCACAGTAGAGGATCGCCACGCATCCAGGTGGTAAGGATGATATTGGAGGCGATGGCGCGCTGTGCGGTGATGAAATTCGGCGGCAGGCATCAGATCGAATAGTTCTTCGGAACATTCCCCGTTGAAGATGCGGTAGAAGACGCACAAGGAAGCCACGTCTCTACGCAATGCCAAAGAGTCTAGCCGTTCGCAGAGCACCGGGTCCCCGACAATCCGAACGGCTCTCCGTTGTACGCGGTCAAATGGTAGAAGCTGATATTGGGGTGATCCTGACCAGAGATGAGAACAGTACTCCATGTGTGGCCGGACCTGCGCCTTATGAGCGCAAGTCTTTGGCCAGGTTTGAAATACTGCCTCGCTCTATTAATCACTCCCAATTTCTTCGAGGCCAACTTGGCCTTGCTCTCCAGATGACCGCGAAACTGACAATCGCTCGAAATGTCGAGACCCAGTATTCTGATACTTGGCGAGGCAATGAGGGGAGTGCTCTCGAAGAGCGGTGATACGACGAATGGGGTTTTCTTAGTGGTAAACGCGCAAACTTGTGTCTTCAGGGGATTGAACTGTACGTGGTTCAGTTCACCCCACTCAGAGATCAACCCCAAGGAAGTCTCTATAGAAGACACAAGTTTCTTTCGGCACTCTTCGACGTTTTCCCGAGAGATACCATCTGGCCCACTCGACTTATGAACTTCCAAGGAAAGGAGGGTTTTTCGGATGAGTTTTTGCCGAAAAACTATTTCCGGCATAAGGCTCGGACACCGCGGGATGATAGGCGGTGCCCTCCCCTGGTCGTCCAAAGTCGAGTTTGAGGCAAAAAGAGTGCCCAAGAGATCGGCTTTCTCTTTTGCCGTGTGGGCCAAAGAATCGTTCCCAGTGTGCAATGGCGGCAGGGACGGGCGACAGAAGTTTCCCAGACTGGCTTTGGAAAGCGCCCAAAACTTGCGCGTGCCAGGTGGGTACTTTGCCAACTGATCCCCGATTTTGACGACATGCTTGAACTTTGCTCTAGCGATTTTCCGTTTGAAGAATCTGGAGGCACGATTATATTTCCTCTTCAGAACTTGAGAGTTCGGATCCTTAGTGACTAACGCATTAGCCCAAGCCTGATAAGCCTGCCGTTTGTCAGCTGCTGCAGCCCTGACAGACGCATCAAACCAAGGCCGCGATCTGCCACCAAGTGGTACCACAGAGCTTGGGACAAATAGTTCCATGCCCTGAAGTATCACATCAGCTACAGCCGCAGCGCAGTCACTAGGATCATTGGAAGGGAAACAAATCGGCCCCCATGGGTAGGATGCAAAAAAGGATCGCATTCCATCCCAATCCGCTGACTTGTAGTGCCAAACGCGTCGAGTCGCAGGTCTTGTGCGAGCTGGGCGTTCCATGGGCACTACACTCCGTACCAAGCAATGATCAGAGGATCCTAAGGGAGCCTCGACAGTGACTTGGTACTTTCCGGGATGTGTAGTCAGCAGAAGATCCAACAAAGAGGGTATATGGCTGTCCACGTCCGGTAGACGAGTGTGCGTCTTTACCAATTGGGACAAACCATTTGCCAGAGCAAAGTCAAACACAGATCTCCCAGCGTAGTCGGTGGCACGTGACCCTAGCCAATCGGTATGGTGCGCATTGAAGTCCCCGAGGACTACGACTTCGGCGGAGGGAGTCTGTGAAAGCAGATCGTCAATCTTCGCCTGAACATGGCCTAAGAGTTGATCCGTTTCTGCATTACCACTATGGGACCTGTAGAGGCATGCGTAGACTCTGACATGGTCATCCATGTCTACGCGCAGCCAGAGTACAGACCGGTCCCGACCTTCAAAAACCTGAAGGCGACGGTAGCAGATATCGTCCCTTACGAACACAGATACCCCGGCGTGTGGTATAAAATGATGTTCTAGTTTATACCCGGGGTATGATAGGTACGCTGTGTCGCTAGGTTGAGATATCTGCGTCTCCGTCAGAAACAACAAGGCCGGCTGCGCCGTCTCTAGGTGATGGTGGACGGCGTTCAAGTTGGAATGAAGTCCCCGGATGTTGCAAAAATCCACAGTTAAAGTGGGTCGGGGTGCCGCTGCGTTGACTCGTCGTTTGCCCTCTAAAAACACAAAAGGCGATACTTTGCCCGCCCCAGATACGACGGGCAGCCCGAGCAAAATCCGAGAATCATTTCCCCGATTTTGCTCGGGGAGGGGGTCCCCGGCTTCATCAAAGCCGGTACCCTCCTGGGGTATTTTTCTTTTAGGCATCGCTTTCATGTTTGGCGTGGGGGGGGGGGGGGGGGGGTTGGGCTTCCGGATTCTCTCACTCACCGACGAAACATAACCAAATGAATTTGGTTACTACACGTCGGTCTTCTGTGAGAGGGTGGTCCTTCCCCGGTCGAGCCAGCCCAATACGAGCTGCAGCCAGATAACTACAGCTAGGCTCTACCACCTGAAAAAAATGATTATAAAATATAGCCAATGTTCATCAAGGATAATGTAGGATTCTTATGCTAAAAAATTTTTTAAATCGGTCCTGTAGTTTCGGAGCCTATTCATTTCAAGCAAACAAACAAATCTTTCCCCTTTATAATATTAGGATAGATTAATAGAAATACTTAAAAATAAACCCTGAATTTTTCTTTGAGGTCTTTTTGTATCGGGAGATTTTTAAAATTTTTAATTTAATTTTTATTACATATCACCAAGATGTGGAATATATTTAAACTTTCGTGAGCCATGATGATTATAAAATATATATTCACCCGGCTATAGTCATGTTACTTTTAATCGGAATATGCCCAACTATTTTCGAACCCATTTGGAAATCCTTTGTACTGGAAGCATGGTAGACTCGTGGCGTTAACATCGGCAAATTCCGATTAAAAATTACATGTGTTCATCCTTTGGCCATCTTTTTTGAATAGATAGATACGACATAGGGACCTTCTAAAAGATTACCCTCTACCTCCCTCCCTTCCTTCTAAAGGCCGGCAAAGATCTTGTGCATCCGTGGGCGGTGGTTATAACTTTATATAAGGTGACCTACCTGATTGTTTTCCTCTTTCTTTAAATAAAATTAAATATAAAATATTTGAATTTATTATATTATGAACCTTACTGCTGTTTTTACAGCTGTAATTTAGTTGAAATCGTATCACGCAAGAGGTTAATAAAAAACAATAAGGAATAATTAAATAAATTATAATAAAATAATAAAAATATTTAAAAAACATATTCATTTTGGTTCTGCTTTTGGGGCAGGACAACTTCAGCTGGATTCATTAGTAGTATTTCTCCTCTACAAAGTTAATTTTTAGAATCGTGTAATAACCACAAACTGATATATTTGATATATATATATATATCTTTCCATTTTAAATGTTGTGCTTTACTTCTCTAATTCAATCTTTGCTGTGCTATAACTATATATATGTCGCAGATCACGATAATTTAACGATAATTAGTAACTCAATTGATATCATTGTAACAGTCCCCACTGTGAACGCCGTGACGCATTGTGTCACGTGATCGGAATCGTTTGGAGGGGCACCGGAAACATTTTAAATATCCGAGAGCATCGAGACGAGATGATCATTGATTAGTGTGAGCCTTACAGTCCGGACCCCCCAAACGGGACCGGTGGTTCACGAAACTCTGATAATTGTATACCTACTAAGTAATTTGTGATAACCTACATTTAATACAAGTAATTGTCATATTGTGTGTGTGGTTTAATTGCCTGAGACCTACGCTTCGGATCCTGTACCAGAAGACTCCATCAAGAATGAACAAACCACGAATATGCCTCCTATCTCCGACATCAGAAGCGGGATTCACTCGGGCATCAAAACCACCAACTACCCGCGAGATAAGTTTATTGAAGCTACAAAACCACGTCGAGCAGAAAATGAAGTGATTTTATTATTTAAAACCCACACTACAAGATAATAACAATGAAGTTCCAGAATCAATACAATCAATCAATAGTTGATAATCAATGGTTGTAAATCAATCAATCAATCAAGTTAAATTTATTTTATCTCAAAACTTCAAAATTGAGATCTACCCACATATCAAGAAAATCGAGTGAAAATACCTAAAATTCGTTGCTAATGAAGAAAGAAAGAAATGAGAAAATTATGGAGGTAATGGCGCGGCGCGGATGGCGGTGATGGTGCTGATGGCGCCGATGGCGGTGATGGTGCTGATGGTGGTGACTGCTATGGCAGCGGTGCTGGTATAGTGCGGTGCGAGCAACGCGTTGATGTCTGCGCAATTTATCCACCATCGATCACGTCACAGCATAAAGGTGATTCGTTTCGATTTACATCCATTTTTTTGCGATAAATACTCGCTAGTTAAAGAAAATTAAGCGATTAAATATAGTGGTAAGCACTTCATTATTGTTATTGAGATAACTAGTATTGAGATTAGCAATCAACCCTCACGATCTTGTTTTTTTTAATTTTTACTGATAATTATTTCACTTTAACTTTACGTCATTTTGTTACGTATTATGATAAGGCGTGAAATTATTTTATCCCGGATTTCTGTAAACGTGAGTGTTTGTTTTAAACGTTGAAAACAATGTTTTAAACTTTTGTTTTAAATAACTTTGTTTTAAATTCGGTAAACAATGGTAACGTGATAGCTCTAAAGATTCAACCGGTTAGACCAGTCAAGACTTAAAACAAAAAAACTAATTAAATTTTCGAAATATTTTATTTCTTGTCTACCTACATGTGTAGTAATCACGGGCGTACTTACAATTATTAATTTATCGTATATTGTAAATAAATTATTGCCGATCAAGGCCCGTAAATGCTGTAAAATAAAGCGGTTAGTTAATTTAGCAATAGCAATAACTTATTATTTACGTCTTGTAAATGTTTTCCGCAACAGAGACTAGAAATATTCGATCGGGGCAAGATACCATAGATAAAGTTCAACCCGCGACAAATTGTACAATGACCAGGGTTGCAAAAGTTTCTCCTTTAGAGCTTTTGATAGGTAAGTTAAAAAAACCTGTGTTTTTGATATATAGCGATGCCAGAGGGTTAATTACCACTTTAAGTAGAGCTTGTAGTAAAAGCGATTGAGTAAAAGTGATAGTAATGAATCTTAGTTCAATTGGGAGTCCGTGGGACTCGGCATTGAAAGCAATGCCATGAAACAAACAGGAGGTTGGTTGTTGGTAGGGCTTAGTGAAAAGCCATATGTGACGAATAAGATTCATGCTTTTGTGTTTTATTATGTTTTTAGAATACATTTTTGGTTTAAAATGTAATGAAAAGTGGCGCTTTATTTAGTTTAGTGGTCATTTATTTTGATACAGAATTCTGATTGTGATGTTCAACTTTATTATAGTGATTGTTTAGATTTAAGTCAGGCTGTTAAGAATACGGATAGGCGCTTTGAATTCTATTTTCACTATTTATTATTACTAATGTAACCGTATATGAGAAATATAAACAGACTAAGTTGGATCCAAAATATAAAGGGACTTTTCAAGGAATATCGTTATACTTTAAGATCATTAAATTCTAACCGTACCACAGGTTAAATTAAGTAGGAACCACGAGATCTAGGAGAGACTTGACGCCAATGATGGTTGTCTATCTCTATCTTGACTTGACGCCTATGCGGGTTGTCTATCTTGACGCCAATGATGGTTGTCTATCTTGACTTGACGCCAATGCGGGTTGTCTATCTTGACTTGACGCCAATGATGGTTGTCTATCTTGACTTGACGCCAATGATGGTTGTCTATCTTGACTTGACGCCAATGATGGTTGTCTATCTTGACTTGACGCCATGCGGGTTGTCTATCTTGACTTGACGCCAATGCAGGTTGTCTATCTTGACTTGACGCCATGCGGGTTGTCTATCTTGACTTGACGCCAACGCAGGTTGTCTATCTTGACTTGACGCCAGTGCAGGTTGTCTATCTTGACTTGACGCCAGTGCAGGTTGACTATCTTGACTTGACGCCAGTGCAGGTTGTCTATCTTGACTTGACGCCAATGATGGTTGTCTATCTTGACTTGACGCCAATGCGGGTTGTCTATCTTGACTTGACGCCAATGATGGTTGTCTATCTTGACTCCAATGCGGGTTGTCTATCTTGACTTGACGCCAATGATGGTTGTCTATCTTGACTCCAATGCGGGATGTCTATCTCGACTCCAATTAGTCGAATCCCATAGTATACTTTGATTAAGTATAGTTCTATGCCTGTAACAGCTTCAGTTATTATAACTATCGATTTTAGAATGATTCATGATTATTTATGTGGTCAGAAAGGCCGAGCGAAGTGACATCTACAGTTGTATATTGTTTGGATTTCAGATAAATATGCACACGAGGACGTGTGACATGTCAGTACGGCCGTGTCACAGATCACGATAATTTAACGATAATTAGTAACTCAATTGATATCATTGTAACAGTCCCCACTGTGAACGCCGTGACGCATTGTGTCACGTGATCGGAATCGTTTGGAGGGGCACCGGAAACATTTTAAATATCCGAGAGCATCGAGACGAGATGATCATTGATTAGTGTGAGCCTTACAGTCCGGACCCCCCAAACGGGACCGGTGGTTCACGAAACTCTGATAATTGTATACCTACTAAGTAATTTGTGATAACCTACATTTAATATAAGTAATTGTCATATTGTGTGTGTGGTTTAATTGCCTGAGACCTACGCCTCGGATCCTGTACCAGAAGAAGTCACCAATACCGAACAAGCCACCAATATACCTCCGATCTCCGACATATATATATATATATATATATATATATATATATATATATATATATATATATATATATATATATATATACAGAAGTAAAGCACAACATTTAAAATGGAAAGAGGCGTAAGATAGGGCGACCTTATGTCACTTATACTTTTTTCACCGGTACTGGAATATATTTTTAGAAAATTTAATTGGGAAGATCTTGGGATTAATATGATTGGGACGAGGCTAACAGATTTGAGATTCGCTGATGACATTGTGTTATTGGCCAGAACTTCAGATGATATAAGTATTATGATAACTGAACTTGTGATTGTAAGTAATAAGGTAGGTCTAAAACGAAATTAGGAAATAACTAGAGTAATAACAACTGTAAATCAAATTGCAATACAACTGAAACATCCAGAAATAAATTATACTGTTGAGTGTATCTATTTGGGGCAGCTCATAACTCGACAAAAGGCGATGCAAAAAGAAGTTGAGAGACGGCTGGAAGAGGTACTGAGGACTTTATGTCTTTCATAAAAGACAAAGACTTACTTATAAACTTAAAAAGCAAATTATTTAGTACATGACGTGTACTACCTGTTCTCATATACGGCTTTCAATCGTGGACTCGGGAAATGACAAATAAGCCAGCAACCTGTTAATACGCAATGGAGATAAGTGTGCTCAAAGTTAAGAAATATGATAATATAAAAAATCCTCTGATAAGGCACAAGACAAAAGCCATTAATATTACATTGAATGAAGATGGGTAGGGCACATGCTGCGAAGTCAAGATAAATGGAGTAAGAACATAACCGTGTGCTTGCCAAAGGGTAAAAGAATTAGAGGCAGACTAGACTAAAATATTTTTATGTTATACTCTCTTGAAGCTTAAGTTTCTTTTGTAAATAGTTTTATATTGAGATCCGAATAAAAGGATTATATATATAATCTCTTCTTATATATATAGCTATATTATTATTATTATTATTAATTAATTAATAATTAATCATTATTATTATGAACTAATTATTATTATTATTTTTATTCAATTATTATTATTATTTTATTATTATTATTATTGTCATTTATTTCATATTAATCTTATTATTTACATTTATACATATAACATTAAAAAAAAACAACAACATTATAAATATAAATATAAAAAACAGTATCCCGCCGACGTGGGCCTTACAACCAGTCCGTCGGTGGTTAGGGCGACAGCGAAAGAAACTTCCTCACAATGCGTGCCGTACCCAAAACTGCTGCTCTTTGCATCCGACCCTTGATCCAGTTTTTTAGTGAGAGTCTCTTGAGATGATGATCGAGACTCTTCGCTATAAGACCATTGACGGAAACTACCATCGGGACAATTATTGTTGAGTCAACATCCCACATGTCGGTAATCTCGTGAGCTAAGTCCAAGTATTTTGACAGTTTGTCCTTCTCAGCTTTCACAAGATTAGCGTCACATGGGACACTGATATCAACAAGAAATGCCCGGCGCTCTAACCGATCTACCAGCACGATATCAGGCTTATTGGCTACAATAGTCCTGTTCGTTATGATAGATCGGTCCCAATAGAGCTTAGCATGACCATTTTCTAAAATTGGCTCCGGTGAGTACTTATAATATGGCACTTCAAAAGGTACCAGACCGTATTGAAGAGCAAGTTCTTGGTGGATAATCTTGGCTACTTGGTTGTGCCTGTGCAAATACTCTCCATTGGCAAGACGACAACAACCGGAAATAACATGTCTGATGGATGGATTATTATTATTATTATTACTATTATTTTTTTATATGATCTAGGGCAATGCTTGACTACATTCCACCTGATGGTAAGTGGAATGTAGTCTTAGGTGGTAAGGCGCATTGCCCTAGCAACCTATTCACTCTTCTCTTGAAGATACCCACATTATATTTGGCCGGTAATACCGACGCAGGCAATTTTTTCCAGTCCTTCGCTATACGCACTAAAAATGAGGAAGCAAAGCGGTTCGTTCGGACAGGTGGAATGTCCACAACAAAAGGATGAAAACCTGCCGTGCGTCGGGACGTCCGGTGATGGAAGGGAGACGGAGGAATTAAATTGTGTAATTCCTGCGCACACTCACCAAAATGTATCCTATAGAATACTGAGAGGCTAGCAATTCTAGGCCTGTGCTCAAGGCTTTGGAGGTCGGCTTCGATCAATTCGGGATCGCCTATAAGCCTCTTTGCTCGCCTCTCCATTGAGTCCAGAACCTCAAGATGAGACTTTGCGGCACCAGCAAATATGTGACCACAGCACTTTACACACGACCGAATCTGTGCTTTGTATAAAACAAGAAGCTGTACCGGTGTAAAGTACTGCCGAACCGAACAAATGACAAGCTTTGCTGCTGCTGTTCTTGCTCTGGACTCAATGAACCGACCAAAGTTGAGGTTCGAGGAGATCTCTAAGCCTAACAACTGAAGCCGGTCACTGTATTCCAAGGATACATTCTGGAAAGTAGGAGCCAAGGTGAAAGGGCTCCTTTTGGCGGTGAATAGACACGTCTGCGTTTTGGTGGAGTTGAACTTGACAAGATTGGCAATGCTCCATGCGGAGACTGCCTGAAGTTTGTCATTCAAACGTTGCACCATCGCTTCTCTTTCAGACTGTACTTGATCTCGACTAGCCCGACTACTCGGCAGATATCTTTCTACAACTGTGCTGTCGTCTGCATACCCATAGATACCGGGCTTCAACAGATCATTAATGTTTAGCAGAAAAAGAGTTGCACAAAGAACGGACCCCTGAGGCACTCCGGCATTTATTGTCAAGGGTTCCGAGGAACACCCGTCGACAACTATTCGGAGAGATCTCTGGCTCAGAAAGTCCGTTACCCAGCCGATCAAACCAGGAGATATACCGTACGCTGAAAGCTTGCTTATGAGGCTCGCATGCCAGACCCTGTCAAATGCCCTCGAAACGTCCAGAGAGACGGCGACCGCTTCTCCGTTCTTCTCGATGGCCTCGCCTAAAATGTGAGTAGCATACACTAGGAGGTCCCCAGTAGACCTATTACGGCGAAACCCGTACTGTCGGTCACTGAGGAGATCGTTACCTTCTAGGTATGCTAGTAGGCGCGAGTTCAATACACGCTCCATAATCTTACAGAGTATGGAGGTGATTGAAATCGGTCTGTAATTGACAGGGTCGGCACGGCTGCCTTTTTTGGGCACGGGTTGCACATTAGCAAGTTTCCAGGAATGTGCTGAAGAAGCATTGCCAGTGTCCAGATGCGAATTCTCAGCAAACAGAGAAGCAGATACATTCGCTTTTTCTGTTGCTGTGTGGGCCAGGGATCCATCCGACTTCAGCAGAGCAGGCAGTGAGGGTTGGCAGAAATTTGACTCGATCACTTTCGCAAGAGTTTCGCAGAAATTTGACTCGATCACTTTCGCAAGAGTCACTTTCGCGACTGCCAGTTGGTCTGATAGAGAACTTTTCGTCATTCTTAGCGATTCGATCGAGACGAGCCTTCCGCAATGCCTTTTTGTAGGACTTGGCAACTTGCTTAAATGCTCTCTTCTTCGAACTTACATCCGGAGTTTTGCGGGTTCGAGCATCAGCCCAAATGAGATATGCCGAATGTTTTCGGTCTTGAGCATGACCACATTCGGCAATAAACCATGGGCGAGCTTTGCCACCGATGGATATTTCAGCAAAAGGAATAAAATACTCCATTACCTGGTGCACCACATCGGTTATAGCATCCGCGCAACTCGACGGATCCAAAGAAGGGAAGCAGACCTGTCGCCAAGGTGACGGAGTCTTCAAGGTGACGGAGACGCTGAATACAGAGGTCGTTCCGCGCGTACATACTGACTCCGGCCCGTGAGCGAAAGTTGTGCTCCAACGAGTAACCGGGATAATCCAAGTATGTAGCGCTCAAAGGACATTGTATCTGCGTCTCCGTCAAAAAGAGCAAGTGCGGCTGCTCTGTCTCCAGGTGGTGGTGGACAGCTAAAAGATTTGAGTGCAAACCCCTTATATTAGTAAGGTGCACTTTATATTATTATATTTATTCAATTATTATTATTATTTTTATTCAATTATTATTATTATTTTAATATTATTTTTATTCTTATTTAATTACTATTCATTTATTTTATTTTAATCTTATTATTTACATTTATACATATAACATAAAAAAAAACATTTTAAATATAAATATAAAAAACAGTATCCCGCCGACGTGGGCCTTACGACCAGTCCGTCGGTGGTTAGGGCGACAGCGAAAGAAACTTCCTCATAATGCGTGCTGTACCCAAAACTGCTGCTCTTTGCATCCGACCCTTGATCCAGTTTTTTAGTGAGAGCCTCTTGAGATGATGATCGAGACTCTTCGCTATAAGACCATTGACGGAAACTACCATCGGGACAATTATTGTTGAGTCAACATCCCACATGTCAGTAATCTCGTGAGCTAAGTCCAAGTATTTTGACAGTTTGTCCTTCTCAGCTTTCACAAGACTAGCGTCACACGGGACACTGATATCAACAAGAAATGCCCGGCGCTCTAACCGATCTACCAGCACGATATCAGGCTTATTGGCTACAGTCCTGTCCGTTATGATAGATCGGTCCCAATAGAGCTTAGCATGACCATTTTCCAAAACTGGCTCCGGTGAGTACTTATAATATGGCACTTCAAAAGGTACAAGACCGTATCGAAGAGCAAGTTCTTGGTGGATAATTTTGGCTACTTGGTTGTGCCTGTGCAACTACTCTCCATTGGCAAGATGACAACAACCGGAAATAACATGTCTGATGGATTCTCCTGGTTGGTGGCACGCACGACATATGTCAACAGTGCCATCCTTTATTATGTATTTCCGATAGTTGTTCGTCTTGACAACTTCGTCAGAAATTGCACAAGCAAAACCTTCGGTTTCACCAAAATGATCACCAAAGCGTAGCCAAGCCACGGACGCCAGAAGGTCTACATCAGGCCCATAGAGTGCCTGGTGGGACCGTCCATGAAGCTCCTTACTCTTCCATGTACTTATACGGTCGTCAGTGCTAAGTACTACCGGTTTATGCAAGTTATCTTTGGCTAAGGAGAGCGGTGTAAGACCATTATCTACTGCAACAATATCCCGATGCATTCCACACTCAGCATGAAGGAAATATTCCCTAAGATTGCATACCTCACGGTTGTGTAAGTTTTTGGCATTAAGGAAGCCACGACCCCCACACTTCCGTGGAATATACAATCTCATCACTGATGAGCGCGGATGATGCATGCGATACATTGTCAATAGTTTTCGGGCTTTTCGGTCCAGGGCATCTAATTCAGTCTAAGTCCACCTTAATATGCCGAAAGTATACATCAGCACGGGCATTACCCAACTGTTGAATGCACGCACTTTGTTACCTCCTGACAAAAGACTTTTTAGAACTTTTGTCAAGCGGTTAAAGAAGCGTTCCTTCACTAGCTGTTTAATGTCCCCACTTAGTATGCCTAAGCATTCCGACATACCAAGGTATTTGTAGCACTCGGTTTCGGAGAGGGATCTGAGGGACGTTGTCTCCGAGAGTTGTAAATATTCGCTATTTACAACTCGGCCACTCTGCACATGTGCAACCGCGCATTTATCTACACCAAACTCCATCCTAATGTCATTACTAAACGTTTGCGTAACGTTTAGTAATGATACCAGATCTGCTTTATTTGGTGCAAATAATTTGAGATCGTCCATATACAAAAGATGAGAAATGATCTCACCCCCTCTGCGAAAGCAAAAGCCCAGCTTTGAGTCCCTAAGCAACGCGCTTAAGGGGTTCAAAGCTAGGGAAATCCACAAAGGACTCAAACTGTCACCCTGGAAAATACCTCGCTCAATCCTTACAGGTTCGGAAGTAAGAAGATTTCCTCCGACCCCCTGGAAGACAAAGGACCGTTGTCCATTGCCTCATACATGAATCAAGAAAAGCGCATATATCTGTGTCAATCTTATACACTTCTAGTACTCGTCACAACCATGTATGAGGCACCGAATCATAGGCCTTTTTATAATCAATCCTGGCGGCGGAGAGACCCTTCTTACCTCGGCGAACCTTTTCATTAATGGCCATGTCAATAAGGAGGAGCTCCTTAGTACCACGAGACCCAATCTTACATCCATTTTGAGCGGGATCTAAAATGCTATTTGCATACAAATGTGTGTTTAATTTTAAAGTCAAAATGGATGTAAGAAACTTATAAATTGTTGGTAAGCACGTGATAGGTCGAAAGTTCTTTGGATCCGTGATACTACCAGACTTGTGGAGCAGAAAGGTGATTCCTGTTGTCATAAAAGATGGTAGGGATCCGGACACGATGCCTTCCTGGAATTGCCCAGCCAAACGTTCGTGTGAAGACCGCAGCCATTTGAGCCAAAAGTTATGTAATCCGTCCGGCCCAGGACTTTTCCAGTTATGGGTCGAACGGATCGCATCCCTGACATTGTCTGGGCTTATAAATATAGCCTCCATTGGCTGCAGGTGTTCACACGCGCGCTCAACAACACGCATCCAGCCACCATCGTTGTGATTAACAGGCACCGACCAAATATTTTTCCAAAATGTGAACATTTCTTCCATATTTGGTAACTGCCCATCAATCACACTCGTAGCAGATTCCTCCCAGCTTCTATAAACCTTTCTTTGGTCACTTTGGAATATGCGATTCTGCTTATACCTATTTACACGTTGTTTATAACGACGGATACGATTTGCCCACGCACAAACTAATTATTATTATTATTTAATTATTATTATTATTTAACTATTATTATTATTTAATTATTATTATTATTTAATTATTATTATTATTTAATTATTATTATTATTTAATTATTATTATTATTTAATTATTATTATTATTTAATTATTATTATTATTTAATTATTATTATTATTTAATTATTATTATTATTTAATTATTATTATTATTTAATTATTATTATTATTTAATTATTATTATTATTTAATTATTATTATTATTTAATTATTATTATTATTTAATTATTATTATTATTTAATAATAATAATTATTATTATTTAATTTTATTATTATTTAATTATTATTATTATTTAATAATAATAATAATTATTATTTAATTTTATTATTATTTAATTATTATTATTATTATTATTATTATTTAATTATTATTATTATTATTATTATTATTTAATTATTATTATTATTTAATTATTATTATTATTTAATTATTATTATTATTTAATTATTATTATTATTTAATTATTATTATTATTTAATTATTATTATTATTATCATTTATTTCACTTTAATCTTATTATTTACATTTATACATATAACATTAAAAAAAAAAACAACATTATAAATATAAATATAAAAAACAGTATCCCGCCGACGTGGGCCTTACGACCAGTCCGTCGGTGGTTAGGGCGACAGCGAAAGAAACCTCCTCACAATGCGTGCCGTACCCAAAACTGCTGCTCTTTGCATCCGACCCTTGATCCAGTTTTTTAGTGAGAGCCTCTTGAGATGATGGTCGAGACTCTTCGCTATAAGACCATTGACGGAAACTACCATCGGGACAATTATTGTTGAGTCAACTTCCCACATGTCGGTAATCTCGTGAGCTAAGTCCAAGTATTTTGACAGTTTGTCCTTCTCAGCTTTCACAAGATTAGCGTCACACGGGACACTGATATCAACAAGAAATGCCCGGCGCTCTAACCGATCTACCAGCACGATATCAGGCTTATTGGCTACAATAGTCCTGTCCGTTATGATAGATCGGTCCCAATAGAGCTTAGCATGACCATTTTCCAAAACTGGCTCCGGTGAGTACTTATAAAATGGCACTTCAAAAGGTACCAGACCGTATTGAAGAGCAAGTTCTTGGTGGATAATCTTGGCTACTTGGTTGTGCCTGTGCAAATACTCTCCATTGGCAAGACGACAACAACCGGAAATAACATGTCTGATGGATTCTCCTGGTTGGTGGCACGCACGACATATATCAACAGTGCCATCCTTTATTATGTATTTCCGATAGTTGTTCGTCTTGACAACTTCGTCAGCAATTGCACAAGCAAAACCTTCGGTTTCTCCAAAGAGATCACCGAATCGTAGCCAAGCCACGGACGCCAGAAGGTCTACATCAGGCCCATAGAGTGCCTGGTGGAACCTTCCATGAAGCTCCTTACTCTTCCATATATTTATACGGTCGTCAGTGCTAAGTACTACCGGTTTATGCCAGTTGTCTTTGGCTAAGGAGAGCGGTGTGAGGCCTTTATCTACTGCAACAATGTCCCGATGCATTCCACACTCAGCATGAAGGAAATATTCCCTAAGATTGCATACCTCACGGTTGTGTAAGTTTTTGGCATTAAGGAAGCCGCGACCCCCACACTTCCGTGGAATATACAATCTCATCACTGATGAGCGTGGATGATGCATGCGATACATTGTCAATAGTTTTCGGGCCTTTCGATCCAGGGCATCTAATTCGGTCTGAGTCCACTTTAATATGCCGAAAGTATACATCAGCAGGGGCATTACCCAACTGTTGAATGCACGTACTTTGTTACCTCCTGACAAAAGACTTTTTAGGACTTTTGTCAAGCGGTTAAAGAAGCGTTCCTTCACTAGCTGTTTAATGTCCCCACTTAGTATGCCTAAGCATTCCGACATACCAAGGTATTTGTAGGATTCGGTTTCAGAGAGGGATCTGAGGGACATTGTCTCCGAGAGTTGTAAATATTCGCTATTTACAACTCGGCCATTCTGCACATGTGCAACCGCGCATTTATCTACACCAAACTCCATCCTAATGTCATTACTAAACGTTTGCGTAACGCTTAGTAATGATACCAGATCTGCTTTATTTGGTGCAAATAATTTGAGATCGTCCATGTACAAAAGATGTGAAATGATCTCACCCCCTCTGCGAAAGCGAAATCCCAGTTTTGAATCCCTAAGCAACGTGCTTAAGGGGTTCAAAGCCAGGCAAAACCACAAAGGACTCAAGCTATCACCCTGGAAAATACCTCGCTCAATCCTTACAGGTTCGGAAGTAAGAAGACTTCCTCCGCCTCCTGGAAGACAAAGGACCGTTGTCCATTGCCTCATACATGAATCAAGAAAAGCGCATAGATCTGTGTCAATCTTATACACTTCTAGTACTTTTCTCAACCATGTATGAGGCACCGAATCATAGGCCTTTTTATAATCAATCCAGGCGGCGGAGAGACCCTTCTTACCTCGGCGAACCTTTTCATTAATGGCCATGTCAATAAGGAGGAGCTCCTTAGTACCACGAGACCCAATCTTACATCCATTTTGACCGGGATCTAAAATGCTGTTTGCATACAAATGTGTGTTTAATTTTGAAGTCAAAATGGATGTAAGAAGCTTATAAATTGTTGGTAAGCACGTGATAGGTCGAAAGTTCTTTGGATCCGTGATACTACCAGACTTGTGGAGCAGAAAGGTGATTCCTGTTGTCATAAAAGATGGTAGGGATCCGGACACGATGGCTTCCTGGAATTGCCCAGCCAAACGTTCGTGTGAAGACCGCAGCCATTTGAGCCAAAAGTTATGTAATCCGTCCGGCCCAGGACTTTTCCAGTTATGGGTCGAACGGATCGCATCCCTGACATTGTCTGGGCTTATAAATATAGCCTCCATTGGCTGCAGGTGTTCACACGCGCGCTCAACAACACGCATCCAGCCACCATCGTTGTGATTAATAGGCACCGACCAAATATTTTTCCAAAATGTGAACATTTCTTCCATATTTGGTAACTGCCCATCAATCACATTCGTAGCAGATTCCTCCCAACTTCTATAAACCTTTCTTTGGTCACTTTGGAATATGCGATTCTGTTTATACCTATTTACACGTTGTTTATAACGACGGATACGATTTGCCCACGCACAAACTTTCTGCTTCAGGTAGTCTATACGTTCTGTTACATAGGCCATGTAATCCTGAGGTCTAATGCCAGTACCGGCAAAGGCCTGTGTAACATAACGCATGACTCTCGGCCGGATGTTTCCCGATCTGAAGCAGATTAACTTGCCAATAATGACCCTAGCTGCGCTGATACGCCGTTCAATCCTCATCTGCCATGCGGGTGTGTCCTCAGTGGACCGCACCACCCTATCAGGCTCAGGAAATCTGACACGGGCGGAGCGGCACGCTGCAACAGCCGCACAATAAAGAATTGAATGGGTATCAGTGAGACTATTGCTAGAACGAATATAAGAGTCTAGCATGCAGTCTAGAGCCATTACAAGCGACATATTACGTCTATGCGTGGGAAAACGGGGCAACCGTGGTCTGTCGCGGGCTGGTATATCTTTAAATTCCAAAATCGCATCCTCCAAAGTCCTCCTTAATTGCTCATTATCTTGGGTACTTACGGTTGTAATCTCTACGCCCCCCACATCAGCATCACCAACCACTAACCCTGCCACCGAAGGAGCGGACGATAACTGGGCTCGCGAATGGATGCTTTCGGTGGTGGATGCAGAGACTGTCACCTCGGAGCGAAGCCGGTCAAGTGCGGAGTCATCCAACGCACGATTACGTTGAATAAACCGCACCTGATCCGATAGTCGTTGGGCCGAAACGGTCAACTCTGGTTCAAGGACCTGAAACAAAGACAGCAAACGGGTTCGCCACGCAGTGAGGTTAGTGCCACCCTCTGTCGCCCTATAGTACGCTCGCATGACATTTTCGTTCATATTTTGCGTCCATTTCATGCGGCGCACTGCACCACCGACGGCGGGGGCCGAACGCGGGGCGGATGCCCCAGTAGGCCCCAAGCGCGGCAGCGGTGGCCTCCCACGGCGCGGCGCTGGTGCTCGGCGCGGCGCTGGAGGCGGCAGCTCGTCGTCACTGCTCGACACGATTTCCTCAGGAGGAGTTGCGTACTCCTCCTCTGATGACGTGGAGCTGTTGGGTGCGACGGGCTGCGGTGGTGGGCGTGCGTTTATGTTTTTACTCCTTGTGATCATTATTATAGTTTCTATTTTCACATTGTCAACTTTTCTCTTTTTTCAGGTACTTTTTGTAAGTTGTTCACAGTTGTTTATATAGTATTCTTTTTTTTTTTTCGTTTATTTTGCATGTTGTAAACGGAATGAAATGATTTAAATATGATTAAAACTTGATTTTGTAAATAAATATTTTAAACAAAAATTGACATTTAAAAACGTGACCATTCCGTGTCACTTACCAAGGAGTATTTTTATTATTATTATTATTATTATTTAATTATTATTATTATTTAATTATTATTATTATTTAATTATTATTATTATTTAATTATTATTATTATTTAATTATTATTATTATTTAATTATTATTATTATTTAATTATTATTATTTAATTATTATTATTATTTAATTATTATTATTATTTAATAATTATTATTATTTAATTATTATTATTATTTAATTATTATTATTATTTAATTACTATTATTATTTAATTATTATTATTATTTAATTATTATTATTATTTAATTATTATTATTATTTAATTATTATTATTATTTAATTATTATTATTATTTAATTATTATTATTATTTAATTATTATTATTATTTAATTATTATTATTATTTAATTATTATTATTATTTAATTATTATTATTATTTAATTATTATTATTATTTAATTATTATTATTATTTAATTATTATTATTATTTAATTATTATTATTATTTAATTATTATTATTATTTAATTACTATTATTATTTAATTACTATTATTATTTAATTATTATTATTATTTAATTATTATTATTATTTAATTATTATTATTATTTAATTATTATTATTATTTAATTATTATTATTATTTTATTATTATTATTATTTAATTATTATTATTATTTAATTATTATTATTATTTAATTATTATTATTATTTAATTATTATTATTATTTAATTATTACTATTATTTAATTAATATTATTATTTAATAATAATAATTATTATTATTTAATAATAATAATTATTATTATTTAATTTTATTATTATTTAATTATTATTATTATTTAATAATAATAATTATTATTATTTAATTTTATTATTATTTAATTATTATTATTATTATTATTATTATTTAATTATTATTATTATTTAATTATTGTTATTATTTAATTATTATTATTATTTAATTATTATTATTATTTAATTATTATTATTATTTAATTATTATTATTATTTAATTATTATTATTATTTAATTATTATTATTATTTAATTATTATTATTATTTAATTATTATTATTATTTAATAATTATTATTATTTAATTATTATTATTATTTAAACATTATTATTATTTAATTATTATTATTATTTAGTTATTATTAATTAATTATTTAATTATTATTATTATTTAGTTATTATTAATTAATTATTTAATTATTATTATTATTTAGTTATTATTAATTAATTAATTAATTGTTATTATTATTTAATTAATTAATTGTTATAATTAATAAATTAATTAATTAATATTTAATTTTGAATTCATTAATTCATTTTATTATTAATATGATTATTATTTTTATTGAAATTTATATCACCTATAACATAGATTTTATAGATTTTATAATTTAACACATTTGAAGCTTTATGTTAACAGAATATTTGACATTTTAATATAATTTAATAAATAGCGTTAGTTATTTATTGTTTTTTTTTTCCAAAACGATAGAACAATATGAAAATATATTTATTACAACTAATTTCCGTTTCCAGAAAAAACTACTTTAATCTTTATTTTACAACTAGCTGTTGCCCGCGGCTCCGCCCGCGTGTAGGTGCTTTTCGCGTAATCTGTGGAAACTACAATTATCCAGACCTATAATAGACTTATAGTTAATTCTATAGTATCCTATTCCCGTGGAAATTTTATATATATAGGCATTACATTGCTAATTACATTGCATTTTGAAAATGAAACATAGCCTATGTCACTCGGGAATAGTGTAGCTTGCCAACGGTGAAAGAATTTTTGAAATCGGTCCAGTAGTTTCGGAGCCTATTCATTTCAAACATACAAAAAAATAATCAAACCTTTCCTCTTTATAATATTAGTATAGAATAGATATGTTAAAAATGATGTTAAATTTTTTATTTTATTACAGTGTAGTTATTTAGTAGTTACATTCACCTTTTAGAAAATAGCTATTTATAATACGATAAAGACTAATTAAATACTCATATCCTGCACTACGCGTTATATATCGTTAGGGAAGAACTTTAGACGTCATTAGCGCCAACCGATAAACCCATACTAACTAATTACCGAAGACTAATGGCTCGCTTCAGTGAATACTAATGTCTTATAAGGTTTGGAACATTCGGAACCAAATGGCAGATATTAATTTATTTTTATGGTTAATATTTTATACGATCTTTTTAAGCAATATTTAAAATTGTTATTATTTCATTAGAAAATTGTTTTTGGTTTGCAGGGTGACTCAGTCGAAAATAACATTTTAAATGAAGGTGGATTTTACTTTTATCAAGAACAATAAGAGATTCTAAAATATAAACTGTTCTCACATTACTTTCGTAAATATTAAAAATTCATGAGAAAACAAATGATTTTCAATATATATCAGACTCAAGATGTTCTTTACCAAGAGATTATAATAAACGTGAACGAAAACATGGGAATATTGAATAAGGGAATATTAGCGAGAAATCTGTTGCAATCCTTACGTTCAGCAATTTGTTAACCGTAGGTACGTTGAGCTTAAACGATGAACAGTTCAAACACTTAATATATCTCTCAATTATTTATTACAAAAATAAATCTGTTGTTTCCATATACAGAAATCCCTTGGATCAGAAACGCAAAAGAATAACCTCAAGTAACATTTACGTAAATATGAGACAAAAGCTTATTGCTTTAATGTTCAATAATCCTTATAAAAATATATGTTATAATAATTCTATGTAACGAAATAAATTACAAGATAAATTTATTATTTAATGTTGTAAATCAAATTTTGCCACTTATTATAAGTATATTTATGTTTATAATTATGTCGCCGTTCGGTTTTTGCAAGCATACATAAAATAAATTAATAATAATAGATTAATTTCTCTTATGGTTTTGTTGTATTTAATATATTTCTATAATTGAAAACGTGCTGATATTACTACTGTAAGCATTTATAAAAGTGTGACTGTAGTCAATAATATCCACTGGTCCGGTTTGAACACGTGACATTACGACAATGATATGCCATACAATATCAGACGGCCTAGCCAGGTTACTAGCCAGTTACTATCGTGTTTAATCAAATTCACACAGTAACATAGTCATAACTAGGTAACTCTATGTGGTTGGTTAGTAGACTATTTCTAGTAGAGAATATACTATTTCTTATCCTATCCTTTTGTCGTTGTTCCCACACATCTATCTCAATATTTGCATACATACGCTTTTTATCCATCGATTTCAAAGTCCAGCACTCAGATTCATACATAATGATACGCCTTATTATGATTTTATAGATTTTCCTCTTCAGCTTCACAGGGAATCGGGCACCGCATATAGTCCTCTTGACCTATCGTCATTTTATTTGGAAAGTGTAACAAAAAAACTGTGTAATAAGAACGAAAACAATAATAAAATAAAAAAAAACAAAACATAGGTCTTGCTAGACATAAAAAGATTTGTGGTTAAGTAGAAGATTAAAATACTTTATTTTATTTCCTTGGAATACAGTGACGGGCTTCAGTTGTTAGGCTTAGAGATTTCCTCGAACCTCAACTTTGGTCGGTTTATTGAGTCCAGAGCAAGAGCAGCAGCAGCAAAGCTTGCCGTTCTTGCGAAGGTTCGGCAGTACTTTACACCGGGACAGCTTCTTATTTTATACAAAGCACAGATCCGGTCGTGTGTAAAGTACTGTGGTCACATATTTGCTGGTGCCGCAAAGTCTCATCTTGAGGTTCTGGACTCAATTGAGAGGCGAGCAAAGAGGCTTATAGGCGATCCCGAATTGGTCGAAGCCGACCTCCAAAGCCTTAAGCACAGGCGTAGAATTGCTAGCCTCTCAGTATTTTATAGGATACATTTTGGTGAGTGTGCGCAGGAATTACACAATTTAATTCCCCCGTCCCCCTTCCATCACCGGACGTCCCGACGCACGGCAGGTTTTCATCCTTTTGTTGTGGACATTCCACCTGTCCGAACGAAGCGCTTTGCTTCCTCATTTCTAGTGCGTACAGCGAAGGACTGGAACAATTTGTATTCCGCCCAATTATAATGTGGGTGTCTTCAAGAGAAGAGTGAATAGGTTGCTAGGGCAATGCGCCTTACCACCTAAGACTACATTCCGCTTACCATCAGGTGGAATGTAGTCAAGCATTGCCCTAGATAATATATATAAAAAAAAAAAAGAAATACTACAAATATGGCATAAGTTCGGTTTGTTGGTGTACCTAAGAATAGTGACAAAAGTCACCGCGTCAAAAACTAAATCGGCTGGCTCACTCGTAAGTTTTACTTAGTAATTGCAAAAAAAATCTCGCTTTACTGTTAAAGTCCTTTTTTGTTTCTTCCCTTCCACTTAATTTTTACATTATACTTTCTTGAATAACCTTACTTTGATTTCCTGTGATTAAAGAAAAGGAAGGTGGTATGATTATATCACCTTCATCCTCATGATCAAGTGTTACCTACTAGTTCTGACAGAAACCATGTAATACAAAATAGCTATTTTGCTACCAATGTAACAATGTTTTGAGTGTTTAAAAGATATTTAAGAATTGGAGTTATTATCCAAAGTCATTGAGTATATTGAAAGTCACTTAGAAATATGCATTATGTAACAAACTGGGCAATATACGTATAAAATGTTTAGACTTAGAATAAGTTACTTACCTAATAACTATACTATTTCATTATTTAGATTTATTTTACGGGTTAATTTTACTAGATCATATAGTTCAACCAAACTTTTTATTTATACTACAATTATATTCACAGTTGTGTAAAATTAGATTAATTGTAGGAATATTTTTTTATAAATAAAACAGGATATCATGGTAAAATATAAAAATATGATTATTATTACAACATTTTGAGCATGATAAAATTTCATATTATAAAATGATAGCTTTTGCATTTAAGATTTTCAATTTTAGGCGTGCGAAGCTTGCCGCCTAAAGCAATTCCCCTTTTCCTTTTTATATGACTTGTTTTATGTGATACAATCAAAATTACGACATCAAAAAAAAAACTATTTTAAAAGCTAAATAAAATGTAATAGACATTCAGTTAGCTATATGCATTAACCCTGCAGTGGTCGCGCATATAAACGAGACAACAGTGGTCGCGCGGACTACATACGTAGTCCATTTGTTTATTGAAATAACTTTTGTTTTTTATTATATGACTTCTTTATTTTACTTATGGAAATATAATAAACAATATACTTTACTATTTAAAATTAACAGAACTTAGTTATTATCAATCTTTTATAGCTATTGAACAAAAACAAAAATACTTTCTTGGTGGTAGACCATAACATCGGGTCGCCGGCAAAGTTACCACCCATCGGGCAAAGTCGTGCCGCAAAGCGACCTAGTCGTGTTCCGGCACGTTGCTCGATGAAGCCGTTTATGGGAAATGGGTCTGAACAGCTGCGGTACGTTGGCGAACCGGTTGACGTCGAGTTGGTGTTTGTTTTGTCGGGTGTCTAGTCGAGGAGGGTAGCGGGATCCGAAGCGACGGCTTTCCGCTGGCCGCCCGCAGATAGTTGGGGGCCCAATTAGTGGGTTAGCCACCCACGAAAGGCTGCCCCGCCAGCTGCGAAAAATCCCAGGGTGGCTCCATCGTGCTGGTTGGCGACCAGGCGAGGAGGCCCGATGGCGATCCCTGGGGGGGTTCGGGCGTCCCCGCAGTCTCCAGGCTAGCCTCCCAGCGGCAAGACATCACCAATTTCGAAGTCGGGTTTGATACGTACCGCCTCGTTCAACTGCCATTTCCCATCCCTATTCACTTTTATTTTATTTTTTTTATGAGGAAAGTTAAAAAGAAGAAAATGTTTTTACAGCGGTTGCACTCCTCCTCATTTAAAGTGCACCTCAGTAATATTAGGGGTTTGCACTCTAATATCTTACCTGTCCATCACCACCTGGAGACAGAACAACCGCACCTGTTCTTTTTGACGGAGACGCAGATACAATGTCCCTTAAGCGCTGCGCACCTGGATTATCCCGGATACACGTTAGAGCACAACTTTCGCTCACGTGCCGGAGTCTGCGTGTATGCGCGGAACGACCTCTGTATCCAGCGTCTCCGTCACCTTGAAGACCCCACTTTTTCTTCTTTATGGGTTTTAGTAGACACAGGAAACGAAAAAATCCTGTATTCTTGTGTTTACCGTTCGCACAGCGGTGACCAGGAGACAACTAGATTATTCGAGTATCTCGGTGAGGCTGCTGATATGGCTCTGCATCAGTTCCCTTCGGCGCAGCTCGTCTTTCTGGGGGATTTTAATGCCTGTCATCAGGACTGGCTGTTCCCGTACCAGAAAACCGACCATGCTGGAAGAGAAGCGCGGAACTTTGCGTTGTCCTTGGACCTCTTTCAGCTGGTGAAGCAAGCGACAAGGGTACCAGATGTGGTAGGCCATACAGCCAATTGCCTGGACCTTCTGCTGACAACTGATCCGGACAGGTATCGGGTAGAGGTTACCTCTCCCTTGGGAACCTCCGATCACTGTCTGGTGAAATCTGTGTTTACATATTCCCCACCAGCTTTCGAACCTCATGGTGTTAGGCGAGTATGGAAATACAAGTCAGCAGATTGGGATGAGATGCGGCACTTTTTTGCGTCTTATCCTTGGCGGCAGGTCTGCTTCTCTTCTTTGGATCCGTCGAGTTGCGCGGATGCTATAACCGATGTGGTGCATCAGGCAATGGAGTATTTTATTCCTTTTGCTGACGTACCCATCGGTGGCAAAGCTCGCCCATGGTTTAATGCCGAATGTGGTCATGCTCAAGATCGAAAACATTCGGCATATCTCATTTGGGCTGATGCTCGAAGCCGCAAAACTCCGGATGTAAGTTCGAAGAAGAGAGCCTTTAACCAAGCTGCCAAGTCCTACAAAAAGGCATTGCGGAAGGCTCGTCTCGATCGAATCGCTAAGAATGGCGAAAGGCTCTCTGCCAGACCAACTGGCAGTCGAGCTTTCTGGTCTCTTGCGAAAGCGATCGAGTCGAATTTCTGCCAACCCTCACTGCCTGCTCTGCTGAAGCCGGATGGATCCCTGGCCCACACAGCAACAGAGAAAGCGAACGTACTTGCTTCTCTGTTTGCTGATAATTCGCATCTAGACACTGGCAATGCTTCTCCAGCACATCTTCCTCACTGCGGTGTTTCGATGCCTGAAATCCGCATCACTAACAAAGAGGTATGGAGAACATTGTGTCGTTTAGATGTGAATAAAGCCAGTGGTCCTGATGGTATACCAGCCATTCTGCTCAAGACATGCGCAGCTGAGTTGTCTCCTGTACTGACACGTCTGTATCGTCTCTCTTTCATGACTGGAATAGTGCCGAAATCCTGGAAGCTTGCTAATGTGCAACCCGTGCCCAAAAAAGGCAGCCGTGCCGACCCTGTCAATTACAGACCGATTTCAATCACCTCCATACTCTGCAAGATTATGGAGCGTGTATTGAACTCGCGCCTACTAGCATACCTAGAAGGTAACGATCTCCTCAGTGACCGACAGTACGGGTTTCGCCGTAATAGGTCTACTGGGGACCTCCTAGTGTATGCTACTCACATTTTAGGCGAGGCCATCGAGAAGAACGGAGAAGCGGTCGCCGTCTCTCTGGACGTCTCGAGGGCATTTGACAGGGTCTGGCATGCGAGCCTTATAAGCAAGCTTTCAGCGTACGGTATATCTCCTGGTCTGATCGGCTGGGTAACGGACTTTCTGAGCCACAGATCTCTCCGAGTAGTTGTCGACGGGTGTTCCTCGGAACCCTTGACAATAAATGCCGGAGTGCCTCAGGGGTCCGTTCTTTCTGCAACTCTGTTTCTGCTGCACATTAATGATCTGTTGAAGCCCGGTATCTATGGGTATGCAGACGACAGCACAGTTGTAGAAAGATACCTGCCGAGTACTCGGGCTAGTCGAGATCAAGTACAGTCTGAAAGAGAAGCCATGGTGCAACGTTTGAATGACAAACTTCAGGCAGTCTCCGCATGGAGCAATGCCAATCTTGTCAAGTTCAACGCCACCAAAACGCAGACGTGTCTATTCACCGCCAAAAAGAGCCCTTTCACCTTGGCTCCTACTTTCCAGAATGTATCCTTGGAATACAGTGACCGGCTTCAGTTGTTAGGCTTAGAGATTTCCTCGAACCTCAACTTTGGTCGGTTCATTGAGTCCAGAGCAAGAGCAGCAGCAGCAAAGCTTGCCGTTCTGGCGAAGGTTCGGCAGTACTTTACACCGGGACAGCTTCTTGTTTTATACAAAGCGCAGATCCGGTCGTGTGTAGAGTACTGTTGTCACATATTTGCTGGTGCCGCAAAGTCTCATCTTGCGGTTCTGGACTCAATTGAGAGGCGAGCAAAGAGGCTTATAGGCGATCCCGAATTGGTCGGAGCCAAACTCCAAAGCCTTGAGCACAGGCGTAGAATTGCTAGCCTCTCAGTATTCTATAGGATACATTTTGGTGAGTGTGCGCAGGAATTACACAATTTAATTCCCCCGTCCCCCTTCCATCACCGGACGTCCCGACGCACGGCAGGTTTTCATCCTTTTGTTGTGGACATTCCACCTGTCCGAACGAAGCGCTTTGCTTCCTCATTTTTACTGCGTACAGCAAAGGATTGGAACAGCTTGCCTGCGTCGGTATTTCCGACCGAATACAATGTGGGTGTCTTCAAGCGAAGAGTGAATAGGTTGCTAGGGTAATGCGCCTTACCACCTAAGACTACATTCCACTTACCATCAGGTGGAATGTAGTCAAGCATTGCCCTAGAGAATATAAAAAAAAAAAAAAAAAAAAAAAACTTCACTAAATTGTCATAAAAATCACAGGTTTTGTTTTTATTGAGATCACAATTAAATATAATTATTAAAATTAATTATTTATAACATTTTCTGCACAGGAAAGACACATAATCTTGGAATGATCCCCACAAATAAACTTTTTGCAGGTAGTGCACGACTTTCGGGTGTTTTTATTGCGTGCTCTTCCACAGTCGTGGCAATGACGCACTACATTATTCGACGTCGAAATTTTTTTTATTGTCAAAGACCTTTGCAACGATTTCGTGTCAATTCTTTTCTGACCCAATGGTTTCATCCAAACCAGGGACAAGTCGATCAGGAAGTCACGACGGCATAAATTATCATTCAGTTTTTGTTACCTGTGTAAATGCATAATGCATTTACTGCACTCAAGTTTAGCAAATCGAAGAATACTGTTAAAGACCACCTTCTAGAGTTTTTCGAAACGCCATACAAAGAACTCATTTTATCAACCAAGTCAACGTGGTTCGTCATGTTTAGAGCTTTCGCCGGACCCCTCGAAATTGATATCTTGCTCCTGCTCTAATCCAGATTCGTGGTTCTGTTCTTCTAATTGATCTACTTCCTCGTCCGAGCTAGACTCAGCTTGACAGTCTCTGTGTCGGCATCAGCTTCTCTCAACCACGCCTCTATCTGTGCAGCTTGTCGATCACCTATTTTATTCTAAAACACACGCTAAATTAATCTCCAATAAAGTAACAAAACAAAAAATATTTTAATTTCATATTTATGACAAATTTAACATAAAATAAATAAAAACAAAAAAAAATATAAGTGAAAAAATACTTACGTAATTGGTCGCGCGGACTACGGGTGTAGTCCCTAAACTTTGCGGAGCTTCGAATAATGCGAGCCCTCGTAACCAAGGCCTGCGATGCATTGAATAGGTCCCTTGGTTAGTGATTTGAAAGTACCTAACGGCACAAGAAACTAACGCTTACCGTTTAGGAAATAAATCGGATTTTCTATCAATGGACTACATATGTAGTACACGCGACCACTGCAGGGTTAACAAAATTTTCAACATTGAACATTCACAAAAGCCATTTTTGAGACGGTTTGCACGGTTCCATACCATAGTGCGCCGGCCGACCGTACCGCTGCAAACGCGATGTTCCTATATTTTAAATCTGTAATATCTTCGAAAATATTCATTTAAATTACATGCTGCAAAGGGCTATATTGTTTAATATTAAATGTAAAATGTATTTAAGTTACTTAATTAGATAAGTATTACATCTGTATTGCTCAGATTCGCTTTGTAAATAAGCCATTATTTCTCGTAAAAAGTTAAGAATAAAAATTGGCTATTGTGGGTTATCTCTAAGAGATAAACATATACTATCGCGGGCTTTCTTGTAGAACTTTTTAAAGTATACAATACTTAGTACATTATTTTTATCTATCTGGCAGAGTTCAGCCAGCGTTTGCAATGTAAGCGCAAAACAATTTGTTTGTTTACGACTTCGCATTAGAAATCTTGAAATGATAAGTGGTTCTCTAATATATTAAGCATGTTAAATTAAAGATCGTTTTGTAATCGTTTTAAAATGTGTGACATAAAAGTAGTAATATTATTTTACTACTTTATTTTGATATTAATTTGCCTTTTTTATAGTTATCTAAATACTTACAATAACTATTTTAGACAGGCAATTTGGCTTAGCCCTCTGGTCCCATAAAATTATATCGATAGTAGAAAGGCAATTTAGGTTATGCTACAGATCTTTTACGTTTACATTTTAGCCAACGATATAAAATTTCGTGAAAGTGAGATGTAATATAAAATTACCTTTCAACTACGCTCAGTGGTAATGTTTAT
Source organism: Napeogenes sylphis (assembly GCA_959347405.1). Lineage (NCBI taxonomy): Eukaryota > Metazoa > Arthropoda > Insecta > Lepidoptera > Nymphalidae > Napeogenes > Napeogenes sylphis. Next base: position 1,720,128 of record OY365778.1, on the reverse strand, counting down.
TCTATACGTAAAACATAAATGGCTTTTCAAAATGATATTACTAAATATAGTTTTGTAGATTTCTTGTAAGCAATCCAAATTTACTGATGTACATTTTTGTATGTATACGTTCAAATACAAAATTAAAAGAATTAAAAGTTACGATTTCAAAAAGATTACAATAACGTTGGTTCAAATATTTTTTTTTCCAAAGCATAACAATATTTATAGTTTTCAAAAATAGCTTCATCATCATGCTCAATTTTTACCAAACCAAAATACTCTTCACCAATTACTGTAGTTAGTTAGTTAATTAAAGATTTTTTAATGTCTTTTTCTTGTTTTAAATATAAAAATAGTATCGTTCTAAAATTATATACATTTTATAGATATTTTGTTTGTGTATATTTTTTTATAATTTCATTAAACTTTTATTTTCATTATATTTAGACAACAACAACTTATTTTTTTAGAATCTGTACCAAATTGAAATATTATAGATAACATATATTATTAACATTATTTGTATTTAAATAGATATATTAAGATTGCCTTTAATCAGCTGGTATATTCATATACTGTTTAAAACTCACTCATACATAAACTGTTTAAAGTATTTTATATCAGAGAGCGCATAGAATGCTAAGTAGTAAGTTAGCATTATAACATTCAAACCTTTTATGTAAACCTTTTATGAACTAGAATCATTATATTTTTAAAACCTCTCATTACGTTAAAATAAATACTATTTAAAAAAATTACATTTATCACCTGTTCTGATTTCTTTCTATACTGATAAAAAAGATTTTAATCGGTTTTTAGTATTTGTTGAAACAATGTTTGAATTTTCAAGCTTGCAATATTGTTAAAATATACATTTTAATAATGTTTTAAGAAATTATAACACTTTTTATATTTTAATATAATAGTTGATTATAGTTTTAAAAATATTTGAAATACTCAAAGAATTATTAGAATAGAATATTAGATTTATATAATTTTATTTGTATATTTCGAATATTGAAATTATAAACTAAACGTTTTCTAGTGAAGGATTTGTGTAGGTTAATAGTAATTCCTAAAAACTTTTTAATTCTTATTACGCGTGTTATTTGTAAATTTAAAAATACAGAAAAAAAATCTTAATCCATCAATGCCATATTGTAGCTCTGTTCAAGTATTACAGAAAATTATACGATGTTATATACTTGGTCATTTATTAACCAACTAGTGTAACTATTAACTTACCGTTTTATTACACTATTAATACGATAAGTTATACTGCTGCAACCTCATGTGATTTGGCTCTCTGGACTTAAAGGACAGCTTTCAAAAGAAACAATATCATCCATGCAACGTTTTTTTGTCGATTCACTTTACAAAATTATAATTATACAATCTCTGAAGATTTTAAAGACTTATAATAGAGTTTAAGGGCGTCTAAAAGTTATTTGTCTGTCTGTGGGGTAAAAAATATTCTATTCCAATCCTAATTACACCTGACAACGTGTGTACTTTTTTCTTATTATTAAAGTTTTTTAAAGCAAACAATGAAATAAATAAACTTACATTTAACATTTTCAAACCTGACCTTTTAATAATTATCATGTACTTAGCCATGAAAGGCGTTCCAAACTATTTATTTTAAAGAGTATATTTACTTTTTATATTTTATTGGATAAATATTAATCTATTAGATGGAGTATCTGCAAAAAATAAAAAAAGACTCGACAAATTATTGAAATAAAATGCATTTTCACTGCATCATCGCATTTGAATTTATCCTGCTGCGAAATTTGAGATAAGATAAAGAAATTATGGGAAATTGTTTCTGAACAAAGCTACTATAACTTTGAGGCGGTCGTCTTAGAGATCTGCATTAACTAAACATTAAATACAATGCTATTTCTAACGCCCTAAATATTAACTACTGAATTTTGTAACCAAATGTAAATTATAAGCAAGGCTAGGCTACCCAGGCTAGGAGAGAATATTTCTGTTTCAAAAAAAGTGAAGGACCCAAACAAACTGATATTTTATTTCATATAATACAAGTGACAGGGATATTTGTGGTCAATGATAATAAATAATATGTTTCTTACAATATTATACTACCTTCTAAGACAGCAATATATTTTTTCAAAGTAGCTAATCTTATTACAATAAAGTATAACCTATATTAAACTCTTATATTAAAATATATAAAGTGTTATAATTTCTTAAAACATTATTCCAATGTATATTTTAACAATATTGCAAGCGTGAAAATTCAAACATTTTTTCATTAACAAAAAATATTTTTTTAGATGCCCTATAACTAATTTATTTCAATGTAATGTCAAATGTTGCTTGACATATTATATGTTTTGAATACTATTAAAGATTCATAAGTTATAAATGACAATATAATTATACTTTATATATTGGAATAAATAAAACACCGGCCAAATGCGATTCGGACTCGCGCAAAAAAAGTTCCATACGATGTACAAAAAAAGGCAAAATAAAACTTTTGTTGCATGAAATCTCTTTAAAAAAGATTTTAATCTGTTTTTAGTATTTGTTAGTATAACGGAAATAGGAGTACATAATTTGTGAAAATTATAATTTTCTTTTTGTTCTTGTTCATGAGATAACAGACATGAAATAGAGACAGACAGATGGACAACAGAGTCTTAGTAATAGGGCTCTTCTTTTACCCTTTGTGTACGAAACCGTAAAAATGAACAGTTTTGGTTTTAAATTATGTATAAAATTAAAAAAGAAATTTTATATCTATACATATAATAAAATTGTCACTGATCGATTTCTGTACTAAACTACTAAATAATTAAAAAAAAACATAGTGGGGGGATTTTATAAGAGCAAGAGAATCCAAAACAATGCAAATGGTTTAATATTTTGTCTGTATGTCTGTATATTTGTGCACGCTAATCTCAGAAACGGCTTAACTAATTTGAATGCGGTTTTCAATAATATACTAGCAGACCCAACAGACGTTGTCTTGTACACGCGTCTTTAATTAAAAAAATTCAAACTTTAAAAAAAAATACTAAAAAGTTATCACAATATCTAACGTCATTACATGTACATTTATCATAATTCGACCAATCGATACCGTATGAATATGTAAATAAAGATTTTTTGTTTGTATAAATGAATTTGATGTTTCAATATATTTTTTTAAATTATATTTTACGTAGCGAAGCACGTATCGGGCCGCTAGTACTAAAATATTTTTCTCATTTCTATCGCAACCCCAACTGTCAGGGCAGACTATAATTAAAATATAATATTATTTAATATTTGACATTGCAATGGTAACGCAGTCCATCGGAACCAATGTGAAACAATCCAAAATCACCACCTACTTTCACATTAAAAATTAATCAAAAAACCATTTTCCAGTGGACCAAATTGTGAATCTAAACAATTCTCAAGTTCCTTTGAACACACACAAACAATTTCATAAAAATCGGTCCAGTCGTTTAGGAGGAGTTCAGTGACATACACACGCACACAAGAAATATATATATATAAAGATTTAAACAGTCTTCACTTAACATTTAGTGTTTATTTCATTTGAATCAGGAAATAAAAAAGCAGTGTCAATTTATGTCAACTATGTAATAAATACGATGCAAATCTTCTTATATTTATGTGATAAATCTGTAGAGGACTGGGACTACTCTGTATATTAAAAATATTAAAAAATATACAGCCAGGATGTAAAGGGATAACTAACAGAATACATTTCTATAATTTTTATTTTTTTTGTCTGTTTATCTGTTTTTCTTTTAGTTGTGTACGCAACTCGACAAAAAATATATGGCTAATGTAAATAACTTTTATACAAGGAAAATGAGCGTCAGTAACTTTTTGTTTTTAACTTTCATTGCACTCTTGACTCTATAAGAAGATATATGTTGTTAAATTGTTCAAGAAAGATATCTTCATACTAAAAAACATAAAACTGTAACTGATCGATGTCTAAACATGGATTTTTTATTTCAAAAATTCGTAATGGGGAACTCTTATTGCAATTGCTTACATAGCAAGAGAAACCCAAAACAATGTTTTTTTCATTTTGTCTGTTCGTCTGTATGTTTGTGCATGCTTATCTCAGAAAGAGAATAAACGATTTGAATGAAGTTTTCGAGAATATATTGTCATGGGCGCCAGTTTACATTTAGTGTTTTTTTTTATTTTAATCGGTGAACAAATAAAGTTAATCATCTCTTTATTCGTACCATTGCGGTAAGACATTTCTTCAAAACTATTTTATTTTTTTACATTTCAGGTAAGAACAGGTTTCATACTTAGTATTTTTATACTTCATGATGGGGGTATAATATATTTTAGATATAGCTTCATAACTAGGATATTAATTTATAATGCATTTTGTTTAATATATATGTATTGATAGTACATATTAATGGTACATATTGATATTATATAGTGATGGTACATATTGATAGTATACAGGGTTATTTGTAATTAGTTGACCACCTCTTACAGGCAGCCTTTTTACATCAATCCCAACAACATTTGTTCTACGACTTTTTAAAATTAATAGTTTTTTAAATAAAAATTTTCCCACACAAAATTTATTTGTTGTCTCTGAATCCGCATTAACTCTGACCGTCGCGTCGGTACCCGAGCGTTGACCTTTTAAGTACTTCTTACAAAATACAGAGTAATAAGTAAAAGAGGGAGCAAACATTTTATTTCGTTTTTTTTTGTGAAAAGTTATAAAACAAACCGTTATTGGGATTGATGTAGAGAAGCTGCCTGCAAGAGGTGGTCAAATAATTAAAAATAACCCTGTATATTGATAGTACATATTGGTAGTACACATTGACGGTACATATTGATGGTACATACTTGTAGTATATAACGATAGTACATATTGATGGTACATATTTGTAGTATATAACGATAGTATATAACGATAGTACATATTCTTGTTGAAATGCTTATTTTAGCGTTATCTATTTATTTTCACATCTTCATAAGTAGCAGGAATGCTTATTTCTCAAATCAAGTTCAAAGTCATAATTATGTAAACTGCAATTTCAGCATAATAAATGCGTCTAGTTTAATCATATTTTGGTTTGTACAAATACGCTATAAATTAGAAATTGATTGTTTTCCAGAATGAGAAAATAGTGATATTTGAACAACGCGAGCTCGATTGATTGCATTTCTATGCAAATTGACGACATGCTGTGGCGCGGCGCGAGGTGGTCGCTAGCACTATAAATTTAATTACGTCGGTTCGTACATGTAAATTAAATTCTCTTTGTGCGCTACATTTAAATTTATTTAATTAATTAATTATCTTCTTAAGATACATTTGATCAATAATATTTTGTTAAAGTTGTCGATAGACATTACACTTAAAGAATTCTTCTTAACTGTATATATTTACGGTTTTAAATTAAAAAAAGGCATTTTTGTTACCAATAAACATACATTTGCATAATCAACTTAGACAACTTAATGAGTATTAGTGAGTTTTCTTCTAAGGTTTGCACTTCGAAAAATAACCAACCATTTAATTAATGGGTGACCCTTAGAGTTCATAACAGTAGCCAAATTGTGTATGAACTCTACAGTGAGAGGGAGTTCAATTGCAGTGACTCGTTTGCTCGACATATTATAAATTATTCAAATTCTTCAATTAGTTTGTTTGAAGCCAGGTCATTACATATCAGAAACTTAAATCATAATACATTGAGCAAAATTAAAATGATCTAGAATATTATAAGGTGCTAATTCGGTAAATGCAAAGCTAGGAACTCTTATTTTCTTCTAAACATAACATAACATATTTCTTATTTTTTTGTTAATAGATTTCTCTTGCTTAAATATATTATGTGATTATATATACAAATACATTTAATACAAAACATACATTTGTATCATAACACAAATGCAATTTTATATGGTAGGATAGGGTAGGGTAGTACTGTTTATATTAATACTATTTTTATTTTACAAAAGACAGTTATCCGTGCAATTTACAATTTGGACCCTGGAGGTTCTTTACGAGATAAGTTTAAACAAATGAATGTACTTACTTGCATATGAATTTGAGTAAGCACAGTGAAATACACGATATAAATAGTTGGTGTACTAGAGGATACTACAATATTTCCTCATATTTACAGGACGATGCACTATGGGTATAACGCAGTCGCTGCCAAGTTACTTATATATATATATATATATACATTATAGACATATATATAGGATTGTTTTTTTTAAATTATATAAGTATTATATATATATATATATATATATATATATATATATATATATATATATATATATATATATATATATATACGTATATATACATATATATATATATATATATATATATTATGAACCCAATATTGTATAATACTTATATAATTAAAAAAACACACTCCTATGGTTAATGTCTCCAGCCCATCTTAGGTATGTGGCAAACATTTTACCAAGCCGGTGGCAACCTTGACGATGAAACATTGATTAATATTAAATTGAATATCAATAAAGATTTATATGTTTCATATTTGAGTAAAATTATAATAACAATAAATCTGATGCCGTTCAAACCAAGTAATAACACAGTAACATTTAGACGTTATCAATGTTGATAAGGGTTGACGGAAAGACTGCCAATTACATTACTTCAGCGAATTTTGAGCACACTATAGAGTTTGCGCGATTACTAAATACTATTGTAAACGCTTATCATCTTAATGCTTTTCTTGTTCTTAATTATTTTACGGTCTTATATGGTCTTAGCATTATTTTTTTTATTATTTTTATAACAACTTACTTCCGAGGCTGCGATAAACACTTAAAAAAGTATTGTGATATTTATATTTATTTTCACAATAACGAGAATCCGTTGTTTTGTAAACAGGAAAGACAAGACAACGTCAACGATACTAGTTTTACTTTCTTACTTAGCTAGTGTATTGTACTACCACTGAGTGTGTGTATTTAATTTTTCAAAGTATTTTTTTTTTATAATTTTAATCGTTTTGGTAGTTCGTGAAGTACTTAAATAATTAGTTAGAGAACGTGATATGAATAACTATAATCTAATATAATAAGAATCAAATTATACAGTTATAATATCAGTCATACGAAAATTCATTTTCTGGACAATTCTTACAAAGCCGGTAAAATATTTATTTATTTTTGTATTATGAATATTGAATAAAATATTCATCAACTATTCATCAACTTAAGTGTTTTTTCTTAAGTTCAAAATTCATATTCCTCTTTCAAATAAAACACCATCTATATAAATATGATATTAATACACCTTAATAAAAAAACATTCTTTATATATTTTTTTATTTTTAAATCGAACAAAAAAAAAATATAAATTTAAGCAATTTTAATGTTATGAAAAATGCATAATGAAATACGATAAATAAGAGATAAATAAATAATTAGTACGTATTGTAAAAAAATCTTACAAAAGACATTTAGGTTTGCTTTAGGATACTACCTACCGTTAATTTTAAACTTGTTTGTTAAAAAATATACAAACTTTTAATATTCTCCAGTTACTTAACGAAATGCTATAAACCCAAGAAAGTTTTTTTATTTCAATATTTGGCTCATTTTGCATCATTTACATACTTGAAATAATGAAGAGGACCAATTAATTAAATTACTTTATATATGTCTTTGCTTTTTGCTTTCTTAAATAACATTTTTTATCTTCGTTACTTAAATAGTGTAGTTTGTCTGTTAGTGGAATATTACGGTGGGGTACAATGTCAGCTACTGATTTTTTAAATTCACTTGCAAAAAATTATTGGAATGTAACATTTTCATCACTTGTATTCTTCCTAAATGCTTCTTCTTTTGATTTATTAATTTTACCCATCAAACTATTCAATATCTTCCATGTTTTTCTTGGATTACTTTTGTTTAATAATATTGAATCAGATATGTATTAATTTCGAGATTTAATAAATAATTTGTGTGTTTTATGTCTTAAATTGTTGAACTCGAGGAGGAATAGTCTATTGGAAGGATCTTTTAGGTATGTTATAAAATATTTATCAGTTTCATTACATTCATCTCTAATTTTATCATTAATCCATTTGTGACAGTTACGTTCAGAGCTTGGAATATTTTTGTTGAACATATTAGAAATATATTTATAAATTTGATTTGGACATTTCATCGAGTCGGTTATTTTCCACTCTATTTTGTTTAATTCATTCTTCATATTTTTTTTATCGATGTAAGAAATATTTTTTTGATTACCCTGTGTAGTGTAGTGTAGTGTAGTGTAGTGTAGTGTAGCGTAGTGTAGCGTAGCGTAGCGTAGTGTAGTGTAGCGTAGTGTAGTGTAGTGTAGTGTAGTGTAGTGCAGTGTAGTAAATATATTTGTATTTGTATAAATATAGAATGAAAAATATGAATAGAATATAAAAATATAATACAATGAAAAATATAGAATTATATTGCAACGCGATGGGCCCGGCACCCGCACGGTGAATCCATGGATTGCTAAGAAGCTTCGTCTTATCTAAATTGACAGCCCGGAGAGACGGGATGACGCTGGAAAGACAGTTGACGCTGGAAAGACAGCTGGCAGCTGGGAAGACAGCAGACTGCTGGAAAGACAGCCGAGGGCGATGGCCTAGCAAGCCAAGCCCGGGAACGTCGATAAAAGCTAAAAGTCCAAATAAGAAAAATACCCCTAGGACAGTCCGAGAGGGGGGGCGGAAGAACTGTCCACCGGTTGACAATTACGGCGAAAACGGCGCGATAACGGAACTGAAATGCCTTACGTGCGGGAAAAATTACAAAAGACGAGCCTGGTTTATTAAACATCTTAAAACACACAATGGTGCTGAAGTGCGGCAACCGTCGGTAAGATCTTCAGTTTTCACTGCGGATAGAGTTTACCCTCATATATCTCATGGTGAGCCATTGAATGAAAACTACCAGGAGTCCATGACCATCCGGACGCGTCTTAGCATTCCAAATACTAAACAATCGACCTGGAAAGTACATGACCAAAATATAGCGGCCCTGTTAGAGCACCCGGGCTCAAATCAGGTACTCGATGCGCAAGTAGAGACTTTCCAAAATACTATTTACGACTACTTTAATGAGCACTATCCACCTACGAATCGTTATGCTCACAAAAATAAAGAAAACGGTTTTAAATTGAAAATGAGGAGGAAAAAAAGAGATCTTATAAAGAAACTTCGTAAAGCCAAAGCCTTAGGCGATAATCAACTTAGTCACCAACTGTCTAGGGCATTGCGATCAATTCTTAAACTTATCCAAGGTATAACAAATCAAATAACGAAAAATCGTGATAGCTTTGATCGGGCAAAACATGAAGTAGACTTTGATAAAAATCCTTTTAAATACTCAAAAAACATTTTCAAAGATCAAAAAGGTAAGCTTCTCTTGACCAACGAGCAAATTTTCGACCATTATAAAAGCACATACGAAGTGCCAGAAAACCAAAGACTATATGGGGATCCAAACGAACACAAACCTGAGACTCCTACTGAAGATTTTCAAGCCAACCCACCAACTTTGGAGGAAATCAATAAAATTATTAAAATGAAACCATCTAAGTCAGCACCAGGTCCGGATGGTATCCCTTATATAGTTTACAAAAAATGTCCGTCGCTCCATAAACATCTTTTAAATATATTCGGTAAAATCTGGTCAAGAAAGCAAATACCGGTATCGTTCGGAAAAGCCCTTTTTGTCCTCATTCCGAAAAACGACAATGTTAATAATCCCAAGGATACTAGACCGATAGCCCTAACAAATACAATTTCCAAAATATTTTTCTCTTTTTTACAAACTAAAATGACGCAATTCATGATTAACAATAGATATTTCAGGCCTAATCACCAGAAAGGGTTTTTGCCCGGAATTTCTGGATGCCTGGAACATAATACGTTAATATCGGAAAGCCTTAAAGATGCTAGAACTAGCGAGAGACAAATTACGGTTTGTTGGATAGACTTAGAAAACGCCTTTGGGTCGGTACGACATGAACTAATGATGTTCGCGCTTAAATGGTATAACTTTCCTATGGTAGTTCGCGACATTATTGCATCATATTATTCAAAATTAAAATTCTCAATAATTTTTAATGAAAACCATTCAAAACCACTTAATTATAACGTTGGTTTATTTCAGGGCTGTTGTATTTCTCCTATTATATTTAATATAGTTATTAATATTTTAATAGACAAATTAATTAGAAATGAAAAAAAGTGGGGCTATCGGTTTAAGTTCAACAATAAATACACAGAATCCATACTAGCTTTTGCAGATGATCTCGCGATACTGACACGTAATCCGAAACAATGTCAGGTACTTTTAAATGTAGTTGAGGATTTCTGTACGTGGGCGGATTGAGGACAAAACCAAGTAAATGTTTTAGTCTGTGTCTGGGTAGACGGAACACCAAATATACCTCTTACGATCCGGGTCTTATAATAGGCGGTCAGTGCGTTAGTACGGTTACGGAAGCAGCTCCGTTTAAATTTTTAGGTAAAAAAATCGATTACCAAGGCCGTACTCCATCGTTGGATGTAATAGTCGATAGCTTTTTAAACGATCTCAAAAAGGTAGACAACCAACCAATAAGTAACGTCAAAAAAGCTTGGATTTACGATAATTATTTAACATCACGTCTAAATTGGCCTTTCCTCGTGTATGATATAAATAAAACCCTTTTGTCAAAGTTAGATGCAAGCGTCATAAAGACATTGAAGTTATGGCTCGGGTTAGCGCACTCAGCGGACTCTTCAACCTTATTTAGAGACCGTAACAACTTTGGATTAAAATTAAAGAAACCATCGGAGCTCTACAAACATCTAAGAGTTACCAAAAGACATATCATCGGAAAATCTAAAGATGATACTGTAACTTCTCTCCCAAAAGACAAAGTTGCCTCAGAGCTCGAGTCACGACTTCAATTCCATAAAAAGTTTATGATAGGTGCTCAAACAAATAAAGTAGGGCTAGGATCAAGTAGGAAAGTTCAAGACATAGACATAACAAAATCTTTTATTCGACAAGACGAAAACGATAATTACCGACTCCACGCGATGAGCCTAGAAATTCAAAACGAATAGGTGACCATAGGAGATTTTTGTATTCCACTAGCTTTGAAGTGGCGCACCTTAATTTATGATTGGTCCCCAGCATTATTAAAATTCTATCTTAATGCATTCCAAATGACTCTCCCAGATCAAAGTAATTTAGTAAGATGGGGCAAAGCCACCGAAAAGTCTTGCAACATCTGTGGGGAGGCAATAGGAACCGCGAAACACCTATTAGTAGGGTGTAGGGTACTTCTAGATAGGGGTCAATACTCGCGTCGCCACGACAAGGTATTAGAAATTATACGGGAAGCGGTTAGTCTTTCAGTAGCAAGAGCGCGGAAGGGTATAACAACCACCGAACGATCTATAGAATTCGTAAAAGAAGGCTCCTCCAAAAAATCAAAAGCGAAGCCTTATTCAATATTAGGCGCGGCTCCTGATTGGATTCTCATGATGGACACGTATGAAAAGCATTACAAAATCCCTGGGGATGTTGGTGTTTCGTCATCCAGACCGGACTTATTCCTGTATTCGAAACATCTGAGGCGCGTGATACTTGTGGAGCTTACTGTTCCTTGGGAAACAAACATCCCAAGGGATCACACATTCAAGCTCAATAAGTATTACGAACTAACCAACGAACTGATCAGGAATAAATTTATAGTTAGTTTGTACGCGGTAGAAGTGGGAGCGAGAGGTATAACAGCAAAATCTCTCTATAGCCTACTTAAAGATCTTGGCCTTTCTAGAACAAGCATCGGTTCATTTCTAGAACGTACTTCAAAGGCGGCATTAGTAGGTTCTTTCCAAATTTGGTTAGGTAGGGAGAGGAGTGTGGAGGGTGAAGGTGAGCGTTTTTTGCGCATAATAAAGGGGCCCCTTAAACCTACTCCTGGGTCGCAAGTCCCAGGCACTGCTTGCACTCCTCTCCTTGCAACGCGATGGGCCCGGCACCCGCACGGTGAATCCATGGATTGCTAAGAAGCTTCGTCTTATTTAAATAAGCTTAACATGGCTATACATGTTTAAAGATATTTTCAAACATTAATTTCGGTAGTGGCATCATTTCAATGTTTATCTATACTGAAAAGTTAGAAGCATTGGTTAGGATTTTCGAAAGAAACCTAATAGATGTCACCACCGTCCCGATAAAGACGACCACATATAGAATGCTTAATTCACCGAGGCGGACAGCGATACGGTAGCTGAGTAGGTAGAGCGACGGGACGGTTTCCCAGTAGTCGCGGGTTCGAGTCCCTGCCCGTATCGGTATATTTTTCATTCTATATTTATATTTATTTAAATAAGCTTAACATGGCTATACATGTTTAAAGATATTTTCAAACATACTACTAAAGTGTTCTAAGATATTAACTTCAGTAAGGATAATGACATCTATTTCGTTTTGATATGTAGTGACACAATGAAGTAGCTGCGGGTAATTTTTAATTAGTGATCTTATATTAATATGCACTACAGAGAAATTATTTTTGGGCTACATTAATGACAAATAGTGGCCTAAATTAGGACAGTCAAATATTTCTTCTCTTTACAAGAGTTTTAACACGCGGGGATCATTTTACTAAATATCTAAAGTACCTTAAGATAAGAGTTGAATTACGTCTTCTCCAAATCTGACTACCTCGATTTTGCTGTTTTGATCTTTTCGTAGAAGTATTTTTCCCTCAGAGCTGGCCCAAATGAACTTATGCGTTTCAGATAATCTCTGCTTAGTTTTATATAGCAGCAATGAACAGTAATAATGCACAAAAAAAACGTCGTATCGTCGATGAACACTAATAATGCACAAAAATATTATTTCTTACAATTTTTGTCGGTCTATATGTCTGTTTGTACACGCTAATCTCTGAAACGGCTGAACCGATCTTGACGGGAGTTCCACTTGCAAATATCTGATATAATAAGGAGTAACTTAAGCTACTTTTGTGCCATAATTTACTATTTACTAGCTGTTGCCCGTGACTCCGTCCGAGTAGACTGTAAAAAAAAACTTATCTTAAAATTGCTCTAATTACCTTTATTGAAGGTGACACTTATATCTACTATATATATATATAATAATAATCTATTTATTTCATTACCTGTGTTGTCTTGAGAAGGGAGGAGTTACGACATTCCAAACCGCTGAGATGTCATTTGGCATTATCTGCCAGTCAGCAGACATCGCTGTGTTAGAAACTAGCATTAATTGTAAGCCAATATCTGAAGAAAACGAAGAATGGAAAGGAACACCTTTTCCTTTGTATTAAATTAATATTAAATTTAGTTTGTTAAAATAATTTAAGAAATCGATTGCTAAAAAAAATCATCTTTAATGAAAAACCAATCTTCCAGTGCTAAAAAAAGCCCTTCGCACTTAATTATTTTATCTTTGTTATTTATACGGTACGTAGGTATTAAGGTATTGGTTTATTTTAATTATTTGCTAATTTTATTTGAAATGGTATCTTACATAGAGTCCCCTTTGTTATTTGCCGCAAGGATTTAAATTTTATAGTCATTTTAATTTCCCTATTATTCTACTTAACCAGAGGTGGAGTTAAATATACATTTACTTAATTTTTTCAGCAGCTTTGTTCGCGCTATTTAAGTTAAAAAAATAGCATTGTATATCGGAGGGCCGTCTAAAAGTTTTTATTCCACCTTTTAGGCGTAGTACTTTTTCATTTTATTTCTACTAATTTCTTTTCTGCACCCCTAGTAATTTCTGTGCGAACAATAATCGGTTGAGAAGTTAACATCGAAAACCGTAACAAACAAACTTCTTCTAATTAATAATATAAGTTGGGACATTCATACCAATTTGTAAATTCTTCAATCCAATCAATGCCACTACAAATAATGTAGATATAGAATCGTAGCTATGACTGAAAAACGAATTCCAATGATCTTCGGGTAAAGCCCTCCAGGGAGCATACATTAAAAACTTTTCTATAAACTGATTAATAAAATTAATAAAATAGTAGACAGAGAAATAAAAAAAAGGGATGGGTTGCATTAATTTCTAATCACACCGGTAGTAGGATATAACGTATAAAAACTGACGAAAATGAGGTTGTAAATAGGAACCAACAATTAGAGTGGTTTATCAAATATACCTAGTTCGATTACCATAGTTTTAATACGTAATATAGAGAGAATCACGCAATATTTAGAAAGTTTGCTGGGAACGTCTATAGATGGAGTTACTAAAAAATTATGAAAAATTTGATCCCGATGTAAATTATAAGGAATTTATATATATTATATGGAATCATAAAATATGAACCCAATATTGAATCTAGTAATTAAAATGATCAGAAAAATATTGACTAAGATGACTAACACTAATAGCGGTGGAGCTTTTTTTTGCGTCACGGAACAGCCATTAAACCAAGCTATTTATCGTAATAGAAAGTAATGTACTGGGACTATCTCGATAAACAGTATTATAAAGTAATTTGGGTCATCTGGGGGTTATCCTTTCAAAGAATCCTATCTTCCAGTTTGACGCTAAAGCTATCTAGGAAACATTCTTGTACATTTAATAGGATAAAAAGGAAATTACCTCGATTATCTGGATAAAAATTATCCTTTGTGTAATTCCAGGTCATAAAATATCCGTATAGCAAATTTTATCTAAATCAGCTTGTACGTTTTAACGTATTTGAGGGACAAACATAAAAACATACCACCCTACAAACTTTCGCCTCTCTAACATTAGTATGATATAAATAAAGGTAACAGTTTTCCTTTCTTTCTTTACTTTTATTTTAATTTTAACAAATAGATTAAAAATAGCTACTGAGCTCTTATATCTCTATATTAAAAAAATATATATTAATTGTTGCTTATGTAATGCTACATTAAACAAAGACTTCTTTCTTATTGCAAATAATATACTAAAACAAAAGAATCCATAAAACTGTGTGGGTTAAATAATTATTCATAGTTGGTGTCCTAACGCCTGGCGGCTATTTACGCATTGTTATAGCTATCAATGGTATTTTGAAGAAGGAAACATTATTGTTTTTATTATATTACTTACACAATATACACATGTGTAACAAAAGCATTCATTTTAAATAAATATTGATTTATTCCGCATATTTTGCTTTTTTAATTATTAAAACTTTTAAATAGTATAACAATCTATACTTATATTTAACATATTTTTAATTGAAAATATAACTTTTACAAAAATGAGGATTGAAAAGATTTTTTTGCAGTTGTTGTAACTCTTGCCTGTTTCTCTGTTTAATTGTTCGCACATCACACAAAAGTGCAGATTGGCATTAAAATTTGCTATGACCGTAGCCTATTATGTAGATATTAACTCATGTTTCAGAGTTGTCCCTATCTGTCAGTTAAACAGATAGCTTGTCATACAATTTTATATGGTTAGTAATCTTTACTTTTCAAAATTATTTTTTTTTCATATGTATGGACACCGATTTCGTCGAGGTTTCTTAACCAATTTACGTATTTTTTTTTTGTTTGATGCGAAATAGTTTCAAATTGGTCCCATAAAAATTTGATTTAGATAGGCCCCTTAGTTTTTTTTATGAGCATTTTTGTCCAAGTTATGTACAAGCTCCTCCGGAAGGAAATCAAACGTACTGTGACTAATGTCATCTTTTGTTTTGGATGTAATAATTTCTTACAGACTGTTTATGGTACTTCAGCATATTGATTTATGGTGGTTATAATATTATGCTCATTCATTGAACGAAGTCTTTGTGAAGTCTGGCGCGCTGCTGCAAGTTCTCATATTGCTGAGCAGACTAGGATTCTGTACGGTTTCGTATCACTTCTAATCTATGAGCCCTCTGCTCAGTTGACTCGTTCTCTAAATGTTCATTAATGAGACCAAGTCTATGAGTCCTCTGCTGAGCTGACTCGTTGGCCAGACGTACTTACACACCTTACGTATCTTAATTTTTGAAGTAGGCATTTCATTGTGTTAATTTGATCGTATTCATTTAAGTGGTTAAATATATTTATTTGTTTAAAGCTTGGCACCGACTTCAAACCTATTAGTAAATAGGACATAAGTAATAGGTAGTATATAATTAATATTAAATCTTCATTATTTTTCACTTTTTAGTGTTAAATTAGGTTTTTTTTAACGTAGTTATTTTTTTATGTGATGTTTAATGGTAATTTTAATAAGCATAATAAAGGGACGTAATGCGTCTCCATCAATCTTAGATAATTAGTTTATAACGCTTGCCAACCGATGTGCTCAATTAAGGCGTGTTTTACTTTCACGTGGACGAGGTAATTAAGTACATATTTGTTAGCGAACAGCTAAAAAAGTAATATTAAACCAACGAACGACATAAAAGCAACAAAAACTTCCATCGGTAAAATTTTATTTGAGAGCAAATATAAATATTAGTTTTCTAATACCAGTAATATTTATTTGTAGCAAAAATTTAAGTAATATTACACAACTTTCCACCAGTCAATCCTCATTTTTATAACAAACTATGTTTTTCGTTACGGTATTGACTATTATACGGTTTTTATTATATTTCCTAGAAATGTTTTACAAAATAGAATGTTTTTATTCAGACAATGATCTAACTATATTTATTTACTTATGAAACACTCGCTCAGGTGATATTTCTCAAAATCAATATCTTAGAAGGTTCTAGTTGAACAATTGCAGTACTTGTATAAACTTATTGAATTACAATGATGTTAAATTATCAAAGTTTTACTTTTCCTTGAAAAGTTATATATTTTATTCTTTAAAATAATAAAAAATATATATTTCATTAAAATTACTTAAGATCAATGATTAATTATTTATTTAAAATAATATTGGAATAAAAATAATTATAAATTATAAATTAAACCATAATGCATTTTCCTGATTTAATTTTCGGCTATATTTCTTTCGACGCAGCTAATTTGTTAAGGGCAATGCTTTTAAGCGGTCACGCTTGCTTTTAATAACAACTTTACTTAACTAAACTTTACAAAGAAGTTTTGTTGTGATTTGACATGAAAGTGTAAATGTAACGTTTTATTTTTATTCATAAAATATTTTTTTTTGTGTGTATTATTTATTTTATCGTCGTCGAATGACTCGGCAAGTTAAGTCTATAATTCTATGAATAACAAAAAAAGGAACGTGGAAATTAATGTCGATATAAAAGCAAGATAAATTATTAGATGGAGTAACTCGTACAACCTAATGGATCTATGGCTAATGACTTGGAATACGTATTATTGTTTTTTTATTTTAATTAATTATTTAATAGATAATAAAATGATACAAAATATAATATTAGCGAAGAAATGTAGGAAGTGACCAGAGAAAGGGTATAATTCAGAGAAATCTGTTTCAGTACCACTGTACAATTTTTTCTGTCTTATTGCAATTTGGAAAAAAATATTTAAAGGTAACATTTTAATAAGAAATTTAAACGCTCTTTAATAATTGGATTTAATATATATCTGAGTATACTTAAAAATATTTAAAAATGTACACGTTTCCCTCATTCCTTAGTTGTCATTTTTTTATTGATCTTCAGTCATTATTCATTTAACATTATCAATATGTATATTTTTTTTTAAGATAACAATATACAATGGCGCTCACATTCAATTAGAAACATGATAAAGTAAGCTGTCAACAGAGGTTATTTTGATTTATTGATTTAGAACAACCTTTTATAAAAGGAATTCTTACAATATAAATGAAATTGTTGTTATAAGGTAAACTGTAAAAAGAAAATGGAGTCTGTAATTATAAGTTATTAACGTAAACCAAACACTATAATCTCAAAGTAATAAGAAATAAAAATAAAATACTATTATTAATCATCATCAATTAATAAACATTTGTGATAAAGAACTTAATTAACATAAATTATAACTTTCTATTATGTGTACATATAATATATTAAATCTTCTAACACCGAAACAGCGATATAAATTAATTTTCATAAGAATTTCTTATTTAGAGTTACCATAATCATAGTAAATAATAACGTGATTTCAAAACCACTGTATGCATTATCATAATAATAATTAGATAGCAAACAAACATACCGGAAGCAGAACAATGTAAATAACATTAATATGTACCTCAAGTTAAATTCTGTTACTTATTCCTGGCAAGATAAAGCAATCGTTTGATGTTAGTAACGTTATTCAGTAAAAAATGTAGATTCCTTGACTTTATGATTTTATAATGGATATGTTTATCATATTTTATTTTTTGTAGGTAGGCACTCACCTGATTTATTGCATACAAGTAATTTTTCAGTAAAATAACAAATTAATTAGTAGGTATCGAAAATGCATCTAAGGTTAAAATGCCCGAACATTCAAGAAATACTTGTTTAATTCATAAATCTGTTCTGACCGTAGAACGCAAACGATTGTATTTCACTAATATCCGTAATGATAAACGTGAACGAATTGTTAATTATGGAATTAACGGTTTTATAAAGAGCAGTGATAAATATTTCAACTTACTATTCATTATTAATATTACGATCTATTGCGTGTACCAATAGTAAGACTAAGTTGTTAAATATAATATAAATTTTTGAGAATATAGAATTATAGTATGAATATAGTACACCTACTCTGTTTTACCGTATCGTATAAACTGTAGTATCTTAAATAAATTCTCACAACGATATTTTTCTACAAAATGTAGATAATAGAGAAATCTTCGTAAACATTTTGTCGGGTTGTGCATAGAATAAGTTTTATCGTCGAGAGCAGCCTAATGGCAATTTGTTATGTGGTGTCAAGTTCACAAAATATATTGTTAGCTAAAATAAGAAACTACGTACAACTTGTGAAAGAACACACGTGTATTTGTAGATAATATACAAAAAACTAAATGTTTATCTATACTGCAAAGTTAGAAACATTGGTTAGTATTCTCGAATGAAAGTAATATATTAGAACTCTCTTGCTACTATGGATCGCCAATGACAGTCGTTCTATTCTTTAAAACCCTTTACTGGCACTGCTTACAAACACACTAAACTGTTTACTACATATTTAAACTCGTTACTATCAGTATTACGATCCCAAGTATTGCTAGCTACATAATTCGAAGCACATTGTTACGTCTTCAAAAAGGTGACCACCTACTAATACTAACACAGTTGTTTTTTTGTCATTATAATATAAGGTTAAACTATATTTTGTAACGATATTTTATTCTATCTTTAATTGGATAGAGTAAATAGACCCTGAACATAATTAAAAATAATAATAATGTACATGTTTTACTCATTCTCAACTTATTGATAAACTTACTTATTGGTACAGTTGTGAACTAATTGGTCGCCAATCATTATTCATTAATCTCCTTCAATATATTTTTAACTCTTATTCAGAAAACAAAATCAATGAAGCTCACATTCATTTGTAAGCATGATAAAGTAAGCCGTCAACGCAGGTTATTTTGATTTATTGATTTAGAACGACCTTTGATAAAAAGTATGCTTACGAAATATTTGAAATATATATTTTAAAATCAACTGTAAAAAGAAAATAAATCCTGTAATTATAATTTATTTACGTAAACCATATAATCAACACACTATAATCTCCAATAGATAAAATAAACAAAATCACTATTATTTGAATGATACATCTTTTTAATTATTAACATAGAATTTTAATTATTATCTGATTACTTTATATTTTGCTTTTTTATAACTAAAAATTAATATAACTTAACTTACTAACGCGTTAGCTCGTATATAAAGAATATATTAAGATTACAGAAGTAAATAGTTAAAATAAATTATATATTTCTATTAAGTATAGGTACCTACAGAAAAAACCTTCTAACACTGAACACTGAGACGGCATAATATATATAATGATATCAGTGATAAATATTCCAACTTACTATTAATTATTATAATAGCGATGGTTTTTGAGTACCTACCTACGTATAATAACACTAACTTGCTTTATATAACAAAACTTTTGAGTAGAATAGAATTATTTGATGTATGATTATATTTATACAATAATTCTAAATAAATAGATATTGATACACCTACTCTGTTTTAGCGTGTCGAGTAAACTGTAATATCTAAAATAGATTCTCACAACGATATTGTTCAACAAAATGTAATAGCGAAATCTTTGAAAGCATTTTGTCGGGTTGTGCATAGAATAAGTTTTATCGCCGAGAGCAGCTGAATGGCAATTTGTTGTTAGGTGTCACGTTCACAAAATATATTGTTGACTAAAATAAAGAACTTGTGAAAGAACACACCTGTATGTGTAGATAATAGACATAAATCTAAATGTTTATCTATACTTCAAAGTTAAAAACATTGGTTAGGATTTTCGAAAGACCCTGGTAGATATCACCATTTTTCCGATGAAGACAATCATATATAAAATATATTATAGAATGCTTAATTTACCGATACGGGTAGTGATACGGTTGCTCAATTAATAGAGCGGCAGGACGGTTTTCCAAAGTTTCCGGGTTCAAATCCCTGCCCTTAGTGGTTTATTTTTCATTATGCATTTTGTTTGATCCTTACATAAGCTAGTTATGTTAGCTCAAGGTATGAGAACGGTAGAAGTAAACGCTTGATCAGCATTATAAGAATGTAATACGAATCGTCTTATACCCTGGGAACATATTTAATGTGAACAAATATTATAATTTTAAATTCAATTGATTGTTGCATGCGCTTCTGCACGGTCATTTCTTAAGTTCGTAATTAAAGTAAATTTTAATGTAATTTTAATTTCTTTATTTCTTTTAAAAAATCCACTCGCGTTCCCGTAAACTTGTCTGGCGCAGCCGGTAGGATAGTTCTACTATAAATTATAGTCTTCATTTGTAAGTTCGGCGTCAAAATTCGCTAGAAGGACTCGAAGGACTATAAGGAACTATCCTGAACCAAATAAATAAGACAGTGAGTGAGGAGCCTGGAGCTGATGATGCTGATTGCCGGTTGGTGAGTACGACTTTTCACCTCCTTACATCCATCATCAATCCCTGTTATAAATAGGATAAGACTTTTCCTTTTATGACGTATTCTGGTTTTCTTAAGTTAGAATATTTTAGAAATATAATTGTGTACCGAAATTAAATAAAAAATAAATTTGTAAGTGAATAATTAAATAGAATAGAATGAAATAAATAAGATATCTTACATATTAACATTTGTTAAGAATTAATTTGAGATAAATAAGTTAATAAAATTATATTTAAAATTCTATTAAAATTATATTAAAATTATATTTCGATTCAAAATCATTGAAATATTGTAGTTTTAATTTAATTTTTCTTTACGAATTGTTTCAATTCCAAATCATTGAAATAAATCACCTTAGTTAAATTAAATATTAAATTTTATTTTGTTCATATTATAATTAACTATAATAAAATAAAATGGAACATATATCTTTAATTCCTAATGAAATTTTAAAATTAATTCCGCTTTTTGGTGGCGATAAACGCCAATTAAACTTATTTTTAAGAAAATGTGAATATGTGATTGAGAAATTTCAACGTGGTGATTCACAAAATATCTATTTAATGCATGCTATTACTAGTCGTTTAGTCGACAGGGCCGCTGCCCTTATCAGTGAACGTGAGGATATTGTTTCATGGTTAGACTTTAAGGAATTGTTGATTCAACATTTTGGAGACCCACGTAGTGAGGAATGTATTGCCATAGAGTTGGAAAATTTAAAAATAAAATCCGGAGAAAGTTACCTCGATTTTTGTAATAGGATACAATCAGTACGTTCGGTTCTATTGTCTAAGGTCAATCAAATTTTAAATGAGGAAATAAAACAAAGTAAAATAATTATTTACAATAATATATCGTTAAATGTATTTTTATATAATTTACCTGAGAGTATGGTACGAATAGTGAGATTAAAAAACCCCAAAAATTTAGAATCTGCATTAAGTATAGTGTTAGAAGAAGTAAATTTCCAAGAACAATATAACCAACGCAGTAAAAACTTTTTAAAACAGAATAATTCATCTACACCTTCAGCTCAAATTAAGCCACAAAATTATTCCGATTTTTATTCGAAACCACATAATTATAATTCCCAGAGAGTATTTCATCAATCTGGTCAGCAACCCCCATTTAAATTCGGAATGCCACAAGTATCAAATAACCCACCTACGGGACTTAGACCAAATTTGTCACCATATAGGTTCGGTATTCCTAAAGGACCTTACATACCACAACCGAGAGTAAATCCTTATTATGGACATCGTCCAGTTCAGCAGGTAGGTTATCGTCCACAATTTAACGCTACTAATTATAAACCCCCGACACAATTTGGAAATAAGCCCAATCTTGATAAAAATATACCTTATCAGAATGACATTTCTATGAGAAGCGTTCTACCTAATAAGCCACATTTTCCAGTAAATGAAATTCATACAAATGACCATTACTATTGTGACAGTTATGAGAATAATTATTATCCAGAACACATGACATATGACCCGGAGTGTAGTCCCTATTATTATGACCATGAAGACATTTTAAATCAAGATGAAGAGGAAAATAACTTTATTAACGAAGAAAATAACAGTGATCATGACCAACAGAGTAATGTAGAAAATTTTTTCATACGTGCCTCAAATCTAAAGAAAAAATAGAGTTAAATTACGAAAAAGATTTAAGATTACCTTATGTGTATATTCCCGAAATTGATGCAAAATTTATGATCGATACCGGAAGTACCCGTTCATTTTTAAGTCCAAAAAAAGCTGACTTTTACTTTAGAAATTACATTTCTTACGAACCATTCGAAGTTATTAGTACACATGCAAGTAGTTCGCATAATCAAGTAGTTAAAATCCCCTTGATGCCTACATTTAATTGTAATAATATACAAAAATTTTACGTGTATAATGTGGATTCAAAATATGATGGATTAATTGGTAACGATCTTTTAAAACAATTAGAGGCAGTAATTGATTTAAAACATAAAATATTAAAAACAAAATATTCAAAAATTCCTATAATATATAACGATTCGGAATATATCATAGTTTTACCATCGCGTTGTGAACTAAGAGTATCCATACCAACAAATCAACATTCTGGAGATGCCATTCTCAATTTTATAGAATTTTGCAAGGGTGTGAGAAGTGCCAAGTGCTATAGTAAAATGTGTAAATGGTTATGCGAAAACAATTATTCAAAATACATTAGATAAATCTATGGAACTTAATATTAAGTCTCCATTTAAGGTAGAAAAATATCTTACATCCGAGTGCAAAGTTAATACTATAACAGATAAAAGAATAATAGAAGTAGAACAACTTCTAATACAAAATTTAGATAAATTAAGATTAGGACACATGAATAGGGAGGAAAGGGATAAAATATATAGTTTATGTCAGGAATATAAAGACATATTTTACAGTGACAAACTACCCTTGACTTTCACAAATGATGTAAAACATTTTATTAGAACTAAGAACGAGGATCCCGTATATATAAAACCATATAGACAAGCACCTGTTCAAAGTGAAGAAATTAAGTGTCAAGTGGAAAAACTTTTAAATGACAATGTAATCCAAGAATCTTTCTCACCTTGGAGCGCCCCAGTTCATCTCGTCCCTAAAAAGATGGATGCTTCTGGAGAAGTAAAATACAGAATGGTTGTAGATTATAGACGACTCAATGAAATGACGGTCGATGACAAATACCCTCTTCCTAATAT
This sequence comes from Napeogenes sylphis, assembly GCA_959347405.1. Lineage (NCBI taxonomy): Eukaryota > Metazoa > Arthropoda > Insecta > Lepidoptera > Nymphalidae > Napeogenes > Napeogenes sylphis. Next base: position 1,696,321 of record OY365778.1, on the reverse strand, counting down.
CACTGACCTTTTTGACAAACTAGGGAAAAGCACATACTTTACAACTTTGGACTTAGCTAGCGGATATCACCAAATAGAGATCAATGAATCAGACCGACAAAAAACTGCCTTTAGTACTCAATCCGGACATTTCGAATTTTTAAGAATGCCTTTTGGATTAAAAACTGCTCCAGCTACGTTCCAAAGAATGATGGATAACGTCCTTAGAGGGTTGCAAGGTATTCATTGTATGGTGTATCTTGATGACATAATTATATTCTCACCCAGTTTAGAAGATCACATCAAAAGCCTTAAAATTGTTTTTGATAGATTACGCAAAACTAATTTAAAGATACAGCTTGATAAATCAGAATTTTTACGCAAGGAAGTTCTGTATTTAGGGCATAATATTACTAAAGATGGTTTAAAACCGAACAATGACAAAATTAAAGCAGTTTTAGATTTTCCACTACCAAAAACTGTAACAGAAATAAAAAGTTTTCTAGGGTTAATAGGATATTACAGACGTTTTATAAAAGATTTCGCTCGAATTACCCAACCCCTAACAGCTTGTTTAAAAAAACGAAATAAAATCACACTTGATGAAAAATACCTAGAAGCATTTCAGAAATGTAAAGAATTATTAACTAATGCACCCCTTCTGCAATACCCAGACTATGAAAAACCGTTTATTCTGACTACAGACGCTTCAGTCAAAGCTCTAGGAGCGGTATTATCTCAAGGATCAATTGGTAATGATCGTCCTGTTGCTTATGCTAGCAGAACCCTTAGCGAAACGGAAACACGTTATAGTACAATAGAACGAGAATTACTAGCAATCATTTGGGCCGTAAAACACTTTAGACCCTATTTATATGGTCGTAAGTTTACCATTTATACTGATCACCGTCCCTTAGCATGGTTATATTCTCTTAAGGAACCAAATAGTAAGCTTACGCGTTGGCGATTACGTTTGCAGGAATATGATTTTGAAGTCATTTATAAAAAGGGAAAACAAAACACAAACGCCGACGCACTTTCGCGAATAAAGTTAAATGCTATAGATTCAGACCGAAATTCATCTCTAGCAGTCAATGTTGATGAAAAAGAATCCCGACTTCAAGACCATTTACAAGAAATCACTGATGAAATTGTAAGACTGAGTACTAGACAAAACTCAAACTCTGACGAATCTGGAACTGTTACATTATCTGACTCTGAAGCGACAATAACAGCTAGTCCTAGAGATTTATCAGACAATGATCCTGAATATCCTATTCCGCCTATTACTACTAGTTCTGCTAGTGAAACGATTCATTCGAACGTAGAATGTGATACATCAAGCATTCCAATTTTGCATGAAGCCATTGATACAAAGCCAAATCAAATCTTAGTATTTTCTTGGCTCAGAAATGAGATGCAAGTTAAAGACTTATCTAGGCCTAGAGAGAAAATTCTTGAAGTATTTTTACCCTTAAATAATTTAGACCTAATTAAACAATTTCTTAAAGAATATATTCGTCCAAAGATTAAATATTTTATCTATTTCGAAAATCCTGAACACAGAAAAGATTTTGCAAATACAATAATAGCTTTATTTAAGAAAGACATGATAGACATTAAAGAGTGTACAGAAAGAGTAGTTTTTATAGAAGATGAAGGAGAACAAAAGGCGATTATATTAAAATACCACCAGGGCAAGACATGTCATAGAGGCATTAAAGAAACGATGACTAGAATGAAGCGTAATTATTTTTGGCACGATATGCAGGAAACTATTTCGGCAGTTATAAATTCTTGTGAGTCGTGTAAAAAAATGAAATATGATAGGAGACCAATTAAATCCGTATTGCAACTAACTCAAACTCAAGAAGCCCCTTTTCAAGAAATATTTATAGATACTTTTAGTATAGAAGGAAATTATTATTTAACTTTAGTAGACGCTTTCAGTAAATTAGGTCAAGCGATAAAAATCAGTAATCGTTCCACCCCTGAAATAGTACGCGCTTTGATTAAATACTTTTCTAATTATGGAGTTCCAAGGAAAATCACTGCAGATCCAGGAACAGAGTTCAATAACGAGTTAATGAGAGAGCTATCAGATATGTACAAACTTACTCTTCATATTACCACTCCAAATAATCCTAACTCAACAGGAATCGTAGAAAGGTTTCATTCCACCTTAATAGAAATTTATAGATTAGCTAAATACGAACAAAAATTTACAGACGCAGCTTCAGTTATGACTTATTCTATTATGGCTTACAATCATACTATACATAGTGCTACTGGTTTAACACCATTTGAAGTAGTTTTCGGTCATACCGATTCTAATGACGCATTTAATATAGATTTTCAAAAATTGTATTTACAACAATTACTTAAAGATCACTCAAAACGCACAAAGTATCTGTATCAATATATTTCAAATAAATTACGTGAAAATAAAGAAAAATCGATAAATTCGAGAGGTGGTGAACAAGATATAGAATTAGGGTTAGGTAGAACTATTTTTACCAAAGCAGTTAATACGAGAAGAAGTAAAGATAAGCCTCCTTATCAAAAGGCATGTATAGATGGAGAGATTAACAGAAACATAGTCCCAGTAAAAATTAGAGATCGTAAAACAAAGGTGCCTATTAAAAATATAAAACGACCTCCACAGGTGGTACTTGATCATCCTGGTGATGACGAAGGAGACCCAATCCCTTCGACTTCAAAAAATTGAGGACAATCCGGGATTATTACCTGTCAAGCAAGGTCAGGCTTATAAGCAAGAAAGTAAATGGATTATTATTAAAACATTAGATTTAACTATAGTTTTTAGAGATCTAGAGTTTAATATAAATAGATATAATCAATTTGATAAACTAATAGATATCGATAAACCTTACTTACATGAATTTACTAATTTAAAATCGCAAGTAGAATATTTAAGAGATAATACTATTGAAAAAATAAGACAAATTGTACCGATAAAAAAATTCAAAAGAGGGTTGTTTAATCCCTTAGGTTCATTTGTAAAGGCGATATCTGGTAACTTAGATAACGACGACGCAATACATTATGATAATCTGATCAATGACTTGTATGGTAAACAAAATTTAATCAGAAATAAAGTCACATTGGTTTCCAAAATGATGGATTATAATATTAACAGTACAGAAATTTTATACAACAATTCGCTTATTATGAATGAGCGTCTCAAACGCGTAGAACAAATGATAAAAGATATAGCAACAAAAGAGAATAATTATATTTATTCGACTTATGTTCTAGGCGCATACAGCATGTTCATTAATAATTTTCGTTCAATATATATAAAATTAAATGAAATAGAAACTTCTTTAGCTTTTGGTAAAATTTCTGTGCTACATCAATCAATAATAAACTCGACAGAATTGTTTAATATATTATTAGGAATAGAAAAATTTCATAGATTAATATGTCCTGTAATAGAAAATAATTTAGTTAAAATAGAGCAAACTATGACTGTAAAAGCATATGTTAAAGGAAACCAGGTTATATTCATAATGGAATTGCCTCTCACAGATAATAATACGTATAACTATTATAAAATTTATTCGTTACCTATTTTTAATAAAGTCAAAAATGAAACTTCCATCATTATCCCTGAATATCCCTTCCTTATGGTGAAAGGTTCGAAATACTTGCCGGTTTCAGCGCCGTGTCAACAACTATCTGGTGATAACCAGTACATTTGTACCGAACATAATGTAGTGCCATATGCAACTACAACTTGCACGGAACAGTTGATGCAGTTTCAATATAATTTATCACATTGTACCCGACATACAGTACATATTGAGAAAATTAAAGCACAACGACTTTCAACTGCCCGCTGGATAATATATTCGCAAAATAATGAAGTTGTGACTTACAAATGTGGTAATGATTTATCAAAAACATCTATATCAGGAACCTATTTATTAACAATTGATTCTGGCTGTGAAATTCTTCTTGGTGAACTTCGTCTAAGCTATTTTCCGCATATAATGGAAAGAGAGGAATATAAGGTCACACCAATCATTAAGTTACCGGAAATCGACAATAGAAATACTTCAATCTTCTCTCCGATTGACATCAAAGGAATTAATCTCGATGACGTGAAATATCTGTCTACAGTTCTAAAGACAAAAAGTGTTAGTGAAAGTGAAAGTGAAATAGAGCCAATAATAAAAATCAATAGTGTCAGTGTCGGTACCATAGTTTTATATGTAATATTAGTTATTTTACTTTTTATTTTTATTTCAAAGAAATTTAAAACTAAAATATTCACTCTTGCTCGAAACCCTCAGAATCAAAAATTATCTGATGGCTTCGAAGTTAAGGAGGGAGGAGTTATGTTAGCTCAAGGTATGAGAACGGTAGAAGTAAACGCTTGATCAGCATTATAAGAATGTAATACGAATCGTCTTATACCCTGGGAACATATTTAATGTGAACAAATATTATAATTTTAAATTCAATTGATTGTTGCATGCGCTTCTGCACGGTCATTTCTTAAGTTCGTAATTAAAGTAAATTTTAATGTAATTTTAATTTCTTTATTTCTTTTAAAAAATCCACTCGCGTTCCCGTAAACTTGTCTAGCTTAACATTGTTTATAAATATTAAAAAAAAAATCTAAAAATTGTAATGATGGATATGTAAAATATAAAACTTTTATATTTTATATGTATGAAATTTTCTTTGTTTTTTGTATGTTTTTTTGAAAAAAAAATAGTATTAATATACATTACGCATTTGTGAATCACGTGTGTGAAAGGTGTCAATGTTTTGTTTATAGTTATTTACTGACCGCGTAAGTCAGACTAACCAAATAACTATACTATTCTATAACTATAATATACTTTAGTATATTAACAGGATATTTATTGACTTATAAATAAATCAAAAAGGTTGAGTAATAAATAATTACTTCATTTGATTTCAATTATATAAATACATAAATAAATATATATATATAGAAATAAAAAAGTGTTAAATTAATTTAACTCTCTTTCAATAGACACAAATAGTGATTGTATTATTAAGATTATTATCCAGCACTAATCATCAAAATAGCTACTCACATTTCAATTTGACTCAAAATAACTCCTTTTTTATTTGATTAAAATAGGCGGGCGAATAAATAATTATACAGGAAATTATATAAAATACTATTGCTATAACTTAATTAGTTAAGCCCTTTGTACCTACTTAATCGAATAGCATCGTTTTGCAAATACAAACATTGTAGGAGACCCTTTAATAGGCATATATTAGAACTCTCTTACTGCAAAGAATCAGCAATGACAGTCGTTATTATATTCTTTAAAACTGGTCACGAATACACTAAACTGTTTACTATTTAAACTCTTTACCATCTTTTGTACTATTACACTTTATTATACTATTTCTGTTACACAACTTAGTGTGTCAATCACAAACACTGCCTTCACTTAGCTGGGAGACGATTTATATATTCACTACTTTTAATCAAATCAGTATCCAATATTACAATTATTTATTTAGTCAATTAAACTTCTATACCAACATTACATGTTTTAGTCATACTAGCAACTGATATCTTTATTTTTTTATCAAAACCTACCCTCCACCCAGAGGCGTAGCGAGCTTAACTCGCGCCCGGGGCACAATACCGTTATAGCGCCCCCCATTTTGAAAACAATAAAATTTTAAATGTAAAATATACCTACGACTTAATAAATAAATAAGGTTTAGGTTCCTCCAGAACAATACAACGCTGTATTTGTTGTGTCCTTAAAAAGTATCTATATTTAAAAAATAACAAGTAAAAGATCGTCATCTTTTACTTGTTATTTTCCGTCTTCATGTTTTTTCGATGTATTGTATAAAAACGAGATCGAATTCACATATTTAAGGATGTCTTAGAAATCAACAGGTTACTGGAATTGGTTATCACCGACTTGTAAGGGGGCACTCCAATATAGCAAGTTTAAGCTTGAGCGGAACCGCATGATGAGGCCTGTTCGTCCAACTGCGCCTCAAGCCGGAGAAGATGCGTTCCAGCTTGAAATGCAAAACAGATTCGCTGCACTGGCATTCCCGGCAAATGTTGACGAGGACTTAAACGTCATAATAGGAGTTGTACGCGAAGTGATAATGAGGCACTTTAGGAAAAGACAACCAAATAAGAAGTTTCAGCTTTCAACCTAGACCCAAAACTGAAGGGACTTGAACGAAAAACACAAGAGTATCCTTTGTCAGTCACTCAGTCTCTTAAAAAAAGATCCGGAGCTAGGTAAGGCGCAACCATCTAAGCTGGCACACTCGCCTCATACAGGAGGCGATTGAGCGAAGTCGGGGATTCAAAGTCTTTACAAAGATATGGGGAAAATTCACCTGATAAAGCTGATTACCTCGAATGGTGAAATGGTAACATCAGTTCCGAAGATGTTTTCTGAAATCGAGGACTTCTAGGCAAATCTGTATACCTCATATGCACCGAATCCTCCACCAAACGCAAGCGACCCACAGCCCCACTTACCCGCCACTTTACTGACGATCTATCATACATATATGTCCATGAAATCGAGACGGCTCATAAACAGTTTATAAAAGACTTCCGGGGAAGACGGAGTAACCTATGAGCTCGTTAGGGCTGTACAGAAATCAATCCTTGAGGAGCTCAAAAGGGTTTCTGACTTGGTGATAAACATGTGGGACTACCCCAAACTAAAGGCCAATCACACTTCTAAACCACAATTACAAGCTATATTCCTGAATCGTCACGGATTGTCTGGCATTCATATTTGACAAATTCCAGCCACTGAAGCAGGCCGGATTTCGTAAAGGTTTGGCATGGTGGACCAAAAGAAAGCTTTCGACTTCATTGAAAGCTGGGCTATTCTGGAGTCTTTGCAGCGTTGTCAAGTCGACTAGCGATAGTCGATATGTTCTGAGGTTTTGAGAAATCTCTACCAAATGGCAACGTTGTCAGTCCAAGTACAGAACCACCAAACAAGTCTTATCTAGTTTACTGGAGGTGTAAGACAGGGTGACGAAATATTCCCGAAACTCTTCACTAATGCGCTGAAGGATGTTTTTAAGATATTTCAAAGGGATTAAATGGGCATCAATGTTAATGGTGAATATCTCACGCATATCCGCTTTGGCGAAGGCATAGTCATAGTGGCAGAATCTCTGCAAGACCTACAGGATATGTTGTCTGGTCTGAATACTACCTCTAGACGTTTTGGGCTCGGGATGAACTTGGACAAGACCAAATTCTTGTTCAATAAACACATCATCCCCGAACCCATTTCTGTCGAAGGTGTAACCCTCGAAGTGGACCACTTTTTAGGAGTACGGTAACCTAGGGCAAAAGTTGCAGTTTTTATGACAGCTTTGTTGGAGAAATCATCAGAAGAGTGTATCTTGGCTATAAAGCATTTGTAAAATTGAGTCACATATTTGTGTCATCTTTGCCACAATGTCTCAAGATGATGCCGAGACATGGAACCTGCCGATGAAGCTGGCCCATCAACTGCATGTCACCCAGAGAACTATGGAAAGGTCTATACTCTATAAAGAACATGATTTGAAGACGGTAACTGGCAATAATTGAATGGCGAACACTGGTGATCGGGTCCTATGGCGTACCCTGGCGAAGGACTAAGTCCAGCAGCAAATAATAAGCATACACTACAAGAAATTATGTTTATACTTTGTAAACTACAAATATTTACTATAACATAATTTTTTTATCAGACAAATTAAGAAAGGAGATTATTTATGTAACCACAAAGCGTTGATGCCATAAGAAAGTGCTAAAAGACGCAGTTTGAGTCAGCCCTGCCAATAGAAAACACATGCCATTTTTATTAGGAATATACTATTACCGTATGAGTTAAACTAATAGTTTTCGATGTTGATCTTGCTAATTTTCTCAGTTTTTTTCCTAGAAACTTTCCTTGCGACTCTTATATCAAATATGTTCTAAAAACAAAATAAAATAAATACTTTAAGGGGGTTCCCATGCAACAAACTACATTTTTGCTTGATAATAATAAGGGCTTAAGGTAGATGCTTGAAATATTCACAGAATATTTAGTTATTTAATCATTTAAAAAAATACTATTGGGGGCTCCCCTACAACAAACTTGATTTTTTGCTCCCTTTTAATAACCGCAACAGGTAGGCGCTTGAAATATTCACAGAATGTTTAGTGGTATATTAACTTTATTTATAAATAATTAAATTAAAATAAATTAAATATTTAAGGGAGCGCCGCTCATACCACATACGTTATTTTTTTGATGTTTTTATATATATATATACAAAATGGTACGGAACCATTCGTGTGCGAGTCCGACTTCCAGCACTTGGCCTGTTCTTTTCTCTTTTTAACCCCCAACTAAAAAGAGGGGTGTTATAAGTTTGACCTGTCAATCTGTGTATCTGTGTGTTTGTGTATCTGTGTATATGTCTGTGATGCGGTGATGTCTGAATGCGGTTTTTTTAATCGAAAGCTATGTTCGTCGAGATGGTTTTTAACTACATTTGGTTGAAATAGAAACAGTTGTCTCCTAGATATTGAGGTTTTATTGGTGCGGGTGACAGGTTCTTATGCAATATTGATAGAAATACTCAAACAACCGAAAATTTAGTACAATAAAAAAACCAGTAATGTAACTTTATAAAGCAGAAAAAAATAATTGAAATTATATAAACCTCCGATAACAAATGACCTCTAAAAAGAATAAAAATAATATTTTTATGTACTTATTGAAGTCATTGCGTCGAGGGACCGTTTAATAAAGGAATAAATTAAAATGCTAGTAAGTTACCAAGGCAAATAAAGAAATTACGATAACGAATCGTATAGTCTAAGTCCTCGATGATTAACATCGTAAAATAGACGCCACCGTTGGCGTACGTATAACGGTCCCCCGACGCAGTGACCTATTCTTTTTAGAAGTCTTTTTGTATCGGCGGTTTTTTAATTTTAAATATATATTTTTTTACGAATTAACATTTATTGTATTACACTGGCACCAGATAGATATATTATATGATAATACATCTTTTGTATTTCGGCATATCTTACTTTCGAACATGAAGTAGTACCCAAACGCTGGATGTTTAATAACATGTCAAAGAAATTTTGAGGTGTTTTTGGAACAGGTGGTTCCTTTTATGTAGTTTCAATATCAAAGGTAAACTCTGAATTTGAATTTACGTAAATTTTTGGACTTCACCAGACGGTCTGTAATATTATATTGTATATACAACTCTCCGCTGGCTTAGTAGTAGTAGTATAACTTATTATCTTTTTTGAAAATCAATTAACACCAATAAAATTTATTTGTTCAAGAATAAATACTGAGGGTAAAAAGTAATTGTTAAAAACCTTTTTCAGAATAAATTCTGAGGAAAAATACTACTTGTTAACAATTATTGAATAATAAACTTTTAGGGTAAATAATAATTGTTTATAAGTATTTAAGATAAAATTCTGAAGGTAAATACTAATTGTAAACAATTTTTATATAACATATTTTGGGTCATAAGGCATATTATGTTAAAAATAGAATCATTAACATTCATATGAAAAAAATTTACCAACTTAAAATTTTATTTTCATATAGGTTATTCGAACGGAAAAACTGTTAAAATCCAGTCATATGGTAGTTTTACCTGGAAAGTTTTCCGGGAGTTTTGAAAATTGGTTATTTTATAGATTTCGGTATGCTCTTTTCGAATTTCAATTTTGCCACCTCGTATCTCCGCCGCTCGCGCCGCCATTTTGAAAAACAACAATTTTCTGTATTAGAAGCCATGGCTCTATGAACTCAAACAACACTGTACGACGTACATACATTTAAACGTATACTGATGACTCCGGCTAAACTAAATACTTCTGGTAACTTCTACCGACAAATTTTTCGTTAAAAGTCGAGAGTATGGAGCCTATACAATGTCTATAGTCTCCATAGTCGAAAGAAAGGGACCCAACACAAAGACCCATACTGCTTCTTCAATACCGGTGGCAAAAGTAGAATATTTTAGAAAAAATATACCAATAACACGTGGTGGTGTAGATGAAGATACTTTGTGACGCTCGTACGCAAAAACTATTGATATTATGAAAAATTCTTTTCTCTTTTTAACCCCCAACTAAAAAGAGGGGTGTTATAAGTTTGACCTGTCAATCTGTGTATCTGTGTGTTTGTGTATCTGTGTATATGTCTGAATGCGGTTTTTTTTAATCGAAAGCTATGTTCGTCGAGATGGTTTTTAACTACATTTGGTTGAAATAGAAACAGTTGTCTCCTAGATATTGAGGTTTTATTGGTGCGGGTGACAGGTTCTTATGCAATATTGATAGAAATACTCAAACAACCGAAAATTTAGTACAATAAAAAAACCAGTAATGTAACTTTATAAAGCAGAAAAAAATAATTGAAATTATATAAACCTCCGATAACAAATGACCTCTAAAAAGAATAAAAATAATATTTTTATGTACTTATTGAAGTCATTGCGTCGAGGGACCGTTTAATAAAGGAATAAATTAAAATGCTAGTAAGTTACCAAGGCAAATAAAGAAATTACGATATCGAATCGTATAGTCTAAGTCCTCGATGATTAACATCGTAAAATAGACGCCACCGTTGGCCTACGTATAACGGTCCCCCGACGCAGTGACCTATTCTTTTTAGAAGTCTTTTTGTATCGGCGGTTTTTTAATTTTAAATATATATTTTTTTACGAATTAACATTTATTGTATTACACTGGCACCAGATAGATATACTTTTCAAAAACAATAATTATAATAAAAATGAAAAAATATCCAGCATTTTCTTATTTTGCGGACCTTTTGGCGCCCCTTTGTGGTTAGCGCCCGGGGCATGATGACCCCCCTTGCCCCCCCTCACTACGCCTCTGCCTCCACCTATAGGAAAGCTAACACATATAGCTTGGTGATTAAACGCATTTCTAAAATATTAGAAAAGTAATAAAAAAATATAAAAGATACTGCATTATGTATTATATACACTATCTATCTACAATCATAAAACAAATTACTCACCCAATTATGCTTCAAGACTTTTTATGTATTATCATAAAGACTCGAATAATAATATAAGATTAACAAGTTTGGTTTCATAAAAAATATTTGTTTTCATAAAAAATATTGTGTTCATAAAAAATATTGTGTATGTATATTATATTTATAAATGTTTGTACTTTTTATTTTTACTAAATCACAGTCGTGCAAATAAATATAGGGTTCTAATTTATAACCCAAATGTGTTGCCATCGGATTTCAATTTCTGAACGCCTTTCATCTATATAGAAATCTCTACCTTGGGGAATTGGATTTTTATGTACATTTCTTTTAGCCTTTTCATCTGTATCAAATACTTTAAGAAACATCTTCGTATCAAAACTTACATTCATGATGAAAGAGCTCCGAAGTAATTAAGGTTCAGATGCATGCTTGTAGCACCCACGCATTACAGTTGTAGACATTTTTCAAGGCATCATAATGTTTTAATTAGTTTTCGTAATCCTTGGCCGAGCCAATTGAAATGTTGATAGTGTGAGAAAAGACTTATTAATTGACAATGATGTCAATAAAGTGTAATGAGACATATATTGTGTTCTTATGTACTTAGAATAGTTTTATTTGTCATTTAAAATGTATAATTATAAAAACTATATTTTTAGCATCCTGAAGTATTTTTTTTAATATTACTACTTTTAATATAACAACCATAAATAATGTGTTAAAAGAACTCATTTAACTATTTTCTAGATTTGTTAAGAAATTTAAATTCTATCATTTCTACAGTTTTATAGACAAAGAAAAAAACATGTGTTAAGATCACTGATCAAACTGTCTTTTACCTAAAAACCGCAAAAAGTTATCATGACTATTCGCCCTTTATTATATAATAATTACATTAACAACATTATGATCATTTCTGACAATTTATTTTAAAACTCTCGAAATCTTTGAGTTAGAAAACACACCACGCCTGCGAATCTGAAACTCTATAAAAGGACCTCAAGAATGTAAAGCATGTTTAAGTCAATAATTACTTACTCGTACTTCATTCGTTGCAGACTCCAAATTATGCTCTCATAGGTGCTTTGATTTAATAAAGTACTTTTCCTCGATAGGGAACACCTTTACATACTAAGAATGCTAACCATTCTTAGTATGTAAAGATATGATTAGTATGTTTACATATTTGCGAGAGTTGCCGTTCATTTAAAAACTTTCCTATCTTAGCAATTGGCTGTTGTATATCTAATACCCTGAAAGTTACTGAAATATTCAATATTATTAGTCTTATCTTCCTTAACCTGAAATAAATCGACAACCATAAAAATTTCGTAAAACATTAACAGCATTAACCTAGTTTTGTATAAAAAAAAAAAAAAAAACTAGGATAGGTTAATTTTAAACTCAAATTTTCTAATGTTCAATAGCTAATGCAACTTACTATAAATTTAAACTATTAAATTAAACTTATTAAATATATATATATATATATATATATATATATATATATATATATATATATATATATATATATATATATATAAATATATTTAATAAGTTTAACTTATTATATATATATATATATATATATATATATATATATATATATATATATATATATATATATATTAATAAGTTTAATTTAATAGTTTAAATTTATAGTAAGTTGCATTAGCTATTGCTATATATATATATATATATATATATATTTATATATATATTTAATAATATATATATTAAATATATATATAAACTTGTTAAATTGATCTTCACAACAATATAAACACAATTTAAGACATATATTATCCCTTTTAATTACCATAGACATTGTTTTTGTATTTTCGCATCTCGCAATATAAAAAACACTTTGTCGGGTGTATTTCTAATACTATTTTTGCACTCCGGTATTTTACAATACTTGTAAGATGGTTTTTATCTTCTTCCATGACTTGTAAAGCACTTAAAACTAAAAATATGTATGAAGTAAATAAAAAGTACAGTACTCAATGTTTTAATTTTTACTTTGAAAAAAAACTAGAACCTTTTCACGCCTATTTAATTTTTTTTCTACGATATAGAGAGGTAAATGATTAATTTACGTCAAAAAAAAATGAATATTACCTACTGTAATAAAAAAATATTAAATTATTAATATAAGCTAATATACTAATGAATAATATTTGTGTACTATTTTTGTATGATATTTCGCCGATAATATAATAAATGTAAATAAAATGTATAACTAAATTAAAAAGTGTTAATCAATAAACCCATGACTTATTGTCCCGCCACCTAGCGGTTTCACTTTGTACAGATATGTTTATATAACAGATGTAGTTATGTTTCCCTAAGGTATAAATAGACGGCGTTGTTACAAAACATTACGAGTATATTTGATCACAAATTTGTATTATTATTTTGATTTAAACTGTCTTATTTGCAAATAGATTCTAAAAGAACAAACTCAAATATCAAATAAATAATAAGAACTACTAAGGAATTTAATATAATACAAAAAATTATAATGATGGAAATGAAAATATCTCGCTTGCTTTCTATAAGAGAGAGAAAGATAGCAAAACATGTCGTGACAACTTTTGGTCAGAATTTTTACCATCTAGCCCCCTTTCACAACGTGCGATAAGGAACTACGTTCCAATAATGTTGTAAAAGAGCTGAAAAAGTATAAAGTCAAATCTAATAAAACCGTTGTCTTAGTACTTACTATACGGCGTTTCTAATTCGACTATACATTTACCGTCATTAGGCTTTATCGAGCCATTTCAATATGGAAGCGATCTCTGCTCCGTTGGCTGGTAGCCAGCTTACATCATTCATTGACATATACCCAATTGACTTCCGCATAGATGGGCTACAATACAGGTTGTATAAGAATTTACTGAATATTTTGTATTAAAATTATGTGTTACCAAAAAAAAAATCATTGAAAGAAATATTGTCGGTTTTACAATATTGATGAATTTTTTTATGTTAAATTTATTCTGAAGCTTATTATTAATAAAAAATAATCAAAAAGTAACTACGTGGTATTATTTAAGGAAATAGTATAAAAAATACCTATTTTGGTTTAATATCAATTTATTGGATTTTATTGGTAAAATTATAATATTCTTTACAAGAGACAAATTTATACTGTGTTTGAGCCGATTTTAGGATATACATACGATGTAGATACCTGGTAAATGGAGTTGCTGTTCGATTTCGACGTGTTTTTTAAGGCAGGACCATATCTGTCAGAACCGCTCGTCTTTTTTTGATTTGATATTATTATCATCAAGAATCCTGACAACACATTAGGACACAGTGTTTATGGGAAACCTATACATTCAGATAAGTACCTCAATGGTAAATGACACCACTACCCTAACCAGTTAGTTACAGTTGGCAAATCTTTGTTTCAGAGGCACATCTGTGACGCTGAACACCTAGAGGGCGAGCTGCAGCATGTCAAGCATACTTTATTCAAGAACCACCCTCGCCCGTACCTCGCCAGCGTCGCAGAAATCACATCAAGCCACCCACAGATGAGCGTCCACCGGTCGTACTACCATATGTGAAAGGAGTTACTGATAGAATCGGCAACATCTTAAAAAAGGTTTCTATAAGAACTATCTACAAACCTCAAAGGAAAGTGAGCCAATTCTTGAGAACTAACAAAAGTAATATTCCTTTACAATGTGCGGGAGTATATAAACTTGGCTGCGATTGTGACTTGTCATACATAGGTCAAACAAAGAGGAGCATCGGTAAAAGAGTTAAGGAACACATATCGGATATCAAGCATAGGCGTACATCGAAGTCAGCAGTGTATCAACATACCATAGATAATCCTAATCATTATATAAGATTTGATAAACCTAAAATCCTCGCTAAATAGCACCGTTACATTCCAAGAACGTTTTTTTTTTTTTTCACTGACTCACTGTAAGATACCTCCATCTCGTCTTATCGTGAACACTATTGCTGCAAAGCATTCGAAACGTCGGGTTAGATTTAAAATGTAAATTTAAAATTTAATTCAATATACGTGAGTTAAATCCGTTAAAATAGTTTTATTTCAATGTGTAGTACTCGTGAAAGCCTTAGAAAACACCATATTAATTTTACAGTCTACGTGGACGAAGTAACGGGCAACAGCTAGTAGGTAAATATACAATAATTAACATTGCGATAATAATTACGACCAATAACATATTCCGATGCGTCAATTTAAATTTATTTTAAATTTATTTAATTTTCAACGATTGCCGTGGGCGTGTTTTTTTTTCTAGTAATGAAAAATTTTCATTATTAACATCATTGATCTTTGATGTGTTATTATCATTAGTTAATGTACTACTATAGTCGCCAGCAGGATGAGCATGCATGCAAATTCTTCCTTATTAGAAATATTATAATTCGCTACTTTATCTAAATTTAATAATTTATAATATGGACTCAAGTACTGCTACATATCATACTGCTGATGAAAACTCATTTAGCAGATTCAGTAGATTCTAATTTTCCAACTGTTCAAGGTTTGTTATCAAACGAGTTTGACCTTTCCGACACTTTAACATCTGTCATATTAAAGCTCAAAGTATTCCTGCTCACCATTTTGATCTCCTTCATATTTTTAATCTTGATTCTCTCCACGCTGTACTAGTTTATGAATACTGGCTCTTCCTGGTTTTACACTTATCAGGAATTACAGAATAGGTAAAGCCGGCGGTGGTGTCTGTATTTACTTGCGTTGTCATATTTCTTTCAAACTCATTTCAGTCACAATGTTTTATTTTTGATTCTCCTTAATATATTTTCCTAGAAGTCGAAAGTCATTGGTTCGAAATTAATAATTTGCTATTAAATACTAAGAAAACTAAATGCATGGAATTTACACTTCCGAATGTAAAAAGTCAAAATTGTAGTTTATTCCTTAACAATGAAGTGTTAGAACTGACTGACTCGACAACTTTCTTAGGTATAACTTTAGATAAAAAGCTCCAGTGGAACCCCCATCTCTCGACACTCGCAAGCAAACTTAGCTCAGCCGTCTTTGCAGTTAAAAAAGTAAGACAATTAACAGACGTTAATACGGCTCGACTCGTTTATTTTAGTTATTTTCACAGTATATTGTCTTACGGTATCTTACTATGGGGCAGCGCTGCTGAAATTAATTCTATATTTATTTTACAAAAACGAGCTATACGGGCTATTTGTAACTTAAAAGCTAGAGACTCCCTAAGAGAAGTTTTTAAAGAAATCGGTATTCTTACGGTCGCTTCTCAATACATTTTTAATAACTTATTATATATACGCCAAAATTAAAATGACTATAAAAAAAACAGCGACAGACATACTATCAATACAAGAAATAAAAATAGGCTCGTAACGCCTAAATTTCGACTTCAAAAAGTTAAGAAACCCTTCATGGGCTTGAGTATACGCATATATAATAAAGTTCCACAAGATATCTTAGATCTTCCTTTTCTTGATTTTAAATCTAAAATAAAGGTATATTATTAAATCAATCTTACTATAACATTCAAGAGTTTTTGGTTGATCGAAATGTGTGGAACTTGGGTCATTGACTCGTTTGCAGGGTTGATGTTATAATGTGTAAGTCAAACATGGTTAAATTACTTTTAAAAAGAGCAACTGTTGAATTTCTGGCCAACTCTTCTCAGCATAACAGCATTCCGAGCTGGTGGTAGCTTACTAACAGACTGACTATACTGACCAATTTGATGTAATTGACGATTCAAAAGTGCGTGTAAATGCCTACTTGAATAAAGATATTTTGAATTTTGAATTTTTGAATTTTTGAATTGTTGATGGTCGTTTTCAACTTTTTAAATGATCATTATTTTTAATTATTTTGTTAATGTATTTCAAAATTTATTGCGTACCGAAATAAAACTAATAATAAAATAACATATTGATCGTTGAAGACTAAATTCAATAAATTTTCTGTACACCTATTTAATTGGCATCGTAGTGCTTTTGTTAACTTTAAAATAAATACAACGAATTGTATAAAAATATATAAAATTGAAGCAAATTAACAACTTACATTTGTATGGGTTATTCTTTCGGTAAAATAATGAGTGGCTGGTATTTGATATGGCTGTTTTGAGATCATTTAGATTTTAATTTTAAAACGAATAGGAAAGTGGTAATTATGCAAATCCTGCTCTCGCTCTATGTTTTAAATATTACATTCATTAAAAAATATATATTATAATTACGAGAACGAAATATTATACTTTGTATGTGCTTTTAAAAAGTGCTTTACTTGTCGTAAGCTGTAAATTTAAAAAACTAAAAAAACACGCTTTTATTGCTAACCGAACTAAAAACTAGAAATAATTTTTAATGACAAAGAGTATAAAATTACAGTAGTAGAAGATCGAACAATTAATCATAGTGAATCGCCTTAATATAAAATTATAATAATATTTAAGTTATTAACAGAATAATTCAATTCTGAGTAAAAATCGTGGGGTGCATTTTACTGTGATTCATAACTATCCTCTCATAGATAGTTGCTAATAGAATGATTGTAATACCTTTAATATCGAGCACCCCACGCTTTTTACTCAGAATTGAATTATTCTGTTAATAACTTAAATTTTATTATAATTTTATATTAACGCGATTCACTATGATTAATTGTTCGATCTTCTACTACTGTAATTTTATACTCTTTGTCATTAAAAATTATTTTCTAGTTTTTAGTTCGGTTAGCAATAAAAGCGTGTTTTTTTAGTTTTTTAAGCTATTGTTTATTTTTTATTTTTTAGTCTGTGACAAACTCATAAATTGGGAAATCATTTCATTACTTAGTTTTTTTTAGAAAGAATCACTCAGTGGAACCTGAGAAATGGCTACCACATCCAAGGAAGGCAGCGGCCCGCAAATTATCCACTCCCGAAAGGAAGAGGTACCGCAGGATATACAAACAGAATTAAAATGCTATCAAACTTTTTTCCATGTATGTAGTTAATTGGATCAGATCGCAGATCGCGAACTAGCTCTATCTCTCTTACTCTCCCACAGAGGATCTATGAAAGAATTTATTAATCCTGGTGGTCCTAATAAGGATAATGGGAAACTTTTATTTTTTTTTATAAAAAAAAAAAAAAAAAAACTTTTATCAAATTATTGCATTGTCATCGGTCCTTGATACGTGTGCAAAGTTTCAATTTAATCGGATCGCTGGAACCTGGTGAAAATTAAGCTCGAAGATTCCGTTACATTCATACATACATACATACAACCCAAGCTAATAAAAGCGTGTTAAAAAAAGATATTGTTTCTTTTACTAATTTTGAACAAACATACAAATTTATGTATTATTTTACTTTAATTAACTATTTATAAGTTGTATTCTAGTACTATTTTTGCACTCCGGTATTTTACAATACTTGTAAGATGGTTTTTATCTTCTTCCATGACTTGTAAAGCACTTAAAACTTAAAATATGTATGAAGTAAATAAAAAGTACATGGTAAACATTGACTGGACGTCTCATTTGATGTCACGCAGAGCGCGCGCAAAATGGCGGCGTTTAAACGGCTTAAATTTACTCAATGTTTTAATTTTTACTTTGAAAAAAAAACTAGAACCTTTTCAAGCCTATTTATTTTTTTTTCTACGATATATAGAGAGAGAGAGAATATTACCTACTGTATTAAAAAAATATTAAATTATTAATATAGGCTAATATACTAATGAATAATATTTGTGTACTATTTTTGTATGATATTTCGCCGATAATATAATGAATGTAAATAAAATGTGTAACTAAATTAAAAAGTGTTAATCAATAAACCCATGACTTATTGTCCCGCCACCTAGCGGTTTCACTTTGTACAGATATGTTTATATAACAGATGTAGTTATGTTTCCCTAAGGTATAAATAGACGGCGTTGTTACAAAACATTACGAGTATATTTGATCACAAATTTGTATTATTATTTTGATTTAAACTGTCTTATTTGCAAATAGATTCTAAAAGAACAAACTCAAATATCAAATAAATAATAAGAACTACTAAGGAATTTAATATAATACAAAAAATTATAATGATGGAAATGAAAATATCTCGCTTGCTTTCTATAAGAGAGAGAAAGATAGCAAAACATGTCGTGACAACTTTTGGTCAGAATTTTTACCATCTAGCCCCCTTTCACAACGTGCGATAAGAAACTACGTTCCAATAATGTTGTAAAAAAGCTGAAAAAGTATAAAGTCAAATCTAATAAAACCGTTGTCTTAGTACTTACTATACGGCGTTTCTAATTCGACTATACATTTACCGTCATTAGGCTTTATCGAGCCATTTCAATATGGAAGCGATCTCTGCTCCGTTGGCTGGTAGCCAGCTTACATCATTCATTGACATATACCCAATTGACTTCCGCATAGATGGGCTACAATACAGGTTGTATAAGAATTTACTGAATATTTTGTATTAAATTTATGTGTTACCAAATAAAAATCATTGAAAGAAATATTGTCGGTTTTACAATATTGATATATATATTTAATAAGTTTAATTTAATAGTTTAAATTTATAGTAAGTTGCATTAGCTATTGAACATTAGAAAATTTGAGTTTAAAATTAACCTAACCTAGTTTACAAAAGTTCAGTATAACTTTTTATAAGAACCGTATTCTTTTTTGGTTTTACGAAATTTTTATGTTTGTTGATTTATTTCAGGTTAAGGAAGATAAGGCTAATAATATTGAATATAATGTGTATAAG
Source organism: Napeogenes sylphis (assembly GCA_959347405.1). Taxonomy (NCBI): domain Eukaryota; kingdom Metazoa; phylum Arthropoda; class Insecta; order Lepidoptera; family Nymphalidae; genus Napeogenes; species Napeogenes sylphis. Next base: position 1,676,505 of record OY365778.1, on the reverse strand, counting down.
GAAACAACAAGGAGAAAAATGTAATCTAAGTTTAAAGAAAGGAGTTGTTCCTCATATATTTTTGTGGCAAAAACACCAGCTGATAGAATGAGAATGTGCATAGTCAAAAGTCAAAGATTGACATCGGTTAATGAAGCCTTTTCAGAGTTAGCGGTATCACTTTCCAATTGCGTCGTTGGAGTAGAAGGGAGAGTGGGATAGGGAGAAAAGGGGGGTCGAAGCCCTAACCCCTGACAACATTTTTATTGTGAGAAAATGTTTAGTTTTGGAGATATTTCGATTTGAAGTTTCGTAAAAACTAACCTAAAATGTAAGTAATTAAGACTTCTGTGACTTCTCCGGCGCTTCAGGATGGCCAGCCCCTTTACCCTTGCGTAACACTGAACTGAAAACCAAGCTCGCCTTCGCCACTCCGGCTTGTTGGTCGCCTTCGGCGACCAGCCTCAGTAGCTACGGCTCGATTGGGTTTCAACACAGTGTTACGGCGGGTGGGGGCTGCCCTCCTTCCGCGCCTTCGGATTTACAAAAACACTCTAGGGGTAGGACAGACAAGACTACGTGAAGTCGGGGTTGATAGAGTCGGTTTTGACAAAAAAGTAATAAATATATATATTAATTATTATTTATTTCAAAAACATTTCAAATCACAAGCGTCATATGTCAAGTTGCCGCCATTTGACATTCGGGAATCTAAAACAACAAAGTTGTTACGAATTGTGTTTTTCTAGTTAAATTAAAATGAAATACTGATCTATACTAATATTATAAAGCTGAAGAGTTTGTTTGTTTGAACGCACTAATCTCTGGGACTACTGGCCCGAATTGAAAAATTCTTTTTGTGTTGAATAGTCCGTTTATTGAGGAAGACTATAGGGTATATGTCATCTCGCTGTGACTAATAGAAGTTAAGCAGCAATGAAAAATGCTACAAATCTAATATAATCTAATAGGTTCTGACTGACTTAGTTATAGCATACAGTCTAAACCGCAGGTCGTAGAGATATTAAAATTGGAGGACACATTTGTTTTCTACGTAGTGGTGTACTAAGAAAAGATTATTCAAATTTCACCCTTAAGGGTTTTAAATATCAATTTTGTATGGAACTCGGCGGCAATACTAAAAACCACGCAGTTTACCCCTAGTATATTATATACATAATTGATAAATGTATTGTATAGATGTGAAATGTTATTTAAACATTGTGTTTTTGTGCTAATATTGGTGAAAATACGGTAAGTTACTTTCACACAAAAAATATTTAAAAAAATACTACGCATTTTCTAGGGCTGAGAATAGTATTAAAAGAAAGGGGCAACCAACCCCTTTCAAATGAAACCATTTTCAAACCAAAACTCCAACGACGCAAATGGAAACGCTAGCCGAGTTAGCTATCAAAAGTTGTGTTTAAAAAAATTGGTGACCTTTACGAAGAAGTGATGTAGTAAGTAAGTCCTAGTACTGTCCATACAAATGTCTGTGATATTAATCAGCCAAGACAATATTAAATGTGATCACAAGGCAGAGCCTTGCTTTTCGCATATGAAAGATAAATTACCAAGTGACTAAGCTGTGCAAGTTAATATTAAACCGAAGTACAGAAGTAAAGGTGTCAATGTAAATATACCTGCTGAAAAACAAAATGTAGCATTGTTACCATTTCCTCATTCAACACACAATACTTTTACTTTACCAGTAAAACTATGTTTTAAAAAGAAAATTGTTTACTGAAAACACAGCTGATAATACTTCTATAGCATCTTATATCTTCTATATCTGCTGATTATCAGCAAAGTTATTTATCTGAGTCAAGTGAAGTGGAAAATGATTACCTAAAAAATTGCATCATTTAATAAAACCTTTAAGCACGAAAATATAGGTTTAAATTATTTATTTTTCTCAGTAACTCTGATACCACAGTATGAACTTCGACGCCGATAATTTGAATGGCGTGTCAAATGACGTCACATTTTCTTCCGACCAATGGTGGCGCGTTTTGGAAGTTTGAATTTCGCTCCCTTAATTTACACTTTTCACAAATTATTTTATGGCCTTAAATGATTAGTAAATAAAAAAAAATGTTTGTATTATAATAGGATGATAATAAGTATCCGAAAAAAAATCATTTGAGACCATTTTAAATTTTATGCATATTACCTATTCCTTCAATAATTAATCGATAGGAACTTCGTTTCACCCGGGTGTCCCTTGACACCTCTTAGTTTTATTATTATTAATATAACAAAAATATTTCAAACATTTTTAATACTATATGCTTTAATGCGACATTCTAGCATTTGTGATTAGATTTAGATCTTCTTATACTAGCATTTGTGATAACCTTTTATATATTTAATTTTGAGGTGGACATGAATACTCTAAGTTTAAAATTGTTTTATATACTGGCTAGTATAATTACCATATTAAGGACTATTCGTAATTTTACTTATATTCATTCCCCTGACTTTTGTGGACGAGACAAGATTATAGAATTATCTGCGATTGTAAGAATAACAATGTTGTGATTATGATCAATGATTAGTAATAGTAGAATTATTAGATAATATTAAAATTATTAGGAATTAGCATGATTTTTAAGTAAGTACCTTTTGAAACTAGATTTAAAATTTGATGGTTAAAACGTAATAGAAAAAATTGTAAAGATTTAATTTTATGTTTAATTAATGTTTACTTTTACAACAATGTGTCTTTAAGGGTTCCGAAGTTATCCGAAGCGTAAAATCGGTAAGGGTTCCAAATTTATCCGAAGGGTAAAAACGGAACTCTATTACTAAGACTGTTGTTTTGTTGTTGTTGTTATCAGGCTGTATATCGTAAACTATGATACAGCTGTAATTTCAACAGATGATGTACATCTGTTTCCGCCAAACAAAGAAAAACTGACTAAAATTCATTTTTAAGGGGGCTCCTAAGAACAACAGACGTGTATTTATTTGCTCCATACTGAATCCAACTTGCACATGGCTGAATTTTCTAAATCAGTATTTCTATGAACTAGTGGTAGCCCCAAGGTCGATATTCGACCGTAGTCCTAGTTTTAATGTTTGTGAGGGTTCGAACGAACACTTCTGTGAATATTTGTTTTTATTTTTTATCCTACCTACGTCAAGTGACAATCAAATTTATGAGATTATTTGACATCAGAAGAATATATTTTGGACAATCACAGTCTCAACGTACACCACGAAGTAATGTGTGTAATGTTCCGCATTGCAGTGTTTGTAATGTTTTTATAATTAACTAGCTTTTTCCCGTTGCTTCGTACGCCTTATATTCAAAGTAAAACAATTCCCCGTTCCCTTTTTTTGTATTGGCTTCTGTATGACTTATTAAAAGTGATACAATCAGTGATAAATCGGCAGACATCGATCAATGTCAAAAATTTATTTAAAGTTTTTAATAAGGATACAATATTAGATACTGTATTTTTTTTATACTTCTCTTGTTTTTACTTAAACGTTAATACTTTTTATACAGAGTATTTAATAAGCATTCTAACCATATATCACACTTATAGGTGTTTATTGAACATAATCAAAATATGACCATGTAAACTTGAGGAATTCTGAGTTACACAATCGACGTTACTTTGACCATCAACTTGCAGGTCTAGTTCCATTTTTGAATAATATGTATTAGACATTCAGTTAGCTATATGCATTAACAAAATTTTCAATACTGAACATTCACAAAAGCCATTTTTGAGACAGTTTGCGAGGTTCCATAGTACGCCGGCCGATCGTACCGCCGCGCCGCAAACGCGATGACCCTATATTTTAAATCTGTAATATCTTCGAAAATATTCATTTAAATTACATGCTGCAAAGGGCTATATTGTTTAATATTAAATGTAAAAGGTATTTAATTTACTTTATTAGTTAAGGATTAAAGCTTTCTTGCTTAAAATCGTTTCGTAAGTAAACCATTGTTTCTCGTAAAAAGTAAAGGATAAAAATTGGCTATGGTGGGTTATCTCTAAGAGATAAACATATACCATCGCGGACTTTCTTGTAGAACTTTTTAAGGTATACAATACTTAGTACATTATTTTGATCTTCGTAGAGTTTAGCCAGCGTTTGCAAAGTAAGCGTAAATCAAAGTGTTTGAAATCTTGAAATTCTCAGTGGTTTTCTAATATATTAAGCATGCTATTTTACATATAAACCTTTCATCTTGCACCACTGTACCTATTACAAAAAAACTGCATCAAAATCCTTTGTGTAGTTTTAAAGATCTAAGCATACATACAGACATAGGAATAGACGCGGAAAGTGACTTTGCTTTATAGTTTATACTATATAATGATTTGATATAAAGTGCATTGTTATATGATAATAGAAAGTGCATTTCTTATAAAAGAAATGTCGTTTATACCGGTAAGAAATGAAAGTAACTTATTAGCTACTGTTAAGACTTGTTTCAGTAATACACAGTACTTGCACTTCAATGTTTAATATCCAACCATTTTTAATAGAATGGGCGAGAGCAGCCCTTACAACTCGTTTTATAATATTATAACACTATAATATTTATGTGAGGGTAATTTACAATTTCATAACTAACATTTATAGCTTATAATAAGTTCTAATAATTAATAAAAGATTAAACATTATGTTAAAATATAATATGCTTCTAATTCCTAAAAAAATTAACAGTAAATACTAAATAACATTCCATAATTAATTGCGTAGGTGGCGCTACTGTTGAAACTTATGGACTAAAACATCTAAATTCCAATGTATTTATCATTTAAATTATTATAAATAAATATGACTAACACTCGGCCTTCCCTGATTTGTAATCTTACGACCTAATAATTGTATCGTTAATTTCTTTAATTACCAACCATCATATATTAAATGACTAATTTCTAATTTAATAAACAATCTGAAAACCAGTAGACCAAATGGTCATCTGAATTCATGATCATACAATATTACAGAGAAAAACAAATTATTAAAAATACAATGCAAGAAGAAAAAACATCAAATTATAGTTTTAATCTGCGAATTTACATAACATTTATACAACCAATTAACTTTACTATCGGCCGTTTTGACAAATTATTCCGTCCTCGTAATATAATTAAAAATTTTATCATAAATACTCATTAATTCATCACAAACTTAAAAATATATTACTATATAAGATGTTTATACAAGCTTGTTCTCTTTGCACTGGATAAACCAGGCTGCTTACAAAAAGCCAGATCAACGGACACACCACTATGATCTGGTGCCCATGGACACACATCATCAACATGGGATATAACTCATAATTTCATTACTACCATCGGACAGTGTGGTAGTTTATTCTTATTTTTTTATACCAAGGGACACACCCATGATGGTATTTCTTATAATTTCACTTCTACCATCGAACACACCAGTGTGGTAGTTTATTCTTATATTTTATTTTATACCATGGGACACACCTTCATGATATTTTACACTTACCTTTACCATTGGACACACCCATATGGTACACAACAAACTATTCAATAATTTTTAACATACTTAATATCATTGTTATGAACATATATTAAATGTTTACTTTTATAAACTCTTTCAAAACAAATAAATCTTTAGGTTATATACAAATAAATCTTTATGATATATCTCTAAGAATTAAAAAAGATTGATAATTTAAAAAAAATGTACGTAAGATCTGAACGTAACTGTAAGACTTTTTACTAATTTTCTCCTCGGTTTCGGAGCACTAAAAGTTTTTGTAAAAGCTTTTTTTATTATTATTCCAATGTACAAAGGCTACTCCTCTACAGATTTATTACATGCATAGAATAAGATTTGCATGGTACCTATTACATGACTGACATAAATTGACATAACCTTTATATTTCTCAACCGATTTAGATGAAATAAACACTAAATGTTAAGTGAAGACTGTGATAATATATTTCTGAAAACCGCATAAAAATTGGTTAAACCGTTTCTCAGATAGGCGTGCACAAACATACAGACAAACAGACAAACTGAAAAACCATTGTTTTGGGTTCTCCTGTTCTTATAGAGGCCCATTATGATGTTATTTTTTTAACATTTTCCATGTACAGAAATGTTTACAGTGACAGAGTTTATTATATTATAATACAGTGACAATTTTATTATATGCATATATTTTGATAAAACTCTTTCGTATTATAATTCTGAAAACGGTTATTTTAAGGTGATGGTGATGTGTTTATTATTAAGATACCCATAACCGTTTTTTTTTTACTTTTAAGTCAAATCAAGATCGAAAACTCCGATGAAAGTAGACCTTAGCAACATCGTATAAATGTGTTAATAATCTCCCTTTGTCAATGACGGAATATGTGGTAAATATAAAAAACCACCCCATTGGTCGAGTGGTTAGCGCAGACGCCTAACGTATAGTGGGGTGGGACTGGGTTTCGATTCCCGACAGGGATTGGCATGTATGCGATGCCTGTATTTCTGGATTTGGTCGTTTATTAAATATTATATTCTCAGTATTTATAATGTGTATTTCTATGTGTTTGTATCGTTGTCTAACACCCTTATCACAAGCAAATAATTTAATTAGTTAGGTGTTAGATCAATGTGTGTAATTTGTCCTGTGATATTATTATTATTATTATAAAAGAAAACTTACACCCATATACTATTTTCTTAGTTCTCTTAAGTTTTAACTTGTTGCTCTATCAACTGAACTTAAATCTGGAGGTTTCAGATCTCGTAGTTATCTACATATAATCTTTGGCTGGGACATGATAATGTACTCTATAGTGATGTTATTAGAGGAAATAATTAATTGTTGTGATATTTGAAACTATGTTTTTACATCTATTACTCCACCTGAAATAAGATCTTAAATATTGTTTCTTTTGTTTTTAAGTAATTCTTAAATTCATAGGATAATTCTAATGGTTAAACAATGTAAGGATATATGGTAAATGAATTTTTATTTTTTTATACAATATAGGGCAATGCTTGACTACATTCCACCTGATGGTAAGTGGAATGTAGTCTTAGGTGGTAAAGCGCATTACCTCAGCAACCTATTCGCTCTTCTTTTGAGGACACCCACGATGTATTCGGCCGGAAATACCGACGCAGGCAAGCTTTTGTTGTACGAAGTAAAAAAGACGAAGCAAAACGCTTCATTGGGATAGATGGAATGTCCACAACAAAAGGATACCTGCCGTGAGTCGGAACGTACGGTGATGGAAGGGGGCCAGGGGAATTAGATTGTGTAATGTAATGTAATGTATATGTATCCTATAGAATACTGAGAGGCTAGCAATTCTACGTCTGTGTTCAAGGATTTGGAGGTCGGCTTTGACCAATGCGGGATCGCCTGTAAGCCTCTTCGCTCGCCCCTCAATTGAGTCCAGAACCACAAAATGAGACTTAGTGGCACCAGCAAATATGTGACCACAGTACTCCACACATGACCGGATCTGTGCTTTGTTTAAAACAAGAAGCTGTCCCGGTGTAAAGTACTGCCGGACCTTCGCAAGAACGGCAAGCTTTGCTGCTGCTGCTCTTGCTCTGGACTCAATAAACCGACAAAAGTTTAGGTTCGAGGAAATCTCTAAGCCCAACAACTGAAGCCGGTCACTGCATTCCAAGGATACGTTCTGGAGAGTAGGAGCTAAGGTGAAAGGGCTCCTATTGGCGGTGAACGGACACGTCTGCGGACACGGACACGGAGGCGTTGAATTTGACAAGATTGGCATTGCTCCATGCGGAAACTGCCTGAAGTTTGTCAATCAATAGCTGCACCATGGCTTCTCTTTCAGACTGTACTTGATCTCCTCCAGTCCGAGTACTAGGCACATATCTTTCTACAACTGTGCTGTCGTCTGCATACCCATAGATACCGGGCTTCAACAGATCGTTAATGTGCAGCAGAAAAAGAGTTGCAGAAAGAACGGACCCCTGAGGCACTCCGGCATTTTTTGTCAAGTGTTCCGAGAAACACCCGTCGACAACTACTCGGAAAGATCTCTGGCTCAGAAAGTCCGTTACCCAGCCTACCAGTCCAGGAGATATACCGTACGCTGAAAACTTGCTTGTAAGGCTCGTATGCCAGACTCTGTCAAATGCCCTCGAGACGTCCAGAGAAACGGCGACCGCTTCTCCGTTTTTCTCGATGGCCTCGCCTAAAATGTGTGTAGCATACACTAGGAGGTCCCCAGTAGACCTATTACGGCGAAACCCGTACCGTTGGTCACTGAGGAGATCGTTACCTTCGAGATATGCTAGAAGGCGCGAGTTCAATACACGCTCCATAATCTTGCAGTGTATGGAGGTGATTGAGGTCTGTAATTGACAGGATCAGCACGGCTGCCTTTTTTGGGTACGGGTTGCACATTAGCAAGCTTTCAGGATTTCGATACTATTCCAGTCTTGAAAGAGAGGCGATACAGACGTGTTGTTTAAACACCTGTTTGTTTTAAGATAGCAATTACGCTTTCTTAACTTTACCTATGCTATATGTAGCTAAGTTAACATTATGTGAACCGTATGTAACTTCGTATCTATGATTGATTCTTTATTAAACTCAAGATCAGTTCATCGCAGCCCGTCTTTTATTTTTTTAAACCCTCGAAGTTATTATCCGTACATATTTGGTCATACTTCGAGCCGGATGATTATTATATTGAAGAAATCATCGACAAAAGGATACAATTATTAATACGGAATTATGGAAAATAAATGTTAACTTTAACTCCGAGGGTACTGAGGACGTCCACGTGTTCGATGAACAAAAACTGGTGTTAAGTTTTTATTAATAATTGGAACCCAACACTTAATCAGGTTTAATTAAATTAAATTATATTTAAATTGTTTGTATGGTGAGTTCAATGTTAATTATTACTTATTTTTTATAAATTAAAGCATTATGTCCTACCTTATAATGTGAATCATTTATTTGTGATCAAAGTTAAAATTGTACTTATTTATTAGGTATAGCAAGCATTATGCCGCATTATTTAACTTTCTTTAATAATTAAATATTATTATATTACAAATAACGATTCGCGTTAGTTGGTTGTGCGTAGGTATTTGTTAGCCGCTTTCATATAATAGAAATAGATGTTGTTATAATTCATTTAGTGCATTACTTATTGTTTTTATTTAGTTGCATTTAAATTAGTTACATTTATGATATGCTTCTTTAGATAAGTATAACGTAATTAGTTATTGAACTTTAAATATTTTAATGTATTGTAGCCTGATATAATAGTAAGCTTTTTAAGGTAATATTTTTGCAATAATACTTTTAATTTTTGTAATTAGTATTAGTGTTAGTAGGTGATTTACAAATATTTACTGAATTGTCGTTTGTACAAGTAGATTTGGAAATACAATCTAGTAGATAGTAATTGGCTTAGTTACTACTCAAAGTCGTTAAATATTTGTTTTAACATTATCATTGTATAAATTCCAGGTTGATTGCACTCGATTCCCAGAATGACCGAGGAAAAAGAACTAATAAAGAAAAGAGGCAGTTTTAAAGGCCGCTTAACCTTATTTGGTAATTATCTGGACGCGTTAAATATTAAAACATTCGATGTTTCCGATGCCACGGAATTGCAATTACGCATAGGTAAGATCGAGTCATTGTACGAACAATATGATAAGGTACAGTTGCGTTTAGAATGCATTGCAGAAGACGCTCGTTTACAGTTTTCTGAGCGTTCCGATTTTGAATCTCAATATTATAAGTCTTTATCTAAAGCTCAAAGTTTATTAACTAAGTTTAATAAAGATAGTGAATCGCTTCTGACTAATAAAAATGTACATACTAGCAATCGCAACTTTGTTAAATTGCCTACCATTCAGTTACCGAAATTTAATGGGGCTTACGAAAATTGGTTGGAGTTCCATGACACCTTTACTAGTCTCATTCACTCTAATGACGACATTGATGAAATTAATAAGTTTCATTATTTACGACCATCGCTGGAGGGATCCGCTGCTTTGGTAATTCGATCTATTGACTTATCTGCAACCAATTATTCTCTGGCGTGGACGTTACTATGCGATCGTTTTAACAATAAACGTTTATTAATCCAAAATCATGTTTCGGCTTTGTTTAATATGGACATCATTACAAAAGAATCATCTGTAATTATAAAACGTTTAATAGACCAATTAAACAAAAATTTAAGAGCATTGGAATTATTGGGTGAACCCGTTAAACATTGGGACACACTTTTAATTTATATTATCACGCGGAAGTTGGACTCTAAGACATATCGCGAGTGGGAAGAATATAAAGGTCGTTTAAGCAAGGACTGCTCGATTACTTTTGAATCATTTATAAAGTTTTTACGTAATCGAGCAGATTTAATAGAAACTTTAGAACTGTCACGTAATAATCCTTCTCAAATGTCTGTTAAATCGGGTCCTAAGATAAAGTCGATGGTTAGCACTCAAAGTTACATCAATTCCAGTACAGACTCAGTTACAAAAAATTGTCCTAAGTGTAAGGGTGACCATCATTTGAATAATTGCTCTCAATTTCTTGAATTAAGTAATAGTGACAGATTTAAGTTATTGCCGGAATTTAAAATCTGTTTTAATTGTTTTAGAGGAGGTCACTTTGCTAATCGTTGTAAAAAGCCAGGTTGCAATCTGTGTAAGCGTAAGCATAATACTCTTATTCATTTATCGGAATCTAAGAATATTTTGAACATTAATAAAAATAAAAATATTTCCGATAGCCACGTTTCAGCGTCTTCATCGCCTTCCTTTGCTGAAAATAATAATCTAGCTCTGTCAGCGAATGTATCATCAACTTGCGGTAAGCTAATACAGCTAGATGTATTATTGTCAACCGCTTTAGTAAAAATATTTGATGGTAACAATTGTGAGCATGTTGTCCGTGCTGTGCTCGATAGCGGTAGCACATCAAGTTTTGTCACGGAGAAATTATGTAAAAAGCTTAATTTGTCAACCAATCAGGTTGATAGGTCGATATCTGGCATTAATAACGTGACTTCTCACGTAGGTAAAACTTGTCGTATTAATATGACGTTATTAGATAAAGGTTTTTCTTGTCAAATATATTGTTTTGTTTTGCCATTAATAACTAGTGCTGTGCCAAGTCATGAAATCGATATAAGCAATATTAAACTTCCATCAGATATTTGTTTAGCTGATCCTAATTTTTATAAGCCCAGTGATGTTAACATTTTGATAGGCGCCTATCTATTTTGGGACTTATTTGGATCAAAAATAATTAAATTAGGTAAGAGAACACCAATACTTTGTGAAACTAGATTAGGTTGGATAGTTTCTGGTCCTATTCATAATAATAATTTTTCATTCTTGTCAAAAGATCTTAGATGTAATCTTGTTAAAACAAATGTAGCTTCTGATTTTGATAAAATTAGAAGCGACCTAACGCGTTTCTGGCAATTGGAAGAAATTAAATCCAATTCATCGAATTATATGCCTGAAGAACGTCTATGTGAAGAACATTTCATTAAGTATACAACACGTCTTGATGACGGTCGGTTCTGTGTTCGCATCCCTCTCAAACAAAATTCTTCTCTTTTAGGTGATTCGTTTCATAAAGCGAATAAATGTTTATTTTCACTCGAAAAAAGATTAAAAGCCCAGCCTAGTTTTTGTCAAATGTATTATGATTTCATGTCAGAATATGAGTTTTTGGGTCACATGACAGAAAATAAAAAAATTAACTTAACTTCTCATGAATATTTTATACCACATCATGGCGTACTTCGTGAAAGTAGTAGCACTACAAAGCTTCGCGTAGTGTTCAATGCGAGTTGTCCATCGTCTTCTGGTGTTGCCTTTAATGATATCCAGATGGTGGGTCCAACGGTTCAAGATGATCTGTTGGCGATATTACTAAGGTTTAGGCAGCATAGATACATCTTGTCAGCCGACGTTGAGAAGATGTACAGACAGATTCTTGTTCATCCATCTGATAGGCATTTACAACAGATACTGTGGCGTAATAATTCATCTGAACCTACTAAAATATTTAAATTAAACACAGTCACTTACGGTACGGCTAGTGCTCCCTATTTGGCGACACGATGCCTCAAACAAATAGGTCTTGATTGTCAAAACAGTACAATTTCCAACATCATTTTACACGACTTTTATGTTGATGACTTGCTTACTGGTGGTGATAATATAGATGAAGTTGAATTCATTCGCAATGAAGTTACCAATGCGCTTAAATCTGCTTGTATGCCACTAAGAAAGTGGAAGTCAAATGATCTTAGATTAGTATCAAATTCTTCTCAGACATCAATTGATTTTGATATAGGTATAACTGAGCCCAATAAATTGTTAGGTTTGAGTTGGTATGCAAGTTCTGATGAACTAGGATTTTCTGTAGGTTTATCAGTATTGTCTGATAATAGTTATACAAAACGTGATTTGCTTTCTGTAATTGCACGGATCTTTGATCCTTTAGGGCTTTTGTCTCCATGTGTGATTATAATGAAAATGCTATTACAGAGTTTATGGCTAGACAAATTGTCATGGAATGATCAACTAACTCCAGAAATTAGTTTTCGCTGGAAAAACGTTATTAAGAATCTCCCTCTTATTAATCAAATTCGTATTCCACGAATTGTAGTTTGTAGTTCCTATAAGGAGTTAGAACTCCATATATTTACGGATGCGTCGGAGCGCGCATTTGGTGCTTGCATATATGTTCGTAGCGTTAATGACTTGGGTGAATGCGTAGTACGTTTACTAACAGCTAAAAGTCGAGTGGCACCAATTAAGCCCACCAAAATACCTAGATTGGAGTTATGTGGTGCTGTTGTAGGAGCTCGTTTATTTGAAAAGGTCATCAACTCACTTAGAGTAAATGTGAATCGTACATTTTGTTGGACAGATTCAACTATAGTCCTCGGATGGCTACAAATGTTACCTTGTAAGCTTCAACCATTTGTCCGCAATCACGTTGCTGAGGTTTTAGATAAAGCCGGTAACTGTATGTGGCGACACGTGCCTACTGAGAAGAACCCAGCAGATCTGATATCTCGTGGTGTGGATATTAGCATTCTGCAAAATCTTGATTCATGGTGGTCTGGTCCTGAATTTTTAAAACAAGATGAATCTCAGTGGCCTTCTCATAATAAATATGTAGACATAAACGACGACGTAAATACCCAAGTTGATGTTGCATTCGTTGCTGTTAAGGGATGTAATAAAGAACAAAAATGTAATAGTTTTATTGATTTTAAACGTTTCTCTAATTATTTACGACTTTTACGTTCAATAGCTTATGTGTTACGGTTTATAAGGATTTGTAAAAAACAACCTCCAATTTCGGCTTATCTGTCTGAGGATGAGTTAAAAGAAGCATTAAGTTTAGTTATTTTAAAATGTCAAACTGAATCATTTCCTGAATATGAAATACTCAAAAGTAAACAAAGTTTGCCGAAAAAGAATGCTCTATTAAAATTTAATGTTTATTTGGATAATGATTTGTTAATGCGTGTTGGAGGACGACTTGATAATTCTAACTTTCTTTATAGTAAAAAACACCCACTTTTGTTACAGTCCACTCATTATTTTACTCATTTATTATTCAAATTCGAACATAAAAGATTGATGCATGCCGGTCCTCAACTATTATTGGCTTCCATTCGAGAAACCTATTGGCCTATAGGGGGTCGTAACTTAGCTAAAGCCTGTTATTATAATTGCGTGCGTTGTCGTCGCATGAAAGGTAAATGATATTTACGCCGGAGGTTGTCGTTCTGACAGAATGCTGGCTTCGTAAAGACCGATCTATTCCAATCTTACCTAATTACACATCACATTGTACAACTCGATATTTTAATCAAAACGACGGTGTTATCACCTATGTTAAGAATAACCTTATTGCAAATATTAGCGAAATCAACCTGAACTTAGCCTCTTGTCTTCAGATAGATACTGAAAATATTATTATTTTATCTATTTATCGATCCCCTTGTAACACCAATGCTGACAGTTTCATTAATTCATTAAATCTTCACTTGTCAAAATTAAGAACACGTAAAACTATAATATTAACTGGTGATATTAATATTAATACGCTCCATAAGGAAAATGAACCAAGCCACGAGCGAAGAAACCGCCTCAACTATTTGGAAATGTTATCATCTCATAATATGATGATGGGACATAATTTACCTACAAGAAAAGGCAGCTGCCTCGATCATGTAGTACTTAAAATGGACAAACGCAGAATGTCTGCTCAGGTTGCAGTTATTAATACTTCTATTACAGACCACTCGATGACCTTCTTATGTCTTACTAAACAAAAACAGAAATCTAAATGCAATAAAACAAAAGTAATTACTGATTTTAATCAAGCATTAACATTTTTAAAGAATAAAAATCTGTCTGAATTATTAAGTATTGATGAGCCTCAAATAGTTACTGAATTGTTATTAAACAAAATAAAACAATCTTTGGAAGAAAACACGTATGAGAAAAACATATCCAAATCACAACGGATTATCAAACCATGGATAACCCCGGGGATTCTGCGTTGTATAAAAAACAGAAATAATATGCAGAAAAAACTACGTATTAATCCGGACGATAAAATCTTAAAATTGACGTACCGAAGGTACCGTAACTTCTGTAACAATTTAATAAAGAAATTAAAACGCAATTACGAACGGAATTTACTACGGACCTCAAGTAAAACACCCAAAAGTCTATGGAACACTATAAAAAATATTACATACATGAATAAAACCAGAGACGATAACATGAAATTACTTCAACTTAAAACCTCTCCGATTGAATCTGCTAATCATATTAACAACTATTTTGCTAATATAGGATCGAACCTTGCTGATGCTATTACTCAAAGTAGCTCTGTACAACCTAAGCCCAATACATTGTTTCCGCAGACTTCATCATTTGTCCTACTTGAAACAGACTATGAAGAAGTGCATTCGATTCTAATGAGTCTTAAATCAGAAAGTGCTTCTGGATGGGATAATATCACTGCCAATTTTATAAAATTAGCTAAATGTGAATTAGTTCCGGTACTTACTCACTTAGCTAACCTTTGCTTCAGTAAAGGGGTGTTTCCGTCACTTTTAAAACGCTCAATTATAACACCAGTATTTAAAGGTGGGGACAGAAAAGATGTTAGTTGTTACAGACCTATTTCCGTTTTATCATCTATATCAAAAATATTGGAAAAGCTTATAAATAACAGACTGATAAACTATCTTAATAAATTTAAAATTTTGTCAGATTCACAATATGGATTCCGAAGGGGTAGGAGTACACAAGATGCGGTCATGGCTATTACTTCTAAAATCATAAATCAGCTAGACGATAGAGGAAAATGTTTGGCCGTATTTTTGGATTTAAAAAAGGCATTTGACACCGTTTCAGTTACCATATTAGTAAACAAACTGGAAAATATTGGAATAAGGGGTACATCTTTAAATTTATTCAGAGATTATCTGAGCGACAGAAGGCAAAGAGTTAGATTAGGAAAAACTGTCAGTGACGACACTAATGTGAGTTATGGCGTCCCGCAAGGATCTGTGTTAGGACCTACGTTATTTTTAGTGTATATTAATGAGTTGTGCAATATTAAAATAAATAATACCGATATATTTTCGTACGCAGACGACACCGCTGTAGTTTTTACTGGCAACTCTTGGGACAATGTAAAGAGTGTAGCTGAAAAAGGACTTTCTCAAATAGCACACTGGTTGAAATCAAACTTGCTTACACTGAACGCAACAAAAACTAGTTTTATATGTTTTACCATCTATAATAATACTCAACCAGATAGCTCATATGACATCAAAATTCACGACTGTCACAACATAACTTCTTTAAAATGTTCATGTCCTTCAATCACCAAAGTTAGTTCGACAAAATATCTGGGGGTTCTGATAGATCAGAGACTTTCCTGGCATTTACAAATACAGGCAATCGCAACAAGAATGAGAAAATTAATATGGATATTCAAAACACTTAGGCATGTTACAGATAAAGCGCTACTTAATAAAATATATATCTCATTGGCACAATCCTTAATAATATATTGTATTTCTGTATGGGATGGAGCACATAAAACAAATTACTTAGAAGCTGAAAGGGCGCAACGACTATTAATCAAAGTCATGTACTTCAAAAGACGTGGTTTTAGTACTAGTGACCTATACGAAATATCAAATCTGTTATCAGTAAGAAAACTTTATATTCTAAATGTAATACTAAAAAAACATATGTCAATTAAATTTAACACGAAATATATAAACAAAAGAAGAAATTACCTTGTTGTTAAACCTCTCCAAACCAGAACATGTTTTGCCCAAAATCAATATATACATCAGTCAACTCATCTTTACAATAGTGTTAATAAAATACTTAATATATATAGGATGTCGTATCATGAGTGCAAAAGGTCCTTGACTGATTGGCTAAAGTCTCTGGATTATAATGAAACTGAAAGGATACTTCATTATATAAAAGTGTAAAATGTAAGAAAAATAGTGTTAATCTAATCTAATAATATGTCTAGAATTATAAAAATAAAATTACAGAATTATATTTGAAACTTAGAATGGTAATATAATTTAAAATATTATAACCTATGTATGTATGTTGTTTATATATTATAATATACCTAGAGTCAGTTACATATTTTATAGTTTAGTAAAAAAAAAAAAAACAAAATATAAATGTATACAGCATTAGTTACTCTATTAAGCTAAGGAAGAGTGGTTCCTTCTGGCACAGGTGCTTAAGCACTTAAAAGAAGGGATCAATTTTTTACATTGTTAAACATGTATATATAAAACAATAAAGAATTTGAATTTGAATTTGAATTTGAAAGGTAAAACTGTTGCACCCATAATGGGAAATTTACCAAAGAAGCGTCTCCTTCCAGGCGGTCATCCTTTTAATACTACAGGTGTTGATTATTGTGGCCCACTTATGTGTGCAAGTCGTCAAGGTCGCGGATGTAGACTGGTGAAGGTGTATGTTGCCATTTTTATTTGCTTTACAACTAAAGCAGTTCATCTAGAACTAGTAGGTGATTTATCAAGTAATAGTTTTATATTGGCACTAAATAGATTTATTTCGCGAAGAGGGAAACCTTTAAATATTTTTTCCGACAACGCTACTTCATTGTGGTGCGTACAATGACCTTTCTAAATTTCTAAAGGCTAATCACGATCTCTTAAGCGAAAGGGTGGCTAATGATGGAATAAAATTCCATTTTATTCCCGCTTATACTCCTCATTTTGGCGGTCTCTGGGAAGCGGGTGTTAAATCAACCAAACATCATCTTCAAAGAGTGTTGGGCAATTGTAATTTGACGTATGAGCATCTAAACACCATGCTAGCGCAAGTGGAAGCTATACTGAACTCTCGTCCACTCACATCGTTATCTTCAGATCCTGCAGACTACACCCCGCTTACCCCGGGACATTTTCTTATTGGTAGACCGCTTGTATCCTTGCCACAGCCAAACTATCACCAGTTTTCCTCCAATCATCTTACTCGTTTTCAACGAATAGAGCAGCTACGTCAACATTTCTGGTCACGGTGGAGCAAAGAGTATGTTGCAGAATTGCAACTGAGAACGAAGTGGCGTTCTTGTACGGACGATTTAAAATTGAATACTCTTGTTGTCGTGACGGAGGATAACCTTCCACCTTTGAAATGGAGACTTGGAAGAATTGTAGCTGTGCATCCAGGACGTGATGGAGTCGTTCGTGTAGCGGACATTAAGACATCTGCTGGAATCATCAGACGCGCTTTTAATAAGATCTGCCCATTACCCATTTCTTCGGATTCGTGTTGAAAGTGTATCTTTCAACGACCAGGGGCATGTTTAAACACCTGTTTGTTTTAAGATAGCAATTACGCTTTCTTAACTTTACCTATGCTATATGTAGCTAATTAACATTATGTGAACCGTATGTAACTTCGTATCTATGATTGATTCTTTATTAAACTCAAGATCAGTTCATCGCAGCCCGTCTTTTATTTTTTTAAACCCTCGAAGTTATTATCCGTAGACGTGTCAGTACATGAGACAACTCAGCTGCGCATGTCTGAAGCAGAATGGCTGGTATACCATCAGGACCACTGGCTTTATTCACATCTAAACGACACAATGTTCTTCATACCTTTTTGTTAGTGATGCGGATTTGTTTCAGGCATCGAAATACCGCAGTGAGGAAGATGTGCTGGAGAAGCATTGCCAGTGTCTAGATGCGAATTATCAGCAAACAGAGAAGCAAATACATTTGCTTTCTCTGTTGCTATGTGGGCTAGGGATCCATCCGGCTTCAGCAGAGCAGGCAGTGAGCGTTGGCAGAAATTCGACTCGATCGCTTTTGCAAGAGACCAGAAAGCTCGACTGCCAGTTGGTCTGACAGAGAGCTTTTCGCCATTCTTAGCGATTCGATCGAGACGAGCCTTCCGCAATGCCTTTTTGTAGAACTTGGCAGCTTGTTTAAAGGCTGAAAGACGAGATGCGCTGAAGGGTACTGATGCAGAGCCATATCAGCAACCTCACCGAAATACTTAAATAATCTAATTGTCTCCTGGTCACCGCTTTGCGAACGGTAGACACAGGAATACACAATTTTTTCGTTTCCTGTGTCTTCTAAAACCCAAAGAGAAGAAGAAGTGGGGTCTTCAAGGTGACGGAGACGCTGGATACAGAGATCGTTCCGCGCGTACACGCAGACTCCAGCACTTGAGCGAAAGTTGTGCTCTAACGTGTATCCGGGATAATCCAGGTGCACACCGCTCAAATGACATTGACAAAAAGAAGAGGTCCGGCTGCTCTGTCTCCAGGTGGTGATGGACAGCTAAGATATTAGAGTGCAAACCCCTGATATTAGTGAGGTTCACTTTAAGTGAGGAGGAGTGCAACTGCTGTAAAAACTTTTTCTTCTTTTTGACTTTCGTCTTAAAAAAATAAATAAAAGTTAATAGGGATGGGGACTGGCACTTGAACGAGGCGGTGCGTATCGAACCCGACGTCGAAATTGGTAATGTCTTGCCATTGGGAGGCTAGTCTGGAGACTGCAGGGACGCCCAAACCCCCCAGGGATCGCTATCGGGCCTCCTCGTCTGGTCTCCAACCAGCACGATGGAGCCACCCTGGGATTTTTCGCAGCTGGCGGGGCAGCCTTTCGTGGGTGGCTAACCCACTAATTGGGCCCCCAACTATCTGCGGGCGGCCACCGCCCTCGCCTCCTTCAGTCCTAATACTTATGTATATAGCATCTCAACCTTGTCAACCCTCCGGTTATAATGGATTGAGCCGCTATTCATGTGGTCAAGGTTTACCCCTGTCACATGGACCCTTATACGGCAGGTCTGAGTTCCGAAGTCATCCGACAACGGCACTATAAAACTAGTAAGCTCGCAAGGCTATCGGTCATAGAAAAGTCCAATCGTGACCACCAAGCTACCTTTTCTCCATGAAAGGTTCCAGAGCTGTAAGGCACGCTCACTGCCCGTGTGATTTCTCGCACTTGCAATTTACTTGCTAAGAAAGTCAGAGAGGCTAACTACCAGTGTCCAGCTGGTGCCGAAGCTGTAAGGCACGCTCACTTCCCGACAGGCAGTCAGGCCGCAAGCCAACCCTACGATACAGTCGGGTGACCGGATAGATGCTAGCACATCCATCTAACCTCTAAGCAGGGGGCTACCCGAACTGCAGTGACCCCCGAAAGGGTCTCTGCTTAAGGGCCGTTCCAAGCCCCGAAGTAAAAGACTGCAGCAGCCCTTCGCCTTAGGCTGGTCAATCACCTCTCGCTGCGCACAAGATCCGACGAGCCCCCGACAACTGTGGGGACCCAGACGAACAGCGCCGAATGTCTGCAGCTAACCACATTACCACTACGAATCCAACACCAAAACCGGTAACTCGGCAGTTTACACACGCAAGCGCATACATCGCTGCCGGAGGGCTTAGGTACCGGGGTCCCGTAGTACCCTGATCTTAGCAGCTGAACCTATTTAGTAGTAGTAGTTCAGCTGCAAACTATCTGCGGGCGGCCAGCGGAACGCTTTCGCTTCGGATACCGCTACCCTCCTCGACTAGACACCCGACAAAACAAACACCAACTCGACGTCAAATCGGTTCGCCAATGCACCGCAGCTGTTCAGACCCATTTCCTATAAACGGCTTCATCGAGCAACGTGCCGGAACACGACTAGGTCGCTTTGCGGCACGACTTTGCCCGATGGGTGGTAACTTCGCCGGCGACCCGATTTTACGGTCTACCACCGAGTAAGGTCCATTATATAATATATTTTCAAAAATGTATTTTTTTGGTAACTTTTTGTAAGCAACTTTAACTTTAATATTAAATTTTAAAACGCATACCTTCGCTGTTTAGTATTATTAAATTATGACATACCACTTTGGTTCATAAAATAATGTACCATTATACCATTTATATTTATACTATTTATACTTCCTTCCTTCTTATTTATACTTCTTTCCTCCCTAGGTTATTAAACCATAAATACAATTGAATCGTTATTTGAAAAATATGAATTAACACTTTTGGAAAAACGACCAGTTAGGTAATTTTACTGCAAGATATTTTAAAAAAGGAAACTTTACTTTTTGGCATTGGCATCGAGAACTTTTAAGGTTTGTCGCAGTAACAGAAAGATCAGTAAATTTTTCAATATTACAATATAATAAATAACCTTACTTTCACGATATACTACATTAGTGTTCACAAATCTTTAGGTATTAGTTTCTGTAATTAAAATTTTGCAATAGGTAGATATGGCTGGCTGTACGGCTGTCTTTGTGGCTAGACATATATTTCATAATTTTATGAGAATTGATCCTCCTTCGTCATCGTCAAAAAATGTACTTTAAATAATGTATTACTGACAGAACATAAGCGTTTCACTTTAAACTAATGGATAAGACAAAGCCTAAGTTGTTAAATATTGTCCATCAAAATATACAAGGCTTAGATGGCATGGAATTGGAAGTGGAACTCTTTGTTGAAAATATGACATAAGTTTATTTTGCATTACAGAGCACTGGTTATCAAAGAATAAAAATATTATAAATATACAAAATTATAAATTGTCAAGTTCGTTCTGTAGAGAGAAAGCTATTCGCGGTGGCTCACTTATCTTAGCTCGTAACGATGTAGTGTTAAAGTCTCGATCAGACATAGTGGCGCTCTCTGTCGAGCGAATTATTGAACTATCCTGCATTGAGCTTAATGAACATATTATTTAGTGCGTGTACCGACCCCTCTCTAGTGACTGATGAATTTGAAAACAAAATGGAGGATATTTTAACTAAGCTTTGTTTAAAAAACAAGTCCGTGATTGTTTGCGGTGATTTCAATGTAGATATATTACAAAAAACTTCGTCTAGTGTACGTTTATTAAATTTGTTTAAATCCTTTAACTTACTGAAAGTCTTTTTTGAACCTACTCGTATTACTAGTGTTTCCGCGACTTGTATTGATAATGTGTTCTGTCAATGTAACATTTATGAAGAAACATTAATGACGAATTTAAGTTCAGACCACTGTGGTCTAAAATTTTCTCTATTAATTAATCACGAAAGTGTAAAGCCCCAAAAGTTTACTTGTAGACCAATTACAAAAAACCGGGTCCTAACATTTAAGAATACTGTTCAGCAAAAAGTGGGTAAAGTAGACATGACCGATGATAATCCAAATAATTTATATAATAACATTTTCGGTTTTTTGTTACAAGAATTTAATAATGTTTTTAAGCCAAAAACGAGGACTAAATACCTAAAACTTAAATTTAGTGATTGGGCTACCGTGGGAATATATAAAAGTAGAGATAAGTTATATGATTTATATGGTGAGAGGCAATGGAATCAAGATCCGGTATTCTTGAATAAATTTAGGATTTTAAATTTAGGATATTTAAGAGCGTTTGCATACAAGCTAAGTCGATTTACATAAGAAATAAAATCTTAAACTCAGAAAATAAAATAAAGGCAACTTGGGATGTTTTATCTAGTGTTTCTGGGAAAAATAGGGCTGCTAATGGACCTATTAAGTTAAAAATTGATAATATTGAAATAATTTCTTGGTGGTAGACCATAACATCGGGTCGCCGGCAAAGTTACCACCCATCGGGCAAAGTCGTGCCGCAAAGCGACCTAGTCGTGTTCCGGCACGTTGCTCGATGAAGCCGTTTATGGGAAATGGGTCTGAACAGCTGCGGTACGTTGGCGAACCGGTTGACGTCGAGTTGGTATTTGTTTTGTCGGGTGTCTAGTCGAGGAGGGTAGCGAGATCCGAAGCGACGGCTTTCCTCTGACCGCCCGCAGATAGTTGGGGTCCCAATTAGTGGGTTAGCCAACCCACGAAAGGCTGCCCCGCCAGCTGCGAAAAATCCCAGGGTGGCTCCATCGTGCTGGTTGGCGACCAGACGAGGAGGCCCGATGGCGATCCTTGGGGGGGTTCGGGCGTCTCCTCAGTCTCCAGGCTAGCCTCCCAGTGGCAAGACATCACCAACTTCGACGTTGGGTTCGATACGTACCGCCTCGTTCAACTGCCATTTCCCATCCCTATTCACTTTTATATTTATTTTTTTTATGAAAAAGTTTAAAAAAGGGAAAAAGTTAAAGCAGCGGTTGCACTCCTCCTCATATAAAGTGCACCTCTCTAATATAAGGGGTTTGCACTCAAATCTTTTAGCTGTCCACCACCACCTGGAGACAGAGCAGCCGCACTTGCTCTTTTTGACGGAGACGCAGATACAATGTCCTTTGAGCGCTGCATACTTGGATTATCCCGGTTACTCGTTAGAGCACAACTTTCGCTCACGGGCCGGAGTCAGTGTGTATGCGCGGAACGACCTCTGTATCCAGCGTCTCCGTCACCTTGAAGACCCCACTTTTTCTTCCCTATGGGTTTTAGTGGACACAGGAAACGAAAAAATCCTGTATTCCTGTGTCTACCGTTCGCACAGCGGTGACCAGGAGACAACTCGTTTATTTGAGTATCTCAGTGAGGCTGCAGATATGGCTCTGTATCAGTACCCTTCGGCGCAGCTCGTCTTTCTGGGGGACTTTAATGCCTGTCATCAGGACTGGCTGTTCCCGTACCAGAAGACCGACCATGCTGGAAGAGAAGCGCGGAACTTTGCGTTGTCCTTGGACCTCTTTCAGCTGGTGAGGCAAGCGACAAGGGTACCAGATGTGGTAGGCCATACAGCCAATTGCCTGGACCTTCTGCTGACAACTGATCCGGACAGGTATCGTGTAGAGGTCACGTCCCCCTTGGGAACCTCCGATCACTGTCTGGTGAAATCTGTATTTACATATTCCCCACCAGCTTTCGAACCACATGGTGTTAGGCGAGTATGGAAATACAAGTCAGCAGATTGGGATGAGATGCGGCACTTTTTTGCGTCTTATCCTTGGCGGCAGGTCTGCTTCTCTTCTTTGGATCCGTCGAGTTGCGCCGATGCTATAACCGATGTGGTGCATCAGGCAATGGAGTATTTTATTCCTTTTGCTGACGTACCCATCGGTGGCAAAGCTCGCCCATGGTTTAATGCCGAATATCATCATGCACATGACCGAAAACATTCGGCATACCTCATTTGGGCTGATGCTCGAAGCCGCAAAACTCCGGATGTAAGTACAAAGAAGAGAGCCTTTAACCTAGCTGCCAAGTCCTACAAAAAGGCATTGCGGAAGGCTCGTCTCGATCGAATCGCTAAGAATGGCGAAAAGCTCTCTGTCAAACCAACTGGCAGTCGAGCTTTCTGGTCTCTTGCGAAAGCGATCGAGTCGAATTTCTGCCAACCCTCACTGCCTGCTCTGCTGAAGCCGGATGGATCCCTGGCCCACACACCAACAGAGAAAGCGAATGTATTTGCTTCTCTGTTTGCTGATAATTCGCATCTAGATACTGGCAATGCTTCTGCCTCACTGCACATCTGCCTCACTGCGGTATTTTGATGCCTGAAATCCGCATCACTAACAAAGAGGTATGGAGAACATTGTGTCGTTTAGATGTGAATAAAGCCAGTGGTCCTGGTGGTAAACCAGTCATTCTGCTCCAGACATGCGCAGCTGAGTTGTCTCATGTACTGACACGTCTTTATCGTCTCTCTTTCATGACTGGAATAGTGCCGAAATCCTGGAAGCTTGCTAATGTGCAACCCGTGCCCAAAAAAGGCAGCCGTGCCGACCCTGTCAATTACAGACCGATTTCAATCACCTCTATACTCTGCAAGATTATGGAGCGTGTGTTGAAATCGCGCCTACCTAGAAGGTAACGATCTCCTCAGTGACCGACAATACAGGTTTCGCCGTAATAGGTCTACTGGGGACCTCCTAGTGTATGCTACACACATTTTAGGCGAGGCCATCGAGAAGAACGGAGAAGTGGTCGCCGTCTCTCTGGACGTCTCGAGGGCATTTGACAGGGTCTGGCTTGCGAGCCTTATAAGCAAGCTTTCAGTGTACGGTATATCTCCTGGTCTGATCGTCTGGGTAACGGACTTTTTGAGCCAGAGATCTCTCCGAGTAGTTGTTGACGGGTGTTCCTCGGAACTCTTGACAATAAATGCCGGAGTGCCTCAAGGGTCCGTTCTTTCTGCAACTCTTTTTCTGCTGCACATTGATGATTTGTTGAAGCCCGGAATCTATGGGTACGCAGACGACTGCACAGTTGTAGAAAGATATCTGCCGAGTACTCGGGCTAGTCGAGATCAAGTACAGTCTGAAAGAGAAGCCATGGTGCAACGTTTGAATGACAAACTTCAGGCAGTTTCCGCATGGAGCAATGCCAATCTTGTCAAGTTCAACGCCACCAAAACGCAGACGTGTCTGTTCACCGCCAAAAAGAGCCCTTTTACCTTGGCTCCTACTTTCCAGAATGTATCCTTAGAATACAGTGACCGGCTTCAGTTTTTAGGTTTAGAGATTTCCTCGAACCTCAACTTTGGTCGGTTCATTGAGTCCAGAGCAAGAGCAGCAGCAGCAAAGCTTGCCGTTCTTGCGAAGGTTCGGCAGTACTTTGCACCGGGACAGCTTCTTGTTTTATACAAAGCACATATCCGGTCGTGTGTAGAGTACTGTGGTCACATATTTGCTGGTGCCGCAAAGTCTCATCTTGCGGTTCTGGACTCAATTGAGAGGCGAGCAAATAGGCTTATAGGCGCTCCCGAATTGGTCGAAGCCGACCTCCAAAGCCTTGAGCACAGGCGTAGAATTGCTAGCCTCTCATTATTCTATAGGTTACATTTTGGTGAGTGTGCGCAGGATTTATACAATTTAATTCCTCCGTCTCCCTTCCATTACCAGACATCCCGACGCACGGCAGGTTTTCATCCTTTTGTTGTGGATATTCCACCTGTCGGAACGAAGCGTTTTGCTTCCTCATTTTTACTGCGTATAGCAAAGGATTGGAACAGCTTGCCTGCGTCGGTATTTCCGACCGAATACAATGTGGTCACATTCAAGCGAAGAGTGAATAGGTTGCTAGGGTAATGCGCCTTACCACCTAAGACTACATTCCACTTACCATCAGGTGGAATGTAGTCAAGCATTGCCCTAGATTATATAAAAAAAAAAAAAAAATTCAAATTCAACTGTGGCGGCTATTTTTGAGACTTTTTTCAACGAAATTCCTTTAACAGTCACGCGTAATTTAAATTCTTCACCATGTGATGCAATCGTCGAATTGACGAATAACGTAAGAGTCAGTAATAAATGTTTTGTTTTTAAACCTGTTACATCATATGAAATTGTTAAAACTTTTAGTAATCTAAATATGAAAAAAAACGGTGATCTTTGGGGTATGTCAGTAAAATTACTAATAAGTATTATAAATGATATTGCTCCACAATCATCCTTAATTTTTAACAAATGTATTGAAACCGGTACTTTCCCAGATTTAATGAAAAATAGTAAAGTAGTTCATTTGTTCAAAAGTGGCGATAGACTAGAACCCGGAAATTATAGACCTATCTCTATTTTACCTACTTTAAGTAAAATCTTCGAAAAAATTATACTAAACCAAATGTCAGAATTTGTTTATAGCAATGAAAACATGCATAGTGAACAATATGGTTTCACCAAACGCAAATCAACAACTGATGCGGGTGCCGCGCTTCTTAAGCACATTTTCGACGCATGGGAAAAGTCACAGAATGCAATCTGAGTGTTATAAATCACAAATTTATTTAAAGCCTTTGATTGCGTGGACCATCAAACATTACTTTGCAAACTTAATCACTATGGTGTGCGTAGTGCTGTGCTTGATATTATTGCCTCTTACTTTAATCAAAGAGTTCAGACGGTTGATGTAAATAATTATAAATCGGTTGGATCTCACCTAAAAATGGGTGTTCCACAAGGACCTATTCTAGGCCCTTTCTTATTTTTACTCTATATTAATGATTTGCCCTTTTTCGTAAAAGGACTATGTGACATTGTACTTTTTGCTGATGATACCTCACTTATTTTTAAAGTTGATCGTAATAAAGCTAATTTTGACAAAGTTAACTGTGCTCTGTCACGTGTTCTTCATTAGTTTGAAATTAATAATTTGGTATTAAATACTAAGAAAACTAAATGCATGGAATTTACACTTCCCAATGGAAAAAGTCAAGATTGTAGTTTATTCCTTAACAATGAAGTGTTAGAACTGACTGACTCGACAACTTTCTTAGGTATAACTTTAGATAAAAAGCTCCAGTGGAACCCCCATCTCTCGACACTTGCAAGCAAACTTAGCTCAGTCGTCTTTGCGATTAAAAAAGTAAGACAATTAACAGACGTTAATACGGCTCGACTCGTTTATTTTAGTTATTTTCACAGTATATTGTCTTACGGTATCTTACTATGGGGCAGCGCTGCCGAAATGAATATATACGCCAAAATTAAAATGACTATAAAAAAAACAGCGACAGACATACTATCAATACAAGAAATAAAAATAGGCTCGTAACACCTAAATTTCGACTTCAAAAAGTGAAGAAACCCTTCATGGGCTTGAGTATACGCATATATAATAAAGTTCCACAAGATATCTTAGATCTTCCTTTTCTTGATTTTAAATCTAAAATAAAGGTATTTTATTAAATCAATCTTACTATAACATTCAACAGTTTTTGGTTGATCGAAACGTGTGGAACTTGGGTCATTGACTCGTTTGCAGGGTTGATGTTATAATGTATAAGTCAAACATGGTTAAATTACTTTTAAAAAGAGCAACTGTTGAGTTTCTGGCCAGCTCTTCTCAGCAGAACAGCATTCCGAGCTGGTGGTAGCTTACTGACAGACTGACTATACTGACCAATTTGATGTAATTGACGATTCAAAAGTTCGTGTATATGCCTATTTGAATAAAGATATTTTGAATTTTTTGAGTCAAGTTTGGTATCAAGTTAATTATTCACCTCCTTATATTTCGTCTCTCGAGTCTGTTTACATCCATCGACGAAATGGTTTTATTTTTAAATACATCAACACATACTAGCCCTTTTTGACCTACACGCCCCACTTCATACAGTAAAAGTTAAACGCTGGACAGCGCCGGTCAGTGGTTTAATGAAACTGTTAAAAAGGCTATGGCGACGAAAGATCACGCTTTCCTCAACTTCAAAAAAGATCGTTCTCAATCAAACTGCTTTTTATATAAATCTGCAAAAAATCGATGTAATTCAATTCGTCGTAAACTTAAACGCCGCTAGATCTATGAAAATACTTGTACCTCTCGATCAGATACTTTGTATTTAAATTTATATAAATAAAGAATGAAAAATAAACCGATACGGGCAGGAATTCGAACCCGCGACTACTGGGAAACCGTCCCGTCGCTCTACTAACTGAGCTACCGTATCGCTGCCCGTCTTGGTGAATTAAGCATTCTATATGTGATCGTCTTTATCGGGACGGTGGTAACAAAAACAAAAAACAAAAACAAAAAACATTACTTTGTATTTTTTAAAAACTTTTGGGTGTAAACAAACCTCCAATTTTAGATAACCCTTACTTTCTCGACTTGAATACTCTTAACCTCCATTTCACTACTGCCAATACTATTAACTCAGAAATTAAGGACTATACCCTTTCCAATATTCACCGTTTGCCAAAACCTATTACTCCTCAATTTAAATTTTTACCTGTTACGAGACCGAAGTTTTAAAAACATTTATTAGCCATAACATCAAAGGGTACTGGTTTCGACGAGATTAATCATGTCATGGTCCTGTATCTTATTGACTGTCTCTTCATAGGGGGTTTCCTTTCCTATTTAATCAACTTTTCCTTGTTGGCCATATTGGCCATAGCCCCAGTACAGCACTTTTAAAAGTTGCTGAGGACATCAGGGAACGTATGGGTAACCAGAAGGTGATCATTTTTGTACTGGTCAATTTCAGTAAAGCATTCAACTCATTTTACTCGCTATGATGTAACAGTACAAAATCTTGGTTGAATCTAAGAAGAGGTTCTCATCTATATCAACATTCTAATGTCAACCTGCTTATTCCAGCACTAAATACTTTAAATGTTACCTTTGAGCGAATGCTGACCTGGAATTCTGGTCTTTGGAATTTGGTATCAAAGTCAACTCAAATAAATGTCAAGAGATTAATGTAGGCAGTTCTCGTCAGCTAGCTAAAATTAACTTAATTACTTTACCGAACGTAATTTTTGATGGTAACATGATATCTTTCTTTTCTCATGTAATAAAATTAGGAATATTTATGGACGAACTGTCAATGTCTTAGATGGAATGTACATTCGAGAATTATCTCGCAAATTCTACAGAACATTACATCCTCTGCTACGTTTAAAAAAGTTTAACTTTCAGTGCTAAATTAAATTTCGTTAATATTTAATTAGTTCCAATTCTTGCATATTTGTGCTATTTGAATGCAAACAAGGTACTTCTTAGCAAACTTGACTGTCTACTTAACATTTGCGTACGTTTTATTTTCTTACTTCGTAAATTTGATCATGTGTCGTCTATAGGTACCAACTCGGGTACCTATACGCAAGAGCAGAAAACTTAGAATTCTACGTCTTCTTCACTCTTTGTTGTTCAATCCTCGTACATCAGATTATCTTAAAACCGGGTTATTTTAAATATGTTGACCACCTTTCGCAGGCAGCTTCTCTACATCAATTCTAACAACATTTGTTCTACGAATCTTTAAAATTAATAGTTTTTAAAATGTGAGTTTTCCGGTACAAAATTTATTGTTGCCTCTGATTTGACTTTAACTCTGTGCATTGGTTGGCGCTCTGGCGTTGACCTTTTAAGGACTTCTTACAAAATACAGAGTAATAAGTAAAATAGGGAGCAATATTTTTTTGTTTCGTGTTTTTTTTGTTGTTTGTCAAGATTTTAAAAAGTTAAAGTAAATATAAAATAGTTAAAAATATAAAAAGCTTATTAGAAGTGGTGTCCATTAGCTGCAATACAGTCCTTGAAACGTTGAGGCCAGTTATCAATAGAAGAACGCGCTCTTTCCATGGGGAAATTCTTCACTGCCAATCCTATGGATTGTTTTAGGGACCCCCGTTTTCGTACGAACACTAGGTGGACGGCCAGATTTTTTTCTGTCACAAACAGAAGAAGTTTTATCGTACCTATTAATAGCCCGGTATATAAACACTTGACTAATACCAAGTGTATGGAGAATATTGGCCCCAAAATGAGAAAAAACTATTGACAGTCGACAGACAGACAGGCAACAAAATGAAAAAAACCATTGGGAAAAAACAGTATAAAAATGACAGATTCCAAATTCAATGTAGTATTTTTTTTATTTCTAATTGTAACAGTATTTATGACCAGACTAAGTATATTGCCCCTTTAGATACCGGAGAAAGGCCAATGTGGGGGATAGCCGGTATAATCAAATTTCAAATTACAATATTATAATATAAAAATTAGAAAAACAGCTGATTTTAGTAATAAAAATGTTAAAGTATAAGAATATAAAGATAATCAGATCTTTAAATTATAGAAGTTCAAAGATTTTTTATGAATATAAAATTATAAATCGGTATTTATTATTTCATAAGAATGGTAGCACAAAAAATAAAACTTTTTTATTTTAACTTTTAAAATAAAAAAAATATTGATATAATCTCATTATAACTCATGCGTTAATATCACGCATGATTAATTGTTTAGTACAAAAAAATAAGATTATCTTTCGAGGGTTAAACTATTTAATTCTATTGACTTTATAATTTCATAAGAGTAAAACATTTCAATTTAAGTTTAAAAATAAAGCAACATGAAAAGATAACACTATTCACAAATTGAAGATAATAAATTTATTTACCTTATATGCTTATCCTTACAAAATATTTTGGGTGATATATATAAAATTTAATGCCACACTTACTACTAATGTTCCAATGACGCTTTGTCGTATTAATCAATCATAATTTTTATAAAACATTTTACTTCCTTTTTTTTATAAAGCACTTCATAAAACGCAAAGTGTGCTAAATTCATGACATTTTTAGAGAAGGCGTGTGAACGTTGTGAAAGAAGGTCATCAATCTTCAGTAATTAGTACGTAATGCGTGTCGGTCAGCGCTAATGACGTCTCGAGCATTCCTACATAATTTTACTTGGCGATGAAGTGTAATGTGGCAGTTAATTTTTCATTAAATATATATTTTTTCACCTTTTACATTACATGACATAACTCCAACATTAACAGCCACAAAATGTAAGCGTTGAGAACTTTGTGTACGACATATGCTGAGAGGCCAACCCATTTAGACGACTTATTTGGTTGATAGGTTGTATATACTACCAATCAGTTTTATTTTTTCAGTTTGAGTTTTCTGGTTTTAGACACATTTTTAGTTTTAGTTTTTGGTTTCTTTTTTTTGTTTCTCACATTTTTTTTTATTTGAATAAAACAAAAGATATTTTATGAGAAGTGTCCGCCCTCAATGAAAATGTGTTATTTTTATACCACAACTACAACAAACAAAACCTGTCTTGGTATTGATTCTGCCAAATGGTTCTGATCACATTAGAATTAGAGCTCTCTTATCGCAAAGAATCGCCAACGACAGTCGTTCTATTCTTTAAAGCACTTTATGACACTGTTCACAAATACACTAAACTGTTTACCATTTAAACTCGTTAACTATGTTTGTTACACAACTTAGTCTCTCGATCTCACACTCAGTGGTTTATTATAACTGTTACACTTTTACCACCACACAACTTGTACTCCCAATTTCGCAATGCTTTCTCTTAACCGAGCTGCGATTTATATATTTCCCATTCTTAGTCAAATCAGTATCCAACACTACATCTATTTTATTAATTAAACTTCTATACAGAGATCCAACTGTCCCAGTCAAATCAACAACCTACATCTCCATTTTTAGTCAAAACCAAACCACCACATGTATAAAAGCAACATTAGACGAATCCCTTTCAGCTGTTTATAAATTGGAAAAAAACATAAATTCTTTGCTTTCGAACATCTCGTGTCTAAAAATGGACTAGATATTTTAATTTAAAAGAAATAAGAATAAGCATTAATAAGCAATTATTAGCAAACTCTACTAAAACGTTACAATTATAATAACACTAAATATATTTTTTTATAAGATAAATAATATTAATAGTGTGCACTTGTATTTTAGTTTACATATACGCTTAGTTAGCATTAGTATATACACTTTCAGTAACAAGCTGTTTTCTGATATATCCTAGAAATAATTTATTAGATTTTATTTTGGTACCAATATCTGAAACCTAGTACTAAACTTTTTAATTTATTTTACTAAAATATATCTTTTTTTAGGATAGCTAAAATAAACTCTTGCCTAGAATACAAACAAAAATGGCCAGAGGCAATTGAAAATATCAACTGTAAAAATAAATAAGCAATTACATAAATTTCATTAACGTATGTAACTTGAGATGAAGCTTTCAGCATTCCATGGATTCACCGAGTAGGTGCCGGGCCCACCGCGTTGCAACGAGAGGGGTGCAAACAGTGCCTAGTACTTGCGACCCAGGAGTAGGTTTAAGGGGCCCCTTTATTATGCGCAAAAACGCTCGCCTTCACCTTCTACACTCCTCTCCCTACCTAACCAAATTTGGAAAGAACCTACCAATGCCGTCTTTGAAATACGTTCTAGAAATGAACCGGTGCTTGTTTTAGAAAGGCCACAAGGTCTTTAAGTAGGTTATAGAGAGATTTTGCTGTTATATCTCTCGCTCCCACTTCTACCGCGTACAAACTAACTATATATTTATTCCTGGACAGTTCGTTGATCAGTTGGTAATACTTATTAAGCTTGAATGTGTGATCCCTGGAGATGTTTGTTTCCCAGGGAACAGTAAGCTCCACAAGTATCACCCGCTTCAGATGTTTCGAATACAGGAATAATTCCGGTCTGGATGTCGAAACATCAACATCCCCAGGGATTTTGTAATGTTTTTCAAACGTGTCCATATTGAGAGTCCAAACAGGAGCCGCGCCTAAAATTGAATAAGGCTTCAGTATTGTTTTTTTGGAGGAGCCTTCTTTTACGAATTCTACAGATCGTGTGGTGGTTGTTATACCCTTCCGCGCTCTTGCTAATGAAAAACTAACCGCTTTCCGTATAATTTCTAATACCTTACTTACCTTAATACTTCGTGACGATGCGAGTATTGACCTTTATCTAAAAGTACCCTACACCCTACTAATAAGTGTTTCCCGGTTCCTACTGCCTGCCCACAGATGTTGCAAGACTTTTCGGTGGATTTGCTCCATCTTACTAAATTACTTTGATCTGGGAGAGTCATTTGGAATGCATTAAGATAGAATTTTAATAATGCTGGGGATCAATCATAAATCAAGGTGCGCCACTTCAAAGCTAGAGGAATACAAAAATTTCCCATGGTCACCCATTCGTTTTGAATTTCTAGGCTCATCGCGTGGAGTCGGTAGTTATCGTTTTCGTCTTGTCGAATAAAAAAATTGTTATGTCTATGTCTTGAACTTTCCTACTTGATCCTAGCCCTACTTTATTCGTTTGGGCACCTATCATAATTTTTTTATGGAATTGAAGTCGTGACTCGAGCTCTGAAGCAACTTTGTCTTTTGAGAAAGAAGTTACAGTATCATCTTTAGATTTTTCGATGATATGTCTTTTAGTAATTCTTAGATGTTTGTAGAGCTCCGATGGTTTCTTTAATTTTAACCCAAAATTATTTCGGTCTCTAAATAAGGTTGAAGAGTCCGCTGAGTGCACTAACCCGAGCCATAATTTCAATGTCTTTATGACGCTTGCATCTAACTTTGACAAAAGGGTTTTAATAATATCATAAACGCGGAAAGGCCAATTTAGACGTGATGTTAACAAATTTTCGTATATCCAAGCATTTTTGACGTTACTTATTGGTTGGTCGTCTACCTTTTTGAGACCATTTAAAAAGCTTTTTAGCTTGGGAATCGATTTTTTTACCTAGAAATTTAAACGGAGCTGCTGCCGTAACCGTACTAACGCTCTGACCGCCTATTATAAGACCCGGATCGTAAGAGGTATATTTGGTATTCCGTCTACCC
Organism: Napeogenes sylphis; assembly: GCA_959347405.1. NCBI lineage: Eukaryota > Metazoa > Arthropoda > Insecta > Lepidoptera > Nymphalidae > Napeogenes > Napeogenes sylphis. The sequence goes on along the minus strand of OY365778.1, from coordinate 1,642,908 downwards.
AGATATGTATCTGGGTAGACGGAATACCAAATATACCTCTAGTATGTACTAGTATTTAGTATGTACTAGTATTTAGTATGTACTAGTATTTAGTATGTACTAGTATTTAGTATGTAGTAGTACTTTAGTATGTACTAAAGCATTTATTTGGTTTAATTACTAACATTTTACGTAAAACATAAATCTCAATAATAATAATCTTCTCAAGTTATATTACGATTGTTGCCAACTTACATCTCCACCATATAATATTAGGCATCAAGAAACTGCATATGATGATATAATTTAACTTTAGCAATGAAGAAAGCAGCAACATAACCCTTTCTTACAAAATAGGCCGTGCAGCTTAGAAATCCTTTTTTTTTCCTTAGGTATATTTTGAAGTTAATAACCATGTTAACGAAAATCAGATCTCAATAATCTGTTAATAGTACCATATAACTTAGATGGTATTTTTTTATGTTAAGAATCAAAGTCACCGCTCAATCAAAATCTCAAGATTGTAGAAGATGTCCGAGTTGCAATAAGAAGTGGTCAGTTAATCGTGTTGGTCCTTATCTATTTCTCTAATGCTTTAAACTCAGTTTATCATGACGTTATTGGTACGCATCGGCCATAATTTGTCTGATGGGTGTAATCTGAACGCTGGTGTATCACAAGGTGGTATACTTTGTCCAATCTTATTTTCCCTATTTATCCACTTCATTACAACAGATCTTATCACCTCTTACCATTTGTATGCAGATGACTTGCAAATTGACACTTATGTTAAGTCTGATAATATTAATAATTCCATTACTTTTTAAAAACTCTGACTTGAAACATATTCCTGAGTAATGTTTAAGGTTTTGTATTATAATAAACTCTTTAAAATGTCAAGCTATAATAGTAGGTACTCAACAACGATTACTTAAATTGGAATATATAGATTTAAGGTCAGTGAGTATCCAATGTTGAGACTTTGTGAATGAAACTTGTCACATAGTGACTAATTCTCTACGGGCAATAGGGAACATGCAAAAAATTTAAAATGGTCTCAAATATTTTTTTTTCGATTACTTATTATCATCTTATTATAATAAAAACATTTTTTTTTATTTACTAACCATTTAATGCCATAAAATAATTTGTGAAAAGTGTAAATTAAGGGAGCGAAATTCCAACTTCCAAAACGCGCCACCATTGTTCGAAAAAAAATGTTACGTCATTTGAAATGCCGTTCAAATTATCGGCGTCGAAGTTTACACTGTGGTATCAGAGTTACTGAGAAAATAAATAATTTAAACCTATATTTTCGCGCTTAAGGGTTTTATTAAATGATACAATTGTTTAGGTAATCCTAAAAACTATGTTTCTATACTCAAACAACTCTAACAAAACAAATACCTACAAACTCTTTTTCAATGGCATTTGGCATGCCACTACACATTACATTTTTGAAATGTGTCTTCCTTTGAATCGTTTTCCACTTCACTTGACTCAGATAAATAACTTGGTTAATAATCAGCAGATATAGAAGATATAAGATGCTATAGAAGTATTATCAGCTGTGTTTTCAGTAAACAGTTCTCTTTTTAAAACAGATAGTTTTACTGGTAAAACTGTTGTGTACCAATGATGTGTGTTAAATGAGGAAATGGTGACAATGCTACATTTTGTTTTTCAACAGGTATATTTACATTGACACCTTTACTTCCATACTTCGGTTTAATATTAACTTGCACAGCTTAGTCACTTGGTAATTTATCTTCAATATGCAAGGCTCTGCCTTATGATTATCACAATCAATAGAAGTACTGAGTCCTGGCCGATTAATATCACAGACATTTGTATGGGCAGTACTAGGACTTACTTAGTATATCACTTCTTTGTGAAGGTCACCATTTTTTAAACACTACTTTTGATAACTAACTCTTATAAGGCTTCATAAACAATATTTGCCTTTTGACTATGCACATTCATGAGAATGTTCTCTCAGTTGGTGTTTTTGCCACAAATATATATGAGGAACAACTCCTTTCTTCAAACTTAGATTAAATTTTTCTCCTTGTTGTTTCCTTATACATATTATATTCAATACAATTGGCTGTATCTTCCTTAATCTAAAATAAATCGACAATCATAAAAATTTTGTAAAACCAAAAAAAGAATACGGTTTTTAGAAAGTTATACTGAACTTTTGTAAGCTAGGTTAGGTTAATTTTAAACTCAAATTTTCTTATGTTCAATAGCTAATGCAACTTACTATAAATTTAAACTATTAAATTAAACTTATTAAATATATATATATATAAACTTGTTAAATTGATCTTCACAACAATATAAACACAATTTAAGACATATATTATCCCTTTTAATTACCATAGACCATTGTTTTTGTATTTTTGCATCTCTTGGAATATAAAAAACACTTTTCAAGCCTACTTAATTTTATTTGTTTATTTAAGCCTATTTATTTTTTCTACGATATAGAGAGGTAAATGATTAAATTCCGTCAAAAAAAAATGAATATTATCTACTGTAATAAAAAAATATTAAATTATTAATATACTAATGAATAATATTTGTATACTATTTTTGTATGATATTTCGCCGATAATTTATAATAAATGTAAATAAAATGAATAACTAAATTAAAAAGTGTTAATCAATAAACCCATGACTTATTGTCCCATGAACGAACAATAACCCATGACTTATTGTTCGTTCGGATAGGTGGAATGTCCACAACAAAAGGATGAAAACCTGCCGTGCGTCGGGACGTCCGGTGATGGAAGGGAGACGGAGGAATTAAATTGTGTAATTCCTGCGCACACTCACCAAAATGTATCCTATAGAATACTGAGAGGCTAGCAATTTTAGGCCTGTGCTCAAGGCTTTGGAGGTCGGCTTCGATCAATTCGGGATCGCCTATAAGCCTCTTTGCTCGCCTCTCAATTGAGTCCAGAACCTCAAGATGAGACTTTGCGGCACCAGCAAATATGTGACCACAGTACTCTACACACGACCGAATCTGTGCTTTGTATAAAACAATAAGCTGTCCCGGTGTAAAGTACTGCCGAACCTTCGCAAGAACGGCAAGCTTTGCTGCTGCTGCTCTTACTCTGGACTCAATGAACCGACCAAAGTTGAGGTTCGAGGAAATCTCTAAGCCTAACAACTGAAGCCGGTCACTGTATTCCAAGGATACATTCTGGAAATTAGGAGCCAAGGTGAAAGGGCTCCTTTTGGCGGTGAACAGACACGTCTGCGTTTTGGTGGCGTTGAATTTGACAAGATTGGCATTGCTCCATGCGGAGACTGCTTGAAGTTTGTCATTCAAACGCTGCACCATGGCTTCTCTTTCAGACTGTACTTGATCTCGACTAGCCCGAGTACTCGGCAGATATCTTTCTACAACTGTGCTGTCGTCTGCGTACCCATAGATACCGGGCTTCAACAGATCGTTAATGTGCACCAGAAAAAGAGTTGCAGAAAGAACGGACCCCTGAGGCAGTCCAGCATTTATTGTCAAGGATTCCGAGGAACACCCATCGACAACTACTCGGAGAGATCTCTGGCTCAGAAAGTCCGTTACCCAGCCGATCAGACCAGGAGATATACCGTACGCTGAAAGCTTGCATATAAGGCTCGCATGCTAGACCCTGTCAAATGCCCTCGAGACGTCCAGAGAGACGGCGACCGCTTCTCCGTTCTTCTCGATGGCCTCGCCTAGAATGTGTGTAGCATACACTAGGAGGTCCCCAGTAGACCTATTACGACGAAACCCGTACTGTCGGTCACTGAGGAGATCGTTACCTTCTAGGTATGCTAGAAGGCGCGAGTTCAATACACGCTCTATAATCTTGCAGAGTATGGAGGTGATTGAAATCGGTCTGTAGTTGACAGGATCAGCACGGCTGCCTTTTTTGGGCACGGGTTGCACGTTGGCAAGCTTCCAGGATTTCGGCACTATTCCAGTCTTGAAAGAGAGGCGATACAGACGTGTCAGCACAGGAGACAACTCAGCTGCACATGTCTTGAGCAGAATGGCTGGTATACACATCACACATCACACATCTAAACGACACAATGTTCTCTATACCTCTTTGTTAGTGATTTTTTTTTTTTTTTTTTTTTATACAAAACTAGGTTAATGCTTGACTACATTCCACCTGATGGAAAGTGAAATGTAGTCTTAGGTGGTAAAGCGCATTAACCTAGCAGCCTATTCACTCTCCTCTTGAAGACACCCACATTATATTTTGCCGGAAATACCGACGCAGGCAGATTGTTCCAGTCCTTCGCTGTACGCACTAAAAAAGATGAAGCATAGCGCTTCGTTCGGACAGGTGGAGTGTCCACAACGTAGGGATGGATACCCGCCGTGCTTCGGGACGTCCGGCAAAGGAACGGGGATGGGGGAATTAGGTCGTGCAATTCCTGCGCACACTCACCAAAATGTATCCTATAGAATACTGAGAGGCTAGCAATTCTACGCCTGTGTTCAAGGCTGTGGAGTTTGGCGTCAACCAATTTAGGGTCGCCAATAAGCCTCTTTGCTCGCCTCTCAATTGAGTCCAGAACCGCAAGATGAGTCTTTGCGGCACCAGCAAATATATGGCCACAGTACTCTACACACGACCGGATCTGTGCTTTGTATAATACAAGAAGCTGTCCCGGTGTAAAGTACTGTCGCACCTTCGCAAGTACGGCAAGCTTGTGATGCGGATTTCAGGCATCGAAATACCGCAGTGAGGATGATGTGCTGGAGAAGCATTGCCAGTATCTAGATGCAAATTATCAGCAAACAGAGAAGCAAATACATTCGCTTTCTCTGTTGCTGTGTGGGCCAGGGATCCATCCGGCTTCAGCAGAGCAGGCAGTGAGGGTTGGCAGAAATTCGACTCGATCGCTTTCGCAAGAGACCAGAAAGCTCGACTGCCAGTTGGTTTGACAGAGAGCTTTTCGCCATTCTTAGCGATTCGATCGAGACGAGCCTTCCGCAATGCCTTTTTGTAGGACTTGGCAGCTAGGTTAAAGGCTCTCTTCTTTGTACTTACATCCGGAGTTTTGCGGCTTCGAGCATCAGCCCAAATGAGGTATGCCGAATGTTTTCGGTCATGTGCATGATGACATTCGGCATTAAACCATGGGCGAGCTTTGCCACCGATGGGTACGTCAGCAAAAGGAATAAAATACTCCATTGCCTGATGCACCACATCGGTTATAGCATCGGCGCAACTCGACGGATCCAAAGAAGAGAAGCAGACCTGCCGCCAAGGATAAGACGTAAAAAAGTGTCGCATCTCATCCCAATCTGCTGATTTGTATTTCGATACTCGCATAACACCATGAGGTTCGAAAGCTGGTGGGGAATATGTAAACACAGATTTCACCAGACAGTGATCGGAGGTTCCCAAGGGAGAGGTAACCTCTACACGATACCTGTCCGGATCAGTTGTCAGCAGAAGGTCCAGGCAATTGGCTGTATGGCCTACCACATCTGGTACCCTTGTCGCTTGCTTCACCAGCTGAAAGAGGTTCAAGGACAACGCAAAGTTCCGCGCTTCTCTTCCAGCATGGTCGGTTTTCTGGTACGGGAACAGCCAGTCCTGATGACAGGCATAAAAAATCCCCCAGAAAGACGAGCTGCGCTGAAGGGAACTGATGCAGACCCATATCAGCAGCCTCACCGAGATACTCGAATAATCTAGTTGTCTCCTGGTCACCTCTGTGCGAACGGTAAACACAGGAATACAGGATTTTTTCGTTTCCTGTGTCTACTAAAACCCATAAAGAAGAAAAAGTGGGGTCTTCAAGGTGACGGAGACGCTGGATACAGAGGTCGTTCCGCGCATACACGCAGACTCCGGCACGTGAGCGAAAGTTGTGCTCTAATGTGTATCCGGGATAATCCAGGTGCGCAGCGCTTAAAGGACATTGTATCTGCGTCTCCGTCAAAAAGAACAGGTGCGGTTGTTCTGTCTCCAGGTGGTGATGGACAGGTAAGATATTAGAGTGCAAGCCCCTAATATTACTGAGGTGCACTTTAAATGAGGAGGAGTGCAACCGCTGTACAAACTTTTTCCTTTTTTGGTTTTTCTTCATGATAAAAAAAAAATAAAGTGAATAGGGATGGGAAATGGCAGTTGAACGAGGCGGTACGTATCGAACCCGACGTCGAAATTGGTGATGTCCTGCCACTGGGAGGCTAGTCTGGAGACTGCGGGGACGCCCGAACCCCCCCAGGGATGGCCATCGGGCCTCCTCGTCTGGTCGCCAACCAGCACGATGGAGCCACCCTGGGATTTTTCGCAGCTGGCGGGGCAGCCTTTCGTGGGTTGGCTAACCCACTAATTGGGACCCCAACTATCTGCGGGCGGTCAGAGGAAAGCCGTCGCTTCGGATCCCGCTACCCTCCTCGACTAGACACCCGACAAAACAAATACCAACTCGACGTCAACCGGTTCGCCAACGTACCGCAGCTGTTCAGACCCATTTCCCATAAACGGCTTCATCGAGCAACGTGCCGGAACACGACTAGGTCGCTTTGCGGCACGACTTTGCCCGATGGGTGGTAACTTTGCCGGCGACCCGATGTTATGGTCTACCACCATGTATTAATTTATATATTTTTTAAACACAAATATATATAATATAATTATATTATTTTTCAACGTTTATATATGTTTGTAATATATATTTGTTCAGATATATTGTTTTATTGCAAAATAAGTATTTATAATATATTGTTTGTTGTGTGCTAATTGTATATAATTTTTATACAATTAATGTTGGGTTTTAATTGTTTCGTTTTGTATTATTATTTTGTATATTTTAAAGGTGAAGCTTTTTATATTATAATATACTTGAAATATTAGTTACAAAACATCTGTAATAATTAATCATACCTAAAAATGACCTCAATTCCCTAACATTCTTGGGACATTTTGCGTCTATAATAGAACTCGCTCGAACTTTTTGATTAGAAGTATGTTGTCATTTTTTGTTTATAACAAATCCTAAATACTCTAGAGACGTGTGCGAGACTACGCACTCGCGTAGGAAAAGCTAAATCTCTGGCGACGCGGTAAGTATCTTCCACCAAGGCCAATGACAAGGCACGCCTTTTAGCTCCCGCCTTGTCATTTTCTTCGGTAATATTATTCGCAGTACAATATTGCTTGAAACGACTAACGAATATATTCCAATCTTGGGCGTAGTGGTCAAAAGTGAGTGTGCTACCGAACAAAGTATTTCCACTAGACGCCATCTTAATAACACTGATTGTACAAAAACTAACAATAATGCGTAGGTTACTAATTCGTCGCCAATTTGTAGTGTTTTAAGACTTTTATATAAAACTTCAAATAGAATCTTACACGTTTACTTGTCGGTAACAGATTGACATCACTTTCTTATGTTTTAACAATCTACCCACATCTTAATATACGATAAAGATATAATATGTTGCAGAACGACGTCCAAGCAAAAAAAACATCAATACTAAAGTCAAAAATATGTTCTATGAATGTAATAAAAAACAAGTTTGTCTACCGATTTAAGGATGATTGGCAATCGTTGTTTATAAAATAGAAGACATAACCAACTATAATATAATATTAACTTGATCAAGCAAATCGACTAGTTAATAAAACTTATAAAATTTAAAGATAAAAAAGGTGCATGATTAAGTAATTAAGAAACTTTTAGATACTAAAATAGTTTGACGTTTTATAGGTCAAGTCTGTGCCAAGCTGCTAAACAGTAAACTTTTGAGACTTATTAACACGCGCATAACGTTTTTATTGGAAAAAGTAGTTTTATGTTTAATATCACTACAAAATTGAATTCAAATATTTTAGGTATTATTGGATTCAAGACATTCAATATAATAATATTTACATAAGAAAATATGATAATATTTATTGTATACTATTCTAATAATCTATTTAATCTTGTTAGGGTTAAATATACAATATACATATATATATCTAAATACCAAAATGACTATTAGGTAAGATTGCAAGAGAGCTGACGGTATGTTGGCAGTGGATTAGTAAAATTCGGCAAATTCGCGGCCTTACCCCTTTGGCCGACGTGAGCAGAAATTTGAAGGGAAACGTGAAGCGAATGGATCCCTGAAATATTTACTGATTAAAACATTATTTATATATAAATTGTATTTATTTAATGCGAAGTGATGTAACAAAAGTATGGTGTTAAAAGAACATAACATTTTTGTATGCTTATTGTTAAGCGGGATGGACTAGCAGAGTTTAAAAAAAAAACTGTTTAATGTCCCCTATATATTTATTTAATTGACTACAACAACAAATGAAACACGAACTTCAAGCTAGACCTGAGACTATTGTAAGACAGTTGACTATCCAAAGGCTGCCTACTAACTCTGTGCCTCATGGCGGCAAACGCTTTTATTAGGTATTGATAGACTTAGATCAGCTCTTTTTGTGGGAAAATCTATCATAACATAGTTTAAATATGTGACATTGTTAATTTTATTTTTTTGTAATTAATTTTAATTTATAATTCGACGTAACTATAAACAAAATGTGTTAATGTAGCTCGAAATAAAGACAGTATTATTATTATTAATTTGTTTATAAAATTCCATTGGATTGGTTTAGATTGGATATTTGTTAAATTGTTTTTAAGTAATGTTATCATGAATGTTATAAGTAAGTATTCACCGCTAACTGGATGTGATGATGTATTAAAAAATAAGTTTTGGACAGATTTTAATACGGTACTAATTGACATACCATCTATAGAGTATTTTTTTATAGCTGGGGATTTTAATGGACATGTGGGGAAAAAAAGTAGAAGATATAAAATAATACATGGTGGAAGGGATTTTGGAAAGCGAAAACAGGAGGGCGAGAATTTATTGCAAGTGGTCTTGGCATTCGATTTTGCAGTTACAAATACTTTTTTGAAAAACGAGACCCTAATATAATAACATTCCAAAGTGGCATCTATACATCCCAAATAGATTATTTACTAATCAAGCGCAATAGTCTATTATACCAGGTGAGGCGGTAGTCTTCCAACACCGTCTGCTTTAATGGATATTAAGCTATTGGTTTAATTCCCTCAAAAGAAAGCAAAACCGACACCCAAAACTTAATGGTATCTGTTATGGAAGAATGATTGTGCGAAATAGATTCAAGAAAGAATGTTAGATAAAATAACTAAAATAAAAGAGAATATGCATTTTAAATGAATGTTGGAGTGAAATAATCATCTTTATAAGATATGAAGCGAAGAATGTTTTAGATGAAACAAAAGGTAAGGGAAAGATAGATAAAGAGACATGGTGGTGGAATGAAGAATTGCAAAAGATTCTGAGAGAAACGAAGAATGCTTTTATGGAAAGTAAGAAGCCGAGGATGTAAATGATGATATGAAAAAAACATAAAAAGAGGTTGTATATAAAATGTAAGAAGAATGGTAAAAGAGTTGTCGCTGTGGCAAGGGCTAAAGTACAGAACAATTTGTATCAAGCACTGGGAAGTCCACATGGTCCAAAGATCTTTATATTATGATAAAAACGAGAGAGATGAATGCAAGATACGTAATTCATATTAAATGCATAAAAGATGAAAAAGGAACGGTTTTGAGGAAATAAAAAAAAGATTGGAAAGCATATTTTGAAAAGTTAATGATGAGGAGAATAATTGGAATGGTGCTCTACATAGAGCAATGAACATGGTATTACTGAAAGAAATGAATATAGACGAGGTTGAAATTGCAATGTATGAAGAATGGGTCAGCTAATGGCATACCAGCTGAAGTGTCGAAGGTTTTCAATGTAGATGGGTTGAAGGGGCTGATTTCATTATTTAACAAGTTGTTACATGAGGAGGCAATACCAGAAGAATGGTGCAGCAGTTTATGGCTGCCCATATTTTAAAACAAGAGCGATGTACAGAGCTGTAACAATAGAGGAATAAAGCTCATGTCACATTGGATTGAAATTTCGGTAGAAAGTGATAAAAAGATGACAGAACACAGAACTAAGATTTATGCCCGAATAACAAAATTTAGATTTATGCCCGGACGCGGAACAACGGACGCAATATTCGCACGGCGCCAAGTTTGTGAAAAATACAGGCGAGCGCACAAAAACCTGCACATGGTGTTCGTTGACCTGGAAAAGGTATAAGATAGGGTGGCCCATAAGGTTCTGTAGTGGACTATGAAAGAGAAAGAAATGCCTGGGAAGTACGTACAGCTTGTACGTGCTAACAGCGAATACGCATGTCCGGTCTGTTGCTGGTGCAACCGACTAGTTCAATGTGGCTGTAGGCTTTTACCAGAGATTGATAGGAGTTTTATCGGTAATGTTTCTGATATAAAATATGGTTGGTGGGATCAAATAATTAACTTTAGCAGCGTTTTATTTAATTTCTACTTATGTACCTTGCTTTATAGTTTTCTTATTTCAATATTTAAAACAAATAACAGTATTATTATAACTATAAGTAATTATTTATTAATTCCGATACCATATAAAATAGAGAGGGTGTATGAAAGTAAAAAACTTTTATATCATATAAAAGTTTAAAATAATATGTATTTAAAACAAATAAACACACATATATACATATATATGTATATATACATATTGCTATTTATAACAATATAGCAATGAGTAGTATTAGTAAATGCCTCCATTTTAGTAAATTTGCCACTGACATTTTCAGACTCAGACACGCCTTCGCGTGAGTCGCGGAATTCTCTTATCAGTCTCGATGGTTTTCCTCACCCATATATTATGCCACAATTTTATCTTTAAATTTCGCTAAAAGATATCTTAAGTCCTTAGAATGTATTTATAAAAGATATCTTTGAGAACTAAAATAGTATAAAGTAGTGTTGATGAAGATTTGTATTATTAATTATAGGTATTATTATATAAATATGTGACAATATTCAGGACTCTTTTTTATCTTTTATAATGTATTTTTGAAGTATAGTTTCTTTACATATCGGCCGACAATGATTCACACCTTTCTACCGCACTCGACATATAATACAAAATTCAGACTACTTATGTTTAAAAATATTTATGAACATGTATATGTTAAGCTTATTTAAATTTATATAAATATATAATTAAAAATAAACCGATGCAGGCAGGAATTTGAACCCGCAACATCACAACCGTCCCGGCGTCTACCAATTGAGCTACCGTCCGTTTTGGTAAATTAAGCAGTTTATATGTGATCGTCTTTATCGGGATCGTCTATAAACATGTATAGCCATGTTAAGCTTATTTAAATTTACTTATTTTTGATACTCAAATGGAACTTTCGTTATTTAGCTATGAGTTAGACCTATGTTTTATATTTTAAAAAATAAATCATAACTTTATTTGTGCCAAAATTAGGTAATTTTCTTAAAAATAATACAATTGTCATAAACACTTTTACTACGTTTTTATTTAAAAAAACCTAACCAACAAATTTGAGGTGGTGTAATAAATTTGGAAGAGATCTCCTTATACAGATAAGCAAATCCTATATGTACATATTTGTTCATATTTTGTTGTTTGTAAAACTCTGATACATGAAACTAAGTTCTATTTTTAACTAGTTCCATGTAGATGTTAAATTTCAAACGAGTTCGAAAATTCAATAATACGGTATGAGTTATTTAATTATATATCTGTACTAAAATAACGTGTCATATAAATATTTGATTCAGTTATAATTGGGGGTTCTTTATTAATATTTAATATTTTCCCTTATTATGTTTTTTAAACACAATATATATGAATGATAAAAAGATACACATAGTTAAATGTAAAAAGTAGACAGACAGAAAAAGCAATACAAAAATTGGCGTAAAAATTAAGTCGTTGTAAATGTTAAAATTGAGTTCTGATTACAGGAAATATTTTATTATCATATTATTTTTAAATTACTCAACATAATATAATCCTTTCAATAAATCCTACATCATTCCAAGGAATATCCCAGAGTGGGCACACGAACTAATTCACATTGTTATTCGTTATTGTCTTAACAAGTAGATTACACCTCATCTAAATGACACAGATATTTTGACTAAAGTAAGCCAGATATTTTTTTTTGTCAATCCTATCAGAAGATATTAACCATTTTTAATACTGAACAACTGTGAAGGTCGTTTGGACAGTGTTTAAATTATTTATTAAATGATTTATTGAACTGAAGATTATCGTAGGTGAAGTTAACTACTTAAATACTGTTACAATAAAAAAAAATTACATTTGAATTTGGAATCTGTCATTTTTATACGACTGTTCATTGTGTTTTCTCATTTTCGCGCCAATACATTGTACAATATTTTGCTATATTAAATTGGAGTGGGATGGTAAAGAGAACAGAATCGCTGTGATTGCATTACACAAAGTAGGTATGGAGCTAAATGCAATTTTAAAAACTCTCAATACATTTGGTGTTAGTCAAATGTTTGTTTACCGGGCTATTAATAAGTACGATATGACTTCCTCTGTTTATGACAGAGAAAGATCTGGCCGTCTTGATGAAAGCGGTACGCAAACGGAGGTCACAGAAAAATTTTGCTTACAAATGAAAAAAAAAAATACAAATGAGCAACATTTTAAGAAATGAAATGCTCAAACCTCTAAGGAAGCTTCCCAGTTAGTCGACGGAGTGCAACGTGAGCACTACCCGACCTCAGTGATAATTTGGTGGGGTGTTAGCTATGAAGGAGTGACTGAGCCATATTTTTGTGAAAAAGGGAACAAAATATCGGCATAAGTATATCAAGATACCATTCTTGAGAAGGTAAGCTCTTTAATAACACCATGTTCAATAACCAAGTAAGGTCCTTGCAGCAAGACTCGAGGCCGGATCATAAAGCTTAGTCCACGCAGTCTTGGTTGGAAGCGAACGTCTCGGACTTCATCCGAGCTGAACACTGGCCGTCGTCTAGTCCCGATCTTAATCCACTGGATTATGATATGTAGTCAGTTTTAGAGAGTACTGCTTGTTCTAAACGCCATGATAATTTGAAGTCCCTAAAGCAATCCATAGGATTGACAGTGAAGAATTTCCCCTAAGAAAGAGCGCGTTCTTCTATTGAAAACTGGCCTCAACGTCTAAAGGACTGTATTGTAGCACCACTTTGAATAACCTTTTTTATTTTTAATTGTTTTTTATTTGTGTATTGAACTGACACCCTGTAAAATTAATAAATGTTATTTGCAATAATTTTTTTCTTTGTTACAATATTTATGGCAAGACTAGGTTTATCCTTTTAGCTAAGAATATGTATTGTGTTAGTAAATTTACCATCTCGCGTTCAACTCATGTCTTGAAATATATTGATAACATATAACAAACATATTGATAACATATTCTGTTGAAACTGACGGTATAATATTGGTAGAATCATTGCACTAACAAATACACAAATTATATGTTATTTAAATATATTTTCAAATCATTATTATCAATGATTATGTATGTTAGCGTTATCTCTCAGCGTTAACAAAATTGTGAATTTACTTCTTTTTTCAAATTATTTTCTGTTCAATTATTATAAGCTACTAACTATAATAAGAAACTATTATTATGGCGAGTCAATTAATTAAGTTGTACCTCAATTAGAGCTGTCCAACACATGTCGCACCTCCGCTCAAATAGTGTCATAAGTAATAGCATTTGAAAATTATACTAAGCAAAAATTTCAATTTTCGGGTCATAACTTAAAAACTAACAAAATTAACGCTATACGTTTTTAAGTAAGTTTAAATGGTTTATGAAGATCTACCAGGTAGGTAGCTTTAAAAGATATTATTTTTTTTATTTTTTTTTTTGACTTGTGACACTTTAGAGATAATAAAAGTAAATAATTTACAAAATATTGTCTTATTAAAGAGTTTTAAAATTACAAATTTTGGAAAATATAATTGTAAATATAAAACTAGTGGTTGTCACTAACTCAGCATTATATTATACCTAATATAAACATACTTTTTAATCCTAGACGAGTTAAAAAACTAATCGAATTTAGTTTATGTATTTCACGACTGCATACGTATGTAACTCGACTGTAAATTTATTTTTGTTCTGCCTGCAACAACTGTCCGAAAAGAAACTTAAATAAGTTGGTTCATGGTTGGTATGACAATGCAATTTTATTTTGATAAATTTAAGGAAGCTGCTACCAATTTCATCTGCACCTCGGTAGCCTTTACCCTCTTGCCAAAAGTAGCATTCAGTAATACTTTGATTTACAATAGGTTTACAAAAATAACATTAGTAATGTTATTCTTTTTTCGTTCTGTATTTTCTGCCTTCAATTTGCTTATCGTGAAATTCATGTTCTTTAATTTGCTGTTAGAGTAAAAAACTGAAACATCATTCCGAGGTAACTGCAAAACAAAACATTTTGTTCCCGGAGTTGATTTCGGCATTTGATAGGTACTTGTAAAATTGATGGACAGACTTCGTGAATCGTGAATCGCTTACTTGGTTTGCAGTATTTAACAAAATGGGTAAGCTAGATAAGGATACACTTGTTCTGTAAAAAGATGAACTTAAACTGGATAATCAAGAACTTGAAGTACATGATGATGGTGAACGGCGATGAGGAAGGACCATTTTCTTACTTTTTTACGTTCTATATTGTAATATGGATCTTTAACTGAAGCATCTGTTTCTACCTCCCCAGTTCGAGGTTATAAACATTATGTTATAAACAATACTGTTGCCAAAATAAAAAGGACTTTTAGCTTTTCCTTATCATATATAATGTCCAAACTCATTTCAATATGGAAAATATAATAACTTTTGACTTACCTACCTTAATTAAATAAACTGTCATATGTCGACAAAGTTTACTATAATTTAATAAAAAGTCAGATTATTTAAAGTTTTGTCCACACATGTACCGACATAAATCGACAACCAACATTCTATACAATATCCAGACAGACGAAAACCTTGCGCAAGCAGAGACGTGACACTGTATATGTTTGATAAGACAATACTTTTACTTATCGATATATTGTCACACGCTCAATATAGGGATAAATAATCGTCCTATTTAAATGACATTATTTGAGATCAGATTTTGAAGCTTTCTGAAATGAATAGTGCAATAAAAGAGATTTTCATTTTTTTTGAGTTGTGACACTATTTGAGCGGAGGTGCGATGTGTCAAAATAAACTAAACATTTTTCAGAGAAGTTTAGCTTCTACTTTTCGATAACGAATTCATAAAATTGTGTTATCTTTGGAATTTAAAGAAATATTCGATATTATAACTTTAAAAAAATATTCATTCAAAAAAATGCATTAATCCTAAATATTTGAGAATATAAACGGTTATCGGTGAGATTGGGCGGATTATAATGTAATAGTATTATGACCTCTCTTATAAACAAAATCAACCTAAAATATAATTTATGTTGTTAAAGATGTTGTCCATGTTAAAATATTGTCACATACAATTATCAATTTCGTTGTATACTTAAATAAAAAACAAATAAATCAATAAATAAATATTATATTATGTTATAAGTGTGTTCCTAAATTAAATAACATTTAATTGATTTTTATTCGTAATAAGAATAGACGTATTACTGGTTGTGTTTCTGAGATTCTTAAAAACAATATTGATAGATATGATTTATCGATAGAGTGCCCAAGAGCTTCCGGTGATATATCATGTTCCATCCAGGCCAATAATAGTTAACCACAAGCCATTAATTAACATTGCCAACCAGCAGGGGGTATTCCTATTATTAATATGAATATATGAAATATAAGTATAAGTAAGAATACAGAATTGAAGAAAAGAAAACAAGATTCTGATGTAATAAAAGACGATGATATTAATTAATAATTTGTCACGGCCTTCAACTAGTTGCAGGTCTAATGTCGATTATTTTTATCCCTACTTTCATTACTTGATTTGGTTTAAAAGCTAAAATTCGTTTTACAATCAAATAAATTATTATAATAACTATGGCTCGTTTATACCGAAAAGTGTAGAAGTATAAACTACAAAACCGACTTTAAAACTAAAAAGTAATAAATAATGAAGATTTAATATTTATTATATACTACCTATTATTTATATGTCCTATTTACTAAAAGGTTTGAAGTCGATGCCAAGCCATTTAGTATTAGAAATCGGTTGAATACATTTCCGTAATTATTTATTTTTTGTTTTTCTTCGTATCGATTCAAGCTAGTAATCATATGAAGATTGAGCTGCTTTTAATAATAACGTTTAAATGCTATTTATTACGTTTATTTACGTATCTTAATCATTAAAGTAGGCATTTCATTGTATTAATTTGCTCGTATTCATTAAAGTGGTTAAATATAATTATTTGTTTAATGCTTGGCACCGACTTCAAACCTATTAGTTAACAGGACATATAAATAATTGGTAGTATTAAATAAATATTAAATCTTCATTATTTATTACTTTTTAGTTTTAAAGTCGGTTTTTTTTAACGTAGTTATTTTTATTTAATACTTTTTAGTTTATTGCTACATTATCAATTAGCCATGGGTAGACATACAAAAGGTGCTGAGCAACTTAAAAAATATAGATCTCAATAAATAGTCTTAATCTTCATAGTCTTCTCAATAAAAAATCTCTTTGAAACACAATTTTACGTTCTTTTGAGACTATTAAAGACTTCACATACAAAACAACAGATGTCATTACGTCAAACAGCACGTTTTGATTTCCTTCCGGAGGAGTTAGTTCAAAACTTGGACTAAAATGCTCATAAAATAAAAACTAATGGGCCTACCTGAATCAAATTTTTATGGACCAATTTCCAATTTCCAATATTCCGCATCAAACAAAAAAAGAATTACGTAAATCGGTTCAGAAATCGCGGAGAAATCGGTGTACATACATAAAAAAAAAACCGACCAAATTGAGAACCTCCTCCTTTTTGAAGAAGTCGGTTAAAAAAGAAGAAGAAGGGTTTAACAAATTTTCCAAATACTAATATATAAATATCTACATGTAAACCAAATATAGGTATACTTTTTTATAAATACAAATGGATGATTTCACCATCATATTTAAACAGTGATCGTAGATTCAAGTCAAGTTCTTGTCGATTATTGATTTTTCCTTTATTATTTAAACATTAAAAAACTTGACTTTTATGTTTAAGAAAATTTTCGAAAGATGGTCTGTATTAATTTGTTTTATTAATAACGTAATGTTTCCTTCGGCAATAAATATTATTATAAAATGCAATTTCTTGTTTAAAAATTTTAACTAACAAAGAATGAAAACACTTGGTTCAAAAAGTTTAAGGCTTACATAATGTATGAAAATACTGTAAAAAGATGTACGTATTGGCTAAAAGTCATTTAGCTCGTTTCAGAAAACTTAGTAGAGATATTTTTCAGGGTGATAGAGCACCTATATCTTATTAGAACGAGCCTGTAAACTGACGAAACGCTCCTCGAATCACTGACTTTATAGCCCGCGTTGCCTATATTCACCTTTATCAACCATAAAAGAATATGGACTCAAAATGTACTTTATGTCTTAAGCATTAGCGTATCTTTTCGAATAATAATACAAGGGAAAAGGATAGGGTGATATAGGTAGATTTTTGTCAAGTCTGATGGATAAACCATAAGGAAGGAAAAAGACTTCATTGCAAATACTGCTGAGAAACTGAGGCATTATGATATTGCAAGAATCTAAGACGGAATACTTAATATTTTTAAAATCTGTTACAGTTTGTACATTTAAGGAAAATGTATAAAATATGTCATAAACATTTTATTGAAGCAGGACCTTACATTTTCGTAACAATGCCCATAGTATTTTTAAATCAATTCAAATAAAATATTAAATTACACTCTATATTAATTACAAAAATATTTTAATTTTATATAAATAAAGAATGAAAAATAAACCGATACGGGCAGGGATTCGAACCCGCGACTACTGGGAAACCGTCCCGTCGCTCTACCAACTGAGCTACCGTATCGCTGCCCGTCTTGGTGAATTAAGCATTCTATATGTGATCGTCTTTATCGGGACGGTGGTGACATCTATTGGGTTTCTTTCGAAAATCCTAACCAATGTTTCTAACTTTGCAGTATAGATAAACATTGAAAAGAAAACCATACACGAAGCACAAGGACTCACTTTCGGCTCCGTTTTTATAATCAACACCAAGAGTAAGATGCAACTGCACGACAGCGTTCCCCACGCGGTTGTAGCAGTGTCGCGTCATACCGAGAGCTGTGTGTATTTTACCGACAGCGAGGACGACGCGACGGGCAGATTCATCAGAAGAGCGATGATTCTGCAACATTGCAGGCCGTTGCAGATTGAAAATAAATAAAACTAAAACAATAATACAACTATAAAATAAATAAAAACTAGTTTTCCGCTGGTCAACGAGGAAAACTATAATAAAATCTAAGCAATTCATTTGACACATTCCTTAGAGCTCCGATTATCAAATTGCCAGACTCGAATAGTGTTTGTCTAAATCTGGCAACCAGATGCCTGATCAAAGCCTCGAGAGTCGCCACGCGGGCCTCAACGAACATCGTCGATGCACTGCACCAGCGATTTATTCTAAATAAAACTCTAAAGACATCATTGTATTGGACTTTAAAAATTCGGAAACTTTCTTTTTTATACCTGTACCATAATTGCGGAGTATACAGAGCTGTACAATAATTTTTAAATAGTAGTATTTTAGACTCATGATTACATTTATTAAATTTTCGCGCTATAACATTGGCACGAACAGCCATAGAACGCCTCTCTCTGTCAATGTCTAGGTCATCTCTGAGGTCAGTCGTGACAACATGGCCAAGGTAACGGAAACTTGAGACGAATTTAAGAGGTTGATTATTGAGATACATAGGTAAATGTAAATCTTTAGCCGTGGAACCGAATAGCATTGCTACTGATTTAGTTTCATTACAAATTAAGTCATGCCTCCCTGCATAGGATTCACAAATTGTCAGAAGTTTTCTTAGTCCGCCAACAGAGGGGCTCACCAAGACCATGTCGTCCGCATAACGAAGATTATTCATACAGATTTTATCAATATAGCATCCAACACCGGCCTTGCAAAGCTCCTCAATTAGCTGATCTATGTAAAGATTAAACAAGAGTGGCGAGGTCAACCCACCCTGTCTTACCCCACACGAGAGAACGTATTCTTTAGAACACTTTCTCTTGGTGGTAGACCATAACATCGGGTCGCCGGCAAAGTTACCACCCATCGGGCAAAGTCGTGCCGCAAAGCGACCTAGTCGTGTTCCGGCACGTTGCTCGATGAAGCCGTTAATGGGAAATGGGTCTGAACAGCTGCGGTGCGTTGGCGAACCGGTTTGACGTCGAGTTGGTGTTTGTTTTGTCGGGTGTCTAGTCGAGGAGGGTAGCGGGATCCGAAGCAACGGCTTTCCGCTGGCCGCCCGCAGATAGTTGGGGGCCCAATTAGTGGGTTAGCCACCCACGAAAGACTGCCCCGCCAGCTGCGAAAAATCCCAGGGTGGCTCCATCGTGCTGGTTGGCGACCAGACGAGGAGGCCCGATGGCGATCCCTGGGGGGGTTCGGGCGTCCCCGCAGTCTCCAGACTAGCCTCCCAGTGGCAAGACATCACCAATTTCGACGTCGGGTTCGATACGTACCGCCTCGTTCAACTGCCATTTCCCATCCCTATTCACTTTTATTTTATTTTTTTTTATGAGTAAAGTTAAAAAGAAGAAAATGTTTTTACAGCGGTTGCACTCCTCCTCATTTAAAGTGCACCTCACTAATATCAGGGGTTTGCACTCTAATGTCCTAGCTGTCCATCACCACCTGGAGACAGAGCAGCCGCACCTCTTCTTTTTGACGGAGACGCAGATACAATGTCCTTTGAGCGCTGCGCACCTGCATTATCCCGGATACACGTTAGAGCACAATTTTCGCTCACGTGCCGGAGTCTGCGTGTACGCGCGGAACGACCTCTGTATCCAGCGTCTCCTTCACCTTGAAGACCCCATTTTTTCTTCTATATGGGTTTTAGTAGACACAGGAAACGAAAAAATCCTGTATTCCTGTGTCTACCGTTCGCACAGCGGTGACCAAAAGACAACTAGATTATTTGAGTATCTCGGTGAGGCTGCTGATATGGCTTTGCATCAGTACCCTTCAGCGCAGCTTGTTTTTCTGGGGGACTTTAATGCTTGTCATCAAGACTGGCTGTTTCCGTACCAGAAAACCGACCATGCTGGAAGAGAAGCGCGGAACTTTGCGTTGTCCTTGGACCTCTTTCAGCTGGTGAGGCAAGCGACAAAGGTACCAGATGTGGTAGGCCATACAGCCAATTGCCTGGACCTTCTGCTTACAACTGATCCGGACAGGTATCGTGTTGAGGTCACCTCCCCCTTGGGAACCTCCGATCACTGTCTGGTAAAATCTGTGTTTACATATTCCCCACCAGCTCTCGAACCACATGGTGTTAGGCGAGTATGGAAATACAAGTCAGCAGATTGGGATGAGATGCGGCACTTCTTTGCATCTTATCCTTGGCGGCAGGTCTGCTTCTCTTCTTTGGATCCGTCGAGTTGCGCGGATGCTATAACCGATGTGGTGCATCAGGCAATGGAGTATTTTATTCCTTTTGCTGAAGTTCCCGTCGGTGGCAAAGCTCGCCCATGGTTTAATGCCGAATGTAGTCATGCTCAAGACCGAAAACATTCGGCATACCTCATTTGGGCTGATGCTCGAAGCCGCAAAACTCCGGATGTAAGTACAAAGAAGAGAGCCTTTAACCTAGCTGCGAAGTCCTACAAAAAGGCATTGCGGAAGGCTCGTCTCGATCGAATCGCTAAGAATGGAGAAAAGCTCTCTGTCAAACCAACTGGCAGTCGAGCTTTCTGGTCTCTTGCGAAAGCGATCGAGTCGAATTTCTGCCAACCCTCACTGCCTGCTCTGCTGAAGCCGGATGGATCCCTGGCCCACACAGCAACAGAGAAAGCGAATGTATTTGCTTCTCTGTTTGCTGATAATTCGCATCTAGATACTGGCAATGCTTCTCCAGCACATCTTCCTCACTGCGGTATTTCGATGCCTGAAATCCGCATCACTAACAAAGAGGTATGGAGAACATTGTGTCGTTTAGATGTGAATAAAGCCAGTGGTCCTGATGGTATACCAGCCATTCTGCTCAAGACATGTGCAGCTGAGTTGTCTCCTGTACTGACACGTCTGTATCGCCTCTCTTTCAAGACTGGAATAGTGCCGAAATCCTGGAAGCTTGCCAACGTGCAACCCGTGCCCAAAAAAGGCAGCCGTGCTGATCCTGTCAACTACAGACCGATTTCAATCACCTCCATACTCTGCAAGATTATGGAGCGTGTATTGAACTCGCGCCTTCTAGCATACCTAGAAGGTAACGATCTCCTCAGTGACCAACAGTACGGGTTTCGTCGTAATAGGTCTACTGGGGACCTCCTAGTGTATGCTACACACATTCTAGGCGAGGCCATCGAGAAGAACAGAGAAGCGGTCGCCGTCTCTCTGGACGTCTCGAGGGCATTTGACAGGGTCTGGCATGCGAGCCTTATATGCAAGCTTTCAGCGTACGGTATATCTCCTGGTCTGATTGGCTGGGTAACGGACTTTCTGAGCCAGAGATCTCTCCGAGTAGTTGTCGATGGGTGTTCCTCGGAATCCTTGACAATAAATGCCGGAGTGCCTCAGGGGTCCGTTCTTTCTGCAACTCTTTTTCTGCTGCACATTAACGATCTGTTGAAGCCCGGTATCTATGGGTACGCAGACGACAGCACAGTTGTAGAAAGATATCTGCCGAGTACTCGGGCTAGTCGAGATCAAGTACAGTCTGAAAGAGAAGCCATGGTGCAGCGTTTGAATGACAAACTTCAGGCAGTCTCCGCATGGAGCAATGCCAATCTTGTCAAATTCAACGCCACCAAAACGCAGACGTGTCTGTTCACCGCCAAAAGGAGCCCTTTCACCTTGGCTCCTACTTTCCAGAATGTATCCTTGGAATACAGTGACCGGCTTCAGTTGTTAGGCTTAGAGATTTCCTCGAACCTCAACTTTGGTCGGTTCATTGAGTCCAGAGCAAGAGCAGCAGCAGCAAAGCTTGCCGTTCTTGCGAAGGTTCGGCAGTACTTTACACCGGGACAGCTTCTTGTTTTATACAAAGCACAGATCCGGTCGTGTGTAGAGTATTGTGGCCACATATTTGCTGGTGCCGCAAAGTCTCATCTTGCGGTTCTGGACTCAATTGAGAGGCGAGCAATGAGGCTCATAGGAGATCCCGAGTTGGTCGAAGCCGACCTCCAAAGCCTTGAACACAGGCGTAGAATTGCTAGCTTCTCAGTATTCTATAGGATACATTTTGGTGAGTGTGCGCAGGAATTACACTATCTAATTCCCCCGGCCCCCTTCCATCATCGGACTTTCCGACGCACGGCAGGAATCCATCCTTTTGTTGTGGACATTCCACCTGTCCGAACGAAGCGCTTTGCTTCGTCTTTTTTACTGCGTACAGAAAAGGATTGGAACAGCTTGCCTGCGTCGGTATTTCCGAAAGAATACAATGTGGATAAATTCAAGAGAAGAGTGAATAGGTTGCTAGGGTAATGCGCCTTACCACCTTAGACTACATTCCACTTACCATCAGGTGGAATGTAGTCAAGCATTGCCCTAGATTATATAAAAAAAAAAAAAAAAAAAAAAAAAACACGCACCATCCCATCTCACAACGTTATCCTGAGAGTTATACCAATGCTTTAACAGAGAAACAATATCAGGCGGCACCCGTGCCAGTTTCAGTTTACGCCACAACAAATCGTAATTAACTCTCTCAAAAGCCCGACTAAGGTCGAGAAAACAGGCATAGATCTTAGTCTGTCGCCTGACGTAGTAGTTTACGATCTGCTTTAAAGAAAATATTGCTAAATCCGTAGAGCTTTGTTTTTTAAAACCGAACTGAGCATCACTTATTACAATATATTCTGATAAAATATTGAAAATAATGGAATCTACTAATTTAGCACACGATGTGGTAATTGATATCGGGCGATAATTATTGCTAGAGGTAGCACTTGACGTTCTACTTTTAAAAACCGGTGTAACAATGCATTTTAATAACGCAGTAGGTTGATATCAATGTCTGAGACATGCGTTAATAAATTTTAAGAAAAATAAAGTTACCCTGGGACCCCCGAAACGTAAGTGTTCCACAGTCAAGTCGTCATAACTGCAAGCTTCCCCAATTGCATTTCTTTAAATGCTTCAAATACCATACGCTCATTTATATGTTTGGAAGGGAGACACCAAGAACTAAAGGAGCCAGAATCTAAATCATCAAACCGTTCACATTGTACGTTACCCTGACTAGTACTATTAACTATAAATTTATTTTTAAACATGTTTGCAATATTCTGCTTATTGCTTTCGCCATCGATACAAACTGGAGTTCTAATTTTGGTATTTGTTAATTTATTACTTTCTTTCCAAAATAAAGAAAACTTTTTGTTAACACATGCGTTACTTATTTTGTCTAAAAGAACCTTATCCTTATTATTCCGACACCATTTAAGGTGTGCCTTAAAAATCGTCCTATTCTCTTTCATTTTGTCATAAAGACTACCTAAATTAGGAGCTCCGGATTCTAACCACTTATTTAAGTGTAATTTCACATGTTCATTCCAGCCCGGCGTTTTCTTACGCCCCCATCCTCTTTTCCAAAGACTAGATTGAAAACGGGCATCGGCAGCTGCAGATTGTATGGACAAAATAAATTTACTATAAATTGTATCCAAGTATCGCTTATGCTTTTGACAATTACATGATATACATTCCACGAGCGAACTCAACAGCTC
The DNA here is from genome assembly GCA_959347405.1 of Napeogenes sylphis. Lineage (NCBI taxonomy): Eukaryota > Metazoa > Arthropoda > Insecta > Lepidoptera > Nymphalidae > Napeogenes > Napeogenes sylphis. Next base: position 1,619,028 of record OY365778.1, on the reverse strand, counting down.
CCAGTTTAGATCTGCTAAATAATTACTACATAGGAACTGATACCTGTGAATCTCAAAACCATCTCTTTTACCCCAAAGTATTTTGTTTGTAGGTTTATGCAAATTTGTATGACATCTATTAACAGAGATAATATCAAAGTTAAATTCAAGTGCAAGTGGCCTGTGATCCGACCAATATTCATCCTTAATTATATGGACATTAGATAAAGTGGACCACGCCATCGGGGTTACGATGCAATGATCAAACCAGCTCCTTGAACCATGGGCATAACTAACATACGTATAAATTACATCCAAATTTCAAAAAAATATATAGTCCGCATAAACATAGGAAGTAATGGCGTCTGAAGTTTCGAAGATTATCCAAAACATTAAATCTAAATCGATAGGAAACGATGGTATTGGTCTAGATATGATTTTGCCTATAAAACACCTTATTTCTCCTTTTCTAGCTCATTTACTCAATTTTTCTTTACTTTATGGTGTTTTCCCTACTGAGTGGAAAGTTGCTCAAATTATAGCTCTTCCAAAAAAAAAAAATCCGACAAACTTTACCGACTTTCGTCCTATCTCTATTCTCCCTTTTCTCTCTAAAATACTAGAGCATATTGTTCATCGTGCTTTTTCTAACCATTTACTTCGTTACGACTTAATTAGTCCATTTCAGTGAGGGTTTCGACCTGGACACAGTACCACGACAGCTCTTATCAAGATCACTGACGATATTCGTTTGAACATAAACAATAAAAAATTTGCAGTTCTAGTACTTCTCGATTTTAGTAATGCCTTTAACTGTATTGATTTCGACATTCTCATAGGTTGTCTCAGTCAAATTAACCTGTCACCAGTTGCTATTTCTTGGTTTCGGTCATATCTTTTAGGCCGTCTCCAATTAGTTAAAGACAACAATACTCTTTCTAAACCTTGTACAGTCACAGCGGGTGTGCCCCAGGGCGGGGTTCTCTCTCCACTTTTATTCTCTTTTTTCATTAATAACATTACTTCCTCTCTTAGTTGCTCTTATCACTTATATGCTGATGATTTGCAAATTTATACTGCGGCCTCGATCACAAACCTTGCTGATGCCATTCATAAAATAAACGGTGATCTTGTTTCTATTTCAAAGTGGGCAAAATACTTTGGCCTTTTAATAAATCCCCTGAAATCACAGGCAATAATTGTAGGTAGTAAGTATTTCGTATCTATACAACAGCGAACAGAACTGCCTGACATCTTACTTGATGGTACTCCTATTCCTCTTTCCTCTACTGTTCGTAATTTAGGCATCACTTTAGATCAAACGCTTTCCTGGGCACCTCATATTACCAATGTTAGTCGTAAGGTATTTTCCTCCTTTCATTCGCTTAAACGACTCCAAAATTTTCTCCCAGTAAAAACTAAGGCTATGCTGGCCAAATCACTTATTTTGCCTTTGATTGATTATTGTGATGTGGTGTTTCTTGACTCATCTGAAGAATTAGTGTGCAAGCTCGAACGTCTCCAAAATGTGGCAATAAGATTTGTTTTCAATTTACGTAAATATGATCATATTACGGAATCACGTAAAAAACTAAATTTACCCCTGATCAAATTACGAAGACATTTGCACACACTGGCTCTGCTTTACAATATTTTATTTAATCCTAAGACACCTACATACTTAAAAGAGCGTTTTAAGTACCTAGCCGGCATTAGTGGAAGTCGCCTGAGATCTACTGATAATTTGAGACTTACGTTTCCAACCTGTAATTCAGACGGCTATGCCAAGTCATTTACTGCTCTTGCAGTAAAACTTTGGAATAATCTGCCACCTGACATCCGAAAATCGCCTTCGTTAAAGTCATTTAAGCACAACCTCCGCAAGTTTTATGAGTGTGATAGGTAGTAATTAATTAGTTTTTTTTTCTTTATTACTTATTCATAAGAGTTTTTAGTTAGTACTTTTTTATTATTGTTATGTATATTTTTGTACACATTTATTATTGTTATTATTTTTTATTTCAATTTTTTTAGTTTTCTACCATGTTACATGTTATTTGTTATTTTTTTTTTATATAAGAATTCAAGGGTTGACTGGAAGAGATCTCTTCGAGGGATAAGTCCGCCTTTGTATACTTTAATAATTGCTTTTTTTTTGTTTTTTATATATTTTGTAATTTACATTGTGTTATTGTGTACAATAAAGAGTTTAACAACAACAACAACAACAACAACATAATCATTGTCTTTACAAAAAAATATTAATTCATAATTAAATGTTGTATTTAAGTTTGCATTAATACACCTAAAACCAAAGCAACATTAAATGAATAATTATTAATTAAACTATTAATAGAACACAAAATCTCAGTAAAATACGGTAAATTTTAAAATATTATTTTGAGGCATATAAACAGAAAAATACATATGACAGTTACCATTATAATCAAACTTAATCGCGCATACCCGTGAGTCATTACAATTAAATACATTAACATTATCAATTAGGGAGGTTCTCCACATTATAGCTACTCCTCCATAAGGCCTTCCCTTTAAAATACCTGATGAAATATCAATTGCTGACGTACCATACGCAGAAAAATGATGTATATTAGAAAGAATATGCAGCTCGTTAGGAAGCAACCAAGTCTCCTGCAAAGCTACAACATCATATTCATCACACAATAACCTAATGTGATCAATACTTCTCTTTACTGACTGACAGTTAAACGTAACAAATTTCATTCTATAGAGACAGACGAAGCTTCTTAGCAATCCATGGATTCACCGTGCGGGTGCCGGGCCCATCGCGTTGCAAGGAGAGGAGTGCAAGCAGTGCCTGAGACTTGCGACCCAGGAGTAGGTTTAAGGGGCCCCTTTATTGTGCGCAAAAACGCTCACCTTCACCCTCTACACTCCTCTCCCTACCTAACCAAATTTGGAAAGAACCTACTAATGCCGCCTTTGAAATACGTTCTAGAAATGAACCGATGCTTGTTCTAGAAAGGCCAAGGTCTTTAAGTAGGCTATAGAGAGATTTTGCTGTTATACCTTTCGCTCCGACTTCTACCGCGTACAAACTAACTATAAATTTATTCCTGATCAGTTCGTTGGTCAGTTCGTAATACTTATTGAGCTTGAATGTGTGATCCCTTGGGATGTTTGTTTCCCAAGGAACAGTAAGCTTCACAAGTATCACGCGCCTCAGATGTTTCGAATACAGGAATAAGTCCGGTCTAGATGACGTAACACCAACATCCCCAGGGATTTTGTAATGATTTTCATACGTGTCCATCATGAGAATCCAATCAGGAGCCGCGCCTAATATTGAATAAGGCTTCGCTTTTGATTTTTTGGAGGAGCCTTCTTTTACGAATTCTATAGATCGTTTGGTGGTTGTTATACCCTTCCGCGCTCTTGCTACTGAAAGACTAACCGCTTCCCGTATAATTTCTAATACCTTGTCGTGGCGACGCGAGTATTGACCTTTATCTAGAAGTACCCTACACCCTACTAATAGGTGTTTCGCGGTTCCTATTGCCTCCCCACAGATGTTGCAAGACTTTTCGGTGGCTTTGCCCCATCTTACTAAATTACTTTGATCTGGGAGAGTCATTTGGAATGCATTAAGATAGAATTTTATAATGCTGGGGACCAATCATAAATTAAGGTGCGCCACTTCAAAGCTAGTGGAATACAAAAATCTCCTATGGTCACCCATTCGTTTTGAAATTCTAGGCTCATCGCGCGGAGTCGGTAATTATCGTTTACGTCTTGTCGAATAAAAGATTTTGTTATGTCTATGTCTTGAACTTTGTGTTTTGGGAGAGAAGTTACAGTATCATCTTTAGATTTTCCGATGATATGTCTTTTGGTAACTCTTAGATGTTTGTAGAGCTCCGATGGTTTCTTTAATTTTAATCCAAAATTGTTTCGGCCTCTAAATAAGGTTGAAGAGTCCGCTGAGTACGCTAACCCGAGCCATAACTTCAATGTCTTTATGACGCTTGCATCTAACTTTGACAAAAGGGTTTTATTAATATCATAAACGAGGAAAGGCCATTTTAGACGTGATGTTAAAAAATTATCGTAAATCCAAGCTTTTTTGACGTTACTTATTGGCTGGTTGTCTACCTTTTTGAGATCATTTAAAAAGCTATCGACTATTACATCCAACGATGGGGTACGGCCTTGGTAATCGATTTTTTTACCTAAAAATTTAAACGGAGCTGCTTCCGTAACCGTACTAACACACTGACCGCCTATTATAAGACCCGGATCGTAAGAGGTATATTTGGTATTCCGTCTACCCAGACACAGACTAAAACATTTACTTGGTTTAATTTTTTTTTTTTAATTAAATAAAATTGGGGAAAAAATCTAATATTCTATATGTTCTATCTCATATGGTAATGAATACAATATAACTGAAATAAATTTAGTTTATTGGTTTTTAACCCAGAAGGGCCTAAATACAATACCTATTGGTCAAAAGTCGGAATTTAAAAATGTTTGTTTACCTTATCAGCTGTGATGTTATAACTGAGTCGATTTATTTCTTTTCGTATGGAATCAATGTCAGATTGTTTAGCACAGTCGCTTTTTATGCCAACAATCTCCTTTTTTAATAGATAATATCTCGATAATATCGATATCCTTTAATAAGCTTGTCACATCTACGTGATCAAAAGTAAGTGGGGGTAGTCTGTTTAGATTTCGGGCAAAAACACTGGTAAACTGGAAGGCTCAGATTCCTTAAGGATCTTAACAATGTCCTCCAAGTGTCGTTTTTTTTTACCTTCGCCTTTACGTGCAATACGTCGGGCAAGAGAAGAATCGGATAAAATGCACCTTGCACTGTCGATTTCTTCTTCCGTGAATTGACTTTCACAAATTTGTAGCAAACTCACTTCGTCAATTACATCAATTTTACACTGAATGTAGCATAATAGTTCATTGATGATCACACGGCAACTACAATCGCTGGACATATTTCGTAATTAGTAATTATCACGAGAGCACAGCAATGCACACGACCGCACGCATGTTGCACGTCGAATTCCTTCATTAAGATTAAATTTTTATTATATACTATCTATTATTTATGTGTCCTATTTACTAATAGGTTTGAAGTCGGTGTCAAGCCATTGGGTTCGGCCATAAGATTTCGGTTGAAAACATTTTCGTAATTATTTATTTTTTTGTTTTTCTTCGTATCGATTCCAGCTAGTAATCATATTAAGATTTAATTGCTCTTTTATAACTTTATTTACGGATCTTAATTTTTGAAGAAGGCATTTCATAATTCACATGTCGATTAAGTTTAAGAATTCTGTTCAATACATTTTTATAATTTTGTTTTTATTTTTTCAATATTCTTCGTATAGATTGACCTGCTTATAATATTAAGATTTAATTGCTTTTGAAATATGTTTATTTACGTATTTCATTGTATTAATTTGCTCATATTCATTTAAGTGGTTAAATATAATTACGATGATGGTGGTAGACCATAACATCGGGTCACCGGCAAAGTTACCACACATCGGGCAACCTCGTGTTGCAAAGTAACCTAGTCGTGTTCCGCCACGTTGCTCGATGAAGTCGTATATGGGAAATGGGTCTGAACAGCTGCGGTGCGTTGGCGAACCGGTTTGACGTCGAGTTGGTGTTTGTTTTGTCGAGTGGATAGTTGGGGGCCCAATTAGTGGGTTAGCCACCCACGAGAGGCTACCCGCCAGCTGCAAAAAATCCCAGGGTGGCTAAATCGTGCTGGTTGGCGACCAGACGAGGAGGCCTGATAGTGACCCCCCGTTTTGGGCGTCCCCGCAGTCTCCAGGCTAGCCTCCCAAAGGCAAGACATCATTAATTTCGACTTTTGGTTCGATACGTACCGCCTCGTTCAATTGCCATTTCTCATCCCTATTAACTTTTATTTCTTTTTTTTTTATGAAAGAAGTCAAAAAGAAGAAAATGTTTTTACAGTTGTTGCACTCTTCCTCATTTAAAGCGCACCTCACTCAGGGGTTTGCACTCTAATATCTTAGCTGTCCATCCCCACCTGGAGACAGAGCTGCCGCACTTGCTCTTTTTGACGGAGACGCAGAGACAGAGAGAGAGAATTATCCCGGATACACGTTAGAGCACAACTTTCGCTCACAAGCCGAAGTCTGTGTGTATGCGTGGAAAGACCTAGGTATCAGGTTTTAGGAGACACAGGAAACGAAAAAAGTCCTATATTCCTATGTCTACCGTTCGCAAAGCGATGACAGGAGACAACTAGATTATTTAAGTATCTCGGTGAGGCTGCTGATATGGCTCTGCATTAGTACCCTTCAGCGCAGCTCGTCTTTCTGGGGGACTTTAATGCCTGTCATCAGGACTGGCTGTTCCCGTACCAGAAAACTGACCATGCTGGAAGAGAAGCGCGGAACTTTGCGTTGTTCTTGGACCTCTTTCAGCTGGAGAGGCACGCGACAAGGGTACTAGAAGTGGTAGGTCATACAGCCAATTGCCTGGACCTTCTGCTGACCACTGATCCGGATAGGTATCGTGTAGACGTCACCTCCCGCTTGGGAACCTCGGATCACTGTCTGGTGAAATCTGTGTTTACATATTCCCCACCGGCTCTCGAACTACATGGTGTTAGGCGAGTATGGAAATATAAATCAGCAGATTTTTGCATCTTATCTTTGGCGGCAGGTCTGCTTCTCTTCTATGGATCCGTTGAGTTGAACGGATGCTATAACCGTTGTGGTGCATCAGGCAATGGAGTATTTTATTCCTTTAGCTGACGTACCCATCGGTGGCAAAGCTCGCCTATGGTTTAATGCTGAATGTGGTTATGCTCAGGACCGACAAAATTCGGCATTCCTCATTTTGGCTGATGCTCGAAGCCGCAAAACTCCGGATGTAAATTCAAAGACCACCAAACTGCCAAAACCTATAAAAAGGAATTGCGGAAGGCTCGTCTTGATCGAATCGCTAAGAATGGCGAAAAGATCTCTGTCAGACCAACTGGAAGTCGAGATTTCTGGTCTCTTGCGAAAGCGATCAAGTCGAACATCTGCCAACCCTCACTGCCTGTTCTGCTGAAGCTGTATGGATCCCTGGCCCACACAGGAACAGAGAAAGCAAATGTATTTGTTTCTCTGTTTGCTGATAATTCTAGACACTGACAATTCTGCTCAAGCACATCTTCCTTACTGCGGTATTTCGATGCCAGAAATCCGCATCACTAACAAAAAGATATGGAGAACATTGTGTTGTTTGGATGTTAATAAAGCCAGTGGTCCTGAAAGTATACTAGCCGTTCTGTTCAAGACATGCGCAGCTGAGTGGTCTCCTGTATTGACACGTCTGTATCGCCTCTCTTTCAAGACTGGAATAGTGCCGAAATCCTGGAAGCTTGCCAACATGCAATCCGTGCCCAAAAGCGGTAGCCGTGCCGATCCTGTCAATTGCAGACCGATTTCAATCACCTCCATACTCTTCAAGATTATAGAGTGTGTATTGAACTCGCGCCTTCTAATAGGACTACTGGGGACCTTAGGATTATACATTTTAGGTAAGGCCATCGAGAAGAACGGGGAAGCGGTCGCCGTCACTCTGGACGTCTCTAGGGCATTTGACAGGTTCTTTCATGCAAGTCTTATAAGCAAGCTTTCATTGTACGGTATATCTTGAAATCTTGAAATACAGTGACCGGTTTCAGTTGTTGGGCTTAGAGATTTTCTCGAACCTAAACTTTGGTCGGTTCATTGAGTCCAGAGCAAAAGCAGCAGCAGCAAACCTTGCCGTTCTTACAAGGGTCCGGCAGTACTTTACACCGGGACAGCTTCTTGTTTTATACAAAGCACAGACATGTGTAGAGTACTGTGGTCGCATATTTGCTTGTGCCGCAAAGACTCAACTTGCGGTTCTGGACTCAATTAAGAGACGAGCAAAGAGGCTTATAGGTGATCCCGAATTGGTCTAAGCCGATCTCCACAGCGTTGAACACAGACGTAGAATTGCTAGCCTCTCAGTATTCTGTTGGAAACATTTTTGTGAGTGTGCAAAGGAATTACACGATCTAATTCCCCCGGCTCCCTTCCATCACCGGACGTTTCGACACACGGCAGGTATCTATCCTTTCGTTGTGGACATTCCACCTATCCGAACGAAGCGATTTGCTTCGTCTTTTTTACTTCGTACAGCAAAGGATTGGAACAGCTGGCCTTCGTCATTATTTCCGGCCGAATACAATGTGGATACATTCAAAAGAAGAGTGAATAGGTTGCTAGGGTAATGCGCCTTACCACCTAAGACTACATTCTACTTACTATCAGGTGGAATACAGTCAAACATCGCCCTAGATTATATAAAAAAAAAATGGTTTAAGGCTTGGCACCGACTTGAAACCTATTAGTAAATAGGACATTTAAATAATAGATAGTATTTTTTAAAAATTAAATCTTCAGTATTTTTTACTTTTAAGTTTTAAAGTCGGTTTTTTTAAACGCAGTTATTTTTATGTATTACTTTTTAGTTTATTGCTACATTATCAATTAGCCATGGGTAGACCTACAAAGATGCCTAGTTTGGTCATAGAAAATGTTGATGTCTGTCATCGCCTTGGGACAAAAAGGGATAAACCCCGACCCATACTGGTGAGATTTGCAGGTCTAAAATTTAGGCACATGGTGTGGAACTCTAAAACCATGCTTAAAGGTAGTGGCTACACAGTGTCCGAATTTCTAACAAAGCCTCGTCAGGACGTTTTTGTGGCAGCAAGAAAACATTTTGGGATGAGTAATTGCTGGACTTCAGAAGGGTCTATAGTCATTGCTTTGCCAGATAAAAGCAGGAAAAAGATTGTTGCTTCATCCGAGTTACAGAATCTGATAATGAAATTCCCTCACGACTCCTCTTCTGCTCATCAGGAACAAAACAAGCAAAGTACCAGAACTAGACGCATTCACAAGGTACCAACAACAAAGTAATATTACTGTTCTGACCAACTATGAACGTGATTTCTTGTTCTTACCTAGAGTCTTTTTCAGAACTCAAGTTCGTGGTTCTTTTTATTTTTTATTTTTCTTATTGATATTTCATATATTTTGTTGTTAATTTGTTAAAACTTAATGCGGTATTTATATATAATAACTTTTGTTTTGAAGTTTGAGTTTTGACATTTATTAGTACTGAGTGCTGTCAAACTTCGATCGGATATATGTACTGAAATAAAGTAAAGTGTAAAGTGTCTTTGAAATGACTTTAGTTTAAGTTTATCATTATCTCACAAATGAAGCAAAATTTTTCTTTACTTTAGTTTGTTATTATAGTTTATTTTGGTTACTGCTTTGATTTATTTTGTTTTTATTTTTTTATGACTAGTTTTTTTTTTCTTTTATTTACCAATGTTTGTTTTTATTCAAGAAAATATAAGTTTTGCCGTAAATGTAGGAGATTGTAATTTAAGAGTTTGTATATTGTAAACATTATATATTTTTATTTATACATATATATATTTATATAGAATATCTTTGTATTTTTGTATGTCTGATATACCGAATTTTGATTTTGCTGATGATTATTTTTCTTTTGATTCAACCCATGATTTACTCAGCGCTTCTAGTAGTTCTTCTAATGATATTAGTTCCTCTTCCCTTGATGCTCAAATTATTTCTGTTTTTCGTAATTTCTCCGACAAAATTAACCTTGTTCACATTAATGCACAAAGTATTCCGGCTCACTACTCCGATCTTCTCGCATCTTTTAGCAACGTATCTATCGACGGAATTCTGGTTTCAGAATCTTGGCTAAAACCATCTCTTCCCTCCTCTCTCTACAAGATTCCTGACTTTACTCTTATACGTAATGACAGAATTTCTAAAAGGGGTGGAGGTGTCTGTATCTATCTTCGTGATAACATTCCATTTAGAATAATTAAACATTCATCTGATTCCACGTCTGATAGTGACTTAGAATACCTTTTTATTGAAATAATCGTTCATCATTCTAAATTGTTAATTGGCGTTCTTTATTGCCCCTCCCTCCATATCAACTATTTCAATACCTTTGAACTCCTTCTAGAAACCTTATCTCCTTCTTATAATCATATTATTTTAATGGGTGATCTAAATACCTGCCTAGCTAAAAATGATACCAGATCCCAAAAACTTAAATCCTTGGCTTCGTCTTTTAATTTTTCTATTCTTCCTCTTTCCGAAACTCACTTTCCTCCCAATAGTAGACCGTCACTTCTTGATCTCATTCTTGTTTTAAATTCTGAAAATGTGTCAACTCATGGTCAGCTCACAGCATCCTTTTCTTATCACGATCTTTTATTTCTTAGTTATAATTTATCATTTAATAAACGTAAATTCAAAAGTCTTGTTCGTCGCTGTTTCAAAAACATAAATTTAAATGATCTTATAGCCGACGCATTAGCAATAAATTGGTCTTTGCTATTTGAATCAACGTCTGTCGATGAAAAACTATCCATCTTTAATGCAGAAATTCTTAAACTCTACGATGTCCATGCACCGGTTAAAAAGATAAGAGTTCGACATCTTCCCGCACCTTGGCTTACTCCAACAATCAAAACATTTATGGCAAGACGGGACAAAGCAAAGAAAATATACAGAAGGGACCCATCGCAAGATAATTTGTCTGTCTACAAAAGGCTGCGCAATCTCTGCAATAGAATGTGTAGGGATGCCAAACGTCGTCATATCTTTTCTTCTATTCATCATCTTTCGACTGCCCAGATGTGGCATTTCTTAAAATCACTAGGTGTGGGTAACAATCAGAATAATCATAATAGTACTATTGATCTCAACTCATTAAACAAGTATTTCTCTACTCCTCCATTGCTACTTTCTAATGAACGTAAACTTAAAACACTGTGCGAGCTGAAAAATGCTTCCCCACCTATCTGTGATTCTGTCTTTTTATTCCAGGAGATAACGGAGGGAGACGTTAAGAAGTCACTTCTATCAATTTCTTCCAAAGCAATAGGACATGACAATATTAGTAAAGATATGCTCGTACCCTTAATTGATATCCTTTTACCCATAATTACCCATGTTCTTAACTTTTCTTTAAATACTAACACGTTCCCTACGGCCTGGAAGAGTGCCCATGTAATTCCATTACCCAAGATATCTAACCCTTCTACTCCTTCTCACTTTCGACCTATATCTATACTCCCTATCCTCTCTAAGGTTCTTGAAGACTTGGTTTTCAAGCAACTTTCCGAGTTCCTCTATAGTAATAATCTATTAAGTCCCTTCCAATCCGGTTTCCGTTCTCACCACAGCACTAGCACTGCATTACTGCAAGTTACAGATGATATCCGATACGCTATGGATAATAAGGAGCTTTCTATACTAGTTCTTCTTGACTTCAGTAACGCCTTTAATTCGGTTGATTTCGATATTTTACTTAGTATACTTTTAACTTTCTCAATATCTCCATCCGTTGTTGACTGGTTTAATTCATATCTTTGCGGTCGTCAGCAGATTGTGAAATCTAATGAGAATTCATCTGATTGGATGAATCTGTCTGCTGGGGTACCGCAAGGCGGCGTTCTATCTCCTTTACTCTTCTCAATTTTCATTAATGAAATTTCCAAAGTTATATCTTCTCGCTACCATCTCTATGCAGACGATTTGCAGCTTTATCGGCATGCCACTTTATCTGGGCTAGCAGACGCTATCGATGAGGTAAATATCGACCTTCAAAGGATACACTTGTGGACGGAGAACTACGGTCTATTACTTAATGCCAATAAATCGCAGGCAATGATAATAGGTAGCAGACAATTTTATAACCGAATTAATTTTAGGACCCTACCTCGGCTATTATATGACGGAACTGCATTACCATACCTTGACAAAGCAAAAAACTTAGGTTTAATTTTTGACTGCAATTTGACCTGGTCAGCTCATATTAGTGAAGTAAATAAGCGGCTTCACCATTCTTTACACTCGCTTAAGCGACTGCAAAATTTTCTTCCCTTTAAAACTAAAACTTTACTAGCACAATCTCTCCTTCTTCCCCTCCTTGACTACGCCGACATTTGCTATATAGATGCAACTGATGAGCTACTGGATAAATTAGATCGCCTACAAAATGTGTGCATCCGCTTCATCTTCGGCTTGCGCAAATTCGACCACGTCTCCGAATTCCGTCGGGAATTACAGTGGCTCCCCATTCGCTTTCGCCGGAATATGCATGTTCTAACACTTTTATACAAGGTATTACAGAATAAATGTCCATTTTACCTTCAGGAACGATTTAAATTATGTGCCTCTAGAAGTTTACCTGAGCGCTCTTGTGTGACGTCAAAATATCTTGAGGTGCCAAAGTACAATACAACTTTTTATCGCAAGTCATTTTCTGTTGGTGCTGCTCAGCTATGGAACTCACTTCCTTCTTTCATTTATAAAGATTTCCCTAATATAACTTTATTTAAATCAAGACTAAAGAGATACTTTCTTACACTTTCTATAGAATAATCAGCATTATTTATCAAAATACATTATATTACATGTGTATGTATGGGTGTATGTATATATATTTCTGTGTATGTATGTATTTTCGTGTATTTATGTATATTTATATGTATGTGTATATTATTATTTTTAGTTAAGTTTCTTAATATTGTGTACTTTGTACCATACCCTTCATAACTTATAATAATATGTCCTTTAACCTAGGGTTTCTGGTAGAGATCTCTTGTAAGAGATAAGTCATCCTTTGTGACAACTGTCTATACTATGTTTCTGTTAATATTTTATGGTGCAAGAATAAATAAATAAAATAAAATAAATAAATAAATACGATATCAAGAAACGGGAACGGATGAAAGTAGTCATCTCCGTAAAAATGCTCTTCGAAACACAATTTCCCGTTCTAGTGAGACTATTAAAGATCGTGAAAAACGTAAGTTGGCTATTAAGGCATATATGAAATCACGATTACACCAAGAAACTCTTGATCATCATAATTTTAGACTCGGTAAGATCCAAGAGCGTCTTGCGAATGAATTAATGACCGTCTGGCCAAGGAGTCTGCTGAGCAGAGGACTCATAGACTTGGTCTCATTAATGAGCGTTTATAGAACGAGTCGATTGAGCAGAGGGCTCACGGATTAGAAGTGATACGAAACCGTATAGTAACCGAGTCTGCTCATCAAAGTGAGAACCGGCTAGCAGCAGCGCCTCAAACTTCACATATCCAAAACAACAGATGTCATTAGTCACAGCACGTTTCGATTTCCTTGCGGAGAAGCTAAAACAAAACTTGCACAAAAATGCTCATAAAATAAAGACTAATGGACCTGAAACAAATTTTTATGGGACCAATTTGAAACCATTCCGCATCAAACAAAAAAAGAATTAGTTAAATCGGTTCAGAAACCTCGGAGAAATCGGAGTTCATACATAAAAAATCATATACGGGCCGAATTGAGAATCTCCTTTTTTTTGAAGAAGTCGGTGTTATTCTTATAATGAAACGGTGTTATTCTTATAATGAACAAACGATGTAGAAAATATAAAATTATCACATTATTTCGAAGAATATAATACTATGAGAATTTAATAAATTAATAGTAACTAAACCTTAGTATAAATTAATATTGATTTCGTTTCTGTCTATTTATTTTTAGTTGTTATTGATGTCTAAAATTAATAATACATATAGGTTCTGATACTAATAACACAAGGCCGTACAAATTCAAAGAAAAATATGAATTTTAAAATACACAATATCACATCTTTTAATGCTATTCAAAAGGTAAAAAGCTACTAAAAATATTTTTCCAGTTCTTTCATTATAATATGAATTATGATTATAATAATTCATTATAATAGTAATACATATTAAGTATTAGCAGTAACAATAGCAACATTTAATCTGTTCAAAAGATTTTATAATATGAATTATTATATGAATTAATCTTTAATCTATTCAAAAGATATTATATTTATTTATTTTGTTACCTTGCAATATACGAGTATTTCTATAAAGTGTAATTAAAAATAAAATAAAAACAATTACGCAATATTGTGTAATTAAACTAAAAAAAGGTACGTAGATGTACAAAATGTAATGTCTTTCATTATATAATTATAATCCTATTCGATTGGTCGACGCAAACGGTAGAGACAGTATTATCTAAGCGAGGTCACCGAATTGTTTTAATTTAGGTCTTCCTGGAGGTCGTAATATCTCGGAGTGGAAAAGAAAGGAAGAATCCCGGTACAAGATCCATTCGAATTATATTTAATGTAGCAATAAAATATAAGTCCTTTATACCGATAGTTATTGAAATATTGCGGTTGCGAGTTTATATTCCTACTTGTATCAATTTATCTCTCTTTCTATATTTTTTTAATTTCCAAAAATACATTTATTTTCATTGCAAATATTTGTTTTATTTAATTAATCACCAACATTTTACTAGGAGTCCTTGTTAGTGGTAGTTGTGTATTGATCGAACTATATTCTTTCTTTTGATCCATCAACTTTTTGAGGTTTTATATTTTCTAATATTACGGTCAAGGATATTTCGCAAATGATGAAAGAGGAAAATCATACAAAAGATATCGTTTAACGATAAGGTTTGTATCAAAAATTAAGGTATTATATTTAACATTTATATTAAGTTTAATAAACATTCCTTTTTATAGTTTCGCGTTTTGTTTCATTAAAAATATATGACAATAGATATTTTTTAATTTAGTTTTATTTTTTTTTTTTTTTATAAAATAATATTGAATTTGTTTAACAAAGAAAGGCTATTTTTATTTGTAAATTTGGCGAAATCTGTAGATATAGAGGTACGTAGTTAATCATATAACAATTAAATATCGTTTTTACATTAAATTAAATGAATTACGTATTAATATTAGTGACTGAGCAACCATTATTATTTTAAAAATCCACTGTTTGCCACCAAAAAATCTAAACATTTCATTTGATATTTAATTATAGCACTAACAGTTAACTATACAGCTTATATGTACAGCGCAATGTACTTCTACTTTTCAGACATTGTTTTTGTATTTTTTTTTTAAATACAGTAACCTCCTACTATAATTCTCTAGTCCTTTTAATATCGGGTTTTATTCACATCCATTAACCGGATCATTTCTAGGGTATTTCCCTAAGGAACTGAAAATATTTCTACTGAAAGGAGAATCTTGTTACTTTTTTTTATGTATTTATATAGCTTTTATATATGTTTTGAATTCAATCACTAAGATTTTTGTACGTAAACACATTATAAAAAATCATGAGATAAATAAATTATAAGTTTTTTATCTATATAAATAATTGCATCCACTTATTTTTCCATCTATATAAAAGTAAATAAAGACTAATGGACCTGAAACAAATTTTTATGGGACCAATTTGAAACCATTCCGCATCAAACAAAAAAAGAATTAGTTAAATCGGTTCAGAAACCTCGGAGAAATCGGAGTTCATACATAAAAAATCATATACGGGCCGAATTGAGAATCTCCTTTTTTTTGAAGAAGTCGGTGTTATTCTTATAATGAAACGGTGTTATTCTTATAATGAACAAACGATGTAGAAAATATAAAATTATCACATTATTTCGAAGAATATAATACTATGAGAATTTAATAAATTAATAGTAACTAAACCTTAGTATAAATTAATATTGATTTCGTTTCTGTCTATTTATTTTTAGTTGTTATTGATGTCTAAAATTAATAATACATATAGGTTCTGATACTAATAACACAAGGCCGTACAAATTCAAAGAAAAATATGAATTTTAAAATACACAATATCACATCTTTTAATGCTATTCAAAAGGTAAAAAGCTACTAAAAATATTTTTCCAGTTCTTTCATTATAATATGAATTATGATTATAATAATTCATTATAATAGTAATACATATTAAGTATTAGCAGTAACAATAGCAACATTTAATCTGTTCAAAAGATTTTATAATATGAATTATTATATGAATTAATCTTTAATCTATTCAAAAGATATTATATTTATTTATTTTGTTACCTTGCAATATACGAGTATTTCTATAAAGTGTAATTAAAAATAAAATAAAAACAATTACGCAATATTGTGTAATTAAACTAAAAAAAGGTACGTAGATGTACAAAATGTAATGTCTTTCATTATATAATTATAATCCTATTCGATTGGTCGACGCAAACGGTAGAGACAGTATTATCTAAGCGAGGTCACCGAATTGTTTTAATTTAGGTCTTCCTGGAGGTCGTAATATCTCGGAGTGGAAAAGAAAGGAAGAATCCCGGTACAAGATCCATTCGAATTATATTTAATGTAGCAATAAAGTATAAGTCCTTTATACCGATAGTTATTGAAATATTGCGGTTGCGAGTTTATATTCCTACTTGTATCAATTTATCTCTCTTTCTATATTTTTTTAATTTCCAAAAATACATTTATTTTCATTGCAAATATTTGTTTTATTTAATTAATCACCAACATTTTACTAGGAGTCCTTGTTAGTGGTAGTTGTGGATTGATCGAACTATATTCTTTCTTTTGATCCATCAACTTTTTGAGGTTTTATATTTTCTAATATTACGGTCAAGGATATTTCGCAAATGATGAAAGAGGAAAATCATACAAAAGATATCGTTTAACGATAAGGTTTGTATCAAAAATTAAGGTATTATATTTAACATTTATATTAAGTTTAATAAACATTCCTTTTTATAGTTTCGCGTTTTGTTTCATTAAAAATATATGACAATAGATATTTTTTAATTTAGTTTTATTTTTTTTTTTTTTATAAAATAATATTGAATTTGTTTAACAAAGAAAGGCTATTTTTATTTGTAAATTTGGCGAAATCTGTAGATATAGAGGTACGTAGTTAATCATATAACAATTAAATATCGTTTTTACATTAAATTAAATGAATTACGTATTAATATTAGTGACTGAGCAACCATTATTATTTTAAAAATCCACTGTTTGCCACCAAAAAATCTAAACATTTCATTTGATATTTAATTATAGCACTAACAGTTAACTATACAGCTTATATGTACAGCGCAATGTACTTCTACTTTTCAGACATTGTTTTTGTATTTTTTTTTAAATACAGTAACCTCCTACTATAATTCTCTAGTCCTTTTAATATCGGGTTTTATTCACATCCATTAACCGGATCATTTCTAGGGTATTTCCCTAAGGAACTGAAAATATTTCTACTGAAAGGAGAATCTTGTTACTTTTTTTTATGTATTTATATAGCTTTTATATATGTTTTGAATTCAATCACTAAGATTTTTGTACGTAAACACATTATAAAAAATCATGAGATAAATAAATTATAAGTTTTTT
Source organism: Napeogenes sylphis (assembly GCA_959347405.1). Classification (NCBI taxonomy): domain Eukaryota; kingdom Metazoa; phylum Arthropoda; class Insecta; order Lepidoptera; family Nymphalidae; genus Napeogenes; species Napeogenes sylphis. The sequence goes on along the minus strand of OY365778.1, from coordinate 1,601,683 downwards.
ATCTATATAAATAATTGCATCCACTTATTTTTCCATCTATATAAAAGTAAATGAATAAGTCGTTTTTTTTTTATCTTGGAATCAAAATTAACGATTAAAACGATAAAATTATAGTTTGCACACATAAAAAAAGTAAGCTAATAAATCGTCGAGGCAGCCATAATAACTGCTTTGCTTTCCTACATAGCGGTTCTCACTAGACAATTTTCTACGCGCTACCAAAATACAAATTGAACTTTCGGCGGTGTTTCTAGAACACGACAAACCCATGTCGTATTTTTAAGTGTGTATTAAATTCAGAACTGCTAACCATTTATGAAATTACATGTGTTGGTTATTATATAAAGAAATTATTATGTAATTTGTTGAAGGAAAAATGGTTTTTGGATGATATATATTACAAAGAGTTGTTTGTTTTCTAGATATGTTGTCTACAGTCCTAAGAAAAAATATTTATTTCAAGGAGAATAATCATTACCGTTTGGGATGTGGCTTGTTAAAAGCAATCAAGAAGCATTTCCTCGTTCTCTTTGGAACCAATGCTGCGGCTGATATTATTAATGTAACTTTTTAAATAAGTTAATACAAAGTTAATCAATTCTTAATAATCACACCTGTTATTTTCCATATTGTAATTTACAATATAAAGCTCTTTGCAGTTCCTTTGAATTCATTTAAATTTTAATACTATTTTTATATTACTCGTCCTCTAGAGTTTTATTTCGTATCAGGTAATATAAATATTGCTTTTGTTATCTGGTAATAACTAATAATTGCATTTGCTTGACTGATAAATTAGAGATTACTCTTATTCCAGAGTAGATAATTATCATCCGCAAATTGAAATATCAATCAATTTTTACCTACCAAAAATACCATGGTACAATAAGGTACGTTATTACAATTACCATTCTGAGGTAAATAGGAATAGTCTATGTCGTAATCCGATGTATATATTTCTAGTATTAGGTCGATAAATGATATTTAATTATATGTTTAAACTTTATGGTACAAAAAGATATATACAATTGGCGGGCTTAATGCAAAAGCATTGTCTACTAGTCAACCGAACCACTACACAGAAATAAAAAAATAAAATAAAAATTTTAAAAATTTTAAGAACCACCGATACAAAAAGAATAAAAATAAAATTATTATATACTTATTGAAATCGTTGCGTCAGGGGACCGTTGTACGTACGTTGACGACAGAGTCTATTATACAAAGTTACGAGTGTTTAGACTATACGCTTCGATATCGTAATTTCTTTATTTGCCTTGGTAAAGTACTTGTATTTTAATTTCTTTCTTTATTAAGCGGTCCCCCGACCCAAAGACTTCAATAAGTACATAATACTATTATTTCTATTCTTTTTAGAGGTTTTTTGTATCGGGGGTTTTTTAAATTGTAAATTTAATTATTTCTCTGTTTTTTTAAGTTTTGTTACTAGTTTCATTATTGTACTAAATGAACCTACACAGAAATTTTCACTTAGTTAAGTATTTCTATCAATATTGCATAAGAAACTTTCACCTGCACCAATAAAACCTCAATATATTGGAGAAGGTTGTTTCTACTTCGATCAAATATAGCTAAGAACCATCATGATGAACCAGACTTTCGATTAAAAAAAATCGCTATCAAATCCGTCAACCCGTTTCGCTGCTACAAATCTACAGATAGATACACAGATACACAGATCGACTGGTCAAACTTATAACACCCCTCTTTTTGAGTTGGGTGTTAAAAACTACTAGAGTGCAATAGAAAAAAAAAACCTGCGGCACTCGGGGACTGCCACGGTAAAGCTATTGCATAAATTTTTATCAACTTAACAATTCAAAACTATGACTACAAATCTAAAATATATAATACATACACTATACTAAATATATTATGTACATACATAAACTACTACATATACAACATAATTTCTGATAAATAATAAATCGTTACATACACGTTTTTTTAACACCTGCTTATTAGGAGCACGCCGAAGACAATCAAGCAGGCCGTTCCAGTATTTTATTACGTTTACTGAAAAAGAGGAAGACAGACAAACAGTATGGTGTAATTGAATATTAAAACTAAGGTTGGATGACAAACGAAGATCCAAGTTGTGAGTTGTCTTGAGTAAATGAACTTTGGGTTTTGGGGTCCCGAGGAGAAGATGGATTATTTAGATCAGATAGAGAGAACGTAGCGAGTACGTCACTTTACCACATAGCTCAAGTATGTAGAAATTCAAGCTGAGCATACTATCCATAAGAAGACCGAGATTTTTATTGATGTCGTAAAAAGAATATTCACATAATATATTAAACTGGTACCACATCACTGTTATCAAACTTATTCAAATTATACTTGCTGCTTATAACTATTACTTGACACTTTTTATGGTCGACGCTAATTCCGAAATTATTACACCAGTCAAGAATATTATTAAGGTCATTGTTAATATCAGCAATTGTAGAATTTATACAATCAGGCTTGGCATAAGCATAGATTTAAAGATCGTCAGATAACTAAAATATTACCACTTTCCAGCAGATTCATCCAGAAGCACGTAAACTTTTTAACTTAAGTGATAGAATAAGAATCAATTCAGATTCAATTATCCTACAATTTAAAATACTACTGACAGCTTTACATAATATTTTTAGCTGAAGTTACGTTAACTATTAATAAAAACTTTCGTCTTATTTTCCTTCACATTTGGTTTACCTACAATGTTTATCTTTACAATAATCTTCTCAATAAAGTAAATTTACAGATACAGATAGATATACAAAGAACTAAGAAAAAAGTTTGCTTACTTATGCCTTGGTTTTTGCCTAAAGTATATTATGTATCAAGGCCAGAAATTATTAAATATCAAGGAGACCTTTTGAAAATACAATTATCCATACTTAAGAGTCGGCACATTTCCTTCTATAGACTAATTACAACGCTGAGGTAATTATTATAATTGCTTTGAGATACATACGAAACAAACCCTTTTAAGGGGAATAATAGGAACATTAGAATATTATTAAATAACTCAAAAGTATTAATAAAATTGTTTAAAAATTAAATACATTTTAAAACATTACAGTTATGTAGATTTCAAAATTTATAATACAAGATTAATAAATAAAGTTAAAAAAATATATATCATAGTAAGTTTAAAGAAGTACCCAACCTATATTTTAAATTAAAAAGAAATCAACACCTAATTCGACGTCGAACTAAAAACGAATCAAATAGTGAGAAAACACTTACCCTTATTATCCACATAATAATTCTGTTTATATTTATTGCCATTAATTACACGTAGTCCATAGAAAACAATCTTACGTTACAGAGTTCTGAATGCCATACTCAAAGTACGTCTCGAAGATTCACATCTAAAATAATGAGTGCTTTCACCAAAAAACTTGTTTCCAAATTTCAACCCATCTTACCGTACGGTGTACTTGAACCGTGTGAAAAACTAAGTCCTCGAATGTACCATGCAATTCATATATACTGGCTTAAATTTTTTGGGATGTGGTACTATAATGTTGATCCTAAAAGTCTTTTGTTTTGGGTTAATTTATTGTATACTGTAATAGTGCTATGGCTTGTTTGTTTTTTGCCTGGCATTGGAGAAGTGTTTTACTTACTCAGGCGCCAAGAAAGTATTGGAGACATAGCAGAGGGGTATATAATTTTAACTTGATCGGTTTAGTAAAATGTAAAAAAATATTTTTATTCTAAAGACACCTAGCAGTGACGCGAAGTTTGACTTTTTGCACAGAATATAATAATAAAATTTTGTTCTCTTTAAAATCTAAAATTTACAAAATAATACAACAAAATATTTCGAACATGATAGTTTTAAAGGTATTTCTGAAAATAAGTATACTACTTAATACAATTATATATGCCTGTTTATATTTTAGTCTATACCTGTTTCTAAGCGAAATGTATACGTACTTCAAAGTGGCTGTCTTTTGGAGAAATAAAAATAAAATTTTAAATCTTCTAAAATTTTTATATTGCGACGAATTCAAGCCCGAGGAGATAGAACATATGGAGATTTTGAGAAGGAGTATTAAGAAGGCGCGTTTCGTTATGACTTTCTATACCACTATATGCGTCTGTGCAGTTTCAGGTAAAAAAAATGAGATCCCCATTTGTTTTTTTGAATTCACTGAATACTAGTTAAGCAAAATCTTTTTGCAGTCGCTATAATTTTACCGGTCACCGAGGATTTGGATATATTACCTACTAACGTGGAATATCCTTATTTAGATGTCTACACATGGCCTTTTTACGGTATCGCCTACATTCATCATGTAAGTGATAAATTATTCACTTGGGTCAGATTTTATTTCATTGGCAAGGCGATTTTAAGTCATAAGATTTAACTTAAAATCTTGACTAAATTCAAAATACAGACCAAGTATGCTGCGCTGTAAGGTAATAGTCCAGTCATTTGGTAGTTTTACCTGGAAAGTTTTCCGGGAGTTTTGAAAATTGGTTATTTTATAGAATTCGGTATGCTCTTTTCGAATTTCAATTTTGCCACCACGTATCGCCGCCGCTCGCGCCGCCATTTTGAAAAAATGGCGGCTAAAACCAGTTTTTTCGAAATATCTCCTTTCCAATGCATTTTTTGAAAAAAATATCTATGTACAAAATTAAAGTAGAATAAATTTCCTACAATTTATGTAATTATGTTTTTTTTCATAATATCAATAGTTTTTGGCGTACGAGCGTCACAAAGTATCTTCATCTACACCACCACGTGTTTTTGGTATATTTTTTCTAAAATATTCTACTATTGCCACAGGTATTGAAGAAGCAGTGTGGGTCTCTGTGTTGGGTCCCTTTCTTTCGACTATAGAGACTATAAACATTGTATAGCCTCCATACTCTCGACTTTCAACGAAACATCTGTCGGTAGAAGTTACGAGAAGTATTTAGTTTAGGCGGAGTCATCAGTATACGTTTATATGTATGTACGTCGTACAGTGTTGTTTGTGTTCTTAGAGCCATGGCTTCTAATACAGAAAATTGTTTTACTTCATTATTAGAAAATGAAACAGTTGAAGTAAAAGAAAAAGGATTGGAGACTTTTTAATTGAGTGTCAAAAACAAGGATAATAAAGTAAAACTTTTGGCGGGCCTAAAATCGATAATGGTTCATGATCTGTGTCGAAAACGACATAATAATGAGAAGTTAATTGCTACATCATTGCGTAGAGGAAGTGATGCCACGAAACCTCAGCCACTACTGTGATCCTCGCACCCAGCATTATCTTTTAAATATCATTGTTTTTATGTGCTGATGAGATAACAGCGGAATTTATAGCTAAACAAAAACAGATCCGGCTGTGCAAGCTTAATATAGTATAGTATATAGTATAGTGTGTGGTAATTGTCAATGAAAGACAGTATTTCAAATCTTGCTAGAGCTCGTAATGACGATTGGGGTCGAGCAATTATTGAGCGTCTTAAACATGACGTGAATGATTTTGCCGCAGCAGATGCATAGTATCTCAATTCCTGCATGAACAAATTTATATCAATGAGATAGATAGTGCAATGCATTAATTCTAACCTTAAACAGAATTTCAATGAGTGTCAGTTTTCCTTTGGACGAATTAATGGACAAAATTGAAGGTGATTACCGTCCCCACATAAAAAAAAACGCAACTGCTCAAAAAAGACGTTGATGATATTTTCATTACCGTCACTGCCAATAAGGCTAAATTGTCTTAAATAAAACAATTTTCTATATTAGAAGCCATGGCTCTAAGAACACAAACAACACTGTACGACGTACATACATATAAACGTATACTGATGACTCCGCCTAAACTAAATACTTCTCGTAACTTCTACCGACAGATGTTTCGTTGAGTATGGAGGCTATACAATGTCTATAGTCACTATAGTCGAAAGAAAGGGACCCAACACAGAGACCCACACTGCTTCTTCAATACCTGTGGAAATAGTAGAATATTTTAGAAAAAATATACCAAAAACACGTGGTGGTGTAGATGAAGATACTTTGTGACGCTCGTACGCCAAAAACTATTGATATTATGAAAAAAAACATAATTACATAAATTGTAGGAAATTTATTCTACTTTAATTTTGTACATAAATATTTTTTTCAAAAAATGCATTGGAAAGGAGATATTTCGAAAAAACTGGTTTTAGCCGCCATTTTTTCAAAATGGCGGCGCGAGCGGCGGAGATACGAAGTGGCAAAATTGAAATTCGAAAAGAGCATATTGAAATCTATAAAATAACCAATTTTCAAAACTCCCGGAAAACTTTCCAGGTAACCCCCTTTTTTCGACCAAATGACTGGACTATAAGACCAGTTTTGATGCTTTACCATGAGAATGAGATAATATGCCGTAAAAGACTGAAAACTGACTCAATAACCAGACAACAATTTCAAAACTATTGTTTATGTACGTAATATAAAAAAATACTTTTTAAAATATATTGTCAAAAATATCAATTATATTTTATTGTTTTTATAATATTACTAGCTTTTACCCGTGACTTCCTTTTTTATGTTAATAGTTTTGTTTTGTGTATGAAATTTGTATTGGATGAAAATGGCCTTCTGGTTTCTAATGGTAAAGGAACAAGATTAATTTTTATTGGTCGTATCAATTCAAAATTTGATATTTGAATTCATACGATTTAACAAATCATTTACATTTTGTGCTATTTTTTGTCTGTTTCGTAGGTTTAAAATACCTAGGTACGTATAAAAAGATATATGATGTAGAGGATTTTTTTAAGGTCCAGTAATGTAAAAAAAAAAATATTCATTTTATCAATGCATCGTTTGATATGACGCCAGAGTATCCGAAGAAAGCGTACCGCAGGAAAGTATCTTTTTTCCGTGGAAAAAAAGATACTTTCCTGCGGTAAAAAGTAGCCTATGTCTTTTTTCAATTTCTTTTCTATGTTTTTGCCTAATTTCATCAAAATCGGTTAAGTGGTTTAAAAGCGTGAAAGTGTAACAGAAAAGCAGAATTACTTTCAAATTTATAATATTGGTATGGATATGGATAGTATAGATCTGAATATAGATGGATGTAGCTGATAAAACACTACAGAGTGAAGCATCTTTTAATATTTATTGAACAAGTCTATAGAAGGTTCAAACTTTTAAGGTATATTACAAGCCAGCAACCTGCATTATAGATGGTGTTATGGACACTATATGTGCAGCATTTATTGCTTCTGCAAGTAAGACAAACTTATATTAATACTTTAAAAATACCTTTTTTGTAATAGAAAATGACCCGGTTTACCACCAAATGATAAGTAGCACTCGTAGTAACATACAAAAATATGGGTTACTACTACATATTAAGAAACAATAATATGAAAGAAAAAGGTTAGGGAAGGAGAAACAGACGGAAGAGTTTTGGAAATTTGACTTATCGTCATCATTAAAAACAAAGCTTAAATAGTTAGTTTACATCAATATTATTTTATTTATAAGCAATCATTAAAGCACTCATAAAAAAAATACTTGTCATATTTGATTACGTTTCATGAAGTATATAAGTTTTGTCAACCTAAGACAAATGAGCGTACCATTCTCTAGCTTTATTTTTAAGAATAAATAATATAAGCAAGTTATTTTTTTAGTTGGACAAATAGAAATATTATCATATAATCTACGGAATTTTGAAGTTTTAGCGGATAAAAAACGTACTTCAGAAATTAAAAATAAAAAATTAAAAAAAAACTATATAAGTAATGACAGAAAATATTATGTATATCAAAGATTGAAGAAGTGCATTATACATTATAATGCTATTATACGGTAAAGAAACGGTCCCGAGTTTATATTTTCTTATTTACATTATAATACTATATTAAAAAGCACAAATAATATATTAAGTATATATTTATTATTAACTAGAAAAGCCCACTTCTAATTTTCTTATAGTATCGTTTTCCAGATATGTATCAATGATAGAAAGCGCATTCAGTTTGGCTTCTGCCCTACAATTAATGTTAAGCGTAATGGTGCTTTGTTTAGTTGGAATACAAATATTATCGGTAAATATGGATATATATATATATATATATATATATATATATATATATATATATATATATATATATATATATATATATATATATATATATATATATATATATATATATTAAATGTTGTTATAATACTTCAATTATGTGTTTCAGTTTAATGTTATTATCTTTAAAATTTATTTAAGATTGAGAATCCCAGAGACCATCCCATGCAAATGGTATGGACGGCCGTATACTTGACGTGTATGCTACAAGAGGTTTTCATATTGTGTTGGTTTGGCAACGAGCTAATATTAAAGGTAAATCTTACTTTGGCGGTAAGTCGTCGACTTAGATAAGTCTTATTTTACTCGAATAATCGAGTAGGCTTGATTTTATTTTATATCACCTGGCACTTTATCTATATGTAATCCTACTCTTGAATTATAGTGATTTTGAAAACATTTTATCATTAGCCTTTCAATATTAGCCCTAGCCTTATACTTCTTAATTTTAAACAAAAAAATATCCAGAGCATGGAATTAAGACAAGCTGCATTTGATGGACCATGGTTAAAGATGGATTCTAGGACGATGATATTTATTGTTATATTTCTGGAGCGATGTCAGCGACCTCTACAGGTTACAGCTGGAAAAATATTTGTGCTATCGCTGAATACGTACAGTTATGTAAGCAATGGAATTAAAAAAATAAAGACAACGTTATATCTACTTAAATAATTAATATATAATAAGTTAATTAATTTGTTAAAGTTAATATTTGTATTACAATTAACCAATTATATTTATTTCAGCTCATAAATTGGTCCTATAAAGCTTTTGCGGTAATGACCAACATGAAAAAATAAGAATATAAAGTTGTTAATTATGGTAATACGGAATATGAATGTATGTTGGGTTATTGGTTTTGAATTGTCTGTTAATATATTATAATACATAATTATGAATACAATAATGTTATTTGCTATTTTTTGACTAAAACTACTCGCACATTTTTTATCGATTACGTTACCCAAATATTAAATCAAAATATTTTTATTAAGCAGAACCGTAAACTGATAACACTAATATAAGTAATGACGTAATTATATTTCCTCACGCAAACGTCATTTATGCCGTTGCTGATGAATTAGTTTTTTATATTTAAAAAAACACTATATTGTATTATTTTATGATATGTTTATAGTAAGTAGTCAAGTAATTGTGGAAAGGGCAGGTGTATGGTGAATATTCTATACTCAAATTGCAAGCTTTGAGGTCACAATCTTCAATTCTTCAATTTACCAGTTACACCACAAAAAATTACCATTTCATATAAAAGCGGAACCTTAATAAACATTCTTGCTTATTGCTTGCTTTCCCAATATAATATTTGTTGCAATTTTGTGTGCCAAATGTTTAAAATATATAGGTGATATTTTATTGCAGGCAGCGTGTCGATTGTAAAATATTAGAGTTGTTGGCGTTCAGCCATCCAACGTTCACTAACACTATTCACAACTTTCAGAACTATAATGCTTTTTATATGACCTCGATCGCGTCTCATGTTAAAATCAAAGTGAGATACTAAGTTAGGGCTATAATACTAAGGGATACTAAGGGCTTATCCCTATAACAACCCCAACTAGCGTTTATTACTTATAAAAAAAAGTCTTTTAAGTGAGAGTATTTTTTTTTTTATTTATAATGAAGTAAAACAGTATTATCATTCTCAAATATATTGAGTATATTTAAAAAACAAAATATGGAATAAGTACTCCTATGTCTTACCTACCTACTGCAAAAAAAAAAAATCCAAATGTACACAATTCTATTTCACATTACCTTAGGTGTATCAACAAATATCCAACGATATATATATTTTCTTCCATTAAAGTTAATATTACCGATTTGACCCAAAACTTTGTTAGTGCAATCACTTATCTCGCTCTACATCTGTCTCGCTCTACATCTGTCTCGCTCTACCAATTCTATTTCACATTACCTTAGATGTATCAACAAATATCCAACGACATATATATTTTCTTCCAATTACTAGCAAAATTTTATCAATATGTCGACGCGGCGGAAGCTACGTAATTTAAACCAAGGACCAAGCCAAGCTAAGCGACTTCAAAACTATACGGTTTGTATTTGCCTAGTGCTAATATAACCACATATTTTAATTTCGACAACTGCTCAATTTAGTTAGAATTTAATAATTCTAATAATATACATAGAGAATTAATATTATTAATATACATAGATAAGGGCAGTCAGTCTAAAATTAGTCCTTAAAAAAAAAGAGAAAGCAAATATGGCTACCTTTATACCTTTTTCTTGCAGGTGTGGTTAGACAAAGATAAGCATCGGTCTCTCAACTTTTCTCTTTTATTATTTGTCAAAATCAAAATCAAAGTCAAAAATTCATTATTCCAATAAAACGTTTGGAGACCCACCCTTAACAAGGGGGGGCCAGATGGGCCCCCATGGGGAACGACGTCCCGAGGGCGTCTCAGATTGAGACACGGACCTCGGCTCGGGGCGTCGTTAGTCAGGAGGGAAGCTAAGGAAATTTGGACACTAGCGTCCTCCGACGGCAGAACGCCGGAGCAACGGAGCACTTACTCAGTTGGGACCTCGTCTATACCGGTACAGACGGTGTGTGTCTGTATGTTGTGTGGTGTCAATTATGCCTACGCGTACACGTTATTACCTACTGTGAACGCGTCGTTGGGGTCAACGAGTACCGACTTGGGTCTTCTTTTTTTGACTAAAGTAGTCTTACGTGGTCTATACTCTGCGGCGTCAGCCACCAGTGGGTTCGGGTGTCGCTCAGCACGTTCAAAGTACTTTTGGGAAGGTCTAAGTCTCTATGGAGATCGATGTTGCGTACGAACCACGGCGCCCCGGTTGCAATCCGTGTAAACCTGTTCTGAATCACCTGAAGGGGTTTCAGATTAGCGTGCACAAAAGCGGGACTCGCATAGGACATGACGGAACGTATGCAAGCTTTGTAAAGTGTCACCTTATTGCGAAGGGACATTTTACTCCGCTTGCCTAACAGCGGATATAAACGACCTAATATGTAGGCCGCTCTGCTACGAACGGTCCTAATATGCGCAGTGAAAACTAACTTTCTATCTAACGTTACTCCTAGGTTTATCAAAGAGTTTGATTCGCGGGAGGATCCTTGGGGGCCCCGTTCGAAGAGCACCGAAACGCTCTTCTCAGGATTTACCTCGATCCCCCATTTCCGCAGCCAACTCTCGAGGGAGTCGACTGCGGATTGGAGACGTTGGTATATCTCCCAGTGATCCTTAGAGGACGTGTAAAGCGCGGTATCGTCCGCGTACATGGCAAGGTGCCCTTTAGATCGCGGCCTAGGAATATCGCTAGCGTAGATGGAGTAGAGGATGGGCGAGAGAACTGAACCCTGGGGAACACCCGCCCTGATGGGGCGGGGGGTTGACAAAACGCCTTCCACTCTGTAGCGAAAGGAGGGATTCGACAGGTAGTCCCGTATGATGAGTACGAGTCTGTCCGACACCTTGAACTGGTATAACTTGTACACCAGTCCATTGTGCCAGACCCTGTCGAACGCCTTAGCTACATCGAGGAAGAGCGCTCCTGTCCTATGCTTCTTGGCCCTCACAGTGGCCCCTATCAGTATGTGCTCCGTGAGGCGTTGCACCTGATGGGAACATGAATGGTTGGCTCTAAAGCCGAACTGCTCATTTGGGATGATTTTGAGTCTCTCGACTTCCGATCTAAGTCTACAGAGGATGATTCTCTCATATACTTTCCCTAAGGAACTAAGAAGACTAATGGGACGGTAACTACTAGGCAGATGCCGGGGTTTGCCCGGCTTATGGAACCCTATCACTATGGCCTCTTTCCACTGGGCCGGAAACGAGCAACCGGTCAGTAGAGCGTTAAAAATGGTAACCAATAGGTAAATTAAAGGAGGCGGAAGAAGCTTTATCACTTTGTTAGTGATCCTATCGGGACCTGGCGATTTCTTGGCGTGAAGCGCCCTAACTATGGACGTCACCTCGTCTAGGTTCGTTTCCTTGATTGGCGGACCGACCGGTGGCTGAGAACACTTTATATTGACCGATTTGTCAACTATTTCGACATGATCGCGATCAACCGATTGAGCAGACAGACGGCACTGGCTCTCTAGACTGTCGGCTAAGCACTCAGCTTTGTCAGGGTTCTAACCCTAAGGCCTAATTTTTTAAGCCTTAGGGTTAGAATAGATTCACCGTCAGGCTATAAGACCGTCTGAAGTACTTTCGATGTTTTCTACTTTAACTAGATTTCAATTGCGATTACACACCCTCTCTACCCTTACCTATATTGCACTGTACCCTTTGTACATATTAATGTATAACCTTAAAAGTTTCATTAAACTTCGTCAAGTAGTTTTTGCATGTAGAAGTATTTCTAGTTTACATAAATCCCCTATTTATTTACCCTTTACCCTTTATTGCATAAGTTTACAAAAGGCGAACTTAATACCTTATGGCATTCTCGCCCAGTTAACCTCTGCGTATGGTGAAAAATTGTGGTAGGCGTATTTAAAATAAAAAAAAATATATAAAAAAAATAGTAATTATACAAAATGAAACGGAAAATGTAGGGTATAACAATAATAAACGTTATACAAATACACTTGATACATATAATATATATACTTATATATACGACGGCACAATTTATTACAATACACATCTACATATATCTATATATCTTATATACACATATAAACATATATACATACAAATACATACGTATAATATAATACTTGTTTAAAAATGACAATTGATAATGACAAATATAATCAGTTAATATGTTAATATCATGACGTCTTTAGAAGTGTGCTCTAACTAAGTTTTTGAAGTTGCTCTTTGAGGGTGCTCTTCTTACTATTTCCGGGAGTTGGTTCGATAGGAGTGAGGCTTGGATAGTGAAGGATTTGTTGAAGAAGTCACTGGAATGAGATTGAATGGTGGTTGTGCTTAGAGGATGAACGGAGTTTTCTGTCGTGGGTGGCATGTAGGTATTGAAATTTTTCTTTAAGGTATGTAGGGGAGGATGGATCGTTTAATATAAAATAGAGGAGATGGAGAATCCTAGAGCTACGCCTCTAGCGAACAGTAAGCCATTTCAGTTTGGAGCGATATTCCGAAACGTGATCAAACTGCCGCAGATTAAAGATGTAGCAGATGCAGTTGTTAAGAAGGCGATCTAGTTTAAGAAGAAGCTCGTTACTTGGGTTTGGGTAACAGACATCTGCATAATCAATAATTGGTAAAATGAGGGCGTTAACTAATATGACCTTGGTTTTAAGAGGTAAAAAAATTTTAGTGCGATATAAAGACCGAAGAGTTCCGGTAACTTTACGGGACAACTCATTTATCTGTTGATGCCAACTCATTGTACTATGTATAACCCAAGATTCTTAACAGTCAAGGAAAAAGGAATTATGTTGCCATTGTATTGTATTGATGGCAAACGTTTAAGATCAGTTCCGGCCAGTAGCCTAGAGCTTCCAATGACTATAGCCTGACACTTATCGGGATTCACTGCTACACCAAATCTGTGTAACCATTCACTGAACTTATTCAAATTGCTGTTAATAGTGCAGATGGCATTTGGAAGGTCATCGACCTTGGATTGCACATAGATCTGGAGGTCATCGGCATACACGGAACAAGGAAAACAATATGGGAGAAATAGATTAGGACTTCTTAAAAATATTTTCCATGTACAGACAGCGATCATTCACAGTTTTATTGTATGTATATAGATACATTTCTTAAACACTTAAAATATATATTACACATACATAACTTTTTTATTTCTTAACCGATTTTAATAAAACAAATACTAAATGTTAATTGAGGACTACCACATTATATTACTTAAAACTACATTCAAATTGGTTAAGCCGTTTCTGAGATTAGCTTGCACGAACATACAGACATACAGACAAAATAAAAACCATTGTTTTGGGTTCTCTTGCCCCTTTTATCTTTAATAGGGGGCCTTAAAGGTCCCCTATTATGTTTTATTAATATATTCCAGGTACAGAAATCGATCAGTGACAATTTAATTATATGTTTAGATTTTTGGTGTACAAAAACAAAAATGATATATAAAGATATACATTCAGCGTCACTCTTTAGAACCTAATATATTTGTAATATCATTATTAACTGTGTTCGCAACCACTTGAATAAAAAAATCCTCGAGTTCAGTTGACAGGGTAACAGAGGCGGACTATCAAAGTTAAAAGGCTTCATGTTGGTGGCCATGTTAACGATTTTTTATTTTATATATATTTAAGAAATTATGTAAGATATTGCTAAGATATTAAAATGTAATTTTCAATGATAGGTATAGTTTTTACTTAAAAATATTAATATCAAAATTTTGTAGCAAGCAAGTTACCGATATTGTCAATATTGAGATGGTTGCTCTAACAGCTCAATTGATAATATGTACATATTTATGCGTGAATAATTTGTAGAATATCGTTTTTGATGATTAATTTTTCACTTGGAATCTTTTACATCTTATCCACTTTAAATTACTACCAAATATCACCTGTGTATATCAAATTAAAATCTCAAGACGGCCTATTTCGATATCATACTTATCGAAATTAGCAATTATCATGCTTAAAAAAAATAATTAATTATTTAATGCAAATATTTGACATCTTATCTTGCATCAAAATACTGAATGTCTTTTTCTACGCAATGTGTATTTTCCTAGGTAAGCAAAAAACTACTTTAACTTTATCAATTTGATTTAAATACATGGAACTGAAAAATATTTTGCATCTATAATGCATTTTTTTTGAGAATGCCTCTGTTTTATATATAAACTATCGAATAAAATAAATCCTGCTCTTTTTCATTGAAAACAGTTTTATTTTCAAAATGCAAGAGGCCATGTCACCAGGGTGAATATTCAGGAAACATTTCTTTTTAGATCTACATTCTACAAGAAATATGCCGTATATTAATTTATATAATAAATTTGATCTATAAACTTACCTTCAATTTTCATGGGTAGATCTGTTTTGCTTGATGATCAGTACATGTCTGTTCTTTAGAATTGTGAATAACATTTCTTTTATAATTTTAGGGAATGCAAGTTCTCTCTCTTTTTTGACTCACCGTCACTCCCTGTTTCAGAGAAAACATTTTAAAAGCCAAAAATTACATTAATGACGGTGGTTGAATAAATATGTTACGTCTGACCTCGAGGTTGCTACTGCTTTTGAAACCCATTTCACTAATATTCCAGTGACTACAACGTTATCTTTAAATTCTTCTACCGCTGCAGCTATGGATTTACTTAGAGAGAATGTAGATAAATGTGTTAGCAGTTTTAATTTTGAAAAAGTGAATGCTCGAGAAGTAATCAAAGTATTTAGATCAATTAGTGTTAAAAAGACTAGTGATCTTTGGGGATTTTCTGTTATCATACTTAAGTCCATAATTGTCATTTTAGCGCTAGACTTAGCATTAATATTTAATAAATATTTGGAATATGGTATATTTCCAGATCTAAAGAAACAAAGTAAAATAACTCCATTATTCAAATCCGGCTGTTCATTAGATCCTAGTAACTATAGACCTATTTCAGTCTTACCCACATTTAGTAAGATTTTTGAGAAAATAATTCTTAATCAACTTGTTGCATATTTCAGAAAAAACAATCTCTTACACAAAAACCAGTTTGGTTTCACTGCCGGTCGCTCTACAACAGATGCTGGTGTTGAGCTATTACTAAACATATTTGAAGCCTGGGAAGGATCACAGAATGCACTTGACATTTTCTGTGATTTATCTAAGGCGTTCGACTGCATTCAACATGAAATTCTTATAAAAAAGTTAAAACATTAGGGAGTTAAAAATATGTCCCTAGATTTGATAAGTTCATATCTTAATGATAGAATTTAAAAAGATGATGTAAATAGAAAACGTTCCCCTGGTTCTTTGGTAAAAATAGGTGTGCCACAGGGCTATCTTAGGGTCTTTCTTGTTCCTCATTTATATAAATGACTTGCCTCTCCTAGTGAGGGAAAAACATGGGATAGTGTTGTTTGCTGATGATACTTCTCTTACTTTTAAAGTTAATAGACGGCAATCTGTTATTGACGATGTAAAGAATGCTCTCTCAGATGTTGTACAATGGTTTAACGCCAATAATTTGTTACTCAATAAGAAAAAGACGAAATGTGTCAAATTTAGTTTACCAAATTTTAAAAATGTTAGAACCAATGTACAATTAAATAATGAGGAATTGGACTTGGTCAAATCTACTACTTTCTTGGGCATTACCTTAGATAAAAAATTGCAATAGGGTCCTCATATATTTGATTTCTCAAGCAGACTAAGTTCTGCTGCATACGCGGTTAAAAAAATACGTCGATTAACAAATATGGAAACTGCTCGATTAGTTAATTTAGTTACTTTCATAACTTAATGTCATACGGTATACTCTTATGGGGCAATGCGACTGACATTGATACCATATTTACATTGCAGAAGAGAGCTGTTCGCGCAATATATAATATGAGACCAAGAGACTCTTTAAGAAACAAATTTAAAGAATTTAAAATTATGACTGTTTACAATCAATATATTTATGAAAATTTAATTTACGTTCATAAAAATATTTCAAAGTTCAAGAAAAATCGTGATTTACATAAAATTAATACAAGACAAAAAAATAAACTCGCTATGCCCGGCACTAGGCTCCATAAAATAGGTAAATCCTTTAAGGGTAATTGTATACGTTTTTCACATCACACCGATTCCTTAGTAGTCACTACTTGTGGTAGCGTCGGGAGTCGGGTTGCCTTCCTCCCTCAAATACGGCGAAGGGGGTGATGGCTGGCTCTTGTGTTATGCTCGTGAACCGGTGCTGCTTGCGGTGACTGGTTGTGTGGCAGGCCGAAGATTTTTTTTAATAATATACATATTTTTTCACTGTTATTATTATTTCATTTTCGTTGCCTGAAATCATTGGCTTTCTTTTCTGATTGATTGCGACGGTTCTAGTTGTTCCAAAATTTTATTTAAGATTGACGTTTGTGAAAAAGTGATCACAATAACCAAAAAATATATCCGGCTGTGTTTGTTGTGTGGTTCTTCTCAGACCAGGACGCGTTTGGAACCCTCATAGCTTTAACACTAAGATGGAAAGTGCTTTTACAGAGGGATTATTATGATAAATCTAGTATCAAAATAGGTTCTCCTGACACTTCCATGTTGACGTACACAAGTGATCACTGATTATGATTCTAAGTGGAAAAGATGTAAATAAATAAATTTAAAAAATAGGTAAAACTTTCCATTTGCGTCGTTAGAGTAGAAGGGAGAGGGGGATAGGGAGAAAAGGGGGGTCGAAGCCCTATCCCCTGACACCATTTTTATTGTGAGAAAATGTTTAGTTTTGGAGATATTTGGATTTGAAGTTTCGTAAAAACTAACCTAAAATGTAAGTAGTTAAGACTTCTGTGACGTCTCCGGCGCTTCAGGTTGGCCAGCCCCTTCACCCTTGTGTTACGGCGGGTGGGGGCTGCCCTCCTTTCGGCGCCTCCGGATTTACGAAAACACTCTAGGGTTAGGACAAACAAGACTACGTGGAGTCGGGGTTAACAGAGTCGGTTTTGACAAAAAAAAGTAATATAAATATTAATTATTATTTATTTCAAAAACATCATTTCATTCATTTCATATGTCAAGTTGCCGCCATTTGACATTCGGGAATCTAAAACAACAAAGTTGTTACAAATTGTGTTTTTCTTGTTAAATTAAAATGAAAAATTGATAATATCATATAAATAATTGATAAACATATTGTATAGATGTGAAGTGTTCTTGTGTTCTTGTGTTAAACATGTGTTTTTGTGCAATATTGGTGAAAACACGGTAAGTTTATTGCACACAAAAAAACATATAAAAAAGAAACTACGCATTTTCTCGGGCTGGGAATAGTATTAAAAGAAAGGGGAGACCAAACCCTTTCAAATGATACCATTTTCAAACCAAAACTCTAACGACGCCAATGGAAACGCTAGCCAAAAAATAAATATGAATTTCACACCAACAATTATTGAAGTTTTGAACAAGCCAAATTAAAAACATACAACTTAGTCATCAAACTACTCCTGCCATCTAGTAGCGCATCTGAAAACCTCTTAAGTCACTAACTAATGTATTTTTTTGTAATAAAGGTATTTTATATATTATTTGTATTATTTGAAATGTATTATTTGAAAAGGAAAGATTATTTATTGTTCCAAATGCTTCTAATACTACGTAGTAGAGGATAATGGAGTGCGATTACATAACGAGATCAGAGATAAAAAAAATATCATCAAAGTTATTATTAAAGCAAGAGAGAACAGGGTTCCTAAGATTATTTTACAATTGTAATTAGTTAGTCACTTGTTAAGTTAGTAACTTGTTAAGTTAGTAACTTGAGATTCAATTAAAATCCACGAAACAATAACAATACTGATAACTCAGTAAAATATTCTGAAAGAAGTTGTCTTTCTTATGTAAAGTAATTCAATTGGTAAAACATCAGCAAATCAAGTTATTCAAACAAGATTAAAATCAACTAGAGAATAAACTTTTAATCTCAGGATCCTAGGATATATCGTCATAAAAGACAAGAACGAATTATTTATTTAAAGGTTTATATTGTATGATACCTTTGAATGATAGTGAAAATAATGTTATTAGAAAATATTTAGAACATAATTATTTATTTCCTTTATATGGATAACTTATAAATTAAATAACATGACAAAAACTAAACAAACGTTTACATTTTGTTTCTTGCGGCTACACCGCAGTTTATGCGCTTGTGAGAACATGATAAATTATGTAAAAAATATTTATTACCTATATTCAAATTAATAAAAAGAAGTAATAAATAATGAATAATTAATTTAAGTTTAGAATAATTATAAGAAATAAATATTTTTATTATAAATGACGAATAATAAACACAACTATGGTAACTAGATCTACTAAACTGTGTTCTCACCAGTAAACCGTTCCTTATTCCGTATTAGAATTCACCAAAACCACTACTACTGTTTTAATACTTTAACTGTGGTTTTGTTTTATTAACGACCCGACAAACGATTAAAACAATGTTTATTATTTATTTATTTCATCAACATACAATTATAACATCATAACAGTTTATACTAATGCGACGCTACAAATAACAGTATTTTTAATATTTTTTAAGAGGATTTTTGATTTATCGTTTGAGAAACTTCGTTGATATTAACATTTCCCAGGCCCCTCAGGCACCCGCGAACGCGGTCGCGAACGCTTGGGTGAAGCCTCCGAGGATTATCCCACAGCCCGTCCCCCAGTCGATACCGTCGCCGGTTCGTAACTCCACCGACGGAGTTGCGAGTTCGCTCGAGTGCGTCACGAGGCTCTTCGGTGTAATAGACATCGAACAGCTCCTAGTCTTTTCGAACGAAATGAGGGATTCCGCGCGGAACTCTCCCGCGAGGATGAAAGTGCTCCTCAAGCACGCCGTCCTAATCAAATCGATATACGAACACACGATGTCAACATGATGACATCGCGTGGAAGGGTAAAACCTCGCTCTCTGACTGTGGCTACATTCAACGCGAACGGGCTACTTAAGCAGATAGATCTAGTGCGCGACTTCGGGGTCACGCACCAGATAGACGTCCTGTTAGTACAAGAGACCCTTCTGAAGTCGTGTAATTGTGATCCGCGCATCGCAAATTACCGTCTCGTTAGGAACGATAGGGCAACCGCAAAGGGGGGAACCATCATCTACTACAGAAGGTCTCTTCATTGCACTCCGCTCGATCCGCCCCAACTAGTTAACGTAGAAGCGTCATTATGTCAGGTGGGTATGACCGGCCATCAGTCGATCGTACTAGCATCCGTCTATCTTTCTCCCAATAAAGCCTTAGTTGAGAGGAACCTTAAGTCCTTACTCCAATTAGGTAACGCAACGATTCTGGCCGGCGACCTAAATTGCAAACATCCCCGCTGGAACTTTACTGTCGCAAACAGTAGGGGATATCTCCTCGATAGGCTAAGTAGCTAAGTTAAGACGAGGCTGGTTTCGACTTCGAGATCACCGCGCCTTTGAGTCCCACGCGATACTGCGACACAGACTTCCGACATGACAGACCCGACGTGCTCGACCGATTACTCTTGAAGGGCGTGACACTCCAATTACGTTCTATCGAGACGCTATCTGAGCTAGACTCTGACCATCGATCGGTCCTATTTCAGCTAAGACCTCCCCCCCACTAAGTGACGAGGTAACGTCCGTAGTTAGGGCTCTTCACGCCAAGAAAACACCAGGTCCCGATAGGACCACTAATAAAGTGATAAAGCTCCTTCCGCCTCCTCTAATTTACCTATTGGTTACCGTTTTTAACGCTCTACTGGCCGGTTGCTCGTTTCCGGCCCAATGGAAAGAGGCCATAGTGATAGGGTTCCATAAGCCGGGCAAACCCCGGCATCTGCCTAGTAGTTACCGTCCCATTAGTCTTCTTAGTTCCTTAGGGAAAGTATATGAGAGAATCATCCTCTGTAGACTTAGATCGGAAGTCGAGAACTCAAAATCATCCCAAATGAGCAGTTTGGCTTTAGAGCCAACCATTCATGTTCCCATCAGTTGCAACGCCTCACGGAGCACATACTGATAGGGGCCACTGTGAGGGCCAAGAAGCATAAGACAGGAGCGCTCTTCCTCGATGTAGCTAAGGCGTTCCACAGGGTTTGGCACAATGGACTGGTGTACAAGCTATACCAGTTCAAGGTGTCGGACAGACTCGTACTCATCATACGGGACTACCTGTCGAATCCCTCCTTTCGCTACAGAGTGGAAGGCGTTTTGTCAACTCCCCGCCCCATCAGGGCGGGTGTCCCCCAGGGTTCAGTTCTCTCGCCCATCCTCTACTCCATCTACTCTAGCGATATTCCTAGGCCGCGATCTAAAGTACACCTAGACATGTACGCGGACGATACCGCGCTTTACACGTCCTCTAAGGATCACTGGGAGATATACCAACGTCTCCAATCCGCAGTTGACTCCCTCGAGAGTTGGCTGCGGAAATGGGGGATCGAGGTAAACCCTCAGAAGAGCGTTTCGGTACTCTTCGAACGGGGCCCCCCAAGGATCCTCCCGCAAATCAAACTCTTTGATAAACCGATACCTTGGAAAGACGAGGCAAAATACCTAAGAGTAACGTTAGATAGAAAGTTAGTTTTCACTGCGCATATTAGGACCGTTCGTAGCAGAGCGGCCTACATATTAGGTCGTTTATATCCGCTGTTAGGCAAGCGGAGTAAAATGTCCCTTCGCAATAAGGTGACACTTTACAAAGCTTGCATACGTTCCGTCATGTCCTATGCGAGTCCCGCTTTTGCGCACGCTCATCTGAAACCCCTGCAGGTGATTCAAAACAGGTTTACACGGATTGCAACCGGGGCGCCGTGGTTCGTACGCAACATCGATCTCCATAGAGACTTAGACCTTCCGACCATCGCTCAGTACTTCAAGGGGCTTTCCCAAAAATACTTTGAACGTGCTGAGCGATACCCGAACCCACTGGTGGCTGACGCCGCAGAGTATAGACCACGTAAGACTACTTTAGTCAGAAAAAGAAGATCCAAGTCCGTACTCGTTGACCCCGACGACGCGTTTACAGTAGGTAATAACGTGTACGCGTAGGCATAAGTGACACCACACAACATACAGACACACACCGTCTATACCGGCATAGACGAGGTCCCAACTGAGTAAGTGCTCCGTTGCTCCGGCGTTCTGCCGTCGGAGAACGCTAGTGTCCAAATTTCCTTAGCTTCCCTCTTGACTAACGACGCCCCGAGTCGAGGTCCGTGTCTCAATCTGAGACGCCCTCGGGACGTTGTTCCCCATGGGGGCCCATCTGGCCCCCCCTTTTAAGGGCGGGTCTCCTGACCCACCCGCTCCCCCGGTGACGCTGTAATAGCCAACAGGGCTAACAGCATAGACAGACAAAAACAAATGATGTTAACAATCATTCGTAACAACACATATTTAAAATGATTTTAACATTAATTAAGGAATGTTATTTATTATTTACTGTTTAATGTTTTAAGACTTATAAGCATAGATATTTTAACATAATGTTTAATCTTTTATTAATAATTAGAGTTCTAATTATTAATAAAAAAATTATAATAAGTTTATTATAAGGTACAAATAATAGCATCTGTAACTTGGTTATGAAATTGTAAATTACCCTCACCTAAATATTATAGTGTTAAAAATATTATAAAACTATTTGTAAGGGCTGCTCTCGCCCACTTAATTACAAATGGTTGGATATTAAACATTAAAGTGCAAGTACTGTGTATTACTGAAACAAGTCTTAACATAATATACTAACACAATTACATTTCAACATAAATATTATTCAGCTAACTATAATCACTAGAACGTCCCTTTATAATAATAGCATAATTTTCAATCCTCCTATTTGATATGTTTATAGAAATCGTATTTTTTTATATATTTTATTTATTAAGCTAGTACAGGTTCGTTATTAAATAATTAAATAATAACCTCTAAGGTTAAATTATTTACCTTTAATTATTTATGGCTAAAACATATTCTTTCTGTGCCGTATATATTATAATTATGTCAAAGAATTACAATGTACTTAAATTAATTCCGGTGAAAAATATACTTTTAAGCAAATCCTAGTTTCACAATCAAGTATTTGCATTGGTAGGTATAAAATATAGTATAATATGTCGGAGAGGAGACCTCCGTTAGTGTTTTTAAAAAGTGTGATGTCAGCATTGCTCCTTCACTGTAATATAGTCGTCGTGATGCTGATTCATAATGACGTTTTCAAAATAAAACTGCACAAATAATTATAGCTTCTATATTCAACGGACAGCGTAACAGACAACAGTATCCTTATACAGATCCGCACAGTCAGACGACTCGAGCAAGATTGATTCTTAGGCTGTCGACCGCTCGTATTTATTTTAAATATTAAATTAAAAATTAAAAAAACCCCCGACACAAAAAGATTTCTAAAAAGAATAAAATTAATATTATTATGTACTTAATGAAGTCGTTGCGTCGGGGGACCGTTGTACGTAAGTTGATAGTGTGATAGTGTAGTGTACGAAGTTAATCATTGAGGACTTCGACTTTATTTGTCTTATTTAAATTTATATAAATATAGAATGTAAAAAACCGATACGGGCAGGGATTCGAACCCGCGACTACTGGGAAACCGTCCCGTCGCTCTACCAACTGAGCTACCGTATCGCTGTCCGTCTCGGTGAATTAAGCATTCTATATGTGATCGTCTTTATCGGGACGGTGGTGACATCTATTAGGTTTCTTTCGAAAATCCTAACCAATGTTTCTAACTTTGCAGTATAGATAAACACTGAAAAGATGCCACTACCGAAATCAATTTTTGAAAATAATTTTAAACATGTATAGCCATGTTAAGCTTATTTAAATTTATATAAATATAGAATGTAAAAAACCGATACGGGCAGGGATTCGAACCCGCGACTACTGGGAAACCGTCCCGTCGCTCTACCAACTGAGCTACCGTATCGCTGTCCGTCTCGGTGAATTAAGCATTCTATATGTGATCGTCTTTATCGGGACGGTGGTGACATCTATTAGGTTTCTTTCGAAAATCCTAACCAATGTTTCTAACTTTGCAGTATAGATAAACACTGAAAAGATGCCACTACCGAAATCAATTTTTGAAAATAATTTTAAACATGTATATATATATTTAACTTTGCAGTAAGTTAGAAACATTGGTTAGGATTTTCGAAGGAAACCTAATAGATGTCACCACCGTCCCGATAAAGACGATCACATATAGAATGCTTAATTCACCGAGACGGACAGCGATACGGTAGCTCAGTTGGTAGAGCGACGGGACGGTTTCCCAGTAGTCGCGGGTTCGAATCCCTGCCCGTATCGGTTTTTTTTTTACATTCTATATTTACATAAATTTAAATAAGCTTAACATGGCTATACATGTTTAAAATTATTTTCAAAAATTGATTTCGGTAGTGGCATCTTTTCAGTGTTTATCTATACTGCAAAGTTAGAAACATTGGTTAGGATTTTCGAAAGAAACCTAATAGATGTCACCACCGTCCCGATAAAGACGATCACATATAGAATGCTTAATTCACCGAGACGGACAGCGATACGGTAGCTCAGTTGGTAGAGCGACGGGACGGTTTCCCAGTAGTCGCGGGTTCGAATCCTTGCCCGTATCGGTTTTTTACATTCTATATTTATATAAATTTAAATAAGCTTAACATGGCTATACATGTTTAAAATTATTTTCAAAAATTGATTTCGGTAGTGGCATCTTTTCAGTGTTTATCTATACTGCAAAGTTAGAAACATTGGTTAGGATTTTCGAAAGAAACCTAATAGATGTCACCACCGTCCCGATAAAGACGATCACATATAGAATGCTTAATTCACCGAGACGGACAACGATACGGTAGCTCAGTTGGTAGAGCGACGGGACGGTTTCCCAGTAGTCGCGGGTTCGAATCCCTGCCCGTATCGGTTTTTTACATTCTATATTTATATAAATTTAAATAAGCTTAACATGGCTATACATGTTTAAAATTATTTTCAAAAATTGATTTCGGTAGTGGCATCTTTTCAGTGTTTATCTATACTGCAAAGTTAGAAACATTGGTTAGGATTTTCGAAAGAAACCTAATAGATGTCACCACCGTCCCGATAAAGACGATCACATATAGAATGCTTAATTCACCGAGACGGACAGCGATACGGTAGCTCAGTTGGTAGAGCGACGGGACGGTTTCCCAGTAGTCGCGGGTTCGAATCCCTGCCCGTATCGGTTTTTTACATTCTATATTTATATAAATTTAAATAAGCTTAACATGGCTATACATGTTTAAAATTATTTTCAAAAATTTATTTGTCTTATTAACTTACTTGTATTTTAATTTCTTCCTTTATTAAAAGGTCGTTTATTAAAAGGTTGCGTCGGGGGCGCAACGAATTCAATAAATACATAATAATATAATTTTTATTGGAACGTAGTTCCTTATCGCGCGTTGTGAATGGGGGCTAGACGGTAAAAATTCTTACCAAAAGTTGTCACGACATGTTTTGCTATTTCTCTCTCTCTTATAGAAAGCAAGCGAGATATTTTATTTTCTATCATTATTATTTTTTGTATTATTTTAAATTGCTTGGTAATTCTTTATTATTTATTTGATATTGTAGTTTGTTCTTTTAGGATCAATTTGCAAATAAGACAGTTTAAATAAAAATAATAATACAAATTTGTGATCAAATATACTCGTAATGTCTTGTAACAACGCCATCTATTTATACCTTAGGGAAACATAACTACATCTGTTATGTAAACATATCTGTACAAAGTGAAACCGCTAGGTGGCGGGACAATAAATCATGGGTTTATTGATTAACACTTTTTAATTTAGTTATTCAGTTTATTTACATTTATTTTATTATCGGTGAAATATTATACGAAAATAGTATACAAATATTATTAATTAGCATATTATCTTATATTCATAGGTAATATTCATATTTTTTTTTTACGTAAATAATAAATTAATCATTTACCTCTCTATATCGTAGAAAAAAATATAAATAGGCTTGAAAAGATTCTAGTTTTTTTTCAAAGTGAAAATTAAAACATTGAGTAAATTTGAGCCGTTCAAACGCCGTCATTTTGCGCGCGCCTTGCGTGACGTCTAATGACACGTCTAGTCAATGTTTACTATAAACTTTTTATTTACTTCATACATATTTTAAGTCTTAAGTGCTTTACAAGTCATGGAAGAAGATAAAAACCACAAGTAATGTATAGTACCGGAGTGCAAAAATAGTATTAGAAAAACTCCCAACAAAGTGTTTTTTAAATTCCAAGAGATGCGAAAATACAAAAATTGTCTATGGTAATTAAAAGGGATAATATATGTCTTAACTGTGTTTATATTGTTGTGAAGATCAATTTAACGTAAGTATACTTTATTTATAATAAATTCAATTTAATAGTTTAAATTGATAGTAAGTTGCATTAGTTATTGAACATTAGAAAATTTGAGTTTAAAATTAACCTAACCTAGTTTACAAAAGTTCAGTATAACTTTCTATAAAAACCGTATTATTTTTTTGGTTTTACGAAATTTTTATAATTGTCCATTTATTTCAGGTTAAGGAAGATACAGCTAATAATATTGAATATAATATGTATAACGAAACAACGAGGAGAAGGAGTTGTTCCTCATATATTTTTGTGGAAAAAACACCACAACAGTCAAACAGTCAAAAGGCAAAGATTGACATCGGTTAATGAAGCCTTTTCAAAGTTAGCTATCAAAAGTAGTGTTAAAAAAATGGTGACCTTTACAAAGAAGTGATATACTAAGTAAGTCCTAGTACTGCCCATACAAATATCTGTGATATTAATCAGCCAAGACAATATTAAATGTAATCACAAGGCAGAGCCTTGCTTTTCGCATATTAACGATAGATTAACAAGTGACTAACCTGTGCAAGTTACTATTAAACCGAAGTACAGAAGTAAAGGTGTCAATGTAAATATACCTGCTGAAAAACAAAATGTAGCATTGTTATCATTTCGTCATTCAACACACAATACTTTTACTTTACCAGTAAAACTAACTATTTTACATAGTTTTACTTTACCAGTAAAACTATGTTTTAAAAGGAAAATTGTTTACTGAAAACACAGCTGATAATACTTCATGGCATCTTATATCTTTTATATCTGCTGATTATCAACAAATTTATTTATCAGAGTCAATTGCAGTGGAGAATTTTAATAAAACCTTTAAGCACGAAAATATAGGTTTAAATTATTTATTTTTCTCAGTAATAATAATACCACAGTATGAACTTCGACGCCGATAATTTGAATGGCGTGTCAAGTGATAATTATTTTATGGCCTTAAATGATTAGTAAATAAAAAAAATGTTTTTATTATAATAAGATGATAATAAGTATCCGAAAAAAAGTATTTGATACCATTTTAAATTTTATGCATATTCTATTATGATATATAATAGTTAATCGAAAGGAACTTCGTTCCATTCAGGTGTCCCTTGACACCTCTTTTCTTTTTAGAGGTATTTTTGTATCACATATTCACAATTTTTTTTTTCTGCTTTTTAAAGTTATGTTACTAGTTTTTGAATTGTACTAAATGAACCTACAGACACACAAAATTTTCAATTGTTAAAGTATTTCTACTAATAATAATATTATAAAGAGGAAAGATTTGTTTGTTTGTTTGAATTGAATAGGCTCCGAAACTACGGGACCGATTTTAAAAAAAATCTTTTAGCATTAGAATCCTACATTATGATGTACAAAGGTTACATTTAATACGAGAAATAAATACATTATATTTAATAAAATAAGGATCCACGTGAAAGTTTCGACAATGTAATAAATTATAAATGTATTAAGTAACATGATTCAAGACTTTTTCATATACCCATATGATAGGTAGATAGGTAGGTTTCATATATACGAATATTAATTAATATAAACCTTTAGAGTTAAAATGATTTACAATCACTAATAACATTATGATGAAGGGATTTATATTATCACTAGCTGTTGCCCGTGATTCTTTATAACTACGATCGTAAGCCATATAAATATATTTTTACAGTCAACGTGGACGCAGTCACGGGCAACGGCTATCCCTAATAAAGTACTTTACCTAAGTAACTGTAAAAACTTTCTAGCCTTCATATCAAGGCTTTTTTTCCTATATAGTGCGGGTGAAGCCGCTCGGAACACCTAATTATTGGATAAGGACCTCTCAACCGCACGAATAAAACTTCAATATCTTGGAGACGACTATTTTTATTTCAATGAAACATAAATAAAAACCATGTCGACGAGCATAGCTTTCGATTTAAAAAACCGCATTAAAATCCGTCCACGCGTTTGGCCGCAAACAGCTAATTATTGCATAAGTAACTCTCCCCCGCACCAATAAAACGTCAATATCTTGGAGACGACTATTTTTATTTCGATCAAACATGGATAAGAACCATCTCGACGAGCATAGCTTTCGATTAAGAAAAACCGCTTTCAAATCCGTCCACGTGTTTAACCGCAAATCTGCCACAGACAGATACACAGATCGACAGGTCAAACTTATAACACCCCTCTTTTTAGTCGGGGATTAAAAATGACGACTGACAGAAACAAGTCTAGTAACATCATAATTGTTGTTTTAACAATGTTTATAAATTACTTCTCTCTATAAATTATTTCTGTTACAAGTAATAACCAGTTAATCTAATAAATTATCATCTAATGTTCTTGTTTCGAATATCATGATATTGTTTTATAAAGCCTTCGTGCCGATATATATAATTCCTCATTAATATACATATCGAATCAAAAAAAATATCGAATTAATTATTAAGAAATACAAAATTATGACTCCCGAGCCTATGATGTAATATGTATCTATGCAGTGAATAAAAATGAATATTTATATCTGACTAAATCAGTCATAAAGGTATAAAGTATTTTACGTTACTGTTAAAAAGTAATCTCTTTGAAAGCAGAGAAAGTCACTTCAGGCATTTTAAGTAGCTTAATCTTAAATGTTGCATCGTAAATAATGTATAGCGTACATATAGAACAACAGGCTGCGAGTTCACTCAAATTTATGCGTCGCACTGCGGTATGTAAATTCTCTCTCTCTCTCTTTAAAAACAATTATACACCAAACAGTTTAAAATCAAATTATCAGTAAAAATATATGTAACTAAAAACTAGAGAAAGAACCTTACAAATCAAATTTTCAAATTTATATGATCAAAAGAGCAAAAAAATAGTATAGAAAAATATGTACAAAACTTATTTTTTTCCCTCAAAATTTAAAAAATGGTGGTCTGGGATTTTCAGAGCGAAGTTATTGTTTGTGACACCAAGTCGCTGTGAAAAATGTTATTCTGTTTTTCAGTATTACAAAACTCTAAACAAGATGAAATTGTAAAAGTCCACTCGGAAATGCTTGCTAAACTATTTTAAACGAGGCCAATGAGAAATTAAGTTGTATGTTGGAAATATGAAATGATAAAGTAGTATTAATATTTAATGTTGCTTTAAGTGGTTTTTTATAAAAAAAAATGTTATTATTCCCCAACATAACTAAAAACAATCGAGTCGATGTGTTTTAGCTAAAATAGATAAATATATGTATATAGGCTTGTGTGTGCTACGAACTTATAATTTCATATAATTATTGAACAGTGACTCAATATCATTAGTTATGACACTACAAAATATTATTTTTATTTGATATAAAATGGTGAATCCTGACATTTACTATGTTCCTTAAATAATTGGTTTCCAAAGTACATTTCCCAGGAAATTTAATTAGATTTTATGAAAAGTCCCGGAAGTACAATGTCTTGGTATAGAATTATCTACATCCTTTATAATAATATTCTATATAATATATACTACAAAGGTAATATTGAAATAAAAATATTTTTACGGATTTAACTCGCGTATATTGAATTAAATTTTAAATTTACATTTTAAATCTAACCCGACGTTTCGAATGCTTTGCAGCAATCGTGTTCACGGTAAGACGAGATGGAGGTGTCTGTCAGTAAGTCAGTTAATTAGTCATCTACCTCCAACGGTTTCTAAGCTTCCGGGCGTACAGTTCAGGATTCACACAAAACGCACTAACAGTATCTTGAGGTCTTACAGTGCGGTCACAGACATGGGATTTTATATTTTTCAAAAGTGGTTCCCAGGTGTTAGATAATCCCCAACCATCTTCTCTATTAAAATTAGGATGTTTTTTAATTTCAATAGCCTCACGAACCATTCTTGGAATGTAACGTTGTTCTTTAGCGAGTATTTTAGGTTTATCAAATCTTATATAATGATTGGGCTTGTCTATGGTATGTTCACATACTGCAGACTTCGATGTACGCCTATGCTTGATATCCGATATGTGTTCCTTAACTCTTTTACCGATGCTCCTCTTTGTTTGACCTATGTATGACAAGCCACAATCGCAGTCAAGTTTATATACTCCAGTACATTATAAAGGAATATTACTTTTTTGATTCTGTCAGTAACTCCTTTCACATATGATAGTAGAGCCGTTTGACAATCAACTGTGGGTGG
Source organism: Napeogenes sylphis (assembly GCA_959347405.1). Taxonomy (NCBI): domain Eukaryota; kingdom Metazoa; phylum Arthropoda; class Insecta; order Lepidoptera; family Nymphalidae; genus Napeogenes; species Napeogenes sylphis. Next base: position 1,571,341 of record OY365778.1, on the reverse strand, counting down.
TTTGATGTGGTTCGTGCGACGCTGGCGAGGTACGGGCAGGTGGTTGTTGAACATTAGTGTGCGGTCGCTAGTGCCGCCATCTGGCGCGTCCCCGGGTTGCGGATAGGGGAGGTCCCCCCAGATATAGGGGGCACCGGCTTCGGCCGGCGCGGACAGCTACTAGCGTGTGTGGCTGCTTGCCTTTCGGAGCGCGCATTGGACGGCCACAAGATCTTGTAAGCACACACTGAGCGGGAACGTGGGCTGGACGGACGGAGCTTGCTCTGTTCGTGTGGCTGCGAGGAAGAAAACCTCTATAAAATATCACCCTGCTGGGGGTCGGTCATGGGGGTGTCGGTCATGGGGATGTCGGTGCCCGGTCCATGGCTGGCAGGGGGGGAATACGGGGCCCGCTTCTTCCGTGGAGGGGCGGCAGTGGGGGGTCGGGGTTTTTGTTTTGTGTCGTCGTCGTGTCGTCTTTTCTTCTTCGTGTTTCTTCGTTTTTTCTTTTCTTTGTTTTGTGTCGGTCCGGAGGTGCGGCGTCTGCCGAAGGGCCGAGTAAGGACGAGGGCGCCAAAAGTTTTATGAACATATTATGTGTGGTTATGGCAACATAGTCACATCGAGCTTCAGCGGGGGAGGTTGGGAAGAAGAAGAGTTCAGCCCGTACCTTCCGAGCCGTAGATCTAGGTGAGACGGGGGGGGCCACCTCTCTTGCCATTGCACTAGGTCTATGACGTAGGGGTACACTGGTTGCCCCGGGTACCCTTAGCGGGGGGGGTTCCGCCGGGGCGTCACGGTGAGTGCGAAAGCGATCCCGTGGCGTCCCATTGCAGCGATGAGGGCAGCCGTTGGTTTTTTTGTGGGGTGCCTTAAAAATGGCAGCGTTTCCTATGCTGCCATTTTTGATGATTGATTTTTCATGAGTGACGATGCGATGCGATGCGAAACGCATTTTTCCAACGATAAAAAAAAAAAGTTGTTGAAAATTGCATGCTTGACATGCTGCAGCTCGCTTTCCAGGTGTTCAGCATCACAGATGTGTTGTGCTCTCAGAAACAAAGATTAGCCAACGGTATCTAACTGGCTAGGGTGGTGCTGTGATTTACCATTGAGGTACCTATCTGTATGTGTGGGTTTCCTATAAACAGTGTGTCCCAATGTGTTGTCAGGATTCTTGATAATAAGAATATCAAGGAAAGCTAAAGTATTATTTGACTACAATTCCATTGTAAATTGTATTTTGTTGTTAATAGAATTAAAGTGTTCTAGAAAAGCAGATGTTTGATTCATAGGTATTATTATGAAGGTGTCATCTACGTACCACTTAAAGATCTTATCAGGTATAGCTGGTACAGAGAACAGGGCCCTCGCTTCGAAGTGCTCCATGTAGATATCGGCAACAACGGGGGAGACCGGGGAACCCATTGCCACTCCATCAACTGGTACATAGAATTCATCCTTCCACATCAAATAGCCAGATGTTAAGCAATGTCAACCGTCCCTACTACCATATGTGAAAGGAGTTACTGACAGAATCGGCAACATCATAAAAAAGGGTTTTATTAGAACTATCTACAAACCTCAAAAGAAAGTTAGCCAATTCTTGATACCTATCAAAAGTAATATTCCTTTACAATGTGCTGGAGTATATAATCTTGACTACGATTGTGGCTTGTCATATTAATTATTAATAATTGATATAACGAATAATTAATAATTGTATTCCAACCTGCAGCGTGGCTCGAATGTAGGAAAACCAACAAACAATGACGAGAAAAATATTTCTCTTACATAAATAAAACAAGAAGCGTCTTTGAAGAGATTGTACCCCAGTACAGTAAATAACACAGACCCGTTAATTGTCAAGGGCAAACGAGGCCTAAACTACCCGGTAACCCCGTAATACTCGGTACTCGGTACTTGGCAACTTGTTAACGGTAATTAATTTGGGTATAGATGTAGTTGAATTATTACTTTTCCTATAATCTATTGCCTAGGGGACTGAAATATGGTTGAAAAATTATATTTTTTTATATACTGAATTATTTAACTGAATGAAAAGAATTTTGATATAGATATAGTTGATAACCAAGGATTAAGCACAGGGTACTTTCTAAATAATAAATATAATAAAATATCATTAAAACCATTTTAAAAGTACCAAAATGCGTGTATATACAATCTCTATAGCGCGGTCAAAGCCGTCGGAAACATCTAGTTAAAAATAAAAAAAAACATCAGATTTTTTTCACGAAGGAGGAAATACAGAATAAGAGAACAGAGACATGTTACGGTAATAATAGGATTAGTTAGTAGTTATGATTCGCAAAGCGTTGTACGAATACTGCAATGCTGCACCAGCAATTATGAGCATTGCTTACATAATTACGTAACATAAATTGACAAACGTGAATGTCCAAATGTAGGTAACATTTTATTTATTTTAATGATATATTTCAATTGTTATAAATGATATTTGTAATGTTAACTTTAGAATTATATTAAAATTATATTACAATACATAAAAAAACAATTACACATTGATTTCAGTTATGCTAGTTCATAATTATCATTTCTTATTTTCATTTTTACAAATATATGAATATGTAGTTTTATGTGAATAAGTAACGTTCGCATCCATATCATAATCTATTTACTTACATTAAGTACGGCAAGCATAGAAGATGGCGCCATCTAGAGAAATATATCGTTAATCTCATGGATTAATTACCTCGCTATCCTAAAAAATATATATAGAACCATGGGACGAACACGGTTAACAACTCCCGTGAAGTTCAGCAATTTTTATTGTTTTAATCAAGTATCTCATATAGAACTACAACCGCTTTATAAACTCATTACCGCAAGTTTATAAAGCTGTACACACCAAGACTATTGTGAATATTGAGTACAATATTGTGTATATACACTGCACCACAGTGTAGACTGGTCCAGGTCTCAATATGAATACACATTCACATTGAGACCAGTTCTTTTTTTTTTTTTTTTATGATCTAGGGCAATGCTTGACCACATTCCACCTGATGGTAAGTGGAATGTAGTCTTAGATGGTAAGGCGCATTGCCCTAGCAATCTATTCACTCTTCTATTAAAGACATCCACATTATATTTGGCCGGAAATACCGACGCAGGCAAATTGTTCCAGTCCTTCGCTGTACGCACTAAAAATGAGGAAGCAAAGCGGTTCGTTCGGACAGGTGGAATGTCCACAACAAAAGGATGAAAACCTGCCGTGCGTCGGGACGTCCGGTGATGGAAGGGAGACGGAGGAATTAAATTGTGTAATTCCTGCGCACAAAAATGTATCCTATAGAATACTGAGAGGCTAGCAATTCTAGGCCTGTGCTCAAGGCTTTGGAGGTCGGCTTCGATCAATTCGGGATCGCCTATAAGCCTCTTTGCTCGCCTCTCAATTGAGTCCAGAACCTCAAGATGAGACTTTGCGGCACCAGCAAATATGTGTCCACAGTACTCTACACACGACCGAATCTGTGCTTTCTATAAAACAAGAAGCTGTCCCGGTGTAAAGTACTGCCGAACCGAACAAATGGCAAGCTTTGCTGCTGCTGTTCTTGCTCTGGACTCAATGAACCGACCAAAGTTGAGGTTCGAAGAAATCTCTAAACCTAACAACTGAAGCCGGTCACTGTATTCCAAGGATACATTCTGGAAAGTAGGAGCCAAGGTGAAAGGGCTCTTTTTGGCGGTGAACAGACACGTCTGCGTTTTGATGGCGTTGAACTTGACAAGATTTTCATTGCTCCATGCGGAGACTGCCTGAAGTTTCTCATTCAAACGTTGCACCATGGCTTCTCTTTCAGACTGTACTTGATCTCGACTAGCCCGACTACTCGGCAGATATCTTTCTACAACTGTGCTGTCGTCTGCATACGCATAGATACCGGGCTTCAACAGATCATTAATGTGCAGCAGAAAAAGAGTTGCAGAAAGAACGGACCCCTGAGGCACTCCGGCATTTATTGTCAAGGGTTCCGAGGAACACCCGTAAACAACTACTAGGAGAGACCTCTGGCTCAAAAAGTCCGTTACCCAGCCGATCAGACCAGGAGATATACCGTACGCTGAAAGCTTGCTTATAAGGCTGGCATGCCAGACCCTGTCAAATGCCCTCGAGACGTCCAGTGAGACGGCGACCGCTTCTCCGTTCTTCTCGATGGCCTCGCCTAAAATGTGTGTAGCATACACTAGGAGGTTCCCAGTAGACCTATTACGGCGAAACCCGTCCTATCGGTCACTGAGGAGATCGTTACCTTCTAGGTATAGTAATAGGCGCGAGTTCAATACACGCTCCATAATCTTGCAGAGTATGGAGGTGATTGAAATCGGTCTGTAATTGACAGGGTCGGCACGGCTGCCTTTTTTGGGCACGGGTTTCACATTAGCAAGCTTTCGGCACTATTCCAGCCATAAAAGAGAGACGATACAGACGTGTCAGTACCGGAGACAACTCAGCTGCGCATGTCTTGAGCAGAATGGCTGGTATACCATCAAGACCACTGGCTTTATTCACATCTAAACGACACAATGTTCTCCAAACCTCTTTGTTAGTGATGCGGATTTCAGGCAATGAAATACCGCAGTGAGGAAGATGTGCTGGAGAAGCATTGCCAATGTCTAGATGCGAATTATCAGCAAACAGAGAAGCAAATACATTTGCTTTCTCGGTTGCTGTGTGGACTAGGGATCCATCCGGCTTCAGCAGAGCAGGCAGTGAGGGTTGGCAGAAATTCGACTCGATCGCTTTCGCAAGAGACCAGAAAGCTCGACTGCCAGTTGGTCTGACAGAGAGCTTTTCGCCATTCTTAGCGATTCGATCGAGACGAGCCTTCCGCAATGCCTTTTTGTAGGACTTGGCAGCTTGGTTAAAGGCTCTCTTCTTCAAACTTACATCCGGAGTTTTGCGGGTTCGAGCATCAGCCCAAATGAGATATGCCGAATGTTTTCGGCCTTGAGCATGACCACATTCGGCATTAAACCATGGGCGAGCTTTGCCACCGATGGGTACGTCAGTAAAAGGAATAAAATACTCCATTGCCTGATGCACCACATCGGTTATAGCATCCGCGCAACTCGACGGATCCAAAGAAGAGAAGCAGACTTGCCGCCAAGGATAAGACGCAAAAAAGTGTCGCATCTCATACCAATCTGCTGACTTGTATTTCCATACTCGCCTAACACCATGAGGTTCGAAAGCTGGTGGGGAATATGTAAACACAGATTTCACCAGACAGTGATCGGAGGTTCCCAAGGGGGATGTCACATCTACACGATACCTGTCCGGATCAGTTGTCAGCAGAAGATCTGGTACCCTTGTCGCTTGCTTCACCAGCTGAAAGAGGTCCAAGGACAACGCAAAGTTCCACGCTTCTCTTCTAGCATGGTCGGTCTTCTGGTACGGGAACAGCCAATCCTGATGACAGGCATTAAAGTCCCCCAGAAAGGCTAGCTGCGCCGAAGGGTACTGATACAGAGCCATATCTGCAGCCTCACTGAGATACTCAAATAAACGAGTTGTCTCCTGGTCACCGCTGTGCGAACGGTAGACACAGGAATACAGGATTTTTTCGTTTCCTGTGTCCACTAAAATCCATAGGGAAGATAATGTGGGGTCTTCAGGTGACGGAGACGCTGAATACAGAGGTCGTTCCGCGCGTACACACTGACTCCGGCCCGTGAGCGAAAGTTGTGCTCTAACGAGTAACCGGGATAATCCAAGTATGTAGCGCTCAAAGTACATTGAATCTGCGTCTCCGTCAAAAAGAGCAAGTGCGGCTGCTCTGTCTCCAGGTGGTGGTGGACAGCTAAAAGATTTGAGTGCAAACCCCTTATATTAGTAAGGTGCACTTTATATATGGAAGAGTGCAACCGCTGTGTATCCTTGTTTCTTTTTTTTAACTTTTTCATAAAAAAATAATTAATATAAAAGTGAATAGGGATGGGAAATGGCAGTTGAACGAGGCGGTAAGTATCGAACCCAACGTCAAAATTGGTGATGTCTTGTTACTGGGAGGCTAGTCTGAAGACTGCGGGGACGCCCGAACCCCCCCAGGGATCGCCATCGGGCCTCCTCGTCTGGTCGCCAACCAGAACGATGGAGTGTTGAGTAGTGTAGTGGACTGTATAAATGATTACGCAGATTGGTTGAGATACAAGTTTTAATGTGACTGCACAGTAGTATTAATACAGGAAGAATGCCTGAGCCTCAGAGGGCAAAGTCTCGAAGCCCGCACGGCCGCCCCTCGCCCGCTGCCCGCAATCCGGTTTTGATGAAGACCGAACATGCTGCCCGGGAACGTTGAAAATGTCCATTTTCAATGTTATGAAGTCGGAAGAGGACAGATGTTATTAAAGGCCCTCTTGATGATTCCTTTTCGGGTTTTAATATCTGCAACACGGTTGATGCCATCCTGGCCCTGATACAGTTTAATAACTCTGCCAAGCTGCCATAAGAGCGGAGGTACATTTTTTTCTCGCACGAGGACCATGGACCCAGGCTGCAAACTTGAAGATGATGAGTGCCACTTCATCCGCTGCTGGAGCAGAGAAACATAATCATTTGAAAAGCGTGTCCAAAAATGTTGCTTAAGCTTCTCAATCCTCTCATATCGTTGTAAACGATTTATGTTTTTATCGCTTACAGAAAAATGAGGAACTGACAATAGTGAACGTCCAATAAGGAAGTGAGAAGGTGTGAGACAGGTGAGGTCAGAAGGATCGGAAGAGAGGGGTGTCAATGGTCGGGAATTTAATATTGCCTCAACCTGGACAAGGCACGTTGACATCTCCTCATACGTAAGATGAGTCAAATTTAAAATTCGTCCAAGATGGTGTTTAACAGACTTAACCGCAGCTTCCCACAGACCACCAAAATGAGGCGTGTAAGGAGGAATGGTTTTAAATTGTATACCTCTGTTTTGAATGTCAGACTGAATGTCGTCTATATGGTTATGAAAGAATGTAGCAATGTCATTGCTTGCACCAAGGAATGTGGTGGCGTTATCTGATGTCACCGAAGCCGGCCTTCCCCGTCGCGAAATAAATCTTAGAAACGCTGAAAGAAACGCTTCCTTTGTTAAATCCGTGACGAGCTCCAGGTGCAATGCTTTAACTGCAAAACAAACAAAAACACAGATATAAGACTTTGTCAGTTTTGCACCTCTTCCTTTACGATCAGCTATGAACACTGGCCCGGCATAATCTACACCACTGTGTAAAAAGGGAAACTCAAGATGTACTCTATCACATGGTAAATCACCCATTATGGGTTGTATTGGTTTGGATTTGAATCTATAACAGCGAACGCAACTATACACGATACGTCTAGCTATGTTCCTCCTTCCAAGTGGCCAATATTTTTGTCGTATAGAAGACAAAAGAAGTTGAGGTTCGGCATGCATTAATTTTATGTGTTCTGTAGTGAAAATAGCTTCAGTTAAGAAATGTTTACCACATAACAGGATAGGATGTTTGACATCGAAACTATAATATGAGTTTTTGAGACGACCACCAACCCTAATAAGATGATTTGAGTCCATAAAGGGTGATAATGAAATTAATTTATTAGTTTTAGGAAGAGATTGGTTTGATTTTAGAAACCTATATTCTTCAGGAAACATTTCCTTTTGTACAATTTGTAAAATATTTTGTTCTGAAAGTTTTAATTCTTGTGTAGATAATGATTTTTTTGTTTTAGGATTTTTACAATTGTATATAAATCTTTTTATGTATGCAAATGATCTTATTAAATGTGTATATTTAGATATTTTCTTTATAAAATTATATATGTTGTTTTGTTGTATATCTTTGTTATTGAGTTGTGTGGAAGTAGTGTGTAAGACGATTTCTGAACGTGAATCTGAATATGTGTTCGTTATGTTAGGAAAATGTATTGTTTTCGTTTTTAAAAAATCTGGACCTGACCACCATAGTTTAGCCGAGCTAATATTGTCCGCTATAACACCCCGAGAAACTAAATCGGCAGGGTTCTCTTTTGAAGGAACGTAGCTCCATCTGTGACCAGCGGTACTGTCTTGGATTTCACCCACTCGAGTCCGCACAAACATTTTTAATTGATTCGATTGAGTCTTAAGCCACGCTAATACGATAGTAGAATCAGTCCAAAAATATGAATTATTTATTCTAACTGATAGTGATGAAATCACTTTAGTATGAAGTCTGGCAGCCAGAAGAGAACCACAGAGTTCTAATCTCGGTATTGTAGTTGGTTTTAAAGGTGCAACTTTATTTCTGGAAGCTAGAAGACGAACCTGTACATTACCATTTGCCATAACTGCTCTTACGTAAATACATGCACCGTAAATTCGTTCAGAAGCGTCTGAAAAGGCATGTAATTCTAATAATATTGATTTTTCAGAACAAACCCACCGTGGAATACGGAGTGAATTAAAAGAAATTAGAGAAGCTGTAAAGTTTAAAAAGGTTTTCTGGATTTCTTTTGAAACTTCCTCATCCCAACTGTATTTATTAACCCATAATTTTTGCATTAGAATTTTCGCTTGAACAGTACAAGGTCCCAAAAGGCCCAGAGGATCAAATATCTGACTAATTAGAGATAAGATTTTACGTTTTGTTATCTTTTTAATTGTTGTGTTTAAATTAACTTTAAATAAAAATGTATCTTCATGGCAATCCCAGTGAAGACCGAGTGTTTTGCTAGGTAAAGTTTCATCTAAGTTTAGAGTTTTATCTGTATGTGAGGTTTTTAGTAAGCATTTATTAGGTAGCGATTTTAAAACTTCAGGATTATTAGACTGCCATTTACGTAGGTTAAATTGGGCTGATTTTAAAGTGTTACTGACATTTTTACAAAGTTTTATGACTGATTGTAAGGAATCTCCTCCGCTTAAAAAATCGTCAACGTAAAAATCTCTACTGATGGCAATTTTGGCCTCTGGATCCGTGCACTGGTCTGCAAGCGAAACCAAGCATTTAGTGGCTAAATATGGTGCAGACGATGTACCGTAAGTAACCATATTAAGGGTATATGTTTTTATTTCTTCACTACGATCAAATCTAAATAAGATTTTCTGTAGTGAGCGTTGTGAAGGGTCTATGAGAATAGCCCTATACATTTTTTCAATATCGCCGGAGACGACGTACTTATGTTGTCGAAAACGCAATAAAATAGAAATTAAATCGTCTTGGACAACGGGTCCAACGAGTTGAAGGTCATTAAATGATTCTTTACTTGTCGTCGGGCTTGATCCGTTAAATACAACACGTAATTTCGTGGTAGTAGACGACTCACGAATAACCCCGTGATGAGGTAAATAATACGACCGTTTCTGAGAATCACTACTTTCAAAAGACTTTGATATGTCGCTCATATGACCTAATTCTATATATTCAGCCATAAACTCTAAATATCTATGTCGTAGGATAGGATCGCGATCAAATTTTCTCTCAAGAGCTAGGAAACGATTTTTAGCTATTTGATAAGAATCGCCGAGAACATCTGGTGACTCTTTTAAAGGCAGAGTTACAATAAATCGACCTTCAACATCACGCTTTGTGTTCTCTAAAAAACTTCTTTCACAGGCTTGTTCATCTAGCGATAACTTATATTTAGGAAGTATTGAATCAAATTCCCAAAAACGTGTCAACAAATAATCGTCATTCTGAGTAAGGAAACATGTAGAACTTGTGTTTAAATTATTATTACATATTTTTTTGTATTTATTGATAGTGCCCGAAACCAGCCAACCAAGTTTGGTTTGTTGCAATTTAGGACGTTGTTTACCTAAATCGACAGAATAGGAACATATGACGTCCCAGAATATATCTGCTCCCATTAAAATGTCTATGGGAGACGAGATGTTAAATGTAGGATCAGCTAGCTTGATATGAAGAGGCAAGTCTAATGATTGTATGTCTACGTTACAAGAAGGAACTGAATTTGTAATTTGTGGTAGTACGTAGCAGTCTACATTAATCTTATAATCTCCTAACGATGACTCGATGGATAAATTACAAGACTCCGCACTGTACGAAATTTGGTTATTGATACCTGTCACAGTGGAGCTTACGTTACGACGCGCCAAACCCAGCTTCTCACAGAAGTGCCGGGTGACATAATGCGCAGTGGCACCACTGTCTGTCCCGTCCGCACCAACCACATTCACCAATGCTGTGGAAAGTAATATGTTTGGCTGCATTATATGTGTATTGTTTGACGACAAAACTGTGTTATATGCTTGTATGTTGTTGTCTGTATGTTTGTGTAGAAGGCTACTGTGTTTGTGAATACAATACTTGCAATGTGTTAATCTGCAAAATTTTTCTTGATGCCCAGGACGAAGACAATTTTTGCATACATTAAAACCCTGTATTTTATGAATACGCGAATCTATATCCAGGCTCCTGAACTCTGGACAGCTAAATAAATAATGATTTTGCATACACATAGGGCATGTAATACGTTTATTTTCTGTATTTTTTGTTTTACTTAAATGTGATTTCGTTGTTTTTATTTCTGTATTTTGTGTATTAAATGTATGTTGTGAACTTTTATTGTTTTGTGTTATAGTTTGACGTAATTTTTCATCTTGTTGTAAAGTATCCAATAAATCTGCCCTGTTTGTTAAAAAATCAATAAACTCTTTTAGTTTAGGTGTTGATGTAATGGTATTGCGTTGCTTTTCCCATTTTCTAAATGTGGTGGCATCTAACTTTTTCATCATTAAATGAATAACTAGAGTATCCCAATACTCAGTCGGCTGACCTAGGTTTTTTAAAGCACATAAATTGCGATTAATGGAATCAATCAATTGTCTTAAATATTCACATGATTCCCTTTGTATTGGGGTAAAATTTAATAAGGAGTTAACATGGTTAGTTATTAAAAGGCGCTCGTTGTTATATCTATCTGATAATAATTGCCACGCAATTTGATAGTTGTTGCTCGTAAATTCAAGATTTTGAATAATAATTAAAGCGGTGCCTCTTAAAGCAGCTTTTAAATAATGGAATTTACTGATATTACCTATATTATTATTTGTATGAATGAGGGAAATATACGTATCTCGGAAGTCGAGCCAGTGTTCAAAGTTGCCGTCGAAGCTTGGTAAATTAATCTTCGGCAGTCTGACAAAGTCGTGTGGCTCCCGATCCCTTTGATTGCTCCCGTCGCTCGACTCGGACATAGAAAAAGCACGTTGCATCTGCCGCCGAAACTTGTTTAAAAGCGTACGCGCCGACGCCACAAGAGAATAATATTTTGAGTCGAACTCTTCGCGTTCAACCAAGAGCTGGCTAGGATCGTCAGATAACAACTCCAACTCCGTCTGAAATTTATCGAAATCCGTCTGAAGAAGTTCCATTTTATTAAGCCGACATTCAAGTTCGTTAAAATGGGTTTCACTTATATGGTCATATTCCCCTACTGTGTTTAAAAAATTTTGAAATATAGTAAGCTTGCCTTTAATACTACCACGTAGTTTTATAAGCTCTTTACTCTTTGCATCACTCATATTAAGCAATAGATTTATATTAAAAAAAAAATAGGAAGGAAAGCAAAAGAAAGAAAAAAATATATATATATTTAAACTAAAAGAAAGATTAAAGTGAAACTTTAATCTATAAAGCAATATTATAGGTGTGCTACAATACTCTTTAGAAATAGATGATCAAGGACAAAGCAAGCGATAAGCAAGCGACACTAACCGGCCGAGCTAAGCACGCAACCGGTTTACACAAGAGGTTACAATGCGTATGCAGTAATTAGCAACAGTAACTACAATATTTACAGCAATAATTTAGCAATTAATATTTTAACACTGTAAAATAAAATATATTTTTCTTTTTAATTTGCACGATATTTAGAAAATATATAAAAATATACTCAATAATTGTAATTAATATAAAACTTTAAGAAAAATGTATTATTATTTAACATTAAGTACAAGCAGTTATTAGAGCGAAAAGCTATGAGGAGATCTCAATGTCAGATCCAAGTTGAGCAAAAAAGACGGAAGAAAATTCTAGAAAGGAACATGGAACGGACTCACTAAAGATTGCAGTTATCCTCAGTTCTCTTATATTCCGCAATGCTGGTTTCTTTTCACTGGTTCTAATCGAAGGACCAAAATGTTGAGTAGTGTAGTGGACTGTATAAATGATTACGCAGATTGGTTGAGATACAAGTTTTAATGTGACTGCACAGTAGTCTTAATACAGGAAGAATGCCTGAGCCTCAGAGGGCAAAGTCTCGAAACCCGCACGGCCGCCCCTCGCCCGCTGCCCGCAATCCGGTTTTGATGAAGACCGAACAGGAGCCACCCTGGGATTTTTCGCAGCTGGCGCGGCAACCTTTCGTGGGTGGCTAACCCACTAATTGGGCCCCCAACTATCTGCGGGCGGCCAGCGGATAGCCGTTGCTTCGGATCCAGCTACCCTCCTCGACTAGACACCCGACAAAATAAACACCAACTCGACGTCAACCGGTTCGCCAACGTACCGCAGCTGTTCAGACCCATTTCCCATTAACGGCTTCATCGAGCAACGTGCCGGAACACGACTAGGTCGCTTTGCGGCACGATTTTGCCCGATGGGTGGTAACTTTGCCGGCGACCCGATGTTATGGTCTACCACCAAGACAGTTCATTTGAACTCTCCGACAGTTATCGCAGGAAGAAGAACTGCGTAGCAAACTTCAAGTTAATCCACCAATCCAATCCACTTTTGTCCCTCCCCTCGACATTGCTTTCTTCACCGGCTCAGGATATTCAAAAAACTAGAAACACAACATTAAAAAAAAGTTTGCCCAATGACATTAACCTGTCTATGTGACTTGTCCAAAGTCTTTCACGCCAAATGCATACCAAGTCTAATGTTTAACTCGTTTCTCAATAATATAATAATCAATTGTAAAATAATATAAATCTTCTATTATGTAGGTGTACAAAAATTAAAGCCAGTGAATGTGTTCACCTAGTATGGCTTCTAATTAACTTTGAAATTATTACAACTTTCAATCATTATTTTTTACATAAAACTGAATTATCCGTGTAATGTTTAATTCTAAAAGGAGAGACAAGAAAGAGAAGCAATAATACATCGAGTATCTCATAACCTCGGTTTCGTAAACTCTATGTTTGGTATCGCATTTGCATATATATTTGTAAATGTTCATAGATGATAGTTTGCTATCCTGTTCAAATCCAGGGTGAAATAAATCTGTGCAATCAAAAGAAAATTATATAATATGCGCCTGCGCAATAATAGTTTTACATATTTACGACCTCTAGCAAATGAAAGAATTGCTAGATGTCATTTATATTTAAAACTAATTTTGCAATTCATATTTTGCGCTATTTATTTAACAATTCGATAAATTAAACAATTTTGTGTTGGCACAAAAATGTATGGGTATTTCTTGGGAAGAAAAAAGTACTGGTTTTCATTGTAATATTCAATAATATAAATCGATTTTATTTTAACTACCACCGATAAAAAAATGGTTCCAGTCATCCTTTGCATTGCAATGTAAATCGATTTAGTTTTAATTATCAGAGACCTAAATATGGTTTCACTCGCTCAAGATTTTTATTACTTTCAGTCCGAAAAATAATAATATATTATGTTATATTTTTAACCCCCGACTAAAAAGAGGGGTGTTATAAGTTTGAGCTGTCGATCTGTGTATCTGTGTGTCTGTATGTGGCAATGCTGCGCCCAAACTCGTAGACGAATTTAAATGCGGTTTCTTTTAATCGATAGCTATGTTTGTCGAGATGGTTCTTAGCTATGTTTGGTCGAAATAGAAACAGTCATCTCCAAGATATTGACATTTTATTGGTGCGGGTGAAAGGTTCTTATGCAATACTAACAGTTCCCAGCGGCTTCGCCCGCGCTGTATAGGAAAAAAAGCCTTGTTATGTATGCCAAAAGTTTTTTACACTTACTTTCTCAGGTAAAGTACTTTATTAGGCTTAATAGCTGTTGCCCGTGACTGCGTCCACGTAGACTGTAAAAAATATATTTTATATGGCTTATGATCGTAGTCATAAAGAGTTACGGGCAAAAGCTAGCGATAATATAAATCCCTTCATCATAGCATTATTAGTGATTGCACATCATTTTAACTCAAAATTTTATATATTTTATAATATTCGTATATACCTATATGAAAAAATCTTGAACCTGTGTAAAATGTTTTATTAAATCGGTCCAGTAGTTTCGCAACCTATTCAATTCAAACAAACAAATCTTTCCTCTTTATAATATTGAGATAGATTAATAGAAATATTTAAATTTTTAATATTTATAGTCTAAGCCCTCGTAACTTCGTAAAATATGTGTATATTTTATCGTCAACGTACGTATAACGGTCCCCGACACGACGCAACGACTTCAATAAGTACATAATCATATTATATTCATTCCTTTTAGATTTTTTTTGTATCGAGGGTTTTTAAATTTTTTATTATTTTTTTTAAACTAACTATATCACGCATACCATGATATTATTTTTATAATTTTAATTTACTTAGTATTTGAAACATAACTCATTAAGACATTAATTCTTAGCAACATTTTTAAAACAATTATTTATGAGTTATAAGTAATTTGAATTTCGTAAATGACACCAAAATTAAATCATTTTTTTCTTTGTCGACGGCTCCTTCCTCGATATTTTTGTAGATAATTTATAAAATTTAAATGCAAGGAACGCAGATTATGTCAGTTTATAATTAAAACTTCGAGAACTTTTGTGTTGATTTCTTTTTTTACCGATATGCAAAGTTAGCAAGTTTTAAACGAGATTGCTACAGACTAAATTCATGCTGAATAAGACCTTATAAAAATAAACTTCGACTTTAAAGCCCGAAAATGGTTTTTATATTAAAGTTAGATCTTACTGACAATCTGCAAAATGAAAATTATACACTAATTAAAATCGTTTAATGTTTTTTTCAATGGTTACTTATATTCCATTTCTATGTAAGTTTATGTTATGTAAACAAAAAGACAAGGTATTATAAGTTAACTTGTTCAGTAACAGTTTTAACATCTTATCATATCATACTGCCCTTATTTTTTAATTATGAAACGTCATCGACCTACGAATTTTAAGGATAGTTTTTGGTTTATCTCGACGAATATGTGGAAGCGTTTACCTCCTCGTCTCCGTGACTGTAAAAAGATTTATGATAAACGAAATTTACAAAATTTGCAAAACAAGGTACTCTTACATATTAAGGTTATTTTTTTTTATAATATTAACTCAGATGAGTACTTAAGACTTCTCAAAAAATAAAATAGTTACCTAACTTAACAATAAGTTCTCTCGGGGTAATTGAACCCCGCGATGCCGAAGAGAACTCTTTGACTAACTTCTTTGTATTACAATTTATAAAATTAATTTATTTTAGTCGCCTCTTTTATTTATATAATTACTTTGTCTTCTACCAATTACATTTAAAAGTTTAACTTGTCAAAAATATTTTTGTTTGTCTCTTAGCCTCGCTTTGGAGAGAGGAGACACTGAAAAACCCAATGAGTACTGATTAGTAACTTTTTTTTGGTATATAGCAGTACGAGTACTTATGAGATATTTTTCGTTACTATTTCGTCATTATGTCTACTACCTGTATTTTTGTAAACTAATATACAAATAAAAGACCGTAGTATTGATAGACAATTTTATATCCTAAATATAGACTTACTTTTTTTACTTCACTATACAAACACATAATCATATAAACTGGATAAAAAAATAAATTAAAAATTTTAAAAACAACCGATACAAAAATACCTCTAAAAAGAATAAAAATAGTATTATTATGTACTTATTGATGTCGTTGCGTCGGGATACCGCCGCGCTGTACGTACGTTGGCGATGGTGCCTATTTTACGAAGTTAATCATTGAGGACTTAGACTATACGATTCGATATAATAATTTCTTTATTTGCCTTGCCTTGGTAACTTACTTGAATTTTAGTTTCTTCCGTTATTAAATGGTCCCCCGACACAATGACTTCAATAAGTATGTAAAAATATTATTTTTATTCTTTTTAGAGGTCTTTTTGTGTCGGGGGTTTTTTAATTTTTAATTTAATATTTTTTCTGCTTTTTAAAGCTAAATGAACCGACAGACACACACATTTTCAGTTGTTTAAATATTTCTATTAATCTATCTCAATATTGTAAAGAGGAAAGATTTGTTTGTTTGAATTGAATAGGCTCCGAAACCACTGGACCGATTTAATAAAATATTTTACATCGGTTATATTTAATACGAGAAAAAATAAGGATCCGCGTGAAAATTTCAACAATGTAATAAATTATAAATGCATCAAGTAACATGATTCAAGATTTTTTCATATAGGTATATACGAATATTATTAAATATATGAATTTTAAATTAAAATGATGTACAATCACTATTAATACTATGATGAAGGGATATATATTATCGCTAGCTGTTGCCCGTGACTTTTTATGACTACGATCATAAGCCACATAAATATATTTTTTACAGCTATCCCTAATAAAGTACTTTACCTGAGTAAGTAAGTGTAAAGAACTTTTGGCATACATAACAAGGCTTTTTTTCCTATATAGCGCGGGCGAATCCTCTGGGAACTGTTAGTAATGCATAAGAAACTTTCACCCGCATCAATAAAACGTCAATATCTTGGAGATGACGGTTTCTATTTCGACCAAACATAGCTAAGAACCATCTCGACAAACATAGCTATCGATTAAAAGGAACCGCATTCAAATTCGTTTACACGTCTGGCCGCAGCATTGCCACATACAGACACACAGATCGACAGGTCAAACTTATAACACCTCTTTTATTAGTCGGGGATTAAAAATTCAAGCAATCGCGAAACTTTTCTCGGATAAAAAGCGCATGACAAATTTGCATCGTGAGTCTGACAGAAAATGTTGCTAATTGTCCGCTGAGAATCTTAGGATTCCAAAAAAAGATAATGTTCTGTTTTCGTAACAAGCAAAAGAAATAAATTGCAATGCCTTTAGTAACTTATAGAGTATTTCTTACAAAAATGTACATAATATAAGTTGATTTCTCCATATATTTTGAATAAAAATATAATATATGTTAGATATAGTTCATCTCATAGAAATGTCCAAAATATCAATTAAAAAACAAAATAATTGCAAAGTTGCAAAAAAACGTTTTATACTAATCTGAACTTGTATTAAAAATTTTCGAAATCTTTGTAACTCGTTAGACAAAGAAAAAAAAAACGCAGAATATGGTTTTATAATCAGCCATCTTCAGATAATTTAGGAAGACGCAAGTGAATGGTTATCTTGTCCTTCAAAGGCTACTTGAAAATCTTTAAATAAGTATAAGAAAGTTGATATGGTATGGCACATAAGATATTATAAGGTAATAAAGTATAAATTTATATAAATAAAGAATGAAAAATAAACCGATACGGGCAGGGATTCGAACCCGCGACTACTGGGAAACCGTCCCGCCGCTCGCAGCGGTTACGCTGAGCTACCGTATCGCTGTCCGTCTCGGTGAATTAAGCATTCTATATATAATCGTCTTTATCGGGACGGTGGTGACATCTATTAGGTTTCTTTCGAAAATCCTAACCAATGTTTCTAACTTTGCAGTAAAGACGATTACATATAGAATGCTTAATTCACCGAGACGGACAGCGATACGGTAGCTCAGTTGGTAGAGCGACGGGACGGTTTCCCAGTAGTCGCGGGTTCGAATCCCTGCCCGTATCGGTTTATTTTTCATTCTTTATTTATATAAATTTAAATCAGCTTAACATGGCTGTACATGTTTAAAGATATTTTCAAACATTAATTTCGGTAGTGGCATCTTTTCAATGTTTATCTATACTGCAAAGTTAGAAACATTGGTTAGGATTTTCGAAAGAAACCTAATAGATGTCACCACCGTCCCGATAAAGACGATTACATATAGAATGCTTAATTCACCGAGACGGACAGCGATACGGTAGCTCAGTTGGTAGAGCGACGGGACGGTTTCCCAGTAGTCGCGGGTTCGAATCCCTGCCCGTATCGGTTTATTTTTCATTCTTTATTTATATACATTTAAATAAGCTTAACATGGCTATACATGTTTAAATATATTTTCAAACATTAATAAAGTATACAGGGTTATTTGTAATTAGTTGAGCACCTTTTGCAGGCAGATCCTCTACATCAATCCTAACAACATTTGTTCTACGACTTTTTAAAATTAATAGTTTTAAAAATTTAGTTTTTCCCATACAAAATTTATTTATTGCCTCTGAACGTGCATTAAACTTGAGCAAAGAGAGGCCACGCAACTTGTCAAAATATGTGCCAAGGCCACGTGCATCGGGGCGCGGGGTGGCGGGGTGACGCAGCGGCGGTTATGCACGTTAGAACTTGATCATTTTCTAAGGTGTAATAAAAAATAGCATCGTTTTCCACTTTTATTTATTAAAATATTTTCTACAATAGTCGAAACACATATTGTCTAATTGTTTAAGAATCTAATGAAAAAACAAAATCTCCAATAGAAGTTGTCCACAAGTTGAATATCTCAATATTTTTATTTGGTTTTTGAAAAAAGGGCACTGTAACGAAACCAAATAAATATTATTTTTACAAAACAATAACTTCTCTTTATCTTACTTTATACATATCATATTATCTCGTTTGTTAATATTTATATCATGACAATAAAACAATAAGTTACTTACGAATTTCTTTACGAAGTTCCTAGAAATTGCAGTCAGTCACAAATAGAAGCGTCGGTATACAGAAACAATCCAGGTAGTTAATATAAAATATCAGTAATACTTCACACTTTCATCACCATAAATCTCAAGAGACAAATAAAATATCAATTATCAAATAACAAAGATAATAATATCAAATTACAAATTACTTGACATTTGGTTGGTATTGACACCAACTGTTGGTGTTACCATTAATTAAAAACATCACCGTAAAATAGTAACAGTATTTAAAATGGCTCCATCTTGTGATCCCAACTATAAACATCATTCAGATATCCGACAAAATAAAATATTAAGAAACACCAGGAGGAATAATAAGAAGTTTATTTAAATTACGTCTAAATTGGCCTTTCCTCGTTTATGATATTAATAAAACTGATAAAACGAAAACTTTAGTCTTTATTAAATATGTGTGTGTGTATTAGTGTACACATGTAAGAAGTGAAACTTCTTTATGACATGTAAATATAATTCACATTTTCTTTTAAATGTGACTTAGAAATAAAGATGGCGCGTAACAGAAAAACGTCAGAATTTTCAATAATATTAATTAATTAAAACGTAAGAAGTGAATCGACTGTTTCTGACGTATAATATTCTTATAGAAGAAACACATAAGTACCATAAGACAGTTGTACACAGTCCACTTTAAAAATAATAACTTTAGGCATCTTAACATTTTGGATCGTCACTATATCACAAATAAAATTATTCTTCATCATGGTTTCTGCTGTTTCGAGTTGTTGTTCGTTCTAGGTATAGCAAAACAGACCTTGTAAAGATCAAGACCCCAATGCTCCATTTCTCAGCCAAAACTCGTATTTCTTTTCATTCTTACTTCTTCTATTTCAGACAATCAATGTATTTTAAAAATATTATAAATTACATTTCATAATTTCTTCTTCATGTTAGAATTTATTTATTAGTTTCAATAGCAAGTCCGTAAAATCGTATTGTCCAGTATGTAATTACAATTCATTATTTAATTATAAAACTCTAATCCGATAATTTTATTTTTGGTTAATGTAAATTGTGTTTTGTAATCCACATACTTGTCATTTTGATTATTTAGTATTTCCATAGCAACATGGTGTAAAAGAGATGAAGCTATACGAAAAAAGCTGGCGCGCGCATTTAACAGTTTCTGACTTTCGCTACACTGCCGCGAACTATACTTTAGACTGCTTACAAAATACAGAGTAATAAATAATCGAGGAAGCAAAAATTTTTTTGTTTCGTTTATTCTGAGTTATTTATCAAGATTTTTTAAAAGTCGTAGAACAAATGTTGTTGGGATTGATGTAGAGAGGCTGCCTGCAAAAGGTGCTCAACTAATTAAAAATAACCCTGTATACATTTCAGCAAAGATGAATGAATGAGGACCTATTTTAAGTGACGTTGATATTCAAATAGTTAAAAGATTCGAATGGTTGATTTTAAATAGTCTATAAGTCTAGATAATAATTATTTTAAGTAAGTTACGCTCAATATTAGTCACTTAAAGACAATAGCTACCTAGACATCCCGGACGGTTCCTTACGATTGAGGTAAATGTTATAAAACGTAAATATAAGGATAATTGAATTGAATTTATAGGAAGTGTTAAAAATCTGAACAGTTTCAGCGACAACAGAATAAGTCTAAGATTCGGGAATGGCTCATTATATAAGTTTTGACAAAGCGTTCGCTTTAGCCGTGGAAAAGTTTGTAGCACCGTATAAAGTATGTGAAGCTGTCAAAATAAACCGGTAACTGACACTATTAAAAGCACTAACGACGAGAACGACGCGAGTCCACCATGCTTTGAGCTCATGGATATGGGTTCGCAACTAGTCTGATGATTTATGTGGATTAAAAGTAGTTTTATCAGAGTAGTAATAACGTTTTATTTCAGAGAGATTTTCACAGACAAAAAGAGTTTTATAATCTATGAACTAGTGACGTAAAGCAAAAACAGTGTGGAGTTAATACCTATAAAGTCAAATTTAAATATAACATCAGGTAGAACTCCAATTAATCTACGTGAACAGAGCCCAGTAACTAAATGATAAATATATTATGTTA
The DNA here is from genome assembly GCA_959347405.1 of Napeogenes sylphis. Classification (NCBI taxonomy): domain Eukaryota; kingdom Metazoa; phylum Arthropoda; class Insecta; order Lepidoptera; family Nymphalidae; genus Napeogenes; species Napeogenes sylphis. The sequence goes on along the minus strand of OY365778.1, from coordinate 1,550,503 downwards.
TTGGACCGTAGTTCCTTATCGCGCGTTGTGAAAGGGGGCTAGACGGTACAAATTCTTACCATAAGTTGGCACGACATGTTTTGCTATAACTCTCCTCTTATAGAAAGCAAGCGAGATATTTTCATTTCTATCATTATTATTTTTTGTATTATATGAAATCGCTTAGCAGTTCTTTATTATTTATTTAATATTGGAGTTTGTTCTTTTAGAATTAATTTGCAAATAAGACAGTTTAAATGAAATTAATATTACAAATTTATGATCAAATATACTCGTAATGTTTTGTAACAACGCCATCTATTTATACCTTAGGGAAACATAACCACATCTGTTATATAAATATATCAGTACAAAGTGAAACTGCTAGGTGGGGACAATAACTCATGGGATTATTGATTAACACTTTTTAATTTTGTTATTCATTTTATTTACATTTATTGTAAATTATCGGCGAAATATCAAAACAAGAATAGTATACAAATATTATTCATTAGCATAATAGCTCATATTAATAATTTAATATTTTTTTATTACAATAGGTAATATTCATGTTTTTTTTTGACGTATATTAATCATTTACCTCTCTATATCGTAGAAAAAAATATAAATAGGCTTGAAAAGATTCTAGTTTTTTTTTCAAACTAAAAATTAATATTGAGTAAATTTGAGCCGTTCAAACACCTTCATTTTGCGCGCGCCTTGCGTGACGTCAAATGACACGTCCAGTCAATGTTTACTATGAACTTTTTATTTACTATATACATATTTTAAGTTTTAAGTGCTTTACAAGTCATGGAAGAAGATAAAAACCATCTTACAAATAATGTATAGTACCGGAGTGCAAAAATAGTATTAGAAAACCTCCCAACAAAGTGTTTTTTAAATTCCAAGAGATGCGAAAATACAAAAATTGTCTATGGTAATTAAAAGGGATAATATATGTCTTAACTGTGTTTATATTGTTGTGAAGGTCAATTTAACGTAAGTATACTTTATTTATAATAAGTTTGATTTAATAGTTTAAATTTATATTAGGTTGCATCAGCTATTCAACATTAGATAATATGAGTTTGAAATTAACCTAATCTAGTTTTCAAAAGTTCAGTATAACTTTCTATAAAAACCGTATTCTTTTTTTAGTTTTACGAAATTTTTATGGTTGTCGATTTATTTCAGGTTAAGGAAGATACAGCTAATAATATTGAATATAATATGTGTAACGAAACAACAAGGAGTGTAAAGTGTAATCTAAGTTTGAAGAAAGGAGTTGTTCCTCATATATTTTTGTGGCAAAAACACCAGCTGAGAGAATGACAATTTGACTACACGTCAAAAGGCAAAGATTGACATCGGTTAATGAAGCCTTTTCAGAGTTAGCTATCAAAAGTCGTGTTAAAAAAATGGTGACCTTTACAAAGAAGTGATATACTAAGTAAGTCCTAGTACTGCCCATACAAATATCTGTGATATTAATCAGCCCAGATAATATTAAATGTGATCACAAGGCAGAGCCTTGCTTTTCGCATATGAAAGATAAATTACCAAGTGACTAAGCTGTGCAAGTTAATATTAAACCGAAGTACAGAAGTAAAGGTGTCAATGTAAATATACCTGCTGAAAAACAAAATGTAGCATTGTTATCATTTCGTCATTCAACACACAATACTTTTACTTTACCAGTAAAACTAACTATTTTACATAGTTTTACTTTACCAGTAAAACCAACTATTCTACATAGTTTTACTTTACCAGTAAAACTATGTTTTAAAAAGAAAATTGTTTACTGAAAACACAGTTGATGATAATACTTCTATAGCATTTTATATCTTCTATATCTGCTGATTATCAACAAAGTTATTTATCTGAGTCAAGTGAAGTGGAAAATTATTACCTAAACAATCGTATTATTTAATAAAATATTTAAGAACAAAAATATAGGTTTAAATTATTTATTTTTCTCAGTAACACTGATACCACAGTATGAATTTCGAAGCCGATAATTTGAATGGCGTGTCATATGACGTCACATTTCCTTTCGACCAATGGTGGCGCGTTTTGGAAGTTTGAATTTCGCTCCCTTAATTTACACTTTGCACAAATTATTTTATGGCCTTAAATGATTAGTAAATAAAAAAAATGTGTTTATTATAATACGATGATAAAAAGTATTTGAGCCCATTTTAAATTTACGATATTCCCTATTCCTTCAATAATTAATTGAAAGGAACTTCGTTCCATCCGGGTGTCCCTTGACACCTCTTAGTTTTTTTTCTAAGAAATTATAAATGTTTATTTTTGAAATGATTGAAATTTGCATAATAATTGAAGACAACATATTTGAAAGAAAATAAATATTTGTTTTGATTAGTATATAGGATCAGAATAGCCCCTATCAGAATTCTCCATATTGCAATAACTCTTTTGTCTTTATTATTTTATGTGGGTAATTTAACAAAAAATCTTAAAACGATTGTATGTTATTTAATTACACGTAGCAATTCTTGATTCACAAAATAATTACTGAATTAACTTTCTAAGAGTACTAATAATCTAACAAGCATAAATAAGAATAGTAACGAATAAGGATTGCGTCGGTAACTAGCGATTCGTCGTGAGCGTGGTGCGCCGGCGGTTGCCACCTCAAAAGTGTAAGATGGCCGCCCCGCTGCCACTTGTCTGACGTTCCGCTAGAATGACAGCTCTTATTTGTCAAGATGTCATCCTGTTGCTGACGTTAAGGACTGAGAATATTAAATGTCATTAGCTGCGCCGTCACGGCCGGACTGACATTCAACCGTCCTCGGGCGTTATTCTGAAACAGGCAATTTTATTCTTTGGTTATCTGCTCGTTCAACCTGACTAAAAGTAGAGCATCATAAGAGCAGAACAAATGACGTTTTGAAAGCACGTATCCCTTCGACCTTTGCAGCAAAAGGACCGGATGACGTCTTTTAACTCATATTTCATACAATTCAAACTCGACAAGTGTGTCTCTTCGACCAGCCTCACAGGCAAGGACCGGACGACACTATATCTTTGACCAACTAAATGTACAACCCCAATAATCGGAGACATGGACTGGAGGAGAGTGTCCCTTCGACCAGCCGTAAAAACGACATGAACCGGACTACACTGTCCTTTTGACCAGTTCCATACATTATTTATTTAAGATAAAACTTACCAGACTAGAGCATACATACCTATTAGTTATGAACAATCTTGAGAATGAATTTCGACTTCACACTGTACATCTAACATTTCAGGATCAGAATGCAAACTGAGCGTATCCGAACCAGCGGTTAGAGTGGTAGAATTAGCCGATACAGTGTCGGAATCTACACCCAATGTTTTATCTCTAATATCTAAGTTATCACTTTTATCATTTTGTTGACAATCTTCCGCCGCCGTCTCGGCCTCGTCATCATTCAATAGACTCGTAGTGATGCACTCGGCATGCCCCTTAGGTATTGAACGTAAAAACTCATGTGCGTAGTTGTAAGTGCGGTGCGAACCACTAATACTTTTAAGTTCATATCGGTAATTCCCCTACACGGAGGCTATAACGAACGGACCCCTAAACTTTCTATCTAACTTCGTTTGATTTCTTTCGCAATTTTTAATAAAAACATAATCTCCCTGAGGGAATGGTATAATGTTGGAGCGACCACGATTAAATTTTAGAGTGTCAGCTGCCGCTGCCTTTGTTATATTATCCGAGGTATTTTTTTCGAATACACTCTAAATCTATTGGAGTATTGTGTTGATCAGAGTATGATATTTTAGATATACCTAAAAAGTTTGCACGTATGCCAAACATGAGTTTCGTTGGTGAGTACTTAGTTATAGCTGATTTTATACTATTGAGTGCTAACTGAATACTTCCTAACTCATCGCGCCACGTTTTATTTGGGTCATTTTCGACTATTGTAAGCAAGGTTTTTAGCGTTCGCATTACACGTTCAACTTGTCCGTTTGCCTTACTTATGCCAGTTGCTATAAAATGCAGGTCGATTTTATGATTATTACAAAAGTTTTTAAATTCACTACTAACATAACATCTACCCTGATCAGCAATAATGCGTTTAGGAGTCCCGAAAAGATTTACCGCTTTTGATAGAGCTTGCCAGTGCAATTAGCATTAAATGATAGTGTGTGTTCTAGCAGGACAAATTTAGTAAACCCGTCTATTATCACTGAACAATACTCTTTCCGGTCGCTCTTACCACTAAGTTTTCCGGTAAAATCTATGTGAAGGGTGTGCCATGGCGTAGATAGTTTCGGGATTGAATGTAAACGAATGGGTTGCGCGCCCGACGGTCCCATGGATGCTTTACAAACTATGCATGACTCAATGAATTTACGAACGCATTTTGACATTTGTGAAAACCAGTGTTGTTCATACAGTTTCTCTAAAGTTTTGTCGCTGCCAAGGTGTTGGATTTCATTATGGACGCGGTTAATAAGTGTCCAAATTAAAGAACGTGGAACAACCGGTAATAAAGAAGTGGTTTTGTTGCGCTCAACTTTCCTATATAAAATACCGTTCCTAATATCGTACGTTTGTGCTACAGAGTCCGGGAATTCATTGTTCCCATGCTTATTAATTCTTGGATTTCGCTGTCGCGTTGTTGTTCAACCGACAGCCATCCTCGATGAAATTCAACAAACTGGACACATTTTACGGCGTGTGTTTTAGATGACGATGCGGATAAATCTGGCTGAATATTACGGGAAAAGTAGTCGGCATGTTCCATACTACGACCCTCGCGATAGATAATATCAAAGTCGTAGGCTTGTAGAAATGCCTACCAACGATGCACACGGGGCGTCAGATCGACCTTAGACTTAGATGCTTTAAGCGAGTTGCAATCTGTGTAAACTACAAAACGTCGGCCGTACAAATAATGACAAAAATGTTCCACCGCCCGTACAACAGCCAAGGTCTCTAATTCGTACAAGTGGTAGCGAGATTCGACCTCAGATGTACGCCGACTAAAGTACTCTACGACGTGAGGTGAGTTATCTTTCCTTTGTATTAGTATAGCCCCGTAACTTTCAGCGCTAGCATCGGTGTGCAACTCGTAAGAACTGGTTCCGAAGTTAATATTTTTACTACATTCCTACGGATTTCTTCACATTTGGCAGTCCAATTAATAGGTCCTTTTATTTTGGTTAATGGATATAATGGTCCAACAATATTAGTGAATACGGATATAAATTTTCTAAAATACGACGCTAATCCCAGAAACTGACGAACTTGTGTAGCTGTACTTGGTGGGGGTGCCTCAATTAATGCCTGAATTTTACGGGAGTTTGGTCGTATTTCGCCAGACTGCAAAGAATAACCTAAATACTCTATTTTTTATTTCATTAGTTTACACTTTTGAAGATTAAATGAAAAACCTGCTGAATTTTTATGAGGATCTATCAATTTAATCTCTAACTGCCGAGTTTTAACGCGCCTAGTAGGTTGACTGTCGATAAAATATTCTGAATATTTACTAATTATTTTTAAAAGCAACATTTTGTCCTCTCCTTCCAAATTGGTATCTATTAGAGAAAAATCAAAACCTACCGCCTTATTTTCGCAAAAGTTCGTGCGCTCTTTGGTCCTGAATATAAGTTTATCATCATCTATTGTTACGCAAAAACCCTTATTTAAAATATCTCTACCTACAACTAGCATAGAAATGACTGAATCAGGTATGATATGGAATACCAGGTCAACCGAGATATCACCGATTTTTACTGTACTCAATATTTGTGATGTACATTGTACTTTGTTACGTCCTATCCCGGTAAGATAAACGAGATTATTGCGTACGATACCCGGAAACCGATCGCGGACACTATCAGTCAAGAGAGAACACGACCCACTATCAAATAAAAATGGAAATTTCTCATCGGTAGATGTCTCTAAGGTAGATCTTGAAAGCCCATGTTCGCATAGATTGACTTCCCTTCGTTCAATCCTGTCCCCGATCTTCTTTTCTGGACAGAGTGTAAAAACATGACCACGCTTCCCACACGTGTAACAGGAAATAGTTGGATTGTCTTGACTACGTGCAGGTGCAGAGCTTGATTGACCCTGGGTTTTCGCAGTGTTGATATCTTTCTTTCGTTTTCTACAGTCGGCTTGTCTATGACCAGACAACCCACACCAATGGCACTTACCAGGAAATCTCGGGTCAACCCAAGACCGCTTCATGTCAGGTTCTTGATTTCCAAAACTAACATCTGACCGTCGCTTCAGTGATATATCACCAAGAATCCGAAATAATTGAGCGCGAGTATCAATCACATGTGCATTCAACTCTCTGCGTATAACGTAGTCCTTTTAGCATAACACAGATATTACAAATCCTGTAATAACTTCTTCGGGTAATTCAACTTTTGGTATACGTTCAATCAAGTTCCATAAACGCAACGCAGACTCGGACGCGGTTTCTTTAATACTGATTTGAAATTTTAAAATGTCATCAAAATGGTCTTGGATGAATTTGGGCTTAGCAAATCTTGCCAACAAAGTCTCTTTAACAGCACTCCATTTTAGTTCTTTGAGGTTTATTTTGGTTAAGAAAGTTAAGCCCTTAAGCGCTTTCGTCAGTGCCATAAGCAAACCCACACCCTCAAGACGTTTTTCTTGCACTATCATCTCGGTGACATTACACCAACCCTCAATATCTGCCCAGAGATCATCAGGATCAAATTCAATAAGTTTAAAAGTATTTGTGCTTACAGCGGTAGACGGTTACGACATCGCAATTATTCGGGATAACATTTCCTCCATATTTGAAAGTAATTTTGTTGATGCGAGACCGTCTGCTGATTGTGTGTTCTCCGATTGATATTCGTTCGATCCCACTTCTGATATAGGATCAGGATGGCCCTTATCAGAATTCTCCATATTGCAATAACTCTTTTGTCTTTATTATTTTATGTGAGTAATTTAACAAAAAGTCTTAAAACGATTGTATTTTATTTAATTACACGTAGCAATTCTTGATTCACAAAATAATCACTGAATTAACTTTCTAAGAGTACTAATAATCTAACAAGCATAAATAAGAATAGTAACGAATAAGGATTGCGTCGGTAACTAGCGATTCGTCGTGAGCGTGGTGCACCGGCGGTTGCCACCTCAAAAGTGTAAGATGGCCGCCCCGCTGCCACTTGTCTGACGTTCCGCTAGAATGACAGCTCTTATTTGTCAAGATGTCATCCTGTTGCCAACGTCAAGGACTGAGAATATTAAATGTCATTAGCTGCGCCGTCAAGTATTTCCAGGTCGAAACGTCCTTGTCTTTAAAATATAACAAACATAACAACAAAATATAGTAAACAACAATGTTCTCTTCTAATATTTATTTATTTATTTAAACTTTATTGTACAAAATTATACAATTGGCGGACTTAATGCTAAAGCATTCTCTACCAGTCAACCGAAACATTATACAGAAAAATAAGAACTACAAGGGTACAATACAGAAAATAAAAAATATGAAATTCAAAACTATGACTACAGATCTAAAAAATATAATACATATACAAACTAGAATATCATAAATTAACAAACCTAAACATATACCTTATTTACAATATACTAAATATACTATGAACTATAATAAATACATAAACTACTACATATACAACATAATATGTGATAAATAATAAATCGCTACGCTATATACGACGGAAAATTTTAAGTCGTCTTCTCTAGAAGGTATCTAAATACACGTTTCTTGAACACCTGCTTACTAGGAGCACGCCGAAGATGATCAGGCAGGCCGTTCCAGAGTTTTATTGCGTTTACTGTGAAAGAGGAAGATAGAAAACCAGTATGGTGTAAAGGAATATATAAACTAAGGTTGGACGACGATCGAAGATTCAATTCGTGAGTGGTCCTGAGTAAATGAATTTTGGATTTCAGGTACCGAGAAGAAGATGGATCATTTAAGATGGAAAAAAGTTGACTTAAATTTCTCGAAATTCGTCTTTCACGGATGGGAAGCCATTTGAGCTTATTACGATACTCAGAGATGTGATCAAATTTACGTAAGCCAAAAATGAATCGAATACAACTGTTAAGAATACGATCTAATTTATTAAGATTGGTTTCAGAGATGTTAGAGTAGCATACATCGGCATAGTCAATAAGTGGAAGAATGAGAGTCTGCACTAACAGAGTTTTGGTCCGAATAGGTAAAAAGTTTTTATGTCGATAGAGAGAACGTAGCGAATACGTCACTTTTCGACATAGCTCAACTATGTGAGGATTCCAGCTGAGTGTACTATCCATGAGAAGACCGAGATTTTTTATTGTTGTTAAAAAAGGAATATTCATATTATTATATTTAACTGGTACCACATTACTGCTTTTAAACTTATTCATATTATGCGTGCTGCCTATAACTATTGCTTGACACTTTTTATGGTTGACGCTAATTCCGAAGTTATTACACCAGTCAAGAATATTATCTAGGTCTTTGTTAATATCAGCAATTGCGGAATTTATACAATCAGGCTTGGTATGAGCATAGATTTGAAGATCGTCAGCATACAGATGATAAGAAGAAGATAGATTAATGGTAATAAAATTAATAAATAATGAGAATAGAAGAGGAGAAAGAATACCACCTTGTGGAACACCAGAAGTTAAGTTACACCAAGCAGATAAAGAATTATCAATGTAGACGGCTTGCTGGCGACCACGAAGGTAAGAAGAGAACCATTTCAGCTCCTTGGAAGAAATATGTAGATGTTTTAGGAGAGCGATGAGTATGTCATGACTAACTGCATTAAAAGCGTTAGAGAAATCAACAAGAACTAATACAGTTAATAAGCCACCATCCATCGCTTCCCTGACATCTTCGGTGACTTTAAGAAGAGCTGTGCAAGTACTGTGACCCGGACGGAAACCCGATTGATGCTCACTAAGTAAATTGTTCTTGAAAATGAATTGAGAAAACTGCTTCTGAACAAGCAATTCCAGAACTTTGGAGAGGAATGGTAAAATAGAAATAGGACGATACTCATTACAGGATCTGGGATGAGGGACTTTTGGCAACGGAAGGACACGTGCGCTTCGCCATTGTTTTGGAAAATATCCGTTAGATAAGGACGAATTAATAATACACGAAAAGGCGGGAAGGATGATATCAAGTAAAGTCACAATCATAAAGCGGTTAATGTCATCATCACCAACAGCATTGGATTTAATACTAAGCACAGCTCTTTTTATTTCCTCCTCGGATACTGAAGAAAAAATGAACGGGACGTTATTACTGATCGGCATGGAAGATATAAATGAAATCGTTCGGGATTTAGTAACTGTATCAAGATCAGAAACAGTAGAAAAATGACGATTCAACTCATTTGAAGAGAAAGAGGAGAGACCGGAGAAACTCTTAGAAGGCACAGCACCTAGAGTCCCCAGAAACTTCCATGTAAATGCCGAAGAAGAGTTTAACAGCTTATTATGAATAAATAGACGTTTAGCAGTTCTTACCATCTGATTGCAGCGATTTCTAACAATTTTGTAGTGGCACCAGTTAGTGTCACTGCGGTCCAGTTTGAATTTACGAAATGCTTGATCTCGTCTTCGCATGGCCGTCCGAACTGTTGCAGTAATCCATGGCGCAGGTTGGTGTTTCATTTTGACTGCTTTTATAGGAGAATGCTTAAAAATAGATTTAAAATGTTCTTATTGAAAAATGAAACCATCTCATCAATGTCTACCATGTCCCAGATGTCACTCCAATTAACATGAGAAGCATCTTTCAGTAGGCTATCAATATTTAATTTTGAAAAACTCCGCAAGTGCAATACGTAAGGATTTAGTTTAGGAGGTTTAAGGTTATAGGATATAAATAATAAATCGTGTCTGGAAAAGTTGGGAGCAGGTAACTGACCATGTTTTAAAACTTTTTCAAGAGAAGCAGTGACTATTAGATCAATCCAGGAGTCGGGGACATCAAGGTTAAGGTGAGTAGGATTTAAAGGAAGAATGTGTAAGCTAAGGGACGCAAAGAGAGATTTTAATTTTTGAGAAGAAGGTGAGTCTAGCAAAAGATTTGTGTTAAAATCACCCATAACTATTTGATGTATGTACTCTGAGCTAATGTTTTCAAGAGCAGACTCTAAGTCGGAAAAATAATTAGTGGAAGGAGGACAGTAAACGACTCCAAGAACGGCTTTTACTCCTCGAATACTGACTTCTACAAATAAAAACTCTGTTGAAGCAGAATATTGCTGTTGCGAAGTATTCAAAATTTTGTAGGTTATTTCGTTTCGTAAATAAATGGCCACTCCACCACCTCGTTTACCAATGCGGTCACAGCGAATAAGTGTAAAACCAGGTAATGAGAAAGATGTGGAACAAAGATTAGGATTTAGCCAGGTTTCAGAGATAAGAATAGCGTGCAAATGAACATTCGAAAAGGAGTTAACTAATTCTGAATAATGTTGGGGTATGCTTTGAGCGTTTATGTGACAACAATTTAAGGAATTTTGATGTGGTGATAATTGAAAAGAAAGCTCATCAGTAAGACAGAGTGTTGACGTATCCGTAGAATCCAACGAGAGAAACGAGTCAGAGTCACAAGCAGAGTAGTACGACTCGCTATCAGACATTTCAATAGCGTAATGCAATATAATATATATAAATAAATAAAATTAAAAAAGTAAATAAAAATAAACGAATAAATAATTTAAAAAAATAAAATAAAATATAACCATAAGATTTGTGTAATACAAATTATAAAAAAAACCAACACACCCTGCCAGCAAATTCATAAAAACTATGACAATATAAAAAAAAATCAAAAATAATAAAGGTAAAATAGTTAAACAGTAAAAAAAAAAAAACAAGCAATAATTTGAGCACAATTACGAAGCAAATAAAAATAAATGACTCACCAGCCCAATAAAATATAAGCACAAAAAAAAAATAAAAAATAAAAAATAGACACGTGACTAATAAAATAAGTTAATAAAACTTGATTCATCAAAAAATATTAAAACACACTAAAGCGAAAGACAAAACTTAATATTAGGAATATAAAAAAAAAATAATTAAATAAAAACATAATCTCAAGCAAAGTTACCACGCAATAAAACCTAAAAAAAGATATCAAATTAAACAAGGAATATAATATAAGCCGAATATAATATGTTTAAAATGAGATATTGTTAATGGCAATTTTGACATGGTCTTGACAGCCGTCTATTTTGTCAATTGTCAAATGTCAACAAAAACAAATATGAAATAATGTAGGTACATTAAAGTATAACAATTAACTCGAATAATGTACTCACAGCAAGAAGTAATACAACTTCTGGCAACTGCTAAAGTTCATATTTATAATATCATTTCAAATAAGAAGATAAGAAATTAAGTGATTAAAACAAAATAATGCCTCAAACTTTGAGCCTAAGAATTATGTTTCTATTGATATTTATAAACATTTTGGAAAGTTAATACTGTTAATAGCCTCTGGAATAATCTTACATAAAAAACTTATAAGGCACAACAATAATACAAAGAGAATATTAATAGCGCATAGTAAAAAACAAAATATAAAACAGCCAAAAAATTAATATTAAAATAAAAGCAATAATAATAATAATCATGCAAGGAAAACATAATGGAAAGCAAAGAAAAATATTGCAATTATTTCTTCTTACTAATCACCCTCTTAGAACGACCAAGCTCAGATTTTGATGCCGGTAAAGCAGTATTTGCTGATGACTTTTCCAAATCTACTCCAATATTTGGAAATTCAAGGATGATAGCATCTAAATCCTTTTGTCCATATATACGCTTTAACAAGCCAGAAGGTTGCTTAACAATTATTGATCCATTATGTGTCCACACATTCTTCATACCAAGATGCCTGCGAGCTGACAGAAACAAATCCTGTCGGTACTTTGTCAGATATTCACTCAAAATATATGAGGTACCCTTGAAAGAAGCCTTTTTACTCCAAACAGTGGTCCTCATATTGAAATCTCTGAATTTAATTAAAATTGGTCTGCATCTATTTTCAGACATTTTACCCAAGCGTCTACAAATCTTAATAGAAGGAGTACTGTTATCTATTTTTAATTTATCACAGAAAATAGAAGCCACTGTATTAGTTATGTCCTCACTGGGTTTTTCAATAACACCAGCCAACAAAAGAAACTTACTGCGATATCTTGTCTCAGAAGTATCGACCGTTTTCATAATCACTTCTATTTGCTGTTGGAGGAGAGATAAAATGTCCCAAACATGTTTTTTGAAATTATGAAACTCCTCACCCAGACGAGATACTGCATCACCACTAGGCACCGTTCTGCCTTCCAGCTGCTTCTCAAAATCAGTCATGCGAGCCATGAGCTGTGAACTCAGAGATTTTTGGGCTTCGGCAATGGATTGTATAGTTGACATGATTATTATATTAAAATTTTTGATTATAGGAGATTATGTAACTGGCAGGTATGTGTAGTTCACTTTATTCTAGTTCACTTTACTCATACACTTTTAATTATTTACACCACCTTTTAAAAATGTTTTAATAGTGTAAATGAACATGAATTTATTTACAAAAACTAAAGATTTACAAAAATAAAAATAAATTAAAAGCACTAGAAGTTTTTTACTTGTTGAAGCCTACCCTCATTCTCAATATCTCTTGTATAAGTAGAGATCATAGCCGGAGATTATTCTTTTCCACCAAGTATCTTGTATGCCAGTTTGGCGGTTTATTTAAAAAAACATAATTAGACAACCATTGCATTGGAATATTATAATTGTACTCGTATATATTAAAAAAAATATTACATATACACCGACATATAATTTTTACTTTTAATAAAGATATTTAAGTGTTTATTTCAAATTGAACAAAAGCGTCGTATGACGTTTTCGTCGGTCAGTGCCTTAGGGAAATAACCTTTTTCACAATAGAGCACATTGCAGCTACAGACGTAGAGTATATTTTTATCGCCAAAATATTTTTTTTTTGTAAGAAATGGAATACAAGTAACTATTCGCCATTATACCCATATAGATTTTTATATATTAAAATATAACAATTTTTACTGGACGTTGATTTGATATTAGTTTACATATTTTTGCTTTTTAATTGGCTGAAACTTTTAATTTTCTTAAAGTATATGATCAAGTTTTATTAAAACGTCAGAAATAACATTAATCCGCTAGCAGAGCCTGGATAAATCTTGCGACTTATTACTGATTACTAGTTATATTGAATAGCATAGAAAAACTAAAGAAGCACATAGTATTAAAGTACTTGTAACAAGCTGAAATAACAATAATAAAGAAGTGCATTATGCAATTTATTTTTTTTAGTTTTTGTACACGATTTTACATGGTGAGAGCAAAAATAAAATTATAAACGTATACCTTAAAGAACAATTTATTTAGCACAACATTCAAATTCAATTGTTTAATGAATTTATTAATGAATTTCTTCTACCTGTCGAAGTAGATAGTAAAAAAATACTAACAGAATATATCTGGTAGAATCCTTTCCGGGTATACAATTAACTCAATTAACTGCCAAGTGTAATGTGGTGGTAATCCTTGCATACAAAGTACATTTCTTACGCTTTTAAAAGTATTCATCAGTCAGTTCTTTCATTTTCCCTTAAAACGCTCTTTTTCCATAAATTTTGTAATTTTTGGATCAAAATTTTTTTTTTTTATACTGTTACTAACCTCATTTCTTTCAATTTTAAAAGCTATTACTATATTAATAACTCTCTTTTATTAATTATTATCTGCTCTTTTTTGGACTTACAGATTTAAAACACCATTTCCCACACCTTCTTTAACATATAAAACATCGTTTTATGAAATGTGAAAAATATGCAAATTTTATATTACCAAATTATTGCTTTTATTATTTACTATATAATCAGGATAATTATAGCATTAAACTCTAATTTTCCTCAATACTAAATGGGCGGTATTTAAAAAACTAAGCATAACTAACTCTGACAATAACATAGAATATGACTGAACTGTGTCGTGGTATTCTATTCTGTTTCTATATTATTAAGAAAAAATTACTTCAAATTTTTACAAAAATATTTAGAACAAGTCTCTGTGAGGTCCAAACAATATTTTTATAAAATTTGTGAATACAAAACTGAGACTAAAGTTATGATAATAATAAGCCTCATTTTGACTTGAAGTACTATGATTATATCTTCTACATCTTATTTTATTTATATGTATAGAAAATAAGCCAGAGAAGGAAAAGAAAAATGAATAAGACATTCCTTTAATACTAAAAGTAGATAATAGTCGAGTGGCCTTGCGTTTCATTGTTCTGCAAAATACGAAAACTTTGAATTTGAGATATCTTTTGTCGAAGTAAAAATCATACAATAGTTTTATTTATTTCTGAATATATTAAGACTTTCCTGATCCAAAGTCTATCTATACTATAAAATGTCTAAATATTAAATAGATTTTTTTTTAGATATTTGGCTTTTCCAAATTATTAATATAAATATCTAGAATAGTGATAATAAGTACAATTTATTTATTAGCGTATTGTAGAAGGTACTGAACGCACAAAGTGGCGAAACAAAAGAGAACTAACACTAGTAAAGCTATTGATAATAACACTTCATGTAGTTTCTTTATTGTTCGATCTAAGAAATATTATAAGTAAAATTACTTTCAATTGTATTTATGTAATAAAGAAAGAAGAAATTATGTTTTTGTTTGTGAGTTTTATACAATTAAGCGAGAATTCAGAGAATTAAGGGTTTTATTTCCTTTCAAAAAGAAATTCATTCAACTGCATGTACTATATAACAGGGAAGCGATGTGGTAGTTAAATTTGTACAGGGACGTTTCCGCCCCTGTACAAATCAAGGGTTTTCCATCAGATTCGAATACTTGCCCGTATCAATATTTTTTTCTGGTAATGGGCCACCAACAGGCCAAGAAAACTGTCATAACTAAAAAGACTTAACCTGTTACTACAACATACAGCTCCCTCGTATCATTTACTTCTCGAAAGAAATACAATAGCACAATGGCAAAAGAAGTATGAGGGTGTTTGAAATAAAACACAAACAGCTATATTTATTTCAGAAAGTATACAAAATAATTCTAGTTGCTTAATGGTAGGTAAAATACTATAAGCGTATAAAAAAGGTTAATATATTTTTAAAGACCTACGTATTAAAAGATGAATAGCTATGAATTAATAGAAGCCGTAGAGCATCTGAATCAAACAAATTATCTAAAAGGTATTACAAATGTATGGGAAAATATTCTCTTTAACAAATTTTGAAACGTTAACTAGCTTGCCGCACGAAAGCTTTCCATTTACATTTACCTATTCAATTTATGTACACGTTATACACTGCGCTCATTACAGGTGAAGTATAATTAATATTGCGCTAAATCCTGAATATGACCTTTACTTCAAAATATAATAATAGATAATATTTCGAATTACTACTTTTGAAAACATTTAACCTTTTTTGTGGACAACGTTTTAAATCTCTATTAATTTTCAGTCGCTTATAATAATTCTTTGCACGAATTGGCTGTTAGAGTAGTAGTGCACTTTCACGGAAATCAGACGCAACACGATTGTAGCCAGCATTCGTTAGGCGTCTATATGTGTTTTACACCACTACATCAGTTCATGTGTCTTAGGAATTATATAATATCTTTTTTTTATTTAAGCCACATATTTGTAGACGACAGTTGTCTTTATCATTTATATGTTATCGTACATTTGGTAATGTAAGGTTTTTGAAGTAGCCTTAGCACAATTAGAAAAAATAATTATTGTGTTTATGTGCGGGTAAGTGTTTATAGGCCACTGTCGGTTCATTTTGACGAATTTGAAATAATTATAAATATTTTATTAAAACTTTTCAAATTAAAAAATCAAATTTAATTAAATGGGTAAGTATTTGTGAAGATATTAATATTAATACCTTAGAACATAAACTAAGCGTTATGTTTTTAAAGTAATTTATTCCACATTATCTATCATACATGTTTATAGAACCTAATAGAATAATTTCATTAGTGCCATCGTTAAGAAATAAATTTAAAGAAATTAAAATTATGATATCATTATCAATACATATATTTACATGAAAATTGAATTCAGTGATATAATATTTTTTGCAATTTTAAATTATGTGAACTCATTATTAAATAACCAATAAGCCTTCCCATTCTCATTTTATGTAATTGTTAATTGTATGCTAAATACTGATGTTTATAAATAAATGATCACAATAAAGAAATATCCGACTGAGTTGGTTGTGTGGTTCTTCTTAGACCATGGCTAATTCTAATTCGAGGAGTTACTTAAGAAAAGGGCTGATTTCGAAAAGATAGTATTAAATCAGCCTCTCCTGACACTTTAATGTGACGTACACAAGTAATCTATGATTCAATACCAAAGTTTTCAAAGTTCAAAGATATGAATTAATAATTTAAATAAGGTTAATAAGTATAAAATATCTGTTTATATTTTTTAAATAAAAGGTTCTGTGTAATTATTTATTCGAATATTAGTAATATTTAAATAATTTATGAAAGGAAGATTTATTTTACGGTTAATTTGATTAATGGCTGGGGTCCAAAAATAACAATATTTTACGAATATTATTTAACGGCTTACTTAAGCTAGAGTGACGTATGACATATAGCTTTTCGTTGTTAGCTCCGTAGGGAAATAAACTTTTTCATACATGAACAGATAACCTATAGATATGACGTAAATATTTCGTTGTTTAGGATTATTTATTTTATCTTATATTTCAATAATTCTTGGTATTGGATTTTTAGAAGCTTTAGTTAAAAAGGTGTGCTAGGCAAAGTATGGTATCATACAAAAATACAATAGTTTCTTTTTCATTTAATTTGTACTCATGATATTTTCGAGCATAAGTTAAGTCTATCCCTAATTTTCACTAAACATCGAAAAATTTGTTAACCAATATAGAGAAAGAGATTTAATGTATCTATAAATTAAGGGATATTAAGTTTTGTCTAATGACATTAAGATCTTCCGACTTACATTATTTCTATTGTGTTGTAAAAATGTTTTTCCTTGTATCGCAAATGGAATGTAAATTACTAGCTTTCTGATTTGTGGCTTTAGTTATCCATAAATAGTCAAGACTGGTTAAATAAATATCATTGGTTTATCATATTATTAAGGAAGAAAATTTTTAAAAATTGCTTCGATTACTGTTTTGGATTTTTTTTTTCGTTAAATTATAAGCTTCTTACCTCTTGTATCAGCTATTTTCGCAGTATGGAGTCTAAAGAGTTGTACTAAAAAACCAAATACAATAATTAGAAAAACAGTGTTTGTAACTATTGAAACAAAATCAAAAAAAAGAAAAATCGATATGCGCAGGGATTCGAACCTGTGACCTCTTGGAAATTGTCTAGTCGCTCTACTAACTGAACGACGCGACGGGACGATTTTGAATCGTTGCCCGTATCGGTTTATTTATCATTCTATATTTATTTAAATTTAAATATGCTTAACATGTTAAAGATTGAATCAAACATTAATTACTGTAGGCTAACTTTTAATTTTCAGAATAACAACACATACCTTTAAATATATTATTTTATTCTTTGGAGAGTCGCTCGGTAAAACATAAAACAACCAGAAATAGAAAAAACAAAAACAAAACAGTATTTTTGTTTTAATCCTCGTATATACTAAAACGTTTAAACAGCAAATTAACGTTTTATGTATACAATAGTTATAATGTTGTTAATAAACATGTTAGTTCCTTTTTTCAATACCAGTGTATACCCAAGTATACACTTGCCAATCAGAATCCCATCAATAACAGAAAAATAAGAAAGTTGGAGATAATTATAATGATTGATAGTAATTTAAAATCGTGCAAAGATTATTTAATATTATGTGGAATTTTAATAGCTTTTTAAAGTTTATTTATTGTTTATTCTATTAATTTTTTTACCGTTTATGAGATTCTCAACTAAACAACATAAAAGAGTTAACATAAGTAACATAAAATTCAATTATATTTAAGATAAAAATCTTTATCTTAAATTTGAAATATTTATAAGCTGCAATATTACACAACTATAGGAATATTAAACATACTCCAATAAAACAAATCATTAAAAAATAATAAGCCTGAGAGGAAAATTATATTATAAAAGTATTCGTAATTATTCATATATTAAAAGAAAATTCTTTTGAAGGTATTAATTTAATACCAAGTTATATCAAGTAAAAATATCTTTATTTGATTACAATTTTAAAAAGATGTTCGTAGCTGCAATATTGTATGATCATTATTTTTAAGATATACCTATATAAATATGTTATATCATAAATTATGAAGTATATTGTAATAGTATAATAAAAACTTTTTATTATTTTTGATACAAGTAAATTATTGAATTATTAATTGTAATGATTCTTACTTATAGGAATACATAATAATTCTTAACAAGATGTCTATTCAAACACTGATTTTTCACCGTTAGAACATTTACAAGTTGTTAATTTATAGTTTTGATATTAAATATTATTTTTAGAATGTTATTTTTTTATAACGTAACATCTCCCATTAAATTAAAAGTTAAATGCAATGAATAGTTTTTAATACAAGGACAACTATGATTGTGTGAGCTTTATGATAAAACAATCATTTAAGGGAAATAATTCGAAAACATATTTTAAAACAATTTTTCTTAAAAGTATGCTTTAAATGTAACTTTTTTGAACGGAGTTTAAAATATTTAGTTTACAAAGCCTTATTCGGGCGTGGAATTATTAAATGTAAAAGAGATGCTAATTTTCAGATTACCAACTGCACGTACACAGTCATTATCGTAACCATAATAGCCCATAATGGGAAATGGTCGGTGGCTAGAAACCTAAGCTAACCATGCTGTATTCACGCTGAAGAAATATTTTACATCTAAATATTTCTCTATTTTCAGGCTTTTGAAAACCATAATCTCAATCTTGTTAAAAGGGTTATGTATATTTATTGCGTAGACAACTATTATTGTAGTGAGTATTGTAAATGAAATTCCGAAAAGAAGATACGAATTAATAAGAAGTGACCTCGTTCTGTGCTCAGTGCACACAGTCCTGAACAATATTGAAAAGACAAGCCTTTGTGAACCTCGAAACAATTAGCTTTCTTGCTGCAATATTCGAATTTGTTCAAACAAATATTCTACAGTGAAAATTCCTTTCTAAAAGCATCTTTTAAAGAGACATTTCATAATATGAAGTATATCAAATTATTTGATTGGAGCTTTATTAAAATAAATAAATTTTTAAAACATACCCTTACAGAAATAGTTACAGAAGAAATTTAATTTAAAATAGTTTATGTTTTGATTTAACTAAAATGTTAATAATTTTCAACGGTTTTTATATTTTATCGAGAAATAGTTCTTTCTTAATTAACGTAAACTAATTAAAAGCGTCTACAAACAGTAAAACAAAATACCAATAATTCAATTGCCATATTCTATTTTATAAAGATCAACTCGCTATAAGTGCTAGAGCCAAAGAAAAGAGGCTTATATTGCTTCATGATAGGCTTCATGTGTACATAAATAATTTTACAGTGATCTCTATTTGTTAAGTCCACTGAGTTAACAAAAAAACCGTCCAATTAGTGAGTTTTCATGGATCATACAAGTACACCAAATCATTTTTGGTTTTTTGGAGTATACGATATTATATTATAGTTCTGTTACTTTAAGTATGTTATATGTTTAAAGTTACAGAACTCACATTTAATAAAAAAAGTATAATATATACATTACAATTTCTTTCAACTTATAAAAATGGAATTTAATTAGAATTTTTGAACTCATTTACAGCACTCACAATAACAAACATTACCAGTTGCTGGAATTTTTAATAGATAGTTATCATTAATTTGAGCTGGTAACTATTTTTAATAGATAGTTATCATAAATTTGAGCTGGTAACTATTTTTAATAGATAGTTATCATAAATTTGAGCTGGTAACTATTTTTAATAGATAGTTATCATAAATTTGAGCTGGTAACTATTTTTAATAGATAGTTATCATAAATTTGAGCTGGTAACTATTTTTAATAGATAGTTATCATTAATTTAAGCTGGTAACTATTTTTAATAGATAGTTATCATTAATTTAAGCTGGTAACTATTTTTAATAGATAGTTATCATTAATTTGAGCTGGTAACTATTTTTAATAGATAGTTATCATTAATTTGAACTGGTAACTATTTATAATATTTTATCTATAAGTTGTTTGTTCCCAAGAATATTATTTTTTCCAATTTGGACAAAAGCACCGATGTTGAAGTCACTTGGGTCACAAAGCGAAAGGTAAAAATACATTCCTGATACGTGACCGTAAGTTGCGCTACCCGTGGGAGCCAGTCGCCCGTACATGACAAATATAAACGAAAATATTTGGTACCACAATTTCCAAACCATACATTTTTCTCCCAAGCGGATCTATGACAGTGTATCATGGATATTTTCTTGTCTTACTTGCCTACTCAAGTTATGTATAATGATACATAGCTTCTTATTTTATTTCAGGTTTTTTTTAAGTTATTGCCAGCAAATTATAACACTTTAAAAATATCAATGATATATTATAAAATAATATTGATATTTTTGTTCTAATTGTTAAAGGAGTATTTTGTATATATAAATAACATTTTCGACAACCGTTGAACCTTATCTCTTTTTTTGTGCTTATGTGCTTTAATCGTGATGGAGAAGGTTATAAAGTTATAATAAAATAAGTAGTTTTTCTACAAAAAAAATGAATAAAAAGACTAATGCGGTCAGAACTTTAAAGATGTCTGTCTTTGAAGTCTTTTAATATATCTCTCCATGAAACATACCTGTTCATTTATATTTTCATGTCACATAATTATTTTGTCGAAATTAAACAAATAGTGGCAGATACAATCAATGCTTTTCCTTTATCAATAAGTTTTAGTAACAATTTATTTAATTAAAAGTATGATACCATGTTTATTAATTAATAACATGTAAATGTAGTAATCACGCAATGTTTTAATATAAAAATTTAAAGTAATTCACGTGTGCCACAATAAGTAGGCGGGCAATATTTAAAAAGTAACGCGTGCGGCTCACGTGAGATAGAATCTGTAATAAAACAAATGTATTATAACCTTACAAGTTGTTAGTTTCTTACACTTAATTTTATTGAAACCTTTCTAAAATACCTCATACTTAATATTTTTTTTTAAATAGAAAATAAAATTAGTGAAACAATTTTCTTAATTATGTAATATGAATTTCGTAATGTTAAAATAACATGCCCATTTATATTGGTAATTTATAATATCTTCTTCATATCAAAAGCCATTTTACTGCACAATACTGAAAAGATTGGTTGGCCCTTCATTTTTCTCATTCAAATAATATAAAAGAACTCACATATCGTATGAAATGATTTCCCTCAATGCTTGTATTTTCTATCTGAAAGCACAAAATACTGTTTCACTCGCCGCCTGCCATTTGGAAACGCCACGATTCATTTTATTATATCTTCTAAATTTTTTCCCTAACTTTTTATCCAACTCCTTAATATAATGATTTCTTTTGTCTGTGTCTTTCACAAATGACTGAGATTTGAAATCCTTTTAGTTAAATTACTGTCGTAATTTTTTAATCAAAATATAAAGTTTGCATTTTATTGTATTTGATGATAAGATAATATCTGTGTATTTATTGTTTGAAAATATCTATTAACATGTATAGCCATGTTAAGCTCCTTTATAATTTAATAGAGTGCCGGTCTCTAGGAAACTGTCCTGTTCTCTCAATTGAACTTTCATAGCGAGACGATTTCCCAAAAGGCCGCGGGTTCGAATCCCTGCTTGTATCGGTTTATTTTTCATTCTTCGTTCATTTAAAATCGTTGTTAATAATAAAGACATTGCAATAAGGTTTCAATTAAAACGATTTATACTTTATTCATCATTTATTACATTCGTAGTGAAATACATCTACATTTGATAGTTTATTACACAACCCTTTTTGTCTACTACTTTTATTGAGACAGCTTTTACACCGTTAGGTGTGTAGAATGCGCTTATACTAACATTACATGTGTTACCGTCAAATTTATAAATTTAACTATTAACTCTATTTACAATATAATATTTACACAACCTAATATATATTTACACTGAAATCCTTACAATTCATAAAATGATTCCAATATTGTTCTTATTATTATTTCAATAAAACATATAATATAAATAATAATATCATATTTTATAATCTTTGAACATTTTTACATCAGTTATTAATAATAAACTTTATAATGTAATCATTCATTAAATACTAAAAGATTTAGAATTAAAGATAAATAAATATAGAGCAATTGTTTTCCTAAACTAAACAACTGGTATCAGAGTATCTACAAAGGAGGCTTTACCTAACACTTGGAAATACATATTCAGCTCGTGAATATTTAATTTAAATTGAACCATTGACTTGTATTTTAAACAATAAATCGTTAATACACGTAAATATCATAAATGCAATTTACATATATATTATGAATGAATCATTAAGTGTGTCGTACATACACTTAAATTGTATATTAATATCTCGTATTTTGAAATAATATAAATTCATGCTGAAGGGAGTTTGTCAAGTAGATCATTCAGCACAGACTACAGACGTCATACATACATATGTGCCATTTATTAGAAACAAGCTTCTATTTTTGGACTTTAAATGGTTGAAATTGTATATATATTAATGTTTGGTTGTAACCAGATCATCTAATAGCAATAGTTAGTGATATTTTACTTTAACCATACTCACAAAAATAGGTAAGAAAATGAACTAAAAAACAAACTTTCAATAACAATATGTATACAATGAGAATTTCTTATGACAAAATGTTATATTATTATATGTTTGTAGTTTTCATTCTCGAACTACTCTTTATTCCCACTTTAATTCTCAAATGGTCAATTAAAATAGACAAAGAAGATAAATTGTATAAAAATCAATCTTTACAAATTGAAATTGATAAGAAGTTGTTCTGCAAGTAAGTAAGCAGTATTGTTCACTGAACTTGATGGAGAGGCAAATAACGTGGCCAAGAGACCGACCGACGGCTTAAATACGTAACACATACACTAAGCTCCTTATATTGAATCTCAGCTCATGCCGGATGAGAATAACGAATTCGATTTGCTTTTAATCCCGCTACAGGATTAAGACAGACGTAGTTAGCTGGAAAAACGAAAGAGAATAAGCGGCGAATAATCGCCTCAAGACTGAAGAATCCACTGAAGTAGGAGCGCATTAATCTTCTTAAACATTTATTATCAAATTTAATAATTTAAGCTTCAATTCTTTATAACGCTTTATTGTTCTTAGAATATACATAAGTTTTATACCTATCAATACATATGTATATAAATATATATATTTAAATAATCTGAAGACTTAACAAACTTTATTGACCTTTGAAGTCATTTCTACATTCTCGTTGTATCCAAATACATAATGTAACAACAATACACTTTACATAAAGCATGTCATTAATAATTAAGTTCCGTATATAAAAGTTATGTAGATGGTCAACTCGACTCAGAAGTAGAGACGAAGAAATAATGAAAGCAGTACGTCAGAAGATCCGTGATGATGA
Source organism: Napeogenes sylphis (assembly GCA_959347405.1). Lineage (NCBI taxonomy): Eukaryota > Metazoa > Arthropoda > Insecta > Lepidoptera > Nymphalidae > Napeogenes > Napeogenes sylphis. The sequence continues at coordinate 1,526,784 of OY365778.1, read as the reverse complement.
CAGCTACTACCATGAATATCACTTGAACTATGTGGTTGATTATGAAATCTCTTCGTGAGGGGCCGTTGGATGCTGCTACAGCCGCGACGGTGGGGAAGAACACCCGACTCAAATCGATAGGAGGTGGGCTCGAACTCTGCATTGCAGCTGGTCTCTCTCCGCTCAGCACGTGGACGATCACCGAAGCAGATTCTGTCAGAAAAGCTCATAAATATTAAGGGCACCTTACGTATAGATATCGTCGTTGGATGTACAATTTGTACTTAATTATTATATTTTCATACTTTCACGTATAACAAAATATATTTAAAATTACAATCAGTTTTCAATACTTTCAACTTTGCACTTAGTCGAAGTCTCAGTTAGCTGCATAAGTTCAAATATGTAAGAAAATAAACTTTTTGTTACTGGTAGGCAGTCTCACAATATTTTATCAATGATTAAAAGTTAAATTTAATATAATATTTATTTTTATAATGCATAAAAATATTATTTATCATGTTTGAAAATATCTTTAAACATGTATAGCCATGTTAAGCTTATTTAAATTTATATAAATAAAGAATGAAAAATAAACCGATACGGGCAGGGATTCGAACCCGCGACTACTGGGAAACCGTCCCGTCGCTCTACCAACTGAGCTACCGTATCGCTGTCCGTCTCGGTGAATTAAGCATTCTATATGTAATCGTCTTTATCGGGACGGTGTTTATCTATACTGCAAACTTAGAAACATTGGTTAGGATTTTCGAAAGAAACCTAATAGATGTCACCACCGTCCCGATAAAGACGATTACATATATAATGCTTAATTCACCGAGACGGACAGCGATACGGTAGCTCAGTTGGTAGAGCGACGGGACGGTTTCCCAGTAGTCGCGGGTTCGAATCCCTGCCCGTATCGGTTTATTTTTCATTCTTTATTTATATAAACTATTTATCATTCTTCCTTCATAGAATTAATTAACTAATAACAAAATAAATATGAGGTCCGTAAATAACTTAAATAAATGAGCAGTAACGTTTGTAACAAGAATAGCTATCTAGAAATCAAAATAATAATGTAGCATCGTAAGATAATAGCTAATCTTTGTTATTAGGTAAAAATGAAGTATTTCATCTGGTTATTACTCAATCTGTTATCAGTCATGACTCATCTAGTTATTTTATTATTACATACATTACAATAATCGATTATTTATTTTTTAAGTTTTGATAATGATACACGACTTGATAATAGATTGAATAAGCTAAGATTCGTAAAACTTAAACGGAAAGAAAACAACTGTGTGCTGATAATTTAATTTTAATAAAATAATAATGAAAAAAAAAAATAATTTCTAACTTTTCTGAGTTCCTATTTCTAAACCATGATCACCCAACCGTTATTTTATGCCGGCTCTTCAAAAATTTTCATATTTGAATGAATAATTGTTGTCTTCGATATAAATTTGCAAGGTACAGCTTTAGAAGTAATTAAAAGCCTAATTTAAAAACATAAGTTCACGAAATCAGTACTACGTATACTTATTGAGGCTCTTTCAGTCTATTAACTGATTAAAAGTAATTAATTATTATAAACCTTGTGTTTCTTTCATAGAACAAAAATAATTGGAAAGTTAATAGCTAAGTCAGTCATTTAGTTTCTTAATTACTGATAAATTGAAAGAAAAATCCCGATCATTAGCAAAATGGTTTTGAAATAATAATAGCTCTAATTTTACGTCAAAGTAAAATGAAATCTCATTTTTAATATGTCTCTTGTAAATTATTTAAAAAATAAACGAAATATTTAAAGAATCATTAAATTGTTAATACATTTAATCTGAATTAAAATACATAATATAGTTTTTCAGATTAAAACAAATATATTAGTAATATTCAGTAAGTTTGATTGTTTTGTACCAGGGTGGTGGTAGTGATTCTGAATACCTACTGCTAGTAAATCTCAGTTTTATATATTGTGGTCTTATAATCAAAGTTAGTTATCGACATTATAGAGTGACTATATGACAGTATATAATCTATATATATTTCATTAAAAAAGCGGGGATCTACAAAGCCGATTACAAAAGTTTTTTTTTATAATTTTGGGTAAAATAATGCTTTCATTAAATTTAATGTCAAAATGTGTTTAAGTCTCAGGTGGCCAAGTTTCTTCTTTTTATTTAGTGAAGCCACTCTAACAAATTTGATGGACCCTGAAATTTTCTCTTACACCTGGGTAAGATGAATTTATATAGAATTTAATATGACTTGAATATATATTGTGTTTCATTTCTCATGACTGTTAAGATGAAAAATCTTTTTTTAATGAAATAATATATACATCTTAAGTAACTTTCATACTACTTTATATGATAATATGTGTGAAACTTTTATACTTCATATTTAAGAATTATAATTTTGTATCGTTTCAAGTCATGTTAAATATATTAGTTAGATATTCAAATAAATGAAATAAGAAATAATGAAAGTCGTATGCTAATACCTAGCTAAACTAATAATACGCTAGCGATGACTAGACATAAGATCTCGATAGAAATGCGAATAATGCTGACAGGAAATTCACGTAAATAATGTTTTTAGTTATTACTCTGTTAAGACGCGACAATATAATTTACACGATGATAAATGGACGTATATTATTAAATGAATTTGATTTAAAAATATTAGAAGTATGTTAATGAATATAATTATATTAATAATCAGCTTCTCAAAATATGAATCATCGTATACAATAAAATTATTATGGTTACGAAAATGTGAAAACATTAACCTAATATGTGCGTGATTAGCGCCTCAGACCACAACCGGCTGGCCTGTTAGAACAGTTACGAGAGAAGGCTGTAAATTTTAACGAATTTACTTTGTATGTCAACAGTACCTCACTAGTGTTCTAGCCACCTTTGTATAGAAATCGAATTTGCCGATAGAAGCAAATTGCATTCCTTTATATCCATTAGAATGCAAGCCACTGGTCTTCACATAGTGATATGTTCTTAATTATGGGACTTAGTATGGTATTTTATTTATTTTTTTATTATTACCTATTTATAGCATGATATAGAGTATATAATAAAAAAGTAATGTTTGGTTATTGTTTAAAAGTTTTAGCTTATTCGTAAATACTGTGTGAAAAGTTTTATTGAACACTTAATCCAATAAAAAATGTATCGCTGCTCTATTATTGGGTTGCTCTTAAAATTTTACACCGCAAGTATTATAGCTGCTCTTTAGTATGCACTTGCTTGCTCCGTTTTACAACTTCCACGATTATGACACGGTATAATCTGGTTCAAGCGCTGCTTCGTGTAAACGATGCCTTGTGGTTACAGTGTTATACTGCCAGTAATATACTACCCGTTTTAAATTTAACATTCTTTATTTTTTCTCTTACAGCTCTATATATAGTCATATTATTTATTTGCAGCCTATTTTGGTTTGACCAGTAGTTTAAAAAAGTTAAGTATATTTTTTTTATTACAGCAATTTTTTTTTAAATCAACTGCTCCTATAAAAAAAAATATGGAATCCAAAAATTGTTTTCACAATTTCTCGTTAAAGAAATATTATTTTTTAAGATGAAATATACATAATGCATGTGATAATATAATGACAACACTCACCAGAACTACTCGGTGCACAGGTATAGTTGCCAGAGTCGTGGGGAGCGGCGCGTGCTATGAGGAGGCGGCTGGTACGAGTGCGTTGTTCAGTTTCAACGCTGATGCCGCCACGCTGAGCATAGTTCACCACTTGTTCGCCGCGGTACCAGTATATAAAACTATAAAAAATACACATTTATTTTTTTATTGTAAAATTATTGCTTTTGCAAATAGATAACAAAATTCTCACCTTGAAGTATAATTTCAACTTTCAAGACTAACATTTGTTTTCTAAAAAAAAGAAAAGAAAATTTGTTTTCTAACCAAGAGTAAGACTTGTTTTCTAAGAAGTCTTAAACATATGTCGGATTCCTAGTTCAACAAAATAGATCATTTTTATAAAGTGTTTCATCAGTACGTGTTATTTTATTTGTACTCATGTATTGAAACATTTGCAGCAGCCTAATGGCCCAATTACCACACCTCAATTCACCACTATCGCATGAATACGTCTGCTCTAGTTAATAAACGTTTAAAAATACAGTAAAGCTTCATCAATAGTTTGTCGTGAAATGTGTATGAGTATGATATTACACGTGTATTCATATTATTACAGAACTAAGTAAATCGTAGTTAATAATGAATGTGGTAATGATATTTTGTTCTTTGATGATGTCGTCTAAACATTTTACACTACATGTCCTGACTGCCTGGAAACTGATTTTTTGGAATAAAATACAATTCTGAATCATGAAATTATTCCTACGACAAATAGATGTAAATGCACAATTTATGCATACGTTTATAGTTTGTAATTATGCTTTAATTATTACATACGCTATATCACAGACTAATAACAAAATTAATGAAAGTTCCTAACTTAGGAAGCAAATGCGAATAACTTCCTGCTTAACAAGATTTAATGTAGCACGCGAACCGTAATTGACTTGGCGATCATCAAAATTTCAACTGTAAAGTGGGTTTAGCAGTAAAGCGGCTAAATGTCGAGATTACTCTGATGGGAAATCTTAATGCTTATAACTGAGGTGTATTTTTTACTTATTACAACGAGATAAGTATGTAATTATACGGATGAAGTACAGATACAATTTAATTTAATGTATATATTTATATTGCATATACACTTCTTTTTTAAAATACATAATAAAGACACAATTTGAATAAACTTGACATAATTCGATGCCATTACGGAACAGCAATATGTGTCATTCAACTCGTATTCGAAGAGACAAAAAGACAAGTCTCGTGAAAATACTCACATAATCGCGTTCATATGTCAACCTCTTTTGTTTAAAACCTTTTTACTCATTTGCCTGTATATAACCGGTAACCTCATTTTGAATAAGAATAATCCCTTTTTACCCGGTTGCACGAGGAGGTCGACGCTTTCTAATATGTGTTTACCATTTGTTTTTATTCATTTGGTTCTTACCAAATGTCAATTAATACAATGTTAACTGACATTGTATCTTATATTAGAAAGCATGTAATCATTTATTTTGAGTATTATCATAAAATATTAAAAAAATATATATATTTTCTTTACTCCGAAGTCACGAACCTCTCATAACTGCCATACGCTTATTGTATGTATGTATTTATGTATGTATGTATGTATGTATGTATGTATGTATGTATGTATGTATGTATGTATGTATGTATGTATGTATGTATGTATGTATGTATGTATGTATGTATGTATGTATGTATGTATGTATGTATGTATGGATGTATGTATGTATGGATGTATGTATGTATGGATGTATGTATGTATGGATGTATGTATGTATATATGTCTTTATGTATGTATATGTTTATGTATGTGTATGTTTAGATATTTTATTCAATAATTTTAATGTATGTATAAGTTTAAGAACTAGTTTATAGCCTTATTTGTTTATTTATTTAATATTTTACGTTACTGCATTATCACTTTTGCACTGGTGCGCCTCGGGATAACATCGTTTCTCACTACCATGGGTCGACTGGCAGAAATCTCTTGTAGAGATAAGTTCACCCTTGCCAACATTTTTTATAAACATGTTTTATACTTTAGTATTTTTAAAGTGCAAGAAAGAATATAATTATAAAAATAGTATATAATATACAATATTTTTCAGTCAATATATGTTATAACTTTATCTTATTAGTCATTAATAGTTTCTGATTTAATAGCCGTCCTTGAAAGTTAAAACAACCTATTTATAGACAATTGTCCAGGAAATTAAATAAAGTTAATTAAATTCTTTGAACATTAAGACCTTTATTAGAAATAAGCAATACAATTAATCAACAAATTATACGAGAATAATGGAGCACCTTTTTAAGCATGTACGTAGCCACGCATACACATATACTTTACTCTTTTATTAGGAAACAAATATGTCGGAAAAAGGTCTTTAGGAATTTACATAAGTTTGTAAATTATATTTCTGTGAGATAATAAAATTGCATAAAAATCTATGTAATTCTGTTGTTATATTTAATATTAGTATTTTAAATAAATTAGACAAGTTTATCTGAAGGAATATTATTTCGGATAGTAAAATAATCTATTTTTAGAAGAACTTTAAATAAATTGATCTTTTTAATGTAATAATAGGTGATTGAAAAGTGAGTATAAATGACGAATTGAATAATAATATTTAGAATTTGAAAAACTGGAGCAGTATTTTTGAGCCGATATCAAAAATGGACACCCTTAAAATCAATTACACTCTTCTTTTAATTGCAAATTTATTAAACAATAAATTAGTTTATTGTTTTAAAAATAAAATATATATATAAAGTCAGGATTCTTCAGACTTAATATATAACACCTAAAACAATATTTAATTTGTTAAATATTATTAGATACCTATACTTCTTAATCTATAAAATAACCTAATTGATTTACTTATTTATTTTTATTCATTAAAAAATTTTGCACTTATCCTGCAAAGGCAAGCATAATATCACAAACATTCTCTTCCAGCAAGCCCTCAAGTAAATAGTAAATACATCAAGGTGCCTAACAAACCCAAAATAAAATAGAAGTTATATATATAAAAAAAAATCTGAAATAAATGAAAAAAAAAACACTACTAATCTAATAACAATTTTTTTTAAGGAATAATAGGATAAAACATAATGTAAATTAAGAAATGTTTACAAAGGAATAGCTTGAGACATCAAATGGTTTTTGACAAGGCATTTGAAAATATTTCTGTTAGGAGCTTTCCTAATGTCTAATAGAGAGTAGAGTTTAATAGCTTGTGTAGTGAATGAGTTAAATTGAAAGTCAGTGCGACAGAGAGGTATTCGGAGTGTTAAATTTTCAGTGGAGCGAAGTTGCGGCTATGGGTATCACCAAGAAAATGAAAACGAGATTTTAAACAAGTAGGAGAACATGGATCATATAGAAGAGAAAAAATAGTGCACAGAATTCTTAAGCTTCGGCGATGTTTGACAGAAAGCCATTTAAGTTTTGAACGATAGTTCTCCAACTATGTGATGTATGTGATCGTATTTGCGAAGACCAAAAATAAAACCTATGCAATTATTGAGAAGACGATCAAGTTTATTTAGCAGCGAAACATTGATGTCAGAGTAACACCCATCCGCATAGTCAGTAATCGATAATAATAAGGTCTGCACCAGAAGTAGTTTGGTGTTTGTAGGAAGAAAGTTTTTATGTCGGTACAGAGTTCGTAATCCAGAGTTCACTTTCATCAGAGTCTACTTGGGGTTTTCAAGATAACGTACAGTCAATATGCAATCCCTAGTTTTTAACTCGACAAAGGAAAGGAATTTATAGTCACAAAATTAAAAAAACATATATACCATCGGCTTTTAACTAAGTTACTGTGGCCTTCAGAATATTTTATAACAGAGAATTTAAAATAGGACATGCATAACTCATGAGGTGGCCTCAATAAAAACCATCGCGTTTCTTACGAAACGTATCAAGCTATCAATATTCAAATTGAAAGTCCCTCGCTAAAAGATCGCAGGCACATGGTACCATTAAATGGTGATAGGCAAAGAATGCCTCACTTAGGGACCTTAGCCGACCCTTTTATTAGAAAATAAGCTTATCATGTTTATATATGTGAAAATAAATAGGTTAGGCGAATATATATTTAGGTTTATTGAGATGATATTGTAAATTTTGCTGACCCTTGTCATGGGAATTTCACTGGTTTTAAATAAATACTCTTCTTATACTAAGTATATTATATTTTCATGAGAGCTTTATGTCAATAGTCCCCTGGCTTCAGATTTATAAATGAGTTCTTAACCTGACTATTTTTTAATTTTGTTTAAATTATAATAATAAACTATTAAAACACTACTTATACCTTGGTTTTATAATTAATCTGTACATACATTTCAAGCTTGAATAGATAGAAATAGCCAATATATAACAAAACATATATTAATAGTAATCGTGAAAGTTCATCGTTAATTTTATAAAACTTGAATTATAGTATTTGTAATATTTCCTTTATTCTGTTACAAATAATACAAGTGCACTGTCACGTGCCAGCCACTAGTTCATAATAGAAAATTACATTACGTAACATAGTTGCTTTGTAAGTACTGCTTGTTTGTGAGATCATTTATTACAAATCTAATACACCATGATACAAAAGATACCATTAGCATGTTTGGATTTACGTGATGATATTGCACGTCAATGTATTAACTGATTGCTTAATTTTTGAATATACACAGTATAATAATTTCAATCTTCTATAACTCATTTATGTATGGAAGCAAATTGTATTACGTAAAACCTGTGTGTATTTTAAGTCTCCATATTTCAGCGATGAACCTTACATTTTGAATGTGTATCTGATGCATACCCTTTTAAAGTGATGAAATAAGTTACGTGTGGTCCAATAAAGGGTAAATAAGAATATAAGATAACGGCTTCTGGAATAAATTCAATCTTTGCTTGCTAGCTTTACTTAAATTCAAACTTGCTACCTATAGGTAATGTAAAGCCGATTTTAGATAATGTAAGAATTAATATGCTTGGTTTACTTTTATCTATGAACATGTTTAGATTATTTTTATGTACAGTAAAAAATGTTGATACAAAAACAATCTTCAAGCCACGTTTTGAGGAAAACATAACACTATACTGTATTCCGTAAAGCAAAGGGTAGCTGACTATGGAGATTCCAAGGAAAAGAAGATCAAATGATTTTTATATCTTTGCTCAAATTTTGTACAAATAAAAATTAATGTTTTCAACTAACCAATAATAGGACCTTAATTAATTAATGACGTCACAATCAATATACATGGTCAATTTATTATATTAGTGAGCATTCAATAAAATATATCTCCCGAAAATATTATTTTTTGTAAAAAGTTTACCTGCAAAATAATAATATTCCATCGTTTTTAAAAGTAAAAAGACTCACCTCGGGGGATCCGGAGCGTATTTTGCGACGCAAGTGAGATTGATATCTGAACCCGCCCTCACAAACAACTCCGGCCCAGTTAAAATTTCAGCTTTTGACACTGTTGACAATATTACTATATTAGTAAATACGAGGTTAGTATCTAACTAAGTATGAAAAGTAAGATCTATTTTACGTATATTGCAAATATATTACAATTATAAATGATCACCTAAAGCTTTCTCGCAAAAGGTTTTTTAAGTTGTGGTCTGAACCAACCGTAGCATTTGTTCGTAGTTTCTTTATGTATGAAATAGCAATGCATTTAAAAAAATCAATATTCACTCTGAAAATAAAACTCGACTCGATCAAATTGTGTTTTTTGGTGATTTTAGGAAATTGCGAAATAGACTCACTTTTGTACTATCAATGTATTTGTTGGTCCGTTTGTGACGGTTAATGTAAAAATTTTAATTAAAAGTTAAGTTAAAATCATATAAAACACTTTTATAATATAAACAATACAAAATTATATTTATATATAAAATAATTTGGATAGACTTCAAAGCAAAATTGGATTATTAAAAATAGTTTTGTTGAACTCAAAATAGTTTTGTCGAACTACTCGTATATCAAAATATTACTTGGGAAATCAAGTGGGTATTGGGATTAAAATATTTGTATTATTATAAATTTAAGTAGTTTTATAACTAAAATAATAAAAATACGATTATTAAGTACCTATGATTATTTTTAAAATTATCAACAGCAACGCTTGACGTAACTCCAAAACTGGCACCCACAGGATATTAGCGTTGACATCATTGTATTCAACATATGCTGCCAACGGATTAGGACAACATATTTTTAGTTATTTATTATTAACATTGTTTATTTAATTCTTTAGCCGACAAGTTACTTTCAAAGCGTTTGTCACAGTTGTTTATATGATTTGTTTTTTTTATATGATTTGTTTCTTTATTTTTGTTTTGTATATTGTCCGAATAAAGTTTTTGATTTGATTGTGTTAATAAATTTCATTCAATTGAAGTGTGAATACCAGAAGTTTTAGATTATATTTAAATAATTCCAAAATTACATTAATAGTCATGTAAACTCGTAAATATATGTGTTTGAAATTTTTACAAATGTAATTGAAAATCTTGTCACTGAAATTTAATTTAATGACTTTAATATCCGAAATACAAATTACATTTAACGTTAATCCTTACACTTTTAATAATTGTTGAAATATTTCAAAAATATACTAATACATTTTATCATTATTTTGGTACCTTTGTAAAATAAATACAAAGTATTTTTATAAAAGAAATCTCTCTAAGCATTTGTACTAAAAGTAGAATTTAAACTACGTGGATGTGTTTCTTAATTCTTTGATGTTAAAACTCTAATGGTTAAACATTTTCTCTTTGTCCTATTTTGAATTTAGTTTTAAACTTTTCGTTAGGTCTTAAAAACAAAGAGACTTAAAAACAAACCTTTCACAAATAAAAAAAATATTTAAGTGAATTCAAAAAGAAGTAATGAATGAATAAGTGAATATGAAATAATTAAAGAAATTCAGGTAATTAAGTAAAATTTGGAGTGAAGAGAAAATTATTGCTAAATTATTTCATTGAATTACGTCAACTGAGTTTATTTATTTAATTTTAAATTCGAATACATATAAATAAATGCAACTATTACCTACATTTATTAAACTTAACTTAGTTAAGGTAAACTCAAGTCAAATTTTTAATTTTACTATACCGGAACTTGTCGGCAACTCGCAACACACACAGACGTCCTAAGTACAAAACTTTACTTTGAAATTACTAATTGAACCTGGGACTTAGCAAAACAAACATCTGTCTTTCTAGTAAATAACTTGTTGTTATATATCTTAACAAAATAATACACATCAAAACCTTTTTTACTGCTTTTTAGAATAACTTGATTAGTCAATAGTTATTACTTAGAATTACTTTTAAATTCAATAGCAGTACATTTTTATTTATACTGAAAGATAAAACCCATTGCTCACATATCAAAGGCAATGAAGATGCAATGCAAAATAGAATACTTACCGACAACAGTGAGTCTGAATGACAAACTAATCTTGGGTTCCGTAGATACTTGGCATTCATAAACACCAGAGTCCCGTGGTTGAGCCGGCGCCACCCTCAGGGTCCACTCGTCGGAGCCGTCCGCGTGGAGGGCTGCAAACCGCGCGTCACTGCTGTATGTGTGCACTCCCACAGTCAAGATATGCAGGTCTCGTTTACGAATCCAAGACACCTGAAATAAAAAATGTATTATACTTGGTACTAGACTGAAACCATACTTTGAAATCCCCTGACAATAATTATATAGTTGTAATACTTATATAACTAACAAGGTATGCTGGTGATTTATCCAGCGCAGTATTTATTGTATAAGATTTATTTATGTTATCTTTACTAAACTATTAGCATAATGACAATTGTTCATAATATCTATACTATTGTTTATAAAGACGGGTCAAGCGTTTTATAAATAGAGAAAGATATAACGACAGTCGACAATTTAAAGAAGTATTTTCTAGAATAGAATCTCAATATTTTAGCAAAAACTCTTAAGACAAAACTTACTGAACTAAAAATAATAATTAATTAATTCATTAAAAAGAAGATTATTGAATTGTTTACAAAATTAACATATTTAGAAAAACAAAGAAGTTTTAACGGTTTTGATCTTATATAATGAATGGGAAAAGAAGAGTATTTTTTCCTGATTTATTTTAATTTATACTCTATAAAAATAAGGCACCGTTGTAGATATAATAATGGAATCCATAAAATGAAAGCTCCTAAAAATGTGAAAAAAAGCTTTATTAAATTAATTCCCTCATAATTTCCCTAGCCTTGAGGAAGGTATATATAATTTAAACTGCTTAAGATTTCAGAAAATCTTTTCGGTTAAGACGCTCGAGAACCAATTATCCGTAATTGTGAAGTTGTTTAAAATTTCTCGCAGTACCAAAAGCACCTTACAATCTGGAACAGCTAAGACGGACGGCGAACAATAGAATTAGTTCACGAGTTCAAAGTTTCCAGTACTCAACTGCGATCTAAATATTATAATTGAAAGATAAGTCCATTTGTATTAGCTAAAATAAATAAATAGTGTAAATTATAGAACATTTTTATTATTCACATATTGATTTAGTAAAACATTTGTTTTTTATATGTCAAATAAGGCGTCCGAGAATCGGATGGTTCACTCATTCGTATAAAAGGATTACTGAAGTAGGCATGATTGATTCGCAATAGAACAAATACTTATGAGAAATGTGTCTGAATGGACGATATAGACCAGTCATCCGAGGAAAAGCTGATCAGCCAAAGAGAAAATAAATATATATTACCAGATATCATACAATTACGAAATCACTTACATCTAGTTTATGCGTAAAACATAAAAATATTATGAATCTATAAAAATATGTGGACATAAAACGAAATTTACTAGCGTAAATCGATTCGGTTATTTTATTTCCTTCATTCGTTTTAGTAATAAAATAATTATTTTTCAAAAAAAAACTTTTTCGAATATATTTATTTTAAACGTTAATTTTAAATATTAAAGAGTTCTTATATACAAAAAAGACAGCCCTAGTATATTTGAGAGTATATTTAAGATAACTGAGGTATATTTGTGAGTAACAAAAATAATATATTGAATAATATTAAACTAAAATAAATTAATTCATATTATCTTTAATTTCAACAAAAGACATTTAAAAATGAATAAAAACTGAAAAGCAATCAGCAATCTTTACAGTATCGTTTAGTTTATAAACAAAGTTTCAAGGACTTTAAATGTTCAAAAATATAATTCTACACTAGTATTGGGAACTACTACAATCCAGTGACCATTTATCGAACGGGCAATCATAAATTAATATTACTACACAGATATATTTTCAGGAAGCCGATGTGGAAAAATACAAATTGTTACAACCAGAAATCAAATCCGACACAAGACAGTTAGTTACAGACATTGACATCATTAGTCATACTATCGTTTTCACGAAATATAATTAATAAATTTACATATTCACAAATTAAAATAAACATGAAGTTTAAATTATAACAAGAGACTTATAAAATCACACATCAAATTATCACGATTCAATAACTCAGTTGGATGTGCAATGTAAATAAAATTATATATTTAAAATAAAAAACAGTTATGACTTTTATATAACAATTCGTGACCTATTTCACTGTTTTAATGTAGGGGTGTATTGGAGAATTTGAAAGGTTTCGCCTCAAGGTTTAAAAGTTTCTTACCACCGCGTTTAAAAGCTTCGTGGCGACGGAACTAAGTGAACTAACTGAGTATAACTGAGTATAACTGAGTATAACTGAGTATAACTGCATATTCACAAACTATTCTTTCGCTTCGTGTTAAAGTTTTTATGGGTCAAGCCTAGATCAAGCAGCATTAAACTCGTTCCAGTAAAAGTGGAAACAGTGACTAGTTTCTGCTATATTTTATTTTGTGAGTCGTTTTGATCCTATTACGATAATAATGATATAGAAATATAAGTCAGCTTAAATATATATTATAATAGTGTCATATAATGAGATGCAGACAATGAAATTCATTAGAATTTTGTTTTAATTAAAAACATAATTATTTAGAATATTATACATCAAAACCATGCTATAAATTACTTCCGAAGCATTTGCTTAGAAACGTGAAAGTAGTAATTAATGTGAATATGTTTATAAACAATAATGAAACCGAACTTGTTATTTAGTGCATTGGTCGTTAAAAACCAAAATTATATAAATCCACATATTTGTTACGCTTAGCGAAAAACATTGTGTAAAAACTTTTCACGCCGATCGGCTGATAGTGTCAGTTAAGCCGCGCTGTTATTCGAGGCTGTATAATAACATCACAGCTTAAATTCGTCGTTCGTCAATATTCAGACTATATTCAAATGATGGCATAATCATATATCGGCCGTCGTTTTACAATGAATATATATTTTTTTTACATTATGAATTGTAGTTAGAATTGAAACCTATTGGAAGTGTTATTCACCTTTTGGTAACGTTTCGTGCCAAAAAAGAATAAAAATAGTATTAAGTAGATGATACTCCACATTAGCATTTATTGTTATTACTATGTTTGTCTCATATGCGTGTTAGAATGGTTGGTTGGTTGGTCGTCAATACTTTTATATGAATAAAAAACATTATTCAAATAATAAGTTTGATTTTTGATAAAACAATTTTTTTAATATAAATTTATATTAATAAAGAATGAAAAATAAACCGATACGGGCAGGGATTCGAACCCGCTACTACTGGTAAACCGTCCCGTCGCTCTACCAACTGAGCTACCACCACCGTCACGCTGTCACCACCGTCCCGATAAAGATGATTATATATAGAATGCTTAATTCACCGAGACGGACAGCGATACGGTAGCTCAGAAAAGAATAAAAAAAAATAAAAAACCCTGGACTTAAATAATCTGTGTCACATAGGTGTAACACAGGTATTTAACTCTCTAAACTTAATAAGAAACGCAAGAAAATCCTTCGGGGTGCCAATATCCAAAATTTCAACATAAATAAATAAGCATAGTAATAAAATATCTCCAGATATATCACGACGGTACAAACATCATACAAAGCAAGTTTAGTAAAAAAAAAGTCACTGTATACCTTTTTTAATTATTTTATTTCATTAAACGGCATAAAAATTTTACTAATGGTTTATTTGGAAGATAATTTCAGCATTCGTTTGTAGAATCAAATGTTTACTGCAGCGTTCCCTGGTGAGTTGTTACCGTAACACCCATCTAAAAAGTCGAATCAAAACTCATCACCGAAACACGCATCAAAATTGGACTTGTGGTTTGGAGATAAATGGTAATATTGGTTTGCACATACATCCTCTCACCTCAAACAATATAGCTTCTTCGTTTCGACTTTGGTAAATAAGAACATTATTCGGCGGTCTATATTATTTTATCAATTTGTTAAAACGGCACTCGTAGGAGTGAATCAGCGCAATCTGCGGCGTGAATGAGTCAGCGTAGCCAAACCCTTCAATGCCAATTTAAACACTATTCATTGGGAACTCACATCGGAAACTAAGTAAAAGATAATTCTGCATATTCTGAATCAAATGAACGCTGGGCCGCGCTATATCTTAGTCACTGGGAGTAAAAAGATCGTTGGTACTCATAAGATCGTAAATGTTTCATTCGCAAGAAGAGCTTCAGCGTTTTTATATCCATAAATTTTATAACACTGAAAATGTATTGAATACAAAAATGTTTCTTATTTAAAAGTTTTTTGAAGCATGGTTGTGCAGCTTTTTGTTTTTAATTAAACTTTTTAATAAAAACAAATCTGCTTAAAATCTGTGAGGCTTTGAACTTGTGTAAAACAACATTTGTATGGGCACTCGTTAAAATGTTCTGACTCAAGTGGTTTTACTTAATATACAATATTTATATCAAGCCCGAATTAAATAGAATTTTTAAATAAATTTACTTTGAGATATTTATTCTGTAGTCTTAAATATTATCTTTTCAAATAAAATATATTATGTATTTATAATAAGATATTGTAAGTGTGTGGTCTACTTAGTGCAAATAATCCATATGTTTATCATAAAAAATATAAGATACCATTGGTGTTAAACGTAGTTTAGACGTTAACAAATGGCTAAAAATCGTGACTGAGGGTGGTTAGCTACTAACTATCAGTTGCTTTTTGTTCATAATGGCTCTAAGCATAAACTTCCACAATTTATTAATTTTGCACGAAGTGATTCAATACCAATTTTATTTGGCGTTTTTGTAATAAATATCATTTTAATGCTATGATTTATATTCAAGAATAATAAATCGTTCTTGAACAGAAGTTACTCATTATTATTCTACCATTATAAATAATAATGTAATGAAGAGGCTCATTAAAAATAAAATACACCGTAATTATTAAGATATAATACGATTTAATAAATAATAAGAAGAAAAACAATAAAATGTTAATAATAATTATCTGTTTTGCGTATTAGTCCTCGTCTTAAGAAATTAGTATTAAAAGATACACTTTTATTACGAAACTGTGGTACTTAATAATAAAAAATGTCTACGTTCGCAAATTGTATAAAAAAATATTTTTCTATCAAGAGACGTGAAAATAGTCAAATGTGTAAAACGAAGAAATAATATAAAATAACAAAATCATATTGTTTTATAAAAACATAATTTAATCATTTCGCATAAGGTGTTCCCCTAAAGTTTAATAAGAATATATGTTGAAATATTCGATACCCCAAAAAAGAGATGTAAGAATGAAAAAATAAGAAAACTCGTGAAAGGGCTTTTTAAATTGGAAAGAAATAGATATAAGAATAAATAACCTTGCAGTGACAGTCTGTAAAATTCTAAATGACTTTCTCAAAGTCAAGTGGACATTTATACATTATCAATTCTCTAAATTAATTGCTACATAACTGGTTGTAAAGCCAGTTGCATATTGCAGCTTATTCATTCAAATAATGCTTATTCCATTATGAAAGGTATTGTTATACATTTTTATACAATTAACATCATTTTACAAAAAAGCTTTCTTCCTTCATTCATAATTTGTTTTTAGAAAACGCTCTGATGTACGTCGACGTTATCGTTTTTGCGTCGAACTTTAAAAGAAAATATAAAAGGATATATTTTTTTTTTTAAACATTGTCTAATTTAATCTGCTTTCAAAATTACAATTTGTTTTCTTATAACATTTGTAACTAAACTTAAGTTTTGCATTTTTAGGATATGTTTAATCAAACAAGTTTTCAGATTTTCACACTTTGATAAAAGTTAAATCGTTACAACGATAAAATATTCGAAATACCTAATATACAAATTTTAATAAGTACATTATTTTTAAAAATACTTACATATCTATGATCATTCAAGGTCATCGAAAAACTTTATAAAATGGTTTAATATAAATAGTTACTATAATTTTAAAATAAACGGCTCTAACCAGTTTGCGAGTAAATTTAATTTTAATATGTCAGAGTTATTTAAAATAATATTATAATATTTAATTCCTTTAAGTTTTATTAAGTTATCTTATTGATAATTATAATAAATTATAATTATAATTATTGTAATGAAAATAAGTAAATCATTCCACTCTTTGTCCTTAGAAAATGCTGTATTCTATTGGAACGTAGTTCCTTATCACGCGTTGTGAAATGGGACATGTTTTTCTCTCTCTCTCTCTCTCTCTCTCTCTCTCTCTCTCTCTCTCTTATAGAAAGCAAGCGACACATTTTCATTTCTATCATTATTATTTTTTGTATTACATATATTAAATTGCTTAGTAGTTCTTTATTATTTATTTGATATTGGAGTTTGTTGCAATTTGTAACAATTATTACTAAAATTGAGTCTACCGATTAAGTTTTTAAGTTTATATTTAATAATAAAAAATGTAATAATAAAAAAAATATAACAATTCCTCTAATAATTAATCGAAGGAACTTCGTTCCATCCAGGTGTCCCTTGACACCTCTTAGTTTTTTTACTTTTTTTTTATTTTTTTTTATTTAATCTTGTAGGCACTCACTTTGAATAAACGTTGTACGGTTTAAATACAATTTTATCTTTACTATTTTGGTCTACCGCTGAAACATGGCTTGACTGTTGTAATATTTTTGATTAAATATATTATGCGCCATGTACACATAATAGGTATACTATAACTTACAGCTCTATCCGCCAAGTTCCTAACTCTGCAGTGCAGATATGCAGGCTGCCCCACGGCGGCGGTAGCCTCTCGCTTGGTGGTGTTGTCAAAGTATGGTTGACCAAGAGGCTCCCAACCACCTCCACCAGCTGTTACACCTGCAATGAAACAGACATTACACTTCCAGAATTAAGACTTATGATGCAGGCTATGATAAATTAATCAACTGAAAACCTATAGATATTTACTAAGCACGCTTTATATTTGATTTAATCATTATTAAATGAAAATAAGCATTTAAAATAATATATCTTGTTATAGTTGAAACCGTTATTATATTATCATTAGCATAATTTATTGAATTAATATGTTTATAATTAATTGATTTATGACTACAATACTGTATTGTTCTGTGTTCTGTGTTCTATACACAGCGCATAGTAAAATAATGGAAATGCTAACGTATTTGAGAATATGTTAAAACTGTATGCATGTTTTGTAACAATAACCTAAATATGAAATGTTCATTCAAAATGAAACGAGTGGATTTATGACTATCATAAAGATACAGAGTTTTCCGTGATTAATTTCGTTTAACTTACTAATATAATATATACATATTTATACAAATAACAATATGTCCTGACCTACCAATGTGTCAATGCGTGGCCTTAATCTGGGGTTGAGCTGGAAATCTTATATTTTGTCTCGTTTTATATTCTAAGTACTCACGAGAGTAAGGTTTTTTTATGATTCCACTCCTAAACGATTTAATCGATAAATTAGCTTTTGTATTCCGATATTCTGCAATTCGTTTGCTTTTTATCGATTTAAATCTGACAATAAATAAAAAATAGATATTTTTTTTAAATTAAAAATAATTTAATAAGTCGAAGGAGCAAAGCTACCAAATCTGGTGTTCGTACAGAGCTACCAAACGATATAAAATAACATTAAAACGCAAAAATATTGTACAATTTTAACCGCCCCGTTGCATGGGCGGGTGGTTAGCGCAGACGCCTAACGTATAGCGGTGTAATGGGGCTTAGGTTCAATTCCCGACAGGGACGGGCGATGTATGTGACGAGCATGTCTGTATGTCTTTTTCTGGATTTGGTCGTTTATTTAATATAATAATGTGTATTTATATTATTTCTATGTATTTGTATCGTTATCTAACACCCTTAACACAAGCATATATATTTTTTTAGAAACTTTAAATAATTTAGATCAATGTTTGAAATTGGCCTGTAATATTATTATTATAAATATTAAAGTTTTTTACAGTCATATTAAGGTTACTATCTAGTTCCATTAATATGTATGATTTGTAAAACATGTATATATATATGATGAAGGCAACTCCAAGGTTACTTTTTAATAACTATGATTTCTTTTTAAGGCTTTTGAATTATTATAAAAAAAACATAAAAAGTGAGCTTTTTATGTTTTTTTATAGTATGTATTTATCTATGTATTTATGTATGTATATATCTATGTATTTATTAGAAAAAAAGATGGAATTAGTAAGAGCAGTTAGTAGAGTTGTGTGTTTTGCTAAAATATGAGACTCTCATTATCATTGTCAAACAGTCCAAAAATATTACCGAAACATTAATAACATCGCTTAAAAAAATGTAATCGTTAGAACATAACTTTGCACACGTATTCCTAAGATAACGTTGTTTTTTTATCTGGATATAATATTAAAAATATTAAACGTAAAATGACTAGCACAAAAAATTAAAATATAATACCAATAAATATACACACTAGATATACATTAAGTTTACTTAAAATATATTATTTTAATAGAACTATAATCAAATATATGATAATTATAAAAACTGCATTGTTTTTACTTAACTATGTAATATCAATGTCAATAACTTACCAATTTCAAAAAAATATACATGGCTAATATTCTTATCTAAAAATCTAAGATTAATCTATCTAGAATAATATCTAGAAAAATAGTAATACTTAAAAATAGCAAACTTTTCGTTATTACCTTAGTCTTATGAATAATAATTAAATAATTTTTGAATAATTTTGCTCCATTTAGTTATGAAGTTATTATATATATTTATTATTTCAACCGAACATTTTAGAAAAGAGTAAGAGCTTCTTTTAAGTTAAGGAATAATATTACCTTTTTCGTTGTATTTCCTGTTGGTTAAAGTTTTATTTATAGTAAATAAGAGAAAGTAGAGCAAAGTAAGGTGCGATAAGTAACACACACACACTTATGTAATGTAAATGATACAATTTAGCACATAATATATGATATGTTCATGACATGAAATATCTACAAAATAAGTGATTACGTTACAACTTTTCACGTATCAATGATTCAAATGCATATAGTTATTAAACATAGAGAAAAGCAACCAGCCCAATATATGTGTCCATCAAAAAAAAATAGGCAAATAGGGCTACCTATCTGTCCCTTTATTATGCATGTGTTATTAGACAAAGATACGTTTAGGTCTCTCATCTTCCCTCTTTAAATATTTGATAGACACTCGCACTCACAGGCCAACTTATTTCACTCCTACTCTATGTATAATAACTCTATTCAAAAATGTAATAAAAAAATCAACGAAATTGTCGGAATATAACTAAAATAATCAAAATTCCAAACGGAAGGCAAATAATTACTTACACTTTCTAATAAACTTAATAAATAAATTTAGCTTATCATGCATAATTAAATATAACTATTTAATAAGAATTGCTTTGTTCCTAACAAAGTGAACAATTTTCCAATTCTGCAATGCCTTTGCTGACCCAGATTCAAATTGAAAATAATCGTCTTTCAGAAATTAGAATTAGACGATAATTTATTCCACACTCTGAAGTTACGTCACAGATAATAACGTACTTATATATAATATATAGATAAACGGAAACATGAACATAAAACTTAATAAACATAATTTTTTATTTAAACATATCATATATAATAAAATTCGTCTCTCCCATATTATAACAGATTTTATAAACAAACAAACTCTTTGAAATGTTTCATTAATTTTATGAAAACAGAGAGTTTCACAAAGTATTTCATACTACGTTTTAATATCAGATATATTTTGCATAAAGTGTAGTTTTCTACTTAGCTAACATTCTTTCTATTACTTACATGTTTTTATATTTGTATATATTATTTATTTTGGGCAAGGATTTTCATTATTTGTATAATTTTGTTTGTTTGATTGGTTGCTTACACTACCAGCCATCATAACAAAATTTTCATTAGGGCTACAAAGAGGAGACCTTTTACCATGATAAAAATTCTGTGACCGACAGAAAAAAAATAACTCTAAGAGGGCAGTAGAGAGTAGTACGACAAACTAGACTGTTTACTATTGTCAAGATTAATAGAACTTATGGTGTGCTAAAGACAAATTAAGATTATGAACAATTTTGAATATTGTATTTATAATTGGTCTAATATTAAGATAAAATGCCAAAATGGCAAGAAACAATTTTCCTATAGATAATAAGTTATACCTTTGCTTGAGCAAATACAGTCAGTTAAGAAATTATTATATTCTAATATATTTCCATTAGATATTTTAACACTTTTTATAAAAAATGTGTTGTTTGAATATCTTTTAATTTAAATATGGCTTTCCCGATCGATCTCGTAGATATTTACGATTCAGTATTTATGTAATTGATCTTATTACTTATTGCAGCCTGAAGTTAAAATATACTGAATTTAAAAACACTTTAGTAATATTCATTTGTGATGCTTATTTTTTTTTTGTAAAAGCTGTAATGAGCTTTTACAAATTGAGTACCGATATTTATTAAATCTTAGCAGTTCAGAAAAATTAAACAGATTTTATATCATTATTTTTTAACTTGCAAGTCCATTAGACCAATAAACTAATTATTAATAATAATAATAATAGTAATACAGGACAAATAACACAAATTGATGTAACCCTTAAGTAAGCAAAATTATTTGCTTATGATAAGGGTGTTAGACAAAGATACACATACATAGAAATACACATTATTCATACAGAGAATATATTTAGTAAACGAGGAAACCCAGAAATACAGACATATATTATGCTCATCTCATACATGCCCGTCTCTGTCGTGAATCGAAGCCGAGACCCGTTTGGCTGCTATAAGTCGGCCGTTTTCGCTAACCACTCGACCAACGGGGCGGTAAATATTGTTAATATTAAATATTAATAATAAAAACACATAAAATGAACCTGCCCGTATCGTATCGCTTTCATTTATTTATATATTTAAAATTTAAATAAGCATAGCTGAACATATTTGTACATATTTTTAAAATTTTTGTAAGTATTTCTGTCCATCAAAACAGAATATGATATTTATTTTTAAAAAGTTGCATAAAAGAACTATTTGTATCTGATATAAATGTACAAATATGAATTAACACAACTCCCAGATAACACTTCAAAAACACGTTGTTTCTTGAGAACAACAACATGAATGATGAATCCAACCCAAAATGATCTTTAGAAAAAAGTATCAGCAGAAATAAATAATGAAGGCAATTCTTCAAACTTTTGTTTCTTATAAATAATATACATAGTGTTGTTTCCAAAATAAGATAAAATAAATTAAAAAGGTTAGTAGTGATGCGTTTCTTATTAGGGTATATATACTAAAAAATATTATTGATAAAAAACAGTTTAACAAAATCCCGAAAGTCCTCTTAACTTAATATCTGGACATAATTTGAAATACTAAATTTTAATTGTTTTGTCATTATAGGATAGATAATGCAATAATAATATATTTTAATATATTTGATATTTATTAAAATTAGGGCTTTTAAATTCAACTTTAAGCTTTTTCGATATTTTATGAACCGCCGATAATACAAAATAAATTTTATAAGAATATTGTGCAATATTTCATGAAAGAATAAACAAGTCATTACGTATGTATAATCTTTTTCGCTGAATCATGCAGATTTTTTTGCTGTCCGATTTGAACAGAGTCGAAGCGAAATACCGGCCATTACCGCGATCCCTAACGCCGATAAAAATGTACTTTGTTTCCCGTCACGTTCTGTTGTTTTTGAGCTTTGTTACTCTCAAAGCATTGACCAGGGTGTTTTGTAAAAAAAACATTGTTTATTCCGAAAGTTGAATTTTTATTGTTACACAAATGGGGGTTTTGTATTTTGTGAATTTAAATTAATTTACTTCACTTAGTGTTCTGTGAAATATTTTGGTGTGTAAGGTTATTTGTTATTGTTACAATTGGTTTAAATTTTCCGCATAATTGCATTTAAAATGTATGGAAAAGTACAAAGCTAATATTCCGTATATTTTTACATATTAAAACTCAACTGTAATGCCAATAATGTATTTAATTGTAAAACTGTCTTTAATAAGCAAATAATTAAAACTGTTGCATATTAGCTGACAGATTTTTATATCATTTGTTTTTATTATGCTAATTTCAAAATCTTACACAATTTTTCTTTATCAGAAAATTATATAAAAACTCATAAGTACATTGTAACACAAAGTTTTATTTTACATATGATACGAATATTTGTTTTCCTCATAAATAATACAATTTGTTCTGTATTATCCAGTTAAAAGAAGACGCTATTCTACTTTATTCTCCGTAACAAACTGCCCTAACCTAACCCTGTAACAAAAATGGACAGCTATTCTCTAAACAACTATTAGGTTACGTAGAAGCACCGGCTTTAAGGGTAGAATCGTTATTATCCCCTTTTCTAGAGGCGTTTACAAAAGCCTTTATCTTGTAATAGTAAAAGTTTATTTGTATTTGTCCTATGGGTAGCATTATTACTTGTAAAATGTTATGTTAACTGGTAAATTATATGACATCAATTTTATGACAACTTTTTGATAAGTTTCTATAAGTATAAAAAGTTCACAGTTTATTCGATAAAAGCATATTTACATTAACTACTTAAATATTTCGTGCTTCGTCGATTTAATACCTAAACTTTTCAAATAACCAATACTACGACACGACACTCGAAACTCACCAAATAATATGAAAAAGCAGCTCAGCTCCGCCGCCCACATGGTGTACACTTTTCACATTTTGTCCACTAATATAAATTTCACTTCACTGTAATAGCACTCACTGACATTTGACATTTCTTAATACTGCATTAACCTCATTGTATTACAGCTATTTTAGTTTTGGTTGCTGTTTAATTTAATTAAAAAAATATAGTACGTACATTAATGAAGTCAACGATAATGGAAAGTAATAACTTACGTACGTAATAAGTCACGTCCTTTGATTTGGGTAATTACTATAAATCACATTACATTTTATATTACCAACCAACCATTAAACTATTTACGTTACTTCAGTCATGAAACATTGTTTCAATTAATTTAGTTATGAAACTACGTTTATTAAAATTTAATTTGTTATACATTAATATTAAATTAAAATATTACATAAGTACTGAATAAAATAATATTTTTAGTTGTTTGTATGCTTATTGTCACAGTAGTCTCACAACGAGGTGGTCACAAAATCAATTATGGGAGACAACCGCCATGACTGAACATGAAAAATGACTGACCAATTTGTAGATAAGATCAGTAATGAGTTTGTAATGAAAGTCGCTTCGAATATCGAATACAGCGTGAAATAAATTGTTTTGTATGAATTAATTTTATTTTATTTTTCAGTTTGTATGAATTCATTGAACTCAACACGCGTGCTTCCCGGAGGCGTAATTAAAAGAAAAATTAATGGTAATAATTGTGATGGGCTTTATTACCTTTTAATAATTCGAACATTTTATGTTAGCGTTATTAATGACCAATAGATATAATGACTTTAAAATTGATAAATTGATTTCTACTTAAAACCTGTAGTGATCTAGATTACGTTTAACGATACTCATACAATCGATAGCAAATTAAAATTGAAGACTAAATTTGTATTATTATTTACATTTTCTTAATCTGTCTATTCGATTTTTATATATTTACTCTCATAGAGTTGTTTATATGATAGATTTCTTTATATTTATAAATATTCAAAGTGTTAATTTATATATTTTTAGAGTCTATAAACCCGAGTATGTTTTCATATTAATATAATGAAATCACTATTTTACAAATTTTTTATGTTGCTTTATCTCATAATTTATAAAAAAACAGGTTAAGGAAATTAAAACAAGCGGGTAAAAATATATTATCTTAGTTTTATATATTATATTAATTAATAATCAGGTAGAAATCCTGCCCCTTTTGATTAATTTGTCGTTCAATATTAATTCAATATATAATCTTATGCCTAACAAATTTATTCACAATTTCAAACAATACAAGTCATACCTAATTATATATAAAGTTGTACCCACCGTACACCTACATAGTCCGTAAATCTTATAGTAGTACAATTTAACTCAGTTTCTGTATATATCAAAGGTGAATGCGGGTACCTCAAAAGGATTTTATATTACGTCGATTTCTATCGTAACTTTGAAGATTAAAATAACGATTGAACAATTTTCAGCAAATTAATAAAACATTAGGGATCTTTGATGTTGGTTCAATATTGTTATTTTAATAATACACGTTGTGTAATCAAAGATAATGATCATGTTTTAGAATTTTGATGAACAAATAATAAAAATAACACGTTTGTTAATTAAATTCTCTTTGAAATTGTGTTATTAAATGTGTTTATATATAATATTGATATACCCTCTTCAAACACAGAAACTCAGTTCAGCTCAGTACTCTGGAAACGTTAGCTCAGAACTATTTATTAAACTTAACGTCGAAAAGTTATAACTCTATAAATATTTTATTTTTTTGGTATAATTTCAGGCACTTTTTGATATTGCTTGTAGGGTCCGTATATTTCCATTGAGATATCAAATTCAAACAGAATTGCTGTAGATTAATGTTCATTAAATTAATTACAAGCTATAGTAATTACGAGTCCATATAAAATAAATAAACTGCGAAACTTTGTATAGACACAGGAAGTTAACCATTTATTGAAGGGAGTGTGCCGACGGCTTTGTATTTCTACTGAGAAGTCATTTTAGTCGTCTATACAGTATGGTACAGTATGGTACAGTATTGTACAGTATGGTACAGTATGGTACAGTATGGTACAGTATGGTATGTACGCATTGTTAAAGGTAAGTTCGACGTCCCTGAGAGATTTGATGTAAATATTAAGACTTTTGCGTTATAGCTTTCATGTTTACTTTTGCCTTAAATATGTAGGAGAGGAATCTTTGTACATTTGATACATTCGTGAAACTTAAATCGTTATTGGAATTTAAGGGTTATTTTTTAAGCTAACTACCAGAAAGCTTTAGCTTTATTTAGCTGCTTTCCACTACCTCTCGGGAATCAAATCGTAAGCCATCTATTACCTAAGATTAAGATAAATCCACACAATTGTAGTTTTATTGTTATTTGAACACAATCCAATTTTGGGGGTTTCTTGTGAAAGTTTTTTTTCCGGAATCAAACTAACCTTAATGTTTACCAAGATATCATCCTGTAACCACAAAAAGTTACCTCAAAACTAGTTATGTAGTTTTTGTGTAATGTGCGAACAAACAAATAAACAAAGAAATCGCATTTTTTTCAAAACTGTGGTTGTAAGGTCTGCGTGAAGCAAAGATTCCAAAAGATGCGTGATTCCAAAGATTCCTCATAAGAAATGGTTTTCAAAGACATCTATTTACTAATTAACAATTATCAAATTAATTACATATTCAAGTTTAAGAAAACGTCAACTTGTTTATTTAAATACTTGGATTAACTTCATGTTTAAACGAGTGTTTATAAACTTAATTTAATTAAATTTATCTATAAAGTTTATTATTGTTTTAACCTAATAAAACAAGACTGATTTGGCAGAATTAAGTATAATTGAAAAAAAATCTATATTATTTTAATCAGCTATCTAAACTATTACAGCAAATAGTCTTTATCAATAATATAAAATTCTTCTGTCTATATTCATGTAGTATTAACGTAAATGAGATTTTAGTGTTTATAGTAAAATATTGCTAGAATTAATAAATATAATTTATTGAATAACTTTGAAGATAATGCAGAAAGAAAGTTAAAAAAATTGAATAACGCATTATTTAATCACATGCCTCATTGGACTTAATTTATTTTTGTACTTTGACCAAAAATCTGCATTATTTTATTATAAACAGTATTGTATTTTAAATTAACAGTTCCAATTGCAAACCACGTTAAAATTCTAAGACATTCTGATCAAATAATATTATTTAAAAAAATAAATAAATAAATAAACAAACCCTTGAATAAATAAAACGTAGATGTAACTGTAATCACATGTAATAAAACCAACTAAAAACTTTTAAGTTTTCCAATTGTTTATTTTTTATTCACTTCACATAAATGTTAAGGTTTGTCAGGTGATATTCTCACTAATGTATCACTAATATTGCGATGCACTTTACAGAAAATGAAGTAGTAGTATGTTATGTTTGGAGGCCACGGCCTGGACGCAACGCGTTCTGGTCGTGCGAGCAGACTGGAGTGGCGGCAGGCCAGCCGGCGGGAGGCGTAGCGCAGCCGTACATGCGCACTTACTACCCTTGCTAAGCCCATTGTGAAATTTGCCGCTGTAAACGTTCCCGCATTGGTTGGAGATAAATTTTATCATACCTGTTAACGTAACGGAATTAATTTATTAGTGTAACATATTATCAAGACATTGTATATACCATAATTTATCCAATATATAAAATATAAATTACAAGAAAAGGCTATATTTCAATACTTTACTAACGATATTCATGAAAAGACCAAATTTTATTATATTGCCTGCTTCTATCACAAAGTCTCCGATTCCGATCTGATCCAAGTCCGATTTTAAAATACACAATTAAGTGATTTTTGTATGATTAACGTATTATATTTTTGATCAAAATGTTTTCTTATAAATTTCTGTTATAAATTTGTTTTACAACGATAGTTTTATCGTATTTTAAATAATTTGATACAGAGGTTCAGTTCATTATTATAGTGATAATTTCTTCATCATCTATTTGAAGACGTTGAAAAATTTTGTTGAACTATAAAAAAACATTATTTGAGATTAAAAAAACAATTTTTTTTGATGAAACTTTATATAATCTATTAATATATTTTTTATATAATCTTTTAATATATTTTAAACAAACAAAAAACTGCAAACTAAAATTCAGCTGCAATTCTAACAACACGCTTGAAAAAGAAAAAAGACAACAACGTTACCTCCGTTAGTTGCAGAAAAGTTTATAAAATGTTTGCAACACTGACATTTATCTCTATCTCTATTTTTCTCTTTTAACACATTTCACGTAACCGATTGATAAAATATTTTTTTTTGTTTAGATTTTGTTATAAAATATTTCAATTCAGTTTTCTGCTTAGTGCTCTAGATACTATATGTATAACGTTATTATACTATCAACATTACTCGCATAATTATAAACAATCAAACTTTGATTTCGAAGAAAGTGTTTGTAAGCTTTTGTTAATACATACATATACCTTTCCTCATATCAATCTTAAGCGCTGTCATAACTGGTACCAAGCCAATTCAGGTAGGATGGTTACATAACCTGATATCTCGTAAACAGATTAATGCCCGCCCGCCTCTCGGCAGCTTGACTTAATGCTCTAATGAAAATAGCAACCCCCCTCTACTTACAGTTTCTCCTTCGCTATAACAATTTTATTACCTCGTAGAACGACTAGATATTGTGAATTATCGTTATTATTTCGCGTCAATAATCATAAATAGACAAGTTTTATGAGAAACTAAGGTTGTTAAACATTGACAGTCGATTTATTATCGAATGAAATGGTAAATAAAATTTAAAAATCAATGATCTTATAGTATTATGAAATATTAAATTCATTTGAATATTGTATTAAACAGAAAAATACAAGCGCGTTTGTTCAGACTGAAACAATACAAAAGGAGAATATAAATGAATGTCAAATAACAAAACTATGAAAGTATATTTATTTTACTGACATTGCTATTAAGGAATACTAATGGATATGACTGTCTTAATAATTATTATAAATGGCTTTGAACTTGAAGTATCCCTATTTGAAACATTGTTACCTAAATTGGTAGTATTTCCGCGACTTGGGTTTTAATTTCATTGTATTACACAAACATAATTGTAAAACTAAATTAAAAAACTATTTTATAGTAGCTCTGAGCATTGAAGGCGATGAATATTAATAACTTTATGAGTCAAGTACCGACTACAGCATATAATTTGCTGCACTGTTCTTTTAGTTTTTAAATTTTACTGATATTTTTGTGAATTTTACAAAGTACATGGTTATTTTGGACTACGGGTTAAATCGTAGCATCAATCAATGACGTATATAAATCATGTACCGCAAATAAAAACAAGGTGCGTTTTTTTGGTCTATTGGTCCCCGTTATGAAAATTGAAATTTGACCCCTGGAGCCGCACGGAGATGAAAGTTGATAGCGATAAATGAAAACCATAGTAACAAAAGCAATGTTCGAAATGACACGAGGAACAAAGTTCGTTTCAAAACTTCGTATTTCGTAAAAAAACGAATTTTGAATACGAAAATGAATGTGTTAGACAATATAAGATTCTACAATTAAAAACCACGAAATTAATATAGTATAAGGTATTTAATCAAGCTAATTGACACTATAAATACGATAATATATTTCAGTGCATTATTTGGATAAGTTTAAAGAAAATAAAGAGCTAAACAAATATATCATTTAATATAACAAAATGACTCCCGGTACATGAATATAATAAATACAGTAATATAGTTATTACTGTGTAATTATTTAGATACATTTACCAATAACTCAACACGATGAAATACCAACAATAGTTATAATACATATTATAAACAACGTAAGTATAAGAATCACTTATCTTGCCAGTTTTTCAATACAGATTGCCTTTAATAGAGGCTTCAGTTATATTTATAACATAATAACATCGACAGAAGCGCCAACGGCAGCTTCTGGAGATTGATCATATTCACAGCTTTAAACATATTTAAATATATTATAATAACAATATAATATTACATACATAACCATTTTAAATGCCTAAGCATATTTATTATAACAATCTTATATCTTTCACACATTTATGGCTTACCTAATAAGATATGTAAATACAATATATTTAATATCTTAAGGCTACTTCCGATAGTTCGTCAAATCAATATCTTTTACTACTTTTATAACATAGAAATAATTCTAAATTCGTAAATCTAGTTTCAACGTAGTTATGTAGTTAAATAATAATTAAATATTTATATTACCTACATACCAAATTACTATATAATAACAATCTTATTTGTAGCAATACTACAAATGCATCCCATCCAGTTTAATGATAATGTTACGTCAGCTCTGGAATTCTTCCTATATATAGATTATTTATTAAGGTTTTTTATAAAGTGTAATGAACCTTTTGTTCTTTATAGATATAAAGTGAATTCTAGATATACAATGCCATATTTAGGATTAAGGAAATCCTTATTAAGTGTAAGTTAATATAAAATACATTAAGAGTGTTTACATTAATTTTAATTTCCTAAAAATAATTGAAATAAAATCCTTATATAACTATTAGAACTCTCTTACCGCAAATAATCGCTAACGACAGTCGTTCTATTTGATATTGCGTTCCCATATTAAATAAAAAAGGATCTAATACATTTTTCATGAAATTATAATTTATTCCTGTATTAAAATTAAAATACGATATTTCAGACTCTTTTTATTTCATTTTTCTGTTTTTATTTCATATTTCCTGAGAAGTAGTTTGTATTCAATTCTACTGAATTTTCATTGATTTTAAATTTGTAAACTCATATCTAATTCTTAACAATAACGAAACACACATATTAATTGTTCTTTCAAATATAATCAAAAATTGTCTTTAAATAAAATACAATAGGGTTTTGGAAATCTCTAGGTGAGTTTCTTGTTAGTGCGTGAATGAAAATATGTAACCTATAGAGCAATAAAAAAGGAGTTTTTATGTATACATTTTTTTAAATCTTCATACTGTTTTCGTAAATCTATATAAATTTTGTTTATCCCAGTTAATTTTACACGAGTTAACCTTGACCCAAAAAATGTTATTTTAGTTTGAATAAAGTTGTTTCTTGATTTAGAATAAGCTTAGGCTGTCCAAAATAATAATTTTATTAAAAAATATTTATCTATTTATACAAGTTGACATAAAATTAGATACGTATTTACATTCTTCAAAAAAATAAGTGTATAATAATACTATTGTTATATTTTTTGTGATAAATAAAAAATATCACATATTTAAGTAAAACTCAAACGACTGGTTAAAATTAAGTTTTTTTATTTAATAACTGTCTCAAGATAAGACTTATGTATTATAGTACTCATTTACGGCGTCTAGGACCGTACTTACAGCTCATACTAAACGAACCGTTTGAAACGTTTAATTTACCAATCAGTAGACTATGTCAGTAGTAATCTGTAGTTTTCGACCAATAAATCTTGAATGCCAAACTTCAGATCGGTTCTAAGTGGGTTTTGACATAGCTTTGAAATATGTTTGTAGTCTCACTTATTCCGCAACTTCAGACGCATGTGGTTAGAATGTCATGCTTAACTGTCGGCAACTATTTGTCATAAATAATCTAATTTATTGAAAAATATTTAGTGTTCGAAAATAATTTTATTACTGTACCATGACATAAGAGTAATTATAATTTAAAACCTTTTGGACTGATTTATGGACTTTGAATACATTAGGAATAAAATATACTTTTAGATCGTCTAGTGACTAGTCTATCTAGGCTAGAAATAATAGCTATCTAGAAAACTATTAATTTTCATAAAACATACTTTATTAAAGTTTTAAAACCCAAAGATTACCGTTATTACCTGAGTGGGTCTCCACAGAATCATATCCATATTCACTTGGAAGATCTGATTTTTTTAACTCTTAATATATTAAACCTATAGCAGTAAAAAATGTTTCACGTCGTATTTATTTTTTTACCTTGTTCCTAACGATAAGACGATCAGGGGATCGCATAATTCGCATAATTCCCGTTTCCTATGTGAAAATATATAAAAATATTATCTTACATAGAGATTTAAAAGATGATAGATAACACATCCTCAGCTGGGAAATAAATTGTATGGGACATGAAATCCTTCTTTACTGATTCAGCAACGTATAGTTTATACACGTAGCGTATTGTAGCATCATCTTTATAGAGTTTTAAATTAATTTTTCTTTGTGAACTCTTATTAAAAGAGAGCCATGAATTATTATTTTTTTTCATGTTTATTAATCACATTATAAATTGAGGTTTAACTTTTGTACACCGTATTGGCTTGTATAAACCACGTTGTCTTTAACTTACAAGATGCAATAACGTTTAGTATTCGTTTTGAAAGTATATTATTTTAGCTCGCGTGCTTTATATCAGCCGGCGTAGTTGGCTGCATGGTATACTACTCGAACTAAACTTAGTTTACATCGCGTTAGGGTCGTTACTTTGCTCATTAACAATTTTTAGTAAAAAGTTTTTATTTTAATTAGCACATTTTAGAAAATAAACATCCTATACTCTGGGAAATGTGGTTTTTAAACTTATCCATTTACACTTAGTTACACTTCGTACATTCATTCACTTTGCTTTAATTTTACACTTTGATCTTAAATTTTAATTTGGAATTTTATTGACTAGAATTAAGTATAATCTCAATTACTTTGTTATCCTTAACCTTTCTTTTACTAATTTGTAATATTTAAATTAAAAAACCGATACTATCATTATTTTTAACAGAAACGACTGTCAAACTATAGCTGAGCCAGAATAGAAATAGACATGCAATAGAGAAGTTAAAAATAACTGAAATTCTAAATGAAAAATTCTTTCAATATTTTTCAACTACACTGTAGTAGATAGCTAATTGGGTCACATTCAAAACTTTTAAAACCTGAGTATACAATAACATAGGCTCATTTCCACTGGCTAAGGTTGACAATAATGTGGTGTTTTTTTTTCCTGATTGTTTAACAGTAGAACAGTAAATATTGAGAATTCCATAGCAATCATAAAATCTATATAATATCATAAATTAATAATTAATAAACGTATCTTCGATACTATTAATTGCCACTTATGCAATAATTTCGATATTATTTTAAAATGAGCATTGTTTTGTAATTATTCAGTGACTTAATACTAGCTAGTGTCTGCGGATTTGCCGAAGAGATTTTTGGATTCGCCAAAATGTTTAACGTTTTTATTTAAATTAATACCCCTGTATACACATAAGGCCTAAATTTTATTTTAGATTAAAAGACAAGCAAAATCATTTCATGATATGTATGATAGTTTATATATCTGTAGGCTAAATTGCTAAAAGATATTGCTATTAAAATGTTTAAATTTTGCTGTGAACACGGTTTTCGTGACCACTAATTTATTTAAGTTAAAAAACAGTTGAAAGTTCGTTCCCCAAAAGCCACAATTACTGTATTTTATTATATTTTATATAATATTACACGGAAGAAAACAACCAAATTGCTGTTGCTAATATTTTAATTACAAGATTTGATGGTTAAAAATTACCATTTAGTTTAAGTTTTCGCTAATAACTAAAACCTAATAATAACAAATAGATACAAATTTAAGGATTAAAAAAGTAGCTTTTGCACGTGACATAAAAAGTAAATGAGAAATAAAACTTTCAAGTATAAGAGTATAGTTTTCTCAAAACTGAAGAAAGTGGGATCCTTATTTCAAACTGCGGAAAAATTATATAATTCATATATTGAAGATACCGATTTTAAAAATTCAATAAAAACTTTCAAATCCTATTAAAGGTTCTTAGCCATGAATCTCTAAGAAATCATATGATACTAATTAAAGAAAAACGCTCTTTGTTATGTAAATGTTAAAATATAGTATGTAACAAGTAAGACCTTTCACAAAAGTCACACTATTAAATGTTGAACTAATTTAAAAATCATAGGAATCTATTGCGCATTATTTAAAATTTTATATAATTTTTATATATTTTTTTTTATTCATATTCTTCTGATTTTTATTTATGATATGTATTTTAGTTTTTAATTTCCGAGGGTGCTGCAAGAGCCGATTTAAGATGTAATAGTAGATACTATAGAACCGAACACGCATTCCCAAGGAGGGTTGACGTCGGCTCGGTGGCAGCTCCTTGAATTGCTTACCAAATTTTTTGCAAATACTAGACATGTTACGGTGCGCCAAATACTTGGGATATTTACTGGAGGTCGATCATGATCAACCATCGTATGACTAACCTATTACACATTCAAAATGTAATAATAATTTGTACAAAAAAGTTTTACCGACAACATATTTATTAGATCCTCACTGTTCTCGTCATTGGTTCAATACGCTTTGACAGTTGCCTTATTGATATGTCGTTACTCGTTTGTTTTTATTAAAAAATAAATTACAATCTTGTTTTATACTATATATTTTACCATTAGTTACATATCTGAAATAGAACATTGATTAATTGTTAATGTTAAACTTATCAGACTTATGATATTTCGCCGATAATTTATGATAAATGTAAATAAAATGAATGACTAAATTAAAAAGTGTTAATCAATAAATGTTTATATAACAGATGAAGTTATGTTTCCCTAACGTATAAATAGATGGCGTTGTTACAAAACATTACGAGTATATTTGATCAGAAATTTGTATTATTATTTTCATTTAAACTGTCTTATTTGCAAATTGATTCTAAAAGAACGAACTCCAATATCAAATAAATAAAAAAGAACTACTAAGCAATTTAATATAATACAAAAAAAATAATAGTGATAGAAAAGAAAATATCTCGCTTGCTTTCTGTAAGAGATAGAGAGAGATAGCAAAACATGTCGTGCCAACTTTTGGTAAGAATTTTTACCGTCTAGCCCCATTTCACAACGCGCGATAAGGAACTACGTTCCAATATAAAAAGCTTATTCGAAGTGGTGTCCATTGGCTGCAATACAGTCCTTTAAACGTTGAGGCTAGTTATCAATAGACGCAAGCGCTCTTTCCATGGAGAAATTCTTCACTGCCAATCGTATTGATTGTTTTAGGGACTCCAAATTATCATGGCGTTTAGAGCAAGCTGTACTCTCTAAAACTGACCATAAATCATTATCCAGCTGATTAAGATAAGACCACGGCAAATCTTCAGCTCGGATGAAGTCCGAGACATTCGCTTCCAACTTAGACTGCGTGGACCGAGCTTTATGACCCGGCGCCGAGGTCTTGCTGGGAGGACCATACTTGGTTATTGAAAATGGTATTATTAAGGGGTTACCTTCTCAAGAATGGTATCTTGATACACTTGTGTCGATCTTTTGATACCTTTTTTACAAGAATATGGCTCCAGTCACTTCTTCATAGCTAACACCCCACCCAACTCTAATTCGGATAATGCCTACCTTGCACTCTGTCTACTAATTGGGAAGCTTTTTTTGAGAGTAAATACGGTTATTTTTTTTGTTTAAAATGTTGCTCAATTGTAAAAAAAATCTCATTTTTTTTCTGTGACCTCCCTTTGCGTAGCGCTTCAGTAATTGTTTCGATATTACCACCCTATTCATCTTTAATTTATCAGTTAAGACAATGACCAGTGCGTCTCTTATAGGCTGTAAGTCCTAAATCGTCTCTTAAAATACCCGACGTGGTTCTAGGTGCTATCTTCATTTCCCGAGATAAAATCTTTTATTTTCGGACAGGATTTCTTTGAATTGTTTCCCTTACTGCTTTGTCCACCTTTTTTGTACAAACACTACGTGGACGGCCAGATCTTTCTCTGTCGTATACAGAGGAAGTTTTATTGTAGATATTAACCCGGCGAGTGTAAGGTTTCTAATCTTTACACGGAGCTTAAGGTGGGTGTAGCACACCCGTAAAATGGACTACTCATTTTGGTGTGTTAATATTTTTTATTTGTGTGTGTTAATGATTTGGATATATTTGAATATAAACTCTTAAAGGAAAGACTCTTCTTGTTTATCTATTAAGTTAAAAAGAAGAAAATGTTTTTACAGCGGCTACACTCCTCCTCATTTAAAGTGCACCTCACTAATATCAGGGGTTTGCACTCTAATATCCTAGCTGTCCATCACCACCTGGAGACAGAGCAGCCACACCTCTTCTTTTTGACGGAGACGCAGATACAATGTCCTTTGAGCGCTGCGCACCTGCATTATCCCGGATATACGTTAGAGCACAATTTTCGCTCACGTGCCGGAGTCTGCGTGTACGCGCGGAACGACCTCTGTATCCAGCGTCTCCGTCACCTTGAAGACCCCACTTTTTCTTCTATATGGGTTTTAGTAGACACAGGAAACGAAAAAATCCTGTATTCCTGTGTCTACCGTTCGCACAGCGGTGACCAGGAGACAACTAGATTATTTGAGTATCTCGGTGAGGCTGCTGATATGGCTTTGCATCAGTACCCTTCAGCGCAGCTTGTTTTTCTGGGGGACTTTAATGCTTGTCATCAAGACTGGCTGTTCCCGTACCAGAAAACCGACCATGCTGGAAGAGAAGCGCGGAACTTTGCGTTGTCCTTGGACCTCTTTCAGCTGGTGAGGCAAGCGACAAGGGTACCAGATGTGGTAGGCCATACAGCCAATTGCCTGGACCTTCTGCTGACAACTGATCCGGACAGGTATCGTGTTGAGGTCACCTCCCCCTTGGGAACCTCCGATCACTGTCTGGTGAAATCTGTGTTTACATATTCCCCACCAGCTTTCGAACCACATGGTGTTAGGCGAGTATGGAAATACAAGTCAGCAGATTGGGATGAGATGCGGCACTTTTTTGCGTCTTATCCTTGGCGGCAGGTCTGCTTCTCTTCTTTGGATCCGTCGAGTTGCGCGGATGCTATAACCGATGTGGTGCATCAAGCAATGGAGTATTTTATCCCTTTTGCTGACGTACCCATCGGTGGCAAAGCTCGCCCATGGTTTAATGCCGAATGTGGTCATGCTCAAGACCGAAAACATTCGGCATATCTCATTTGGGCTGATGCTCGAAGCCGCAAAACTCCGGATGTAAGTTCGAAGAAGAAGAGAGCCTTTAACCAAGCTGCCAAGTCCTACAAAAAGGCATTGCGGAAGGCTCCTCTCGATCGAATCGCTAAGAATGGCGAAAAGCTCTCTGTCAGACCAACTGGCAGTCGAGCTTTCTGGTCTCTTGCGAAAGCGATCGAGTCCAATTTCTGCCAACCCTCACTGCCTGCTCTGCGGAAGCCGGATGGATCCCTGGCCCACACAGCAACAGAGAAAGCGAATGTATTTGCTTCTCTGTTTGCTGATAATTCGCATCTAGATACTGGCAATGCTTCTCCAGCACATCTTCCTCACTGCGGTATTTCGATGCCTGAAATCCGCATCACTAACAAAGAGGTATGGAGAACATTGTGTCGTTTAGATGTGAATAAAGCTAGTCGCTAGCTAGCTAGCTAGTATAAATAAGGTCCTGATGGTATACCAGCCATTCTGCTCAAGACATGCGCAGCTGAGTTGTCTCCTGTACTGACACGTCTGTATCGTCTCTCTTTCATGACTGGAATAGTGCCGAAATCCTGGAAGCTTGCTAATGTGCAACCCGTGCCCAAAAAAGGCAGCCGTGCCGACCCTGTCAATTACAGACCGATTTCAATCACCTCCATACTCTGCAAGATTATGGAGCGTGTATTGAACTCGCGCCTACTAGCATACCTAGAAGGTAACGATCTCCTCAGTGACCGACAGTACGGGTTTCGCCGTAATAGGTCTACTGGGGACCTCCTAGTGTATGCTACTCACATTTTAGGCGAGGCCATCGAAAAGAACGGAGAAGCGGTCGCCGTCTCTCTGGACGTCTCGAGGGCATTTGAAAGGGTCTGGCATGCGAGCCTTATAAGCAAGCTTTCAGCGTACGGTATATCTCCTGGTCTGATCGGCTGGGTAACGGACTTTCTGAGCCACAGATCTCTCCGAGTAGTTGTCGACGGGTGTTCCTCGGAACCCTTGACAATAAATGCCGGAGTGCCTCAGGTGTCCGTTCTTTCTGCAACTCTGTTTCTGCTGCACATTAATGATCTGTTGAAGCCCGGTATCTATGGGTATGCGGACGACAGCACAGTTGTAGAAAGATATCTGCCGAGTACTCGGGCTAGTCGAGATCAATTACAGTCTGAAAGAGAAGCCATGGTGCAACGTTTGAATGACAAACTTCAGGCAGTCTCCGCATGGAGCAATGCCAATCTTGTCAAGTTCAACGCCACCAAAACGCAGACGTGTCTATTCACCGCCAAAAGGAGCCCTTTCACCTTGCCTCCTACTTTCCAGAATGAATCCTTGGAATACAGTGACCGGCTTCAGTTGTTAGGCTTAGAGATTTCCTCGAACCTCAACTTTGATCGGTTCATTGAGTCCAGAGCTAGAGCAGCAGCAGCAAAGCTTGCCGTTCTTGCGAAGGTTCGGCAGTACTTTACACCGGGACAGCTTCTTGTTTTATACAAAGCACAGATCCGGTCGTGTGTAGAGTACTGTGACCACATATTTGCTGGTGCCGCAAAGTCTCATCTTGCGGTTCTGGACTGAATTGAGAGGCGAGCAATGAGGCTCATAGGAGATCCCGAGTTGGTCGAAGCCGACCTCCAAAGCCTTGAACACAGGCGTAGAATTGCTAGCCTCTCAGTATTCTATAGGATACATTTTGGTGAGTGTGCGCAGGAATTACACGATCTAATTCCCCCGGCCCCCTTCCATTATCGGACTCTCCGACGCACGGCAGGAATCCATCCTTTTGTTGTGGACATTCCACCTGTCCGAACGAAGCGCTTTGCTTCGTCTTTTTTACTGCGTACAGCAAAGGATTGGAATAGCTTGCCTGCGTCGGTATTTCCTAAAGAATACAATGTGGATAAATTCAAGAGAAGAGTGAATAGGCTGCTAGGGTAATGCGCCTTACCACCTTAGACTGCATTCCACTTACCATCAGGTGGAATGTAGTCAAGCATTGCCCTAGATTATATAAAAAAAAAAAAAAAAAACATCTATACTGCAAAGTTCGAGAAACCTAATAGATATCACCACCGTCTCGATAAAGACGATCACGTATAGAATGCTTAATTCACCGAGACGGACTACGATACGGTAGCTCAGTTGGTAGAGCAACGGGACGGTTTCCCAGTAGTTGCGGGTTTGAATCCCTGCCCGTATCGGTTTGTTTTTCATTCTATAGTTATATAAATTGTTTACCTACTATGTAATTTGTGATAACCTATATTTAAGACAAGAATTGTCATACTGTGTCTGTGATTAAATTGTATGAGACCTTTGCCGCGGATCCTGTACCAGAAGACTCCATCAAGAACGAGCAAGCCACTAATATACCTCTATCTCCGACATATATTTTTTTAAAGAGAATGTAATCAAGTACATTTGGATTTTCGATATATTCAGCAGTTTATGAGTTTATATAAGATCT
This sequence comes from Napeogenes sylphis, assembly GCA_959347405.1. Taxonomy (NCBI): domain Eukaryota; kingdom Metazoa; phylum Arthropoda; class Insecta; order Lepidoptera; family Nymphalidae; genus Napeogenes; species Napeogenes sylphis. The sequence continues at coordinate 1,487,414 of OY365778.1, read as the reverse complement.
TTACGTTAAAAACTTGTAAAAAATTATATAATTTAGTATGAGAAAAATATTTTTAATTGCGAAGTGCATTAACTAATGCGAATGATTTGTTTTTGCAAACTTTGAAGATGTGATTTTATGTGATATCATTCTTCTCACAAAGCATTGCAGGAAATAAAGTTTTATGTCCCGTTTATTCTTACCGCTCGTAATATTTTTTATTATTGCTTGGACGAATCTAAGTATCTAGAGAGATATAAAATAAAATGAAGTTAGGCCCTTCGATAATCTCTGAAATTGGCTTTAACTTGGTGCGTCCATACGCATTTGTCCATACAAAGGCTCTACTCAAAATCAATAGAATAGTTACCGTTGATGCCCTTGGGAACTTTTTTCCGTTGATTCAAACTTTATTGCATTCCTTGAAAAAAAATCAAAAAAATAGGGGCAGGTATTCTAATAAGGTTATTAGAAATGATCAGGTATACAAATTTTTAGAAATTTTATATTATAAATTGTACTTACAAAATGATTAACCTGATTTGTTAATAATGGAAAATTTAAAAATATTAGTTAGATGTACGAAAATTATTGAAGTGAATTATAAAATTAAAATTTTCTATAATGAAATTTAAAATGTAATTTCTAATTTACAAAGCTAAGTAAATTTATAAGGACCCTAATGTTATATTTTATATCATTATTATTAAGAGACACTTCCAGCGGCGTCGGCCTTTTACCGACAATCATTAAATTAAGATCTAATATTTTTTGTTGTTGTTTCTTAAAACGTAGATAACCATATTTAGAATATTTATTTTCATTCCACAATTGAAATATTATTTTTTTTTATTATTATATTTCTTTCGGCGATTATAAAAATTGCCATGAGTGAAAATCATAAAACTTTTGTTACTTTTGTTAGTGTGCTGTCCCTGTCACAGCGTGTCGCCTTAAGGTAGGGCTCCCTAATACCGAGATTTGTATTGCAAATCTTTCATTTGACAAAGCAAATTAATGAAAAGTAATCTTAGCTTATTTCAACGGTTGAAAGTGAAAAATTATCTTATAAATTCCTTAATAAATAAAAAAAAGAAATAATGCACATTTATTTTTGTGCTTTTTCTTGTTTAAGTATGTATTATTTTTTTATATTTAGATGATAATAATGTATCCCTCAACGTGAAATTAGTTTATACAGCTACATTAAAAATCTAAAAATATAAAAAATCTTAAAAGAAAAAAAAGCTACTTTGCGAAAATTATAGGTATAGTATAGTTATAGTTCGTTCAAAAATATTGTTCTGAATGGTAATCTACTCTAGTTCACACGTATTTGTTGATTTTAATTAAATATTGTAATTTTAACAAATGTTGGTCCAAAATGTATAAAACAGTATATATAAATAATATTTTATTATCTGCATATGAATTGAACAATATGAGCATTGATTTTATAGAATGAAATATATTTTCTTTCGAAAGTAATAAATAATTGTACATTAATTGTAAATAAACATACTGTTTTTATCGGAGATAGTGATAATTATAATAATATACCAAAAAAAAAAATATTCGAAAGATGAATAAGAGAACACTATTTATTTACAGAGCTTGAGAATTTATTTAGGATATTAAAATCATTGTCTCAAAATGTATATGATTATTACAGCTTAGTATTAATAATAATTACCTTAAAACGCTAATAAAATCTAGAACAAAGAAAAAAAAAATAGATTTTTATGTTTTTTATGTACATTCAGTAACGTGACTTATCTCACTTTTTAGGTTTCACCTTCCATAAGTATCAGTAAGTGTTCTTGCTTATCTTGGTACTTCCATATAATATTAGAAACTATCATTTGGGTAGAATATTCCTATTACTTGTAAATTCGAAATCCTTATAGCGTTAACTTGCCCATATTTCTGTGTCGATATTTGCTCTTGAAAGTAGGATTTTACAGTGTTTTGTAGTAATTTTGAAATGATCTTTGAATGTGAAAAATATCTATTATCTTAAAAGTTTATGCAATGCAAGTAAGGAAGGTGAAGACGTATTTGGTAAGTCTAACTCATTATTTTTTATTTTGAAGTAATTATTGCATTATTAAATACTATCGGTAATCAGCCTCCTTACTGGAGTTATATCATGAGAAATATATTTTTTTTAGAACAAACCAATTTTACGGGAATAATAACAGTAACAGTTTTATATTAAGTCCGTTACATAATAATAATCAGTCAAACTGATAAAAAACGAAGCATAGTTCCGTTTTTGTACTTAAAAAAATATTTCTACTATCTATGTCACTACAACCCCCTTAAGAATTCACTTTCGAACAAGTAAAAAGTACGATACGTGACTAAAAGCTTTGTCCTTTTCTCGGCCGTAATAAAAGCATTTGTCTCATTGTTTTATAAATTGGTTGTAATATCTGCCTATAAAATAAATAAATGTATGTTATAGTTATAATATGTGGAGCAACGTGATGAATTTTTCTCCATGTGCTTCAAAATTGTATCCTAGGCTCAACAGTTTACCGAACATTTAATTATTGTCAATATAAATTCTTTATCAGAAAGAATATTCGATGAATAATATTAGAATTTGACCCCCGGCCCGTAGTCTCAATCAACTAGATATAAACGAATGTTCAACTTGTTTAATTTATCATATCTGTATATGTCTGTATATGCATATAATTTTCTTTCGTATTCCAAACATCGGCTATGCTATTATCGTGTTTGAATATTTGTACTTAGAATAATAACTAAGATAACAAAAGACATTTTAATTCGGCTTCTAAGAGAAATGTAAAATTTCCCAATAAGATTTAGCCAAATGAGAGTTTTTTGTACTGCAATAGATAGTATAAAAGAATGTTTTTAATTTTATTTAAATTCACATTCAGGATTCTATTTAGTTTTTAGCAGATATACTTTTCAATATATATTGTTTTGTGTATCAAAAATAATATATATTAAAATTGTACTATTTCCAGTTGTTGTTGCCTTTTCATACTTATTAGTATTGTAGATATTCATACTAATAGTAGGTTCAGCTCACAGCAGTCATTTAGTGGATCAACTCCGGCACCTAGTACATTAGTTAGTGCACAAAACTGAATTTTATTTAGTGGTGAAATGGGAAGAAACATGGGCTTAAATTTGAATTCTTACTTATCAGGATAATCAGGTCTTAGCTTTGCTTTCCTTCAATATCCTTTAAAGCTCTCATGCAAAGGTTTTTGAGATATAAATTTAATAATTACGATAATCTTGTTATATTATCAAGTAATAGAGTAAATGTTAGCAAAAGAGAGTTAATTGACTTTTGCAGTTCATTGTTAAACTTAGCTATAAGTAAAATAATTTTGTTCACATTTCCCTACTGTAAAACCCTGCCAGAAGCGGAAAAATATTCGCAGGTATAAGCTTAACACCACACTTCACACTATATCAGAATACAACACTATATCAGAATACAATGATAAGATTCATTTAATTAACACTAGCAATTTAGTTACTAATTCTTGACTCAAGGTAAATGTTACCTTACTCATAGGTTTAAGAGACCGGTATGCTATGCTATCCTTTTTTTGGACATTCCAGCCAAGAACTTGGCTACTACACATGCTTCTAATGAGCATACTGACATTGCAATTATTAATTATTTTGACATTTCCCAACATTTAAATTAACTTCTAAGACAACAGAGGTAGCAACCTCTAGCTCTAAAATAATAGTAGATACACCTAAGCAACTTTCTAAGCACAGTAATACAACACAAAATGTAAAACTTATGAATCTTGTTCATCAGAATATTCAAGATATGTTGGGAAAAAAACTGGAGCTGGGGCTGTTCTTAAATGGTTGTGGTATAGATATACTCTGTGTTACAGAACATTGGCTGAAGCAACACCAGTTTCTGTTCAATATCAATAATTATCATAATGGTAGTTCATACAGTAGAAAACATGCTAAACATAGTGGCTCCTTAATTCTTTTACACAAAGAATTTAAATATAAGGAACAGTAAGACATTGTAAGCTTTTCAGTTGAACGAATTATTGAAATCGTTTGTATGGAATTGGAGCAAAGTATCTATAATAATAAGTGTTTATAGACCCCCTTCAGGAGTTTATAATTGTTTTGAAAATGTCATGGAAGATGCCTTATCTAAGATATATAGTAATAATAAGCAAATATTCGTCCGTTGAGATTTTGATGTAGATTTATTAATAAACAATGCACTATCTCTTTAATTAAAATGTCTATTTTAGTCTTTTATTTGTAAAAATACATTCCTAGAGCTAACTAAAGTAACAACCGATGCTGGTGTTGAGCTATTAAAATATATTTTTGATGCATGGGAGGATTCAATAAATGCTTTGGAAGTTTTTTGTGATCTTTTCAAAGCGTTTGATTGCGTCCAAAATGAGGCAATAATCAGGAAATTACAACATTATGGTGTAACGGATACCGCGCTAAAGGTGATTGTTTAGTACCTAGACAGTAGGAAACTGATAGTTGATGTAAATGGTAAAATAACTGTTAGGTCAAGTATAAAAATCGGTATCCCACAGATTTAAGTTTATTTGCCCATTTCTATTTTTAATATACATAAATGATTTACCATACCAAATCAAAAACAAAAGCGAAGTTGTATTATTTGCAGATGACACATTTAAGATAAAATGCGGCGAGACTGTTCTAAGTGTTGTAAACCATTCTCTGACCAAAATTACTTATTGGTTTAACGTAAATAATTTACATTTAAATAGTAATAAAACTAAATTTATTAATTTTTTAACACCTCAATTTATAGGGCGTCAAACCCAAAGAAAAATTTAGGTATTGCAAACAGCACGGCATTCTTAGGCATTACCCTAGATGAAAAACTTCATTGGGGTTTACATATTACTAAACTCGCGAATAGACTTAGCTCGGCAGCTTTTGCAGTTAAAAAAATACGCCAGCTAACAGACGAAGTTACAGCGCGGCTTGTTTATTTCAGCTACTTCCACAGCGTGATGTCGTATAGTTTACTTTAATGGGGACACGCAGCTGATATCCAAACTATTTTCAATCTACAATCTACAACCTGCCCAGTAGTCTTTAAGCGAAATATTTAAGAAAATTAAAATTTTAACTAATATATTTTTGATAATTTAATGTATATTCAAAAAAACTTAAAAATTAAAGAGAATAGTGATTGAATAGTCAAAATGTTAAATTTATATAATGTTATTTTAATAGACAAATTTATTAGAAATGATAAAAGTGGGGTTATCGGTTTAAGTTTAACAATAAATACACAGAATCCATACTAGCTTTTGCAGATGATCTTGCGATACTGACACGTAATCCAAAATAATGTCAGGCACTCTTATATGTAGTGGAGGATTTCTGTACGTGGACGGGCGGATTGAGGACAAAACCAAGTAAATGCTTTAGTCTGTGTCTGGGTAGACGGAATACCAAATATACCTCTTACGTACCGGGTCTTAAAATAGTCGGTCAATTTTTTAGTACGGTTACGGAAGCAGCTCCGTTTAGCTAACTTTTAAACTATCGCGTTTCATTAAACATTATTATTTAAGAAATCGGGAATTAACGCGTAAGAATAGGTATCACATATCTTTTATTTGCCTGACGTTTCGACCAGGTTCCACCGGCCGTGGTCACAGGCTGACTGTCTTAGCGGTGCAGGCTCTCCGTCGCCGAATCCGTGGGGAAGAAATTTCTTCATCCACCCGCACATCTTCTCTATTATTAACATTGTCTGTCCGCTACGTACCATCACAAACTACACTCACAGTATCCCTATCCAGGTGTTTAACCGAATGCGCAAAAAGGCGAGGTGTTATGGTTTGTATCGCTGGGTACCATGATGCCGATAACTAAAATCCATCTTCCCGATTGAAAGTCCTGTTTTCTTGATTTCAATCGCTTCACGTACACCGAGAGCATAAAAATGTCGTTCTGTGGCGAGGACCTGGGTACGATGAAATTCAATCCAGTGATTGGTTCCCGCGATCGCTGATTTATTCGTCTGTCGCTTCTTTGCAGCAGCAATATGTTCTTTGACCCTTTCCGAAATAGAGCGCTTTGTTTAGCATATATAAGAACTACCGCTGCTGCAGTTTATTTTATAAACACCTGGAGTTTGTAGCGGTAATACATCCTTTGGTGTGCCTACGATGTTGTGAACCTTTATACCCGGTTTATAAACGGTCGGGATGGAGTATTTCTTTAAGATGGAGCCGATCTTATCCGTTACTCCTTTGACATAGGGTATGTAGGCTGGCTGTCTGTTTACCTCTGGATGCTTACGTCTTCTGGTTGATTGTTTTAATCGCTCCCTAACCTGATATCCGTTATTTTTGAGTACCTCCTGAACATAGTCCAACTCTCGCTCTAGATGTTCAGGGTCACACAGATCGTAAGCTCTATTCTTGAGAGAAGTTACAAACGACTGCAAGTGTCGGACATGGTAAAGAGACGTGGCGTGTAGGTACCTATCTGTATGAGTAGGTTTGCGGTACACACAGTCTGACAAAGACCCGTCTTATCTCCGGATACTTTAATATCTAGGAAGGACAAGGACCTCTCCGTCTCCATTTCATAAGTGAACCGTATCTTAGAATGAATAGAGCTTAGGTGTTGTATATATTTTTCTACTTCCTGTCTGTTTCCCTTAACAATACTAAAAATGTCATCAACAAATCGTTTCCAAAGTCTTATGATTTTCGGGCCGAAACTTAGCACCTTTTATTCAAAGTGTTCCATCCAGATGTTGGCAAGTACAGGGGCTACAGGACTTCCCATTGCGACACCATTAATCTGAAGGTAATTTTGACCTTGGAATTGCAAATAGTTGCCGTTTAAATTTTTAGGTAAAAAAATCGATTACCAAGGCCGTACTTCGTTGAATGCAATAGTCGATATCTTTTTAAATGATCTTAAAAAGGTAGACCATCAACCAGTAAGGAACCTGAAAAAAGCTTGGATATACGATAATTTTTTAACATCACGTCTAATTGGCCTTTCCTCGTTTTTGATATTAATAAAACCCTTTTGTCAAAGTTAGATGCAAACGTCATAAGAACATTTAAGTTTTGGCTCGGGTTAGCGCACTCAGCGAACTCTTCAACCTTATTTAGAGACCGAAACAAATTTGGATTAAAATTAAAGAAACCATCGGAGCTCTACCAACATCTAAGAGTTACCAAAAGACATATCATCGGAAATTCTAAAGATGATACTGCAACATCTCTCCCATAAGATCAAGTTGGTGATAGACCATAACATCGGGTCGCCGGCAAAGTTATCACCCATCGGGCAAAGTCGTGCCGCAAAGCGACCTAGTCGTGTTCCGGCACGTTGCTCGATGAAGCCGTTTATGGGAAATGGGTCTGAACAGCTGCGGTACGTTGGCGAACCGGTTGACGTCGAGTTGGTATTTGTTTTGTCGGGTGTCTAGTCGAGGAGGGTAGCGGGATCCGAAGAGACGGCTTTCCGCTGGCCGCCCGCAGATAGTTGGGGGCCCAATTAGTGGGTTAGCCACCCGTGAAAGGCTGCCCCGCCAGCTGCGAAAAATCCCAGGGTGGCTCCATCGTGCTGGTTGGCGACCAGACGAGGAGGCCCGATGGCGATCCCTGGGGGGGTTCGGGCGTCCCCGCAGTCTCCAGACTAGCCTCCCAGTGGCATGACTTAACCGTCTTCGACGTTGGGTTCGATACGTACCGCCTCGTTCAACTGCCATTTCCCATCCCTATTCACTTTATTTTTTTTTATCATGAAGAAAAACCAGAAAAGGAAAAAGTTTGTACAGCGGTTGCACTCCTCCTCATTTAAAGTGCACCTCAGTAATATTAGGGGTTTGCACTCTAATATCTTACCTGTCCATCACCACCTGGAGACAGAACAACCGCACCTGTTCTTTTTGACGGAGACGCAGATACAATGTCCCTTAACCGCTGCGCACCTGGATTATCCCGGATACACGTTAGAGCACAACTTTCGTTCACATGCCGGAGTCTGCGTGTATGCGCGGAACGACCTCTGTATCCAGCGTCTCCGTCACCTTGAAGACCCCACTTTTTCTTCTTTATGGGTTTTAGTAGACACAGGAAACGAAAAAATCCTGTATTCCTGTGTTTACCGTTCGCACAGCGGTGACCAGGAGACAACTAGATTATTCGAGTATCTCGGTGAGGCTGCTGATATGGCTCTGCATCAGTTCCCTTCAGCGCAGCTCGTCTTTCTGGAGGATTTTAATGCCTGTCATCAGGACTGGCTGTTCCCGTACCAGAAAACCGACCATGCTGAGAGAAGCGCGGAACTTTGCGTTGTCCCTATCCAGGTGTTTAACCGAATGCGCAAAAAGGCGAGGTGTTATGGTTTGTATCGCTGGGTACCATGATGCCGATAACTAAAATCCATCTTCCCGATTGAAAGTCCTGTTTTCTTGATTTCAATCGCTTCACGTACACCGAGAGCATAAAAATGTCGTTCTGTGGCGAGGACCTGGGTACGATGAAATTCAATCCAGTGATTGGTTCCCGCGATCGCTGATTTATTCGTCTGTCGCTTCTTTGCAGCAGCAATATGTTCTTTGACCCTTTCCGAAATAGAGCGCTTTGTTTAGCATATATAAGAACTACCGCTGCTGCAGTTTATTTTATAAACACCTGGAGTTTGTAGCGGTAATACATCCTTTGGTGTGCCTACGATGTTGTGAACCTTTATACCCGGTTTATAAACGGTCGGGATGGAGTATTTCTTTAAGATGGAGCCGATCTTATCCGTTACTCCTTTGACATAGGGTATGTAGGCTGGCTGTCTGTTTACCTCTGGATGCTTACGTCTTCTGGTTGATTGTTTTAATCGCTCCCTAACCTGATATCCGTTATTTTTGAGTACCTCCTGAACATAGTCCAACTCTCGCTCTAGATGTTCAGGGTCACACAGATCGTAAGCTCTATTCTTGAGAGAAGTTACAAACGACTGCAAGTGTCGGACATGGTAAAGAGACGTGGCGTGTAGGTACCTATCTGTATGAGTAGGTTTGCGGTACACACAGTCTGACAAAGACCCGTCTTATCTCCGGATACTTTAATATCTAGGAAGGACAAGGACCTCTCCGTCTCCATTTCATAAGTGAACCGTATCTTAGAATGAATAGAGCTTAGGTGTTGTATATATTTTTCTACTTCCTGTCTGTTTCCCTTAACAATACTAAAAATGTCATCAACAAATCGTTTCCAAAGTCTTATGATTTTCGGGCCGAAACTTAGCACCTTTTATTCAAAGTGTTCCATCCAGATGTTGGCAAGTACAGGGGCTACAGGACTTCCCATTGCGACACCATTAATCTGAAGGTAATTTTGACCTTGGAATTGCAAATAGTTGCCGTTTAAATTTTTAGGTAAAAAAATCGATTACCAAGGCCGTACTTCGTTGAATGCAATAGTCGATATCTTTTTAAATGATCTTAAAAAGGTAGACCATCAACCAGTAAGGAACCTGAAAAAAGCTTGGATATACGATAATTTTTTAACATCACGTCTAATTGGCCTTTCCTCGTTTTTGATATTAATAAAACCCTTTTGTCAAAGTTAGATGCAAACGTCATAAGAACATTTAAGTTTTGGCTCGGGTTAGCGCACTCAGCGAACTCTTCAACCTTATTTAGAGACCGAAACAAATTTGGATTAAAATTAAAGAAACCATCGGAGCTCTACCAACATCTAAGAGTTACCAAAAGACATATCATCGGAAATTCTAAAGATGATACTGCAACATCTCTCCCATAAGATCAAGTTGGTGATAGACCATAACATCGGGTCGCCGGCAAAGTTATCACCCATCGGGCAAAGTCGTGCCGCAAAGCGACCTAGTCGTGTTCCGGCACGTTGCTCGATGAAGCCGTTTATGGGAAATGGGTCTGAACAGCTGCGGTACGTTGGCGAACCGGTTGACGTCGAGTTGGTATTTGTTTTGTCGGGTGTCTAGTCGAGGAGGGTAGCGGGATCCGAAGAGACGGCTTTCCGCTGGCCGCCCGCAGATAGTTGGGGGCCCAATTAGTGGGTTAGCCACCCGTGAAAGGCTGCCCCGCCAGCTGCGAAAAATCCCAGGGTGGCTCCATCGTGCTGGTTGGCGACCAGACGAGGAGGCCCGATGGCGATCCCTGGGGGGGTTCGGGCGTCCCCGCAGTCTCCAGACTAGCCTCCCAGTGGCATGACTTAACCGTCTTCGACGTTGGGTTCGATACGTACCGCCTCGTTCAACTGCCATTTCCCATCCCTATTCACTTTATTTTTTTTTATCATGAAGAAAAACCAGAAAAGGAAAAAGTTTGTACAGCGGTTGCACTCCTCCTCATTTAAAGTGCACCTCAGTAATATTAGGGGTTTGCACTCTAATATCTTACCTGTCCATCACCACCTGGAGACAGAACAACCGCACCTGTTCTTTTTGACGGAGACGCAGATACAATGTCCCTTAACCGCTGCGCACCTGGATTATCCCGGATACACGTTAGAGCACAACTTTCGTTCACATGCCGGAGTCTGCGTGTATGCGCGGAACGACCTCTGTATCCAGCGTCTCCGTCACCTTGAAGACCCCACTTTTTCTTCTTTATGGGTTTTAGTAGACACAGGAAACGAAAAAATCCTGTATTCCTGTGTTTACCGTTCGCACAGCGGTGACCAGGAGACAACTAGATTATTCGAGTATCTCGGTGAGGCTGCTGATATGGCTCTGCATCAGTTCCCTTCAGCGCAGCTCGTCTTTCTGGAGGATTTTAATGCCTGTCATCAGGACTGGCTGTTCCCGTACCAGAAAACCGACCATGCTGAGAGAAGCGCGGAACTTTGCGTTGTCCTTGGACCTCTTTCAGCTGATGAAGCAAGCGACAAGGGTACCAGATGTGGTAGGCCATACAGCCAATTTCCTAGACCTACTGCTGACAACTGATCCGGACAGGTATCGTGTAGAGGTTACCTCTCCCTTGGGAACCTCCGATCACTGTCTGGTGAAATCTTTGTTTACATATTCTCCACCAGCTTTCGAACCTCATGGTGTTAGGCGAGTATGGAAATACAAGTCAGCAGATTGGGATGAGATGCGGCACTTTTTTGCGTCTTATCCTTGGCGGCAGGTCTGCTTCTCTTCTTTGGATCCGTCGAGTTGCGCGGATGCTATAACCGATGTGGTGCATCAAGCAATGGAGTATTTTATCCCTTTTGCTGACGTACCCATCGGTGGCAAAGCTCGCCCATGGTTTAATGCCGAATGTGGTCATGCTCAAGACCGAAAACATTCGGCATATCTCATTTGGGCTGATGCTCGAAGCCGCAAAACTCCGGATGTAAGTTCGAAGAAGAAGAGAGCCTTTAACCAAGCTGCCAAGTCCTACAAAAAGGCATTGCGGAAGGCTCCTCTCGATCGAATCGCTAAGAATGGCGAAAAGCTCTCTGTCAGACCAACTGGCAGTCGAGCTTTCTGGTCTCTTGCGAAAGCGATCGAGTCCAATTTCTGCCAACCCTCACTGCCTGCTCTGCTGAAGCCGGATGAATCCCTGGCCCACACAGCAACAGAGAAAGCGAATGTACTTGCTTCTCTGTTTGCTGATAATTCGCATCTAGACACTGGCGATGCTTCTCTTTCTGCTGCACATTAATGATCTGTTGAAGCCCGGTATCTATGGGTATGCAGACGACAGCACAGTTGTAGAAAGATATCTGCCGAGTACTCGGGCTAGTCGAGATCAAGTACAGTCTGAAAGAGAAGCCATGGTGCAACGTTTGAATGACAAACTTCAGGCAGTCTCCGCATGGAGCAATGCCAATCTTGTCAAGTTCAACGCCACCAAAACGCAGACGTGTCTATTCACCGCCAAAAGGAGCCCTTTCACCTTGGCTCCTACTTTCCAGAATGTATCCTTGGAATACAGTGACCGGCTTCAGTTGTTAGGCTTAGAGATTTCCTCGAACCTCAACTTTGGTCGGTTCATTGAGTCCAGAGCAAGAGCAGCAGCAGCAAAGCTTGCCGTTCTTGCGACGGTTCGGCAGTACTTTACACCGGGACAGCTTCTTGTTTTATACAAAGCACAGATCCGGTCGTGTGTAGAGTACTGTGGCCACATATTTGCTGGTGCCGCAAAGTCTCATCTTGCGGTTCTGGACTCAATTGAGAGGCGAGCAAAGAGGCTTATAGGCGATCCCGAATTGGTTGGAGCCGACCTCCAAAGCCTTGAGCACAGGCGTAGAATTGCTAGCCTCTCAGTATTCTATAGGATACATTTTGGTGAGTGTGCGCAGGAATTACACAATTTAATTCCCCCGTCCCCCTTCCATCACCGGACGTCCCGACGCACGGCAAGTTTTCATCCTTTTGTTGTGGACATTCCACCTCTTCGAACGAAGCGCTTTGCTTCCTCATTTTTACTGCGTACAGCAAAGGATTGGAACAGCTTGCCTGCGTCGGTATTTCCGACCGAATACAATGTGGTCACATTCAAGAGAAGAGTGAATAGGTTGCTAGGGTAATGCGCCTTACCACCTAAGACTACATTCCACTTACCATCAGGTGGAATGTAGTCAAGCATTGCCCTAGATAATATAAAAAAAAAAAAAAAAAAGTTGCCTTAGTCGGGTCGCGACTTCAATTCCATAAAAAAATTATGATAGGTGTTCAAATTAATAAAGTAGGGCTAGGATCAGGTAGGAAAGATCGAGACATAGACATAACAAAATCCTTTATAAGACAAGACGAAAACGATAACTACCGTCTGCACACGATGAGCCTAGAAACCCAAAACGAATGGGTGACTATAGAAGATTTTTGTATTCCTCTAGCTTTGCGTTGGCGCACCCTGCTTTATGATTGGTCCCTAGCAAAATTCTATCTTAATGCATTCCAAATGACTCTCCCAGATCAAAGTAATTTAGTAAGAGGTGAACCGAAAAGTCTTGCAACATCTGTCTGGAGGCAGTAGGAACCGCGAAACACTTATGAGTAGGGTGTAGGGTACTTCTTGATAGCGCTCAATACTCGCGTCGCCACGATAGGGTATTAGAAATCGTACGAGAAGCGGTTAGTTTTTCAGTAGCAAGAGCGCGGAAGGGTGTAAAAACCACCAAACGATCTGTGGAGTTTGTAAAAGAAGGCTGCTCCAAAAAGTCAAAACCGAAGCCTTATTCAATTTTAGACGCAGCTCCTGATTGGACTCTCATGATGGACACGTATGAAAAACATTACAAAATTCCTAGGGATGTTGGTTATTCGTCATCCAGACTGGACTTATTCCTGTATTCTAAACATCTAAGGCGCGTGATACTTGTGGAGCTCACTCTGCCCTGGGAAACAAACATACCCAGGGATCACACATTTAAGCTTAATAAGTATTACGGACTGACCAACGAACTGTCCAGGAATAAATTTATAGTTACCTTGTACGCGGTAGAATTGGGAGCGAGAAGTATAACAGCAAAATCTCTCTATAACTTACTTATAGACCTTGGCCTTTCTAGAACTAGCATCGTTTTATTTCTAGAACGTATTGCATTAGTAGATTCTTTCCAAATTTGGTTAGTTAGGGAGAGGAGTGTAGACAGTGAAGGCAAGCGTGTTTGCGCATCATAAGGGGGCCCCTTAAACCTACCCCTGGGTCTTAGGTCCCAGGCATTGTTTGCACTTCTCTACTTGCAACGCGATGGGAACGGCACCCGCACAGTGAATCCATAGAACGCTAAAAAGCATCGTCGTCTATATATATTTATTTATTTATTTATTTAAAGGCTTACTAACTAAATTTACATAATAACACAGAAGTAAAGTACGTTCAATTATTAAAATCATGTTTCTTTATAAGTTTAACTTACAAGTATGCACATTATTAACGTTATAATTGATTAAAGCAAAACTAATACAAACTAAAAATATAAAAACAAAAAACATCTAAAGATCACCAAGTAAAAATTAAAACTTAAATATTCGAATATATATACTTTTTGAATGTACCAAGGCTTTCAGAAAAAATGTCTAAATTGTGTTTGTGAAATAGTGAATTATATAATTTCAAACTTTGTAAAATTGGGGAATTTGCACCATAATTATTTTTTCTTTGTGGTATGTATAGTGGTATGTAATTATGTGTTCTAACTAAGGGTCGCATCACGTTTATATTTATTCTAGATAATAAAGATGAACAATCAATATGGCTGTTAATTATCTTGAAAAGAAACATAAGTTTTAAACATTTATTTCTTTGGTCTAAAGAATTCATGTTAAAATATTTTAATTTTTCATCATATTTGCTATACTCATTGCAACGAATGATGTTAACAAGTCTTTTGATGATTTTTTTCTGAACCTTTTCTATTCGTTGTATATTAATCTGACATCTAGGAAACCAAATTGGACGACAATAATCTATATGGCTACGAACAAGGCCAAAATATTAAGTTTTTAGAGCAGCTACCGATTTAAAGTCTTTGGTATTACGGTTAATAAAACCTAGCATTTACAGACTTTTCCCGATCACAGAATCAATGTGGCTGCCAAATCGTAAATCCTTATCTATTAAAACTCCAAGATCTTTTATTTCAGATACCTGGTTAAGCTTAATTCCATTGATAGTATAAGTGATTTTTTTTTCGCGAAAACTTAATGTGGAAACATTTTTCCAGATTAAGTTCCATATTATTATCATTACACCACGTATATATCTTATCAATATCATCTTGGAGATTTTGCTTGTCAGATGTCGTTAAGATAGATATTTTTATATAATAATAATCGTCCGCATATAGTTCAAATTCAGAGTAATTTACACATTCTTTGATGTCACCAATAAAAGTTAAAAACAAAATAGGTCCCAAATGAGATCCTTCAGGGACACCTGAGGTTGAAATGAATTCGTATGATTTATACCCATTTACAACTACTCCCATGCTTCTTTGAAGTAAATAAGACTAAAACCATCGTAGTAGTGATCCATAAATGCTAAAGTGGTCATGTAGCTTTCTTATCAATATATTATGGTCAACTTTATCAAAAGCCTTTATTAAGTCACAATAGATAACATCAACCTCCTTACCTGCACTCATGGCCTCAATCGTTTTTTCAATAAAAATTGTCAGGTTAGTGGCAGTAGATCTATTTCGGAGAAATCCATGTTGATTTTCACTGATAGACTGAGGGCATATGAGAGATTCGAATACTTTCCCAAGGACACATAGTATGCTTATGGGACGATAATTTATTATATTTGATCTGTCACCAGATTTTAATACCGGTATCACTTTTTCTGTTTTCCACATTTTTGAAAATACGCCATCTTGTATTGACTTATTGTAAATAATGTACAAAGTCTTAGATAAAAGTGTAGAACATCGTTTAAAAAAACTGGTGGTATGTCATCATCGCCAGCACCTATAACTTCTTTTAGATTCTTAAGTGACTTTTCAATAGATATTTGAGTTATATGAATATAAGCAGAGCATTGGTGATTACAATTATAGTTATTATTTATAAATTTCGGAGTTATATTGTCAGGATCTATTGGATACAAAGGTAAATTAAATATAGAAGCAAAGTTATCTGCAAATAAGTTGGCTATAGCTTCGCCATTATCGGCAGTTTGATTATTCAATTCATTTCCATTCATTCAATTCCATTTTATTCTTAGCTCTTTCCTTTAAGAGTTCATATTCAAATCTATCCAAATCATTGTTGAAGATTTTCGCTTTTTGCCTAAGCTTTTCTTTTTCCTTTAAGATTTTAATCAACGAAGTACAGAACCACACTGGGTATTTTCTTTTAAATTTTTTTGAAATAGGACAAACTCTTTAATAACGTGTTTCAAAATTTCATAAAACTTACGGGCTTGTTCGTCCACTGTAACACAGTTTGAAAATTCCACTTCCCAATTAATTTGGACTAAATGAGAATATTTTTTTTTGTAATCAGCCTTAAAGAATTTGAATCTGGCATTCGGCTTTGGGATCAATATTTTTGAAGACTGAGTTGCAATTTTTAAAAGCAAAGGAGGATGATGTTTATAATTTCTTCTGCTTTGAAGACTGAAACCAATTCAGAAGAGTTAGACAAAACTAAATCAAGCATTTTAGTAAAACCGTTAAGAATATGATTATACTGTATAAGACTGCTAGACGACAGGAAATCGATAAAAACATTTTCAAAATGGTTGTTATATATGCTCGGAATGTTATGCATATTAATATGATTTAGTGTCCAAGCAATTTTACTCATATTAGAGTCACCTATGATTATGACTGAATCCAGTTTGTTAATAAACGTGTTCACTTTCTCAACAAAATGCTATAGGTGGTTCAACTGTACTGGTGGAGGTAAGTATACGGCACCCAAATGAATTATTCTTGTAGACGTAATCTCCATAGTTATCCTTTCGAAACATATGTATAGTTTCGAAAGGAATTTAATGATCTAAGCACAGCTATAAGTACACTACCACCCTCCTTACTCGCCGAAAAAGTTTGACGTTCTCTATCCCTCCTAAATATCTGGTATCTATTGTCAAATATTTCAAAATCAAATATTTTACTATTAAGCCAGGTTTCAGTTAAAACAATGACACTAAAATTGTTATTTAAAATGTTCCTATGAATTTCTGACAGCTTGGTACGCATGCCTCTAATATTTTGATAATACAAAGATATTTCATTGAAAGTTTCGGATATAAATGTAACTACATTTAAAATATATATATAAAAAACAAATGAAATACTAATAAAAACATAAGCAATTGACTGCAGACAAGTGATTACTCGAGCTGGTGCATTTTCATCTTTTCGAATGAAGATCTTCCCGCTTCAAACCCAGACATATCTATATTACTTTTCTTTAGCCTTAATTCTGGTAGCTGCTTGTAACTGTATGTTTGTTTTTGTGAGGTGTTCACATACGTAAATTGGTGAGCTGTTATCTCCAAGTCCTAATAGCTTAGAGTTTAATCTGTCGTTAGGATGCGATTTGTTATATCTAAAAACAGCCGCGAGAAAGTTGTCACGTTGTAATCGGTTAGTTAATTTACATATAACTGTCCGGGGTTTAGTCGATTTTTGATCTTGTTTTCTCACTCGGGAACATGACTTAATGTCGTTTTCGGCGATTGGAAATGATATTACTTTGCCAATATGTTGTAGAATTTTAGCTACGTTTTCTTGCTATTAATATTAATATTCATTTAATATATATATGTATATAAATATTTATTTCATTTTGATTCATTATTATATATATTTTTTTGCAATATTTGTTTATCTTGACGTGTCCAAATAAATGTAAAACAATTTGAATTTTTGACTTTGACTTTTACAATAGCCATTTTATATTGATATAAATTAACAAAATCAAGTTTTTGAAAAAAAAAACAATGCGAATACATTATATTCGCAATCGGTAAATTAAGAAGAAATCAAATGTTATTAAAAATTCCAATGAGCATTATTAATAAAATACTAATATAAGTTCACATAACGTTTATACCATACTTTTTGATAAATAATTTAATAAACGGGAGTGATTACGTTGATTGAATATTTATCCAATTCATTTAAAATGTATCGTTTGCGAGCTTCAAAAAATTAGAAATAATCTTATTTTTACCTCGACGCGCGAGTTTGGGTTATTTTGTAACAGGTAAGGATACGGTTTGTGCTGGAATCTGAATAAGAGAGTAGATTTCATTCATTTGAATACCATAATGAGATCTTTAAAAGGAACAATTTTCATTTCAAATTGACATGGTAAGTTCTTCGGAAAATTAAATTTATTCCTTATGTGAGAAAGATATTCTATTTTATAGCAATATACTTTTATTTGAATACTTTTCTCCCAAAAATTTTTAAATAAGAATAAGCCTGGAATTCAATTTTATAATTAATTTTTATTTATTTTATTTATTTAATCTTTATTGCCCAAAATAAAAGATGAACAATAGGCGGACTTAATGCAACAAGGCATTCTCTACCAGTCAACCCGAGGAAAAAAAACATTATAAATAACATGAACAATAAGACGGTAAAACTAGAATAATAGTAATATAATAGTAATATAAATAATGATTGATTGATATACCTATTTAGAAAAGAATCAATGTTTTAAATATTGGTATGAATATGGTAACTTCCTTAAGGAAATTCAAATCGCAATTATACCGATAATATTATACAAAATCAAGTATTATTGAAAACTTTATTTTTATAAATTTCATTAGGTTTTCTTGCGTGATTATAAAAAATATAAAATCTGTATTTACGTTTAACAACACAAAGAGAAAAATAAACTAATATTAATAAAAAGACAAAAAATATTTTTACTCAAACACGCCAAAACTACTAAACGGATTTTGATGAAACTTAGCAATATTCTAGCTTATATACCAAAACATCACATAGGCTATAGAAATACTAACTTTTGCACGTGGTTTTGTCTGTGGTGTTTGTTATTCAATCACGCCAATACTACAGAACAGATTTTAATGAAACTTAGCAATATTGTAGCTTATGTACCAAAATAACACATGGGCTAAAGAAATACTTTTACATTTGCACGTGGTTTTGTCTGTGACATCAAATATATTGTAGCGCAATAGCTAATTGCCACGGGAGATTACTAGATTTACTTATACTTATGTTATTTTTATTTTCCCTGCACAGTCTAAGCAGTTACAGGATTTTGACTTATGAGGTATCGGTAGATACGTCAAATATAATCGAAAATAATATTTTTATGACGTTTGTTCCTAGCCATAAAAATATTATTTTTACAGTCTACGTGGACAGAGTCACGGGCAGCAGCTAGTGTTTTATATTTAAGCCGTCTGCTTCCAAGTAAGAAAGGACATCCTCAGACCTTACCGAGGGTGCCGTAATGTCCGGTTAATGGACGAAATACAAGTGGATACCATTATCAGAAAAGTGGTGAACAAACATTCAAAGTAGAATTTACGAAAAAATATATTTAACACAGTTGATTAATCAAGCTTATAAATTTAACTCTCATATAATAGTGATTTGATTGCCAGTTGTATCACCAAAATTGTACAACATAGCATGGACTTTTACGATTTTCATGTCATATTGCAAATAATATTTTTGTGAATAGTTGCAATTAAACATTCGCATCACTTATTCATTTACATGTAGGTATATTTTACAACCGTAGTTCAGTGGAATGCTGCTATTCATTACACGTATTCATACGAGTACGTACGAATTAAAAATAAAGCGAGACATGAGGCGCTAACAAGCTGCATCATTAGACAAGTCTTAATGAGAGCTAGTGTCAATGACACTACAAACCCATTCCTTTTGAAGGCTTTGTAAGTAACCTAATTTCATTCTGTTGACATTTCCTTTAATTATTCACACATTACGCAGAACAGTCTCTCTACGTTACACTCTCGTTATAATTTTGTTGTCTACTCTTCTAATGTAGCTTGTGTGAATTAATTATTAAAAACATTTTATAAGAAGAATTCTATGCTCTCCCCATATATTGTAATAAAAAGTTAAATTTTCAATATTAAATACCTAATCATAAATCTTAAAACCTGTAGATAGTAAATACCGTATAGTTATGTCGTTTGAAGCACAACTTGTAGGTACTCCCTGATTAAACCGTATGATTTAATATCCCCTTGTTAGCTAGGCCCGACCGCCACTTACTGTAGACAATAGCTATTAGAGAAGTATTCCATATAAATGGCCGGTTATTGTCAAAACTTTAGGGACATTCGTTCCAAATCTATGCCATTTAAAAGTTTTGAATGAAGGTAGATATTCTATTGGAATTCAATGGTTTGGTAAAAGTTCCGTTTGAAACTAGACTTGCAAATGTATCGTCTTTAATATAATATAAATTACGTTAAATTTTGGAAATGGAAATGGATTAAGTTATAATGATCAGTTAGATAAATTATATTTCTAAAACTTTTTTACAGTATAATAAGTTTAGAACCAGTTCATCTAAATACTTAGCTATGTTTATAATTTTTATATTTAAAGAATTTAATGAATTTTGTATAAGACAGTCCCAGCCAGACAACGCTTATGTTTTATGATTGAAATTAATAAAAAAACGTAAATAGTTAACAGATAATCAAGTAGATTTTCGACATGAATGGCTATTTTAGAGGTACGAGTACGTATCTGATAATGTTAAAATTGTGAATAAGTAAAAGTCAGTATCACATCAAAATAATGATATTTCATTATTCGTAAATGAATGCTTTCTAATAATAGACGACTGATGTGAAACTTTATTCGTAGTGCAGCTCACAACTTTTTAAATAGATTTGGTAAAAAAAATAACTCAAATCAAAATCCACACGTTATTAATGAAATAATGGAATGGAATCTATATTTACGTGTTTTTAATGTAAAGGAATTATTTAGAATAGGTATTTGCAACCAGTATTTGAAGAAATAGTTTTCTATCTATCTAAATGATATTTGGTTCATCATCTCTCACAAACATAAGAAAAGTAATGAGTCGTCCAGTGAGTTAATTTGACCGTAATTTAACGTTTTATTTTTATTGACTGTTTGGTTCAACGCCTGTATATATATTTGTTTGAAACAACATTTTACCTGAAACAACATTTTACCTGAGATGACAATTATTTTTTGCAAACTATTCGACATCAGAGTAATATACACTTCACATTGAAAGTGCCACCGTAAGCAATGAAGTAGTGCGTGTAACGCTTAGCAAAATAGTGAAAGTGATGTTCTTTTTATTAATTAAATATATATTTATGCTAATATTACTTTAAGTTTGCAAAATTTCATACTTCTCCTTATATTTCGAAAAACATAAAGCTTACAAAGTTTTTGCATATTCTATTATTTCAATGATTTGTGTAATTTGCAATTTAAACACCATTATTAAAATATTTTAGAAAAGCATTAGGAGGCGAAGCTTCTTAGCATTCCATGGATTCACATTGGAGAGGAGTGCAAGCAGTGCCTGGGACTTGCGACCCAGGAGTAGGTTTGAGGGGCCCCTTTATTATGCGCAATAACGCTCGCCTTCACCCTCCACACTCTTCTCCCTACCTAACCAAATTTGGAAAAAACCTATTAATGCCGCCTTTGAAATACGTTCTAGAAATGAACCGGTGCTAGTTCTAGAAAGGCCAAGATCTTTAAGTAGGCTATAGAGAGATTTTCCTGTTACACCTCTCGCTCCTACTTCTACCGCGTACAAACTAACTATAAATTTATTCCTGATCAGTTCATTGGTCAGTTCGTAATACTTATTGAGCTTGAATGTGTGATCCCTGGGGATGTTTGTTTCCCAAGTAACCAACAACAATTCCCAACAGTAAGCTCCGCAAGTTTCACGCGCTTTAGATATTTAGAGTACAGGAATAAGTCTGGATGACGAAACACCAACATCCCCAGGAATTTTGTAATGCTTTTCATACGTGTCCATCATGAGAGGCCAATCAGGAGCCGCGCCTAAAATTGAATAACGCTTTGCTTTTTATTTTTTGGAGGCGCCTTCTTTTACGAATTCTACAGATCGTTTGGTAGTTGTTATACCCTTCCGCGCTCTTGCTACTGCAAGACTAACCACTTCCCGTATAATTTCTAATACCTTATCGTGGTGACGCAAGTATGAACCTTTATCTAAAAGTACCCTACACCTTATTAATAAATGTTTAGCGGTTCCTGCTTTCTCCCCGAAGATGTTAAAAAACTTCTACGGTGGCTTTGCCCCATCTTACTAAGTTACTTTGATCTGGGAGAGTCATCATAGAGCTTCGATGGTTTCTTTAATTTTAATCCAAAATTGTTAATCCAAAATCATATATGTTGAATGGGTCTGAAATATTATATTTAACATATATTTATATTATTAAGAAAGGATTTAAAAACTTTAAAAAAAGATAAAGTTATGCTAGCATAGTGCCATACTATGTTTATTAAAATAATACACAATACTCGTGGTTGTTGTCTAAATTTCAACCTGCTGTTGTAATTAAACTATCTTAACAGTTTTAAAACAAGCTTATTTCAAGAAATAAACAATTTTATTTAAAATGAAAAAATCATTAATATCGGCAGGACTCGAACCTGTGATCTCTGGGGATACCATTCCTATCACTCTGTCACGTTCCTCACTAATAAAATTATATAGTTACCGATTGTAATATTTATTCCGCCAAGGTTTGTAGTCACTGTTAGACTATTTGTGTAATCATATGTCAACATAAGTATTTAGGCGTATCAATTTGCACGATCAATAACTCGAACGTCATCCTGGCAGATTGCGGGGACATTGATCAGAATAGTTTGCTTGCAAATTTGGCAACAGCTATCCAAACGATTTATTCTCAAAAGTATACGAACCAGAATATTAGATGTGAAAATAAACTGATTTATGTGCCACCTCTAAGGTTTCACTCTAATGAAAGTAATGGTTTTAATATAACGGGCAACGGTATGTTACAATCCAATTTAGTTTGTATGTATAACAGAATTTACTAAAGTTAAGGCTTAAAGAATTGATCTTTTTAAGACAATATAAATGTTTAAGCACTCAGAAGTATTTTACAGCAAGGCAAGGCAGCAATATATTGATTTTCGGTGAAACGGTTACACTAATACGAACGTAAATCCAGATTTCTGTGTTCTCCTTTCCTTCGAAAATCTTTCTTCACTTGCCTCATATGTTATTAATGGGCTTTTTAAATACGTAATAAAAATGTTAGAAACAGATCATTCGAGAGGGGAAAGGAGCAGACGGTAATCGTCTTCACTCATGGATCATAAAAATATACAAAAGAAGATAATAGGGATTTGATTTTTTGTCTGTAAAAAAATATTTATATACAATCAAACAATTTAAAATAAATCGTATAATTTTAATCAATAACAAAATTGTTTTGATAAAATAAATTATGAAGATTACCGTGGACTGAAAACGATAACGATTCAAGTAACTGATTTAATACAAGCTATTATTTAGTCAGATTTTAAAATATTCGTATATATAAGTAAAAACTAAAAACTCTATACGAGACACGTTAGCAAGCTGTATCATTAAACCTGAGCGACCACTAGTGACAATGATACTATAGGTTCTTTCCGTTTCAGGGCAGTGTAGGTTGCCTGTTATTTGTATTTATTTTTGTAGCCGTTTTTATTAAATTGTGTAACTTATGTTACGTACAATGAGTTTACTTATAAGATAAAAAATAATGAATTAGAAACCTACCTACCCTCCAATTACACAAAACCTAACAAATAGTCCTCATATTTATTTAAGGGTGGTTAAGAGTATAAAATTTTAAACATTTGATATTTGATATTTTGTTTTTTTTTATTATTCGTCAAACTATAGCTTAATGGTGGATGGTTACAATATTTTTTAAAAGTCACACAAAACATTACATGCTAGTAAAGTGAAGTCAGATACAAAGGCTACAAGGTATTAAATATTTGGAAACATAAAACTATTATTTTTAACTTATACTGTATTAATAACTCGAGACAGTTTTGAGAGTTTGAAGAATCTAATCGATTCTATGATTGAATATGAAAGAATGATAGTGATAGATAACAGTCTTCAGCAATAACCTCAACCTATGTATTTAAGTATTATAATTTTTCATCAAGTCTGTTCCGTTAATATTGTTGAGTTTTTTATTTAATAAGTAAACGAGATAAAATAAAGTATTTTATAAGTTCTCATTCTTATTCTTAAACATAAGCAAATTCAGTATTTTAATAATAATACACAGTAACCACAATGACGAGTGCTCGTCAGACGTAGGATAGGTTTGTGAGTGTAACGTAGACTGTAACTTTTGGATGGTAGGTAAAGTTTAGCACCGAGTTAACTTAATATGCAAATTACCGGTCGCATATATTACGAGTCGAGGCACCAACCAACCAACACTGAGATGAGATGCTCGAAACTCAATTGCAAACCCAGCTTCAAATGTTAAGGTACTAGAGTGTAATTTAAAGACTTGTGGCGCAGCGTAACAATGTCTGTCATTAATAGTTACGTGTCCTGGGTTCTTTGACAATAAAAGTATTCGTAAGATGGATAAAAATATCCTGTCATAAGACAAACATGGAGAAAACATAAAGAAACAGTACCTAAAGATAAAAATACTATCACGTATCAATATCAAGTACCTGTCAATTGTGGGTTTAATATCCCAGAATTAGATTTTTAAAATCTATACAAAAACTATAAAAACATATTTTAGTTTAAAGAGTGCACTGTCTATAATAAAACCTATATTTTGTTAAGACAATAAATACGTATTTAAATGAATATTGTTAAAATAATAAAAATATAATATTTGTATATGTAAAGTTAAATAACTATGTTAAGTTTCATCAACATGCTCCGACACGCTCGCGATGGATTTGCCGTTTTACATTTTTTCTCGATTAATATTTACAGCTTTATTTTGACCACAACAATTTAAATAATAAAAAAAATATTGCATTTTTATCTATACGAACCAACAGTTTTATTACCTAAATGTGTATAAAAAATAGAACAAATTTTATAATGTATAAGTTCGTACAGAAACATAATTCTCTGTACACAATTTATAATAAATAATTTTAAATATGTTTCTTACATGTATGTATGTATGCTGCTTAAAAGTAGTAGCAATTTCTGATGCAGCTTCGACCTAATCATTAATAAACAATCTAGGCCTTATATAAAAAATAATCATTTTTTGTTTTTTTGCTAGTAGTGAACTAAGAAAATTTTAAACTAGCGTTCTTTAATACTTTTTCCAGAAAAAGCAAACAAAAACACATCCTAACGCGGATTCCAACTTTATTTTAAATATGACGGTTTGAATTAAAAATGATATTGTTGCTTAAAACTCCTAATTATTATACGAAACGGGGTAAAATACTTTCTATAAGTCTAAAAATATATAATTGTGCTTGCTCTCTTTAACAAAGTAAACGAAACTTGAGTGACTTCACAGCTCCTTTCATTCCGTTCCAATGCACCGTCGTTGTTGTCGATCTGTTTCTCTCTTATTTGTTTATTGCTGCTAAATTAAATATTTTTCATACTTTTTAAATAATAAATCTTAAATTGGATTGTTAACAAAATAAATAAATACCATATACAGGAGTTAGTAAAGTTAAATATAAATATAAATAAACTGTCGACTTTGATCTCAAATATTTGACGTTTGGTTTGGAATTCCAAATTAAAATGTAGGCTCGAGTACTTATGCTTTTTGTCAACTACTTTTCGTTCTCAGGAGCGACGACATTGAGGAAAAATAAATTAAAAATTTAAAAAACCCCCGATAAAAACAGACCTCTAAAAAGAATAAAAATAATATTATTATGTACTTATTGAAGTCGTTGCGTCGGGGGACCGTTATACATACGTTGACCATGGTGTCTTTTTTATTTCTACTATTTCTATTTCGACCAAACATGGATAAAAACCATCTCGACGAACATAGCTTTCGATTAAAAAAAAACCGCATTCAAATCCGTCCACGCGTTTGGCCGCAAATTTGCCACAGACTGACACACAGATACACAGATCGACAGGTCAAACTTATAACACCCCTCTTTATAGTCGGGGGTTAAAAATGGTTTTCAAATCGAAACCCAACCAGAAAAGCAAAGGAAAATTATAGTTTAATATATGTAGTTCTACATGCTGATATTTAGAATTATTATACATGTTATTATGTACAGTTAAAAATTTAAAAGGGGAAAGTCTATTAGAACAAAATTAGGTTTTGTAAAATAGACGAGACGACGAGAATGCTTTCGATACTATTTTAAAAATGTCATTTTATGGAAAAAGAAAAAAAATTAAAAAAAAAATGGTTAAAACTGAGATAAAATTAGTTACAGACGGTATATTATGTATCTGGAAAAAAATAAATACATTTCATGTACATTCTAGAAATATTATTTTATTAATATATAAAATACCAGTAAAATTAACAAATTTTACTGCTTCATTTACAGGGAAAAGTGTTTAAGAAAATATTTTTTTAATTTATATTATGAGTATGTTATATATTAAAAATATATATATCCTCTTAAGAAACTATACTTTAGTTTTCTAAAATATATGTTTATACGTAAAATATTTACAACTTTAAATATTTTCGAAGAACCGAAAAATACGTTATTTATTTTGAATGTTTAAAAACATACCTAGCATTAAAAGCTCTATGTGGAATCATCATTAATATTAGAAACAAAGTTGTAATATCGGTGTGATCCATTAGATATTAATACATTCTGGCGTCAGCTGCTTCACACCTGCCAATCGTCTAATAAAGCCTTATGAACTCTGATTTAGGAAACTTTGTCTTAGGCTTTCTTTAAAGATTAATAAAACTTTGGAAAATGGATTCGCGGTTCAAAGTGCTTTCAAAGGAAAGTGATAAGACGAATTTATATAATCTTCATAAACTTATAATTTATGAACTTATACGTTATAAGTTTAGCAGTTATCTTTGTAATCTTATAAAAATAACTACGTTAAATAAACCGACTTTAAAACTAAAAAGTAAAAAATAATGAAGATTTAATATTTATTATATACTACCTATTATTTATGTCTTATTTACTAGTAGGTTTGAAGTCGGTTCCAAGACATTTAGAATAGGATTTCGATTGAATACATTTTCGTAATTATTTATTATTTTGTTTTTCTTCGTATCTATACAAGCTAGTAATAATATTAAGATTTAATTGTTATTTTATAGCTGTATTTACAAAGCTTAATTTTTGAAGTAGGCGTTTCATAACTCACATGTTCATTAAGTTTCATAATTTTGTTTTTTTTTTCACTATTCTTCGTATCTCTTAAGCTGCTTATAATATTAAGATATAATTTCTTTTTATTATGTTTCTTTACGTACACATTAAAGTAGGCATTTCATTATGCTAATTTGTTCGTATTCATTTAAGTGGTTAAATATAATTATTTGTTTAAGGCTTGGCCCTTACTTCAAACCTATCAGTAATTAGGACATATAAATAGTAGGTAGTATATAATAAATATTAAATAACGTAGTTATTTTTATTTAATGCTTTGTAGTTTATTGGTACATCGTCCATTATCCATGGGTAGACTTAGTAAGGTGCTGCGCGTCTTGAAAAATACAGATCTCAAGAAACGGTAACGGATAAAAGTAGTCGCTTCGTAAAAATGCTCTTCGAAACACAATTTCACGTTCTTGTGAGACTATTAAAGATGTGAAAGAGTGAAAAACCTTGGTTGGCCATGAAGGCATATATGAAATCACGATTACATCAAGAAACTCTTGATCAGTCTACCGAGTCTAGAATTATACTCGGTAAGATCCAAGAGCATCTTGCGAATGAGTATTTTGAGCAGAGAACTAATAGACTTGGCCTTTTTAATGAACGTTTAGAGAACGATTCGACTGAACAGAGGGCTAATAAATTAGAAGTAATACGAAACCGGACAGCTACTGAGTCTGCTCAGCAACGTGAGAACCGGCTAGCAGCAGCGCGTCAGACTTCACATATTCAACACAACAGATGTCATTAGTCACAGCACGTTTTGATTTTCTTCCGGAGGAGCTAGTACAAAACTTGGACAAAAATTCTCATAAAATAATAACTAATAGGCCTACCTGAATCAACTTCTTATGGGATCAATTCGAAACTATTTCGCATCAAACAAAAAAATAATTACGTAAATCGGTTCAGAAACCTCGGAGAAATCGGTGTACATACATTAAAAAAAAATACCCGCCAAATTGAGAACCTCCTCATTTTTGAAGAAGTCGGTTAATAAAATAATCTGTATAAAAATATATGATGATTTTTAGAAATCAATCAAACGTATTCTACATTAACAATACTTTTAATTAAATTTAGTTGAGTAAACTATTAATTTTATACCCTGACACGTATAATCACAATATTTATGTCTATAGGTATTGCTAGGACTTGTTTCAGTAATACACAGTACTTGAACTTCAATGTTTAATACATTTTCATACATTTCTAAAGAATAAAAAAGATAAAATAAAATTTTAAATTTGAAATCTATTTTACAAAGGAATAGCCTGAGATATCATATTTTAAAAACCTATACATTTGATGATATTTAGCTTTGCCTGGAGAACCCCTTATAACAATATTTTGTTTAAGTGATCTCTTATCGTCAAATGGAATATCGCCTCAGTTTTCAGTTATTATAACTAGATTATTTAAATTATTGTAATGGAATTTTAAGAAAATAATTTTGTTTATAACCAAAGTAAGGAAGAATATATATGAGACTTCTTTACAGTCTACGTTCAGTCTACTACTATGTCAATAGAAGTAGGCTAGAAAAAAAAACTAAAATAATGCAAAATACTTTATTTTAAACCAATTTATTTTTGTACCTAAACTAACCTAAACTACAAAAATAAGTTAGAATGAACGACGACGAAGACGAATGTTTGCCCGATTATAGAAAAAGTAACTGTTTGAAAATTAAAATATTATAATAAGATAAATAAAAGAAACAAGTCTGTTTAGAAAAAACTATTCTTAAGAAATACATATATTTTACATTGTTTACTTTTTGGAATCACCCCATTTTATACTTAAAATATACATTCTACTTCATGTTTTATTATTATAAATAATAATAAATAAAATAAAAAAATAAAAGGCCCTATTAATATTTCATCAAAATTAATCAATTT
This sequence comes from Napeogenes sylphis, assembly GCA_959347405.1. NCBI lineage: Eukaryota > Metazoa > Arthropoda > Insecta > Lepidoptera > Nymphalidae > Napeogenes > Napeogenes sylphis. The sequence continues at coordinate 1,458,670 of OY365778.1, read as the reverse complement.
GACAATTAGATTAAAACATAAAAGTAAATATTTTGATAAAATTAATATTTTATATAAATTATTATTATTATTAGTTATTAAATTTGTTTATTGAGAGATTTTTTTTTTAATAAAATAAAAGGAACCATGAACCCATCTAGTTGAGGGTGAAGGCCTCCTCCAGAGATGCCCAGTAGTCTCTATCTACAGCTATTTCTCTCCATAGCTTTCCCACAGCACCTTCAATATCGTCCGCCCATCTTCTTCTAGGTCTTCCTCTTTTTCTAGCTCCTAGGGGCTTCGCCCTGACGTTAGTCGAGTCGTCTATCTATCGTTGCGCATTCTTACGAAGTGAACTGCCCAGCCCCATTTCAGACTCATAGAATATTATCTATAATATTTTTTTTATTATGTATTGTGTAAATTTATATAAATATAGAATGAGAAATAAACCGATACGGGCAGGGATTCGAACCCGCGACTACTGGGAAACCGTCGCTCTACCAACTGAGCTACCACATCGCTGTCCGTCTCGGTGAATTAAGCATTCTATAGTGATCGTCTTTATCGGGACGGTGGTGACATCTATAAGGTTTCTTTCGAAAGTCCTAACCAATGTTTCTAACTTTGCAGTATAGATAAACATTGAAAAGATGCCACTACCGAAATTAATGTTTGAAAATATCTATAAACATGTATAGCCATGTTAAGCTTATTTAAATTTATATAAATATAGAATGAAAAATAATCCGATACGGGCAGGGTAATGAAACCGTCCCGATAAAGACGATCACATATAGAATGCTTAATTCACCGAGACGGACAGCGATACGGTAGCTCAGTTGGTAGAGCGACGGGACGGTTTCCCAGTAGTCGCGGGTTCGAATCCCTGCCCGTATCGGTTTATTTTTCATTCTTTATTTATATAAATTTAAATAAGCTTAACATGGCTATACATGTTTAAAGATATTTTCAAACATGTATGGTGTAATAAAGAATCAGTATGCATTGGCTTATCGTAACAAATATCAATAAAACTCCTGCGAAGAAGTCATTGTTATAAAATAAGTTATTAAGGGTACATTATTTTCATAAACTTTCATTAATTTTAAATCATTTTGATAACTGGATTTAATTGAGTTTCTAGACAAATTATTCAGTTAGGTGGAATCATATTGATTACATTATGATAAATTAATGATTGTCTTTCACATAGAAGCTTTGGATGATCTGTATTAAAATGTTGAGAATAACGATATACATTATTGATATACATATACAGGTATTTGAATAATGAATATAAATAGTATAAAATGTTTTAAAGTGTATTTTTATATTACAAAATAGAAAATATTTATATTGTATCAGTACTAAGGCAATTGTTAAGTTAAAACCGATTTGAGAAGATCTATAATAACGTATTTTCTATATGACAAATATGTCATACAATTATATTCAATGGTTTCAATAAAGTGAAACGTTGTAGACTTTGTTTAGAGTGTGGTTATATTCTTATGTTACATGAGAATATATATTTGATCTCTGACAACACGGATGAGAGGCATCATTAGTTTATCAATAAATAACAACTTAGGTTGAATCAGATATTTGGTACAGTAAACATTTATTCGATATAATTAATATAACTAATGATAGATTTACGGCTCATTGGTTGGACGTATCGTAGCTTATATCTTAATTGCTATTATACTAATCGTAATAAAGAATTCTTATCTGCAACAAACCATTTTGTTTCAGCTCTTTATGAATGTGGGTTACTTGCAAATACTTTTATTATTTTTCTTGTGTTCTAGTTAACATTACGAAACTTCGGCCGAAAATAGTTGTTTATCTTAGAATCTATTTGTGTTTACCAACCCAAGGGCATTGCGTCAAAATAAAGGGTCCGCCAAAGGTGTCCCTCTAAGCAGATTGGCAAAGACGTGACAAGACCTCCAATTGCCCTGGGGTGCTAATCACTTCGTTAGGTTTCGGTCTGCGTTACTTATTATTTACAAATTATAATTAACTTAAACAAATTATTGTTAAAATGTTTAAATATTATTTATAGAAGGACAATTTGCATTACAAAATTGTAAAATAACTAGAAAATAGTAACTACATAAACTAACTTCAAACTTATTCATCCATTTTATAAACCCAAAGATTTCAGTAAAAGAGATTTGATTTAAGCAATGTTAGAAATAACGCAACGAACAAAGTTCATTTCAAAACTTCGCTTTTCGTGAAAAAACTTGTTTTGAATATGGGAACGAATCCCACACAGTTTGATGATGTTGTTACCTCCGCTGTGATAAAAACGATTATATTATATACAATCCTTAATTCATCTAAGAGAAGATCGATACGGTATCGCAATTGGAAGAGTGACGGTACAGTCTTAGAAAGGTTGTAGGTTGGAATTCTTTGAGTATAGATTATTTATTAAGTATTAAATCCAATTAACCTTTTGGTTCTTATCCATATACTTAGAATCCTATGTTTAGAATTTAATATGTTAGAAGTTAATATAAAATACATTAAAAGTGTATAAATGAAATTTAATTTCCTATTAATAATTGAAATGTAATGCTTATATGCCCTTATGTAGATTTATATCTTTTAAATATTTCTAAAATAAAAATGCAATGTAACATAAATAAAAACAATATTGTATTCTTCATAAAACATTATGCCGTAAGCAATAGCCATAGTCAATAGCCTTCGCATATTTAATAAAAAAGGATCTAATACATTTTTCATGAAATTTTCATTTATTTTTTGGTTTTTTATTTCATATTTCCTGAATAATATTTTGTTTTTAATTCTATTGAATTTTCATTGATTTTAAATTTGCAAACTCAAATCTAAGCTCTTAACAATAATGAAACATACACAGACTAATTGTAATTTCAAATATAATCCAAAAATAAAATACAATACTATAAGGTTATGGAAATCTAGAACAGAGTTTCTAGAATGAGTTTGTTTCTTGAGTGCGTAAATAAAAATATGTAACCTTTAAAGCAATAAAATGTAGTTTTTATAATTTTTCTTAAAATATTCATACTGTTCTCATAAATCTATATAAATTTTGTATATCGTAGTTAATATTACTTCAAACAGTCGCTTTTCTTAAACTCCTACTCTTAATAAACAAATTTAATTCAAAACAATTTCATATATATATTTCTTGCCAAACTTTGTCAATGTCCCATTTACCTTTACTTAAGTCTCAGAGAAAGAAACTAAAAAAGTACTTCTCTCTATTAAATCTGATGCTGTTGGTGATGACGACGTTAGGCGGTTCATGATTGTCACATTAACTGGTTTTATCTTACCTACTCTAACTCAATTTGTAATAATAATAATAATAATAATAATAATAATAATAATAATAATAAGTATCTTTATTGCCCATTTATAAAAACATAGAACATTGTTATTAATGAATCCTCTGACATCCGAACTAGTTTAAGCTGTGTCTCGGATGGCAGTTTATTCTCCTTAAAATAAGTATCCCAAATGGTAACAAAAGATAGGAACTAAACTAAATTTTATGTAAATATATGTAAATAGAAACATCCATACAAATCCATAGCGTATTTCAGCGCTCTGTGTGTGTATGTGTGTGTGTGTGTGTGTGTGTGTGTGTGTGTGTGTGTGTGTGTGTGTGTGTGTGTGTGTGTGTGTATTTATGTGTGTGTATGTATGTGTATGAGTCTGTTTGTGATTATGATCATGTGTGTATGATGTATTATTATTTCTGTAGCGTAAGTAGTTTCTCAACATCGCCGTAATCAAACTTTGTTAACCACGAAAATATTATTTTTTTAAAAACATTATTTGAAACCTTTTTTATTTGTTAAGGATATTTTATTATATAAATAATGGGCAATATATAAGGTATGCTTACGTGCGCTAGCACTGATACATCGAGGAACTGGACAGCGGTCAAGTCTTTTTCGAGATACTGGAAGGTAGGGAACTACTTTTCTATGATAATTTCTCAACGCCTGGTAAAAGAATAATTTTCGCACAGATAAAACCTTTGTTTCTTCATACAACGCTTGACTAGGGTGACGAAAAGGTAAAGACATTGCAACTTTAAGTACCGCGCGTTGTGCTCGTTCTACGGTAAGTATGTGACTACTAGCCGCGCCACCCCATGCACAGATACAGTATTGGATAAGACATTCACAAAGGGTTTTATATGTACTAACTATCAGTGATTTATCAGCAACTACACGTAGGCTTCTAAAAATTGGAATTAGTTTTCTTATTCTACTTCCCAAAAATGTTGTGTGGCTCTCCCATCTTAAATTAACGTCTATTACGACACCTAAGTATTTGATTTTGTAGGCTCTAGGCATTATTGGGCAAAGGCATTGGTTATCCAGTGGGTTTTTATTGCAAGGATATATATGAATCCTTAGTTCTAAGTTAGGATTGGGGCTACCTGTAGTTGTTTTGCTAAAACACAAATAGCTGCATTTATTGGTGTTGAGAGAAAGAAGGTTATCCTCAAGCCAAGTTGTGACTTTAGACAAACCATTTTCTGCTAGATGAAATACATGGTTCCAAGTATTTCCATGGAAAAGAAGTACGGTGTCATCAGCAAACATGATAAGTTCCATTCCGGCGGCTTGCATTTGGCAAAGATTATTTATATATAATAAGAAAAGTGTTGGTCCTAAATTACTACCTTGTGGAACCCCAAATCTGCAGATACCACTATCACTCTCGTATTTAAGTACACGAACGTTTTGGCTCCTTATCCAATTACTATTTTCCTAATCTTTGGCGGAACGCTCGTGTTCTACCACTTGTAATGAATTCCGTCCCATATCCATATTGCCCTACCTATCGAAAGTCCTTGAACCAATTGTTCACAAACAATTTTCTAGCCACATATTAAAGAACAATCATCTAAGTAGTTATCAGTCTGGCTTTCGTCCGGGTTACAGCACTGCCACAGTTCTTCTTAAAGTCACCGAAGATGTTCGAGAAGCGATGGAGCTTGGTCAATTAATTGTATTAGTTCTTATTGATTTTTCTAAAGCATTTAATATAGTTAATTACAACTTATTTCTTGCGCTTTTAAGACATCTTAATGTTTCTTCCAAGAAGCTAAACTGCTTCTCCTCTTACCTTAGGGATCGGATATATTCTCTTGCCTCACCTAATTACATTAATTCTGCTATTGGGAGGATTAATAATGATCTGACTCAGATTCACGAATGATGTAACGATTTTGGAATTGATAAAAACCCAAAAAAGTGTAAAGCCATAATTATCGGCAGCTTGTACGGTTTGACTAAAATTGATAGTTGTTCTATAGCACCAGTCATATGTGATGAATGTTAACATACCTCTCAAGTCATCAGTAAAAAATCTGAGTCCTTGTATGGACAGAAAACTAAGTTTTAATTCCCATATAACTAGATTATGCCGAAGAGTTAAATACTCGTTGTATTTACTTTATCGGAATAAAAACTTTCTACCTATTCGGACCAAAGCTCTGTTAGTGCAGTCTCTTTTTCTTCCTCATATAGATTATGCTACTCTAATATCTCTGAAGGCAACCTAAATAAATTGGATCACCTACTTAATAGTTGCATTAGCTTCATTTTTAATTTACGCAAATTCGATCACATTTCAGAATATAGTTCTAAGCTTAAATTTCTTCCTGTCCGTAAAAAAAGAATTTTAAGAACTCTGTGTAAGTTTTTTCTTTTTTAAATAATCCATATTCTCCTCATTAACTAAAGTCCAAGTTTAAATTTCTGCGGTTAACTCATGACTTTCATCTCCGTTCTTCAACAAACCTAAGTAAGTTTATTTATCTTTCACACCATACTGGTTTCATGTCTAATTCCTTCACAGTACATGTCATAAAATTGTGAAAGAGTGTTCCTGACATGATTCGACGTGTTCCCAGTAGATAAATTTTTAAGAAACGCATCATAAAATATCTACATGAGAGATCATAACATTTGTTTATTTTGTTCGAATCCTGTTCTTGCATATATCTATACCTGTATATTTATTGTTTAAGGCGTATATGTATGTCTCTGTTTATGTATTTATAATTGACTTATGTTTAGTTTATATTATATATATATATTTTTTTTTTTTTATATGATCTAGGGCAATGCTTGACTACATTCCACCTGATGGTAAGTGGAATGTAGTCTTAGATGGTAAGGCGCATTGCCCTAGCAACCTATTCACTCTTCTCTTGAAGACACCCACATTATATTTGGCCGGAAATACCGACGCAGGCAAATTGTTCCAGTCCTTCGCTGTACGCACTAAAAATGAGGAAGAAAAGCGCTTCGTTCGGACAGGTGGAATGTCCACAACAAAAGGATGGATACCTGCCGTGCGTCGGGACGTCCGGTGATGGAAGGGGGACGGGGGAACTAAGTCGTGTAGTTTCTGCGCACACTCACCAAAATGTATCCTATAGAATACTGAGAGGCTAGCAATTTTACGCCTGTGTTCAAGGCTTTGGAGGTCGGCTTCGACCAATTCGGGATCGCCTATAAGCCTCTTTGCTCGCCTCTCAATTGAGTCCAGAACCGCAAGATGAGACTTTGCGGCACCAGCAAATATGTGTCCACAGTACTCTACACACGACCGGATCTGTGCTTTGTATAAAACAAGAAGCTGTCCCGGTGTAAAGTACTGCCGAACCTTCGCAAGAACGGCAAGCTTTGCTGCTGCTGCTCTTGCTCTGGACTCAATGAACCGACCAAAGTTGAGGTTCGAGGAAATCTCTAAGCCTAACAACTGAAGCAGGTCACTGTATTCCAAGGATACATTCTGGAAAGTAGGAGCCAAGGTGAAAGGGCTCCTTTTGGCGGTGAATAGACACGTCTGCGTTTTGGTGGCGTTGAACTTGACAAGATTGGCATTGCTCCATGCGGAGACTGCCTGAAGTTTGTCATTCAAACGTTGCACCATGGCTTCTCTTTCAGACTGTACTTGATCTCGACTAGCCCGAGTACTCGGCAGATATCTTTCTACAACTGTGCTGTCGTCTGCATACCCATAGATACCGGGCTTCAACAGATCATTGATGTGCAGCAGAAACAGAGTTGCAGAAAGAACGGACCCCTGAGGCACTCCGGCATTTATTGTCAAGGGTTCCGAGGAACACCCGTCGACAACTACTCGGAGAGATCTGTGGCTCAGAAAGTCCGTTACCCAGCCGATCAGACCAGGAGATATACCATACGCTGAAAGCTTGCATATAAGGCTCGCATGCCAGACCCTGTCAAATGCCCTCGAGACGTCCAGAGAGACGGCGACCGCTTCTCCGTTCTTCTCGATGGCCTCGCCTAAAATGTGAGTAGCATACACTAGGAGGTCCCCAGTAGACCTATTACGGCGAAACCCGTACTGTCGGTCACTGAGGAGATCGTTACCTTCTAGGTATGCTAGTAGGCGCGAGTTCAATACACGCTCCATAATCTTGCAGAGTATGGAGGTGATTGAAATCGGTCTGTAATTGACAGGGTCGGCACGGCTGCCTTTTTTGGGCACGGGTTGCACATTAGCAAGCTTCCAGGATTTTGGCACTATTCCAGTCATGAAAGAGAGGCGATACAGACGTGTCAGTACAGGAGACAACTCAGCTGCGCATGTCTTGAGCAGAATGGCTGGTATACCATCAGGACCACTGGCTTTATTCACATCTAAACGACACAATGTTCTCCATACCTCTTTGTTAGTGATGCGGATTTCAGGCATCGAAATACCGCAGTGAGTAAGATGTGCTGGAGAAGCATTGCCAGTGTCTAGATGCGAATTATCAGCAAACAGAGAAGCAAGTACATTCGCTTTCTCTGCTGCTGTGTGGGCCAGGGATCCATCCGGCTTCAGCAGAGCAGGCAGTGAGGGTTGGCAGAAATTCGACTCGATCGCTTTCGCAAGAGACCAGAAAGCTCGACTGCCAGTTGGTCTGGCAGAGAGCTTTTCGCCATTCTTAGCGATACGATCGAGACGAGCCTTCCGCAATGCCTTTTTGTAGGACTTGGCAGCTTGGTTAAAGGCTCTCTTCTTTATACTTACATCCGGAGTTTTGCGGCATCGAGCATCAGCCCAAATGAGGTACGCCGAATGTTTTCGGTCATGTGCATGACGACATTCGGCATTAAACCATGGGCGAGCTTTGCCACCAATGGGTACGTCAGCAAAAGGAATAAAATACTCCATTGCTTGATGCACCACATCGGTTATAGCATCCGCGCAACTCGACGGATCCAAAGAAGAGAAGCATACCTGCCGCCAAGGATAAGACGCAAAAAAGTGCCGCATCTCATCCCAATCTGCTGACTTGTATTTCCATACTCGCCTAACACCATGTGGTTCGAAAGCTGGTGGGGAATATGAAAATACAGATTTCACCAGACAGTGATCGGAGGTTCCCAAGGGGGACGTGACCTCTACACGATACCTGTCCGGATGAGTTGTCAGCAGAAGGTCCAGGCAATTGGCTGTATGGCCTACCACATCTGGCACCCTTGTCGCTTGCCTCACCAGTTGAAAGAGGTCCAAGGACAACGCAAAGTTCCGCGCTTCTCTTCCAGCATGGTCGGTCTTCTGGTACGGGAACAGCCAGTCCTGATGACAGGCATTAAAGTCCACCAGAAAGACGAGCTGCGCCGAAGGGTACTGATACAGAGCCATATCTGCAGCCTCACTGAGATACTCAAATAAACGAGTTGTCTCCTGGTCACCGCTGTGCGAACGATAGACACAGGAATACAGGATTTTTTCGTTTCCTGTGTCCACTAAAACCCATAGGGAAGAAAAAGTGGGGTCTTCAAGGTGACGGAGACGCTGAATACAGAGGTCGTTCCGCGCGTACATACTGACTCCGGCCCGTGAGCGAAAGTTGTGCTCTAACGAGTAACCGGGATAATCCAAGTATGCAGCGCTCAAAGGACATTGTATCTGCGTCTCCGTCAAAAAGAGCAAGTGCGGCTGCTCTGTCTCCAGGTGGTGGTGGACAGCTAAAAGATTTGAGTGCAAACCCCTGATATTAGTGAGGTGCACTTTATATGAGGAGGAGTGCAACCGCTGTGCAACCTTGTTCCTTTTTTTTTACTTTTTCATAAAAAATAAATATAAAAGTGAATAGGGATGGGAAATGGCAGTTGAACGAGACGGTACGTATCGAACCCGACGTCGAAATTGGTGATGTCTTGCCACTGGGAGGCTAGCCTGGAGACTGCGGGGACGCCCGAACCCCCCCCAGGGATCGCCATCGGGCCTCCTCGTCTGGTCGCCAACCAGCACGATGGAGCCACCCTGGGATTTTTCACAGCTGGCGGGGCAGCCTTTCGTGGGTGGCTAACCCACTAATTGAGCCCTCAACTATCTACGGGCGGCCAGCGGAAAGCCGTCGCTTCGGATCCCGCTACCCTCCTCGACTAGACACCCGACAAAACAAACACCATCCCGACGTCAAACCGGTTCGCCAACGCACCGCAACTGTTCAGACCCATTTCCCATAAACGGCTTCATCGAGCAACGTGCCGGAACACGACTAGGTCGCTTTGCGGCACGACTCTGCCCGATGGGTGGTAACTTTGCCGGCGACCGGATGTTATGGTCTACCACCAAGCTATAACTAACTATATTACCTATAGTTTAGTTTATTATAACTCCATTAATATTGTAAGATGTTAGTTTTAAATGTTTTTTATTAATTGTGTACCCTCGTTTTATTTTTTGTTAGCTGTGTTGGTTGACTGATAGAAAATGTTTTAGCATGAAAGTCCGCCCATAGTACTTTATTTTGTATAATAAAGTATTAATAAGTAAATAAATATTACAAGATTTAATCTTGGCCCAGAAAATTCTATTTTAGTTTCAATAAGTTTGTACCGGTTTTTTGATTTAGAATAAGCTTAAAATATCCAAAAATAAAATTTTATTAAAAAATATTTACTTATGTATAAAGTTTGACAAGAAATCAGATAGGTATATTCTTCAAAAAAATAAGTCTCTTCAAAAATTTTACAAATTAGTTAACTATGTCTAGTAATCTGTAGTTTTCGACCAATAAATCTTGAATGCCAAACTTCAAATCGGTCCTAAATGGGTTTCGACGTAGCTTTGAAATATGTTTGTAGTCTGACTTATTCCACAACTTTAGACGCATGTGGTTAGAATGTCACGCTTAACTGTCGGCAACTATTTGTCATAAATAATCTAATTTATTGAAAAATATTTAGGTAGTGTTTGAAAATAATTTTATTACTGTACCATGACATAAGAGTAATTATAATTTAAAACCTATTGGACTGATTTATGGACTTTAAATACATTAGGAGTATATTTTAGATCGTCTAGTGACTAGTATATCTAGGCTAGGAATAATAGCTACCTAGAAAACAATTAATTTTCATAAAACGTACTTCATAAAAGTATTCATCCCCACGATTACCGTTATCACCTCAGTGGGTCTCCATAGAATCATTTCCATATTCATCTTGAATACCCGGATTTTTTTAACTCTTATGTAACTTTTTTAACCTATAGTAGTAAAAAAAATGTTTTACGTCGTATTTATTTTTTTAACTCATTCCTAATGATCTCCTATGCATAATTTCAGTTTCCTAGGTGAAAAGATATATAAATATTATTTTACATACAGATTTAAAACATGATAGGTAGCACATCCTCAGCTGGATGGTAGTTTAATTGTATGGGAAGGAATATCCTTTTTTATTTAATCAGAAATGTATAGTTTATACACGTACTGTCTCAAATCATTATCTTCATAGAGTTTTAAGTTAACTCTTCTCTTTGAACTTAAATTACCGATTCTCATAAGAAGAGTGTTACGAATTATTTTATTGGAACGTAGTTCCTTATCGCGCTTTGTGAAAGAGGGCTAGACGGTAAAAATTCTTACCAAAAGTTGTCACGACATATTTTGATACATGAGAGACAAGCGAGATATTTTCATTTCCATCATTATTATTTTTTGTATTATATTAAATTGCTTAGTAGTTCTCTATTATTTATTTGATATTTGAGTTTGTTCTTTTAGAATCAATTTGCAAATAAGACAGTTTAAATGAAATTAATATTACAAATTTGTGATCAAATATACTCGTACTGTTTGGTAACGCCATCTATTTATACCTTAGGGAAACATAACCACATCTGTTATATAAATATATCAGTACAAAGTGAAACCGCAACACACACGCAACAATAACTCATGGGTTTATTGATTAACACTTTTTAATTTAGTTATTCATTTTATTTACATTTATTATAAATTATCGGCGAAATATCATACAAAAGTAATATACAAATATTATTCGTTAGCATAATAGCTTATATTAATAATTTAATATTTTTTTATTACAATAGGTAATATTTATATTTTTTTTTGACGTAAATTAATCATTTACCTCTCTATATCGTAGAAAAAATCTAAATAGTCTTGAAAAACTGCTAGTTTTTTTTTAAAGTGAAAATTAAAACATTGAGCAAATTTGAGCCGTTCAAACGCCGCCATTTTGCGCGCGCTCTGCGTGACGGCAAATGACACGTCCAGTCAATGTTTACTATGAACTTTTTATTTACTTCATACATATTTAAAGTTTCAAGTGCTTTACAAGTCATGGAAGAAGATAAAAATCATCTTACAAGTATTGTATAGTACCGGAGTGCAAAACTAGTATTAGAAAAACACTCGACAAAGTGTTTTTTATATTTCAAGAGATGCGAAAGTACAAAAACAATGGTCTGTGGTAATTAAAAGGGATAAGATATGTCTTAAATTGTGTTTATATTGTTGTGAAGATCAATTTTAATAATTTTAAAAACAACCGATAATAATTATTTTAAGTAAGTTACGCTCAATATTAGTCACTTAAAGACAATAGCTACCTAGACATCCCGGACGGTTCCTTACGATTGAGGTAAATGTTACAAAACTTCAATATAAGGATAATTGAATTGAATTTATAGGAAGTGTTAAAAATCTGAACAGTTTCAGCGACAACAGAATAAGTCTAAGATTCGGGATTGGCTCATTATATAAGTTTTGACAAAGCGTTCGTTTTAGCTGTGGCAAAATTTGTAGCACCGTATAAAGTATGTGAAGTTGTCAAAATAAACCGGTAACTGACACTATTAAAAGCACTAACGACAAGAACGACGCGAGTCCACCATGCTTTGAGCTCATGGATATGGGTTCGCAACTAGTCTGGTAGTGATGATTTATGTGGATTAAAAGTAGTTTTATCAGAGTAGTAATAACGTTTTATCAGAGAGATTTTCACAGACAAAAAGAGTTTTATAATCTATGAACTAGTGACGTAAAGCAAAAACACTGTGGAGTTAATACCTATAAAGTCAAATTTAAATATAACATCAGGTAGAACTCCAATTAATCTACGTGAACAGAGCCCAGTAACTAAATGATAAATATATTATGTTATTGGACCGTAGTTCCTTACCGCGCGTTGTGAAAGGGGGCTAGACGGTACAAATTCTTACCATAAGTTGGCACGACATGTTTTGCTATAACTCTCCCTCTTATAGAAAGCAAGCGAGATATTTTCATTTCTATCATTATTATTTTTTGTATTATATGAAATTACTTAGCAGTTCTTTATTATTTATTTAATATTGGAGTTTGTTCTTTTAGAATTAATTTGCAAATAAGACAGTTTAAATGACATTAATATTACAAATTTATGATCAAATATACTCGTAATGTTTTGTAACAACGCCATCTATTTATACCTTAGGGAAACATAACCACATCTGTTATATAAATATATCAGTACAAAGTGAAACTGCTAGGTGGGGACAATAACTCATGGGATTATTGATTAACACTTTTTAATTTTGTTATTCATTTTATTTACATTTATTGTAAATTATCGGCGAAATATCAAAACAAGAATAGTATACAAATATTATTCATTAGCATAATAGCTCATATTAATAATTTAATATTTTTTTATTACAATAGGTAATATTCATGTTTTTTTTTGACGTATACGTGCATTTGTATTTCTCCTATTATATTTAATATAGTTATTAATATTTTAATAGACAAATTAATTAGAAATGAAAAAAAGTGGGGCTATCGGTTTAAGTTCAACAACAAATACACAGAATCCATACTAGCTTTTGCAGATGATCTCGCGATACTGACACGTAATCCGAAACAATGTCAGGTACTTTTAAATGTAGTTGAGGATTTCTGTACGTGGACGGGCGGATTGAGGACAAAACCAAGTAAATGTTTTAGTCTGTGTCTGGGTAGACGGAATACCAAATATACCTCTTACGATCCGGGTCTTATAATAGGCGGTCAGTGCGTTAGTACGGTTACGGAAGCAGCTCCGTTTAAATTTTTAGGTAAAAAAATCGATTACCAAGGCCGTACTCCATCGTTGGATGTAATAGTCGATAGCTTTTTAAACGATCTCAAAAAGGTAGACAACCAACCAATAAGTAACGTCAAAAAAGCTTGGATTTACGATAATTATTTAACATCACATCTAAATTGGCCTTTCCTCGTGTATGATATAAATAAAACCCTTTTGTCAAAGTTAGATGCAAGCGTCATAAAGACATTGAAGTTATGGCTCGGGTTAGCGCACTCAGCGGACTCTTCAACCTTATTTAGAGACCGTAACAACTTTGGATTAAAATTAAAGAAACCATCGGAGCTCTACAAACATCTAAGAGTTACCAAAAGACATATCATCGGAAAATCTAAAGATGATACTGTAACTTCTCTCCCAAAAGACAAAGTTGCCTCAGAGCTCGAGTCACGACTTCAATTCCATAAAAAGTTTATGATAGGTGCTCAAACAAATAAAGTAGGGCTAGGATCAAGTAGGAAAGTTCAAGACATAGACATAACAAAATCTTTTATTCGACAAGACGAAAACGATAATTACCGACTCCACGCGATGAGCCTAGAAATTCAAAACGAATGGGTGACCATAGGAGATTTTTGTATTCCACTAGCTTTGAAGTGGCGCACCTTAATTTATGATTGGTCCCCAGCATTATTAAAATTCTATCTTAATGCATTCCAAATGACTCTCCCAGATCAAAGTAATTTAGTAAGATGGGGCAAAGCCACCGAAAAGTCTTGCAACATCTGTGGGGAGGCAATAGGAACCGCGAAACACCTATTAGTAGGGTGTAGGGTACTTCTAGATAAAGGTCAATACTCGCGTCGCCACGACAAGGTATTAGAAATTATACGGGAAGCGGTTAGTCTTTCAGTAGCAAGAGCGCGGAAGGGTATAACAACCACCGAACGATCTATAGAATTCGTAAAAGAAGGCTCCTCCAAAAAATCAAAAGCGAAGCCTTATTCAATATTAGGCGCGGCTCCTGATTGGATTCTCATGATGGACACGTATGAAAAGCATTACAAAATCCCTGGGGATGTTGGTGTTTCGTCATCCAGACCGGACTTATTCCTGTATTCGAAACATCTGAGGCGCGTGATACTTGTGGAGCTTACTGTTCCTTGGGAAACAAACATCCCAAGGGATCACACATTCAAGCTCAATAAGTATTACGAACTAACCAACGAACTGATCAGGAATAAATTTATAGTTAGTTTGTACGCGGTAGAAGTGGGAGCGAGAGGTATAACAGCAAAATCTCTCTATAGCCTACTTAAAGATCTTGGCCTTTCTAGAACAAGCATCGGTTCATTTCTAGAACGTACTTCAAAGGCGGCATTAGTAGGTTCTTTCCAAATTTGGTTAGGTAGGGAGAGGAGTGTGGAGGGTGAAGGTGAGCGTTTTTGCGCATAATAAAGGGGCCCCTTAAACCTACTCCTGGGTCGCAAGTCCCAGGCACTGCTTGCACTCCTCTCCTTGCAACGCGATGGGCCCGGCACCCGCTCGGTGAATCCATGGATTGCTAAGAAGCTTCGTCTTGTCTGTCATCATTTACCTCTCTATATCGTAGAAAAAAATATAAATAGGCTTGAAAAGATTCTAGTTTTTTTTTCAAACTAAAAATTAATATTGAGTAAATTTGAGCCGTTCAAACACCGTCATTATGCGCGCGCCTTGCGTGACGTCAAATGACACGTCCAGTCAATGTTTACTATGAACTTTTTATTTACTATATACATATTTTAAGTTTTAAGTGCTTTACAAGTCATGGAATAAGATAAAAACCATCTTACAAGTATTGTATAGTACCGGAGTGCAAAAATAATATAAGAAAAACACCCGACAAAGTGTTTTTTATATTCCAAGAGATGCAAAAATACAAAAACAATGGTCTATGGTAATTAAAAGGGATAATATATGTCTTAAATTGTGTTTATATTGTTGTGAAGATCAATTTAACGTGAGTATACTCTATTTTTAATAAGTTTAATTTAATAGTTTAAATTTATAGTAAGTAGCATTAGCTATTGAACATGAGACAATTTGAGTTTAAAATTAACCTAACAAAAGTTCAGTATAACTTTCTATAAAAACCGTATTCTTTTTTGGTTTTACGAAATTTTTATGGTTGTCGATTTATTTCAGGTTAAGGAAGATACAGCTAATAATATTGAATATAATATGTATAACGAAACAATAAGGAGAAAAATGTAATCTAAGTTTGAAGAAAGAAGTCGCTACTCATATATTTTTGTGGTAAAAACACTAGCTGAGAGAATGAGAATGTGCGTAGTCAAAAGGCAGAGATTGACATTGGTTAATGAAGCCTTTTCAGAGTTAGCTATCAAGAGTAGTGTTTAAAAAAATTGGTGACCTTTACAAAGAATAGAATGATATAGTAAGTAAGTCCTAGTACTGCCCATACAAATGTCTGTGTTATTAATAAGCCAAGACAATATTAAATGTGATCACAAGGCAGAGCCTTGCATTTCGCATATTAAAGATAAATTACCAAGTGGCTAAGCTGTGCCAGTTAATATTAAACCGAAGTATGGAAGTAAAGGTGTCAATGTAAATATACCTGCTGAAAACAAAATGTAGCATTGTTACCATTTCCTCATTCAACCCATAATATTGGTACTTTACCAGTAAAACTATCTGTTTTAAAAAGGAAATTGTTTAATAAAAACATAGCTGATAATACTTCTATAGCATCTTATATCTTCTATATCTGCTGATTATCAACCAAGTTATTTATGTGATTCAAGTGAAGTGGAAAATGACTCAGAGGAAGACACATTTCAAAAATGTTATGTGTAGTAGCATGCTAACTGTTATTGAAAAAGAGTTTGTAGGTATTTGTTTTGTTAGAGTTGTTTGAGTATTGAAAAAAAATGTTTTTAGGAATACTTAACAATTGTATCATTTAATAAAACCTTTAAACACTTAAATATAGGTTTAAATTATAAATTTTCTCAGTAACACTAATACCACAGTATGAACTTAAACGCCGATAATTTGAATGACGTGCCAAATGACGCCACATTTCCTTTCGACCAATTGGTGGCGCGTTTTGGAAGTTTAAATTTCGCTCCCTTACTTCACAAATTATTTTATGGCCTTAAATGATTTGTAAATAAAAAAATGTTTTTATTATAATAATATGATAATAAGTATCCGAAAAAAAAGTATTTGAGACCATTTTAAATTTTATGCATATTCCCTATTCCTTCAATAATTAATCGAAAGTAACTTTTTTCCATCCGGGTGTCCCTATAATCACATTATAAATTGAGGTTTAACTTTTGTAAACAGTTTTGGTTTGTATAAACCACGTTGTCTATAACTTACAAGACGGCGCAATAATGTTTAGTATTCGTTTTGAAAGTACATTATTTTAGCTCGCGTGCTTTATATCAGCCGGCGTAGTTGGCTGCATGGTATACTACTCGAACTAAACTTAGTTTACATCGCGTTAGGGTTGTTACTTTGCTCATTAACAATTTTTAGTAAAAAGTTTTTATTTTAATTAGCACATTTTAGAAAATAAACATCCTATACTTTGGGAAATGTGGTTTTTAACATAAGTTCTTAAACTTATCCATTTACACTTAGTTCCACTTCGCACATGCATTTTTTGAAGCTTTAATTTAGAATTTTGGTCTTTTATTTAGGATTTTATTGACTAGAATTAAGTATAATCTCAAATTATAAATATTTTTCTTTTAAATATTTTTTTCTACTAAAATGTAATCTTAAAAAAATAAAAACCGATGTTATCATTATATTAACAAGAACAGACTATCAATTAATAGCTGAACAAGAATAGAATTAGTCATGCAATAGAAAAGGAATTGTAAATAAAAAAATCCTACCCTTTAGTAGATAGCTAATTGGGTCACATTCAAAACTTTTAAAACCTGAGTATACCATAACATAGGCTCATTTCCACTGACTTTTTTTTTTTTTTTTTTGTTTTCGCGGGGAAAATGCTTTACGCACCGTACCCCTCGCCGGGGAAGCGAGGGGCGTGTGTGGGACTCCCGAAAACGGTGTACCCACTAAAACCCCGCGGCGCCCCTTCTTCGCCTTATTGACGGAGTCGTGGGTACGGCTAGCCCTTCAACCACGACCTCGCCGGCGACGGCCCGTCTTTTACACGACGGACCCCACCTGCCCCCCTGGCAGAGTGGGGGGGCCTGTGAGAGCGACCGGGAGCGCCCGGTCGTTCCCACCCGACGCGGGTAGTGCACCGTTCAATGTGGGCGGGAGTGTCCCCACACCCCCTGCCCACTGGCCACCACCAGGCTGGAGAAATTCGAATTGACGTCTTCTCCGGCCCCTTCGACGTCTGCGGTGCGGGGGCGCAAGGGGATCGTCCATGCACGCCCGCTCCGCCTCATCCTTCCGCAACATTACCTCCTCGCAGAAGGAAGCCACCTCCACCCAGACCTCCTCGCTGCCCAACATGACAGTAACGACCGCAGGCAGCGTTAGGTCCGGGCCTACCGACGCCTGGAGTCATCGGCGCTGCTCCACCCAGGCCGGACACTCGACCAGGGTGTGCTGCGCCGAATCAACTTGCTCGCCACAGTGGTGGCACGCCGGGGTCTCCTCACGCTTTATCCGGTGCAGGAACTTCCCGAAGCAACCATGCCCGGAAAGTACCTGCGACAACCGGTACGTGAGGAAACCGTGCCTCCTATCAGTCCATTCCTTCATGACTGGACCGATGACGTCCAGACTCCACCGTCCGAATCTGGCTTCGGCCATCTCATCACAACAAAAAGAACAAGTATGTTCAGCGGTTGCATTCCTCCTCATTCAAAGTGCACCTTACTAATATCAGGGGGTTGCACTCTAATATCCTACCTATCCACCACCATCTTGAGACAGAGCAACCGCATCTGTTCTTTTTGACGGAGACGCAGATACAATGTCCTTTAAGCGCTGCGCACCTGAATTATCCCGGCTACACGTTAGAGCACAACTTTCGCTCACGTGCTGGAGTCTGCGTGTACGCGCGGAACGACCTCTGTATCCAGCGTCTCCGTCACCTTGAAGACCCCACTTTTCTTATTTATAGGTTTTAGTAGACACAGGAAACAAAAAAAAACCCGGTATTCCTGTGTCTACCGGTCGCACAGCGGTGACTAGGAGACAATTCGATTATTTGAGTATCTCGGTGAGGCTGCTGATATGGCTCTGTATCAGTTCCCTTCAGCACAGCTCGTCTTTCTGGGGGACTTTAAGCCTGTCATCAGGACTGGCTGTTCCCGTACCAGAAGACCGATCATGCTGGAAGAGAAGCGCGGAACTTTGCGTTGACCTTGGACCTCTTTCAGCTGGTGAGCCAAGCGACAAGGGTACTGGATGATGTAGGCCATACAGCCAGTTGCCTGGACCTTCTGCTGACAACTGATCCGGACAGGTATCGTGTAGAGGTCACCTCCCCCTTGGGAACTTCCGATCACTGTCTGGTGAAATCTGTATTTACATATTCCCCACCAGCTTTCGAAACGCAAAGTGTTAGGCGAGTATGGAAATACAAGTCAGCACAATGGGATGAGATGCGGCACTTTTTTGCGTCTTATCCTTGGCGAAAGGTCTGCTTCTCTTCTTTGGATCCGTCAAGTTGCGCGGATGCTATAACCGATGTGGTGCATCAGGCAATGGAGTATTTTATTCCTTTTTCTGACGTACCCATCGGTGGCAAAGCTCGCCCATGGTTTAATGCCTAATGTGGTCACGCTCAAGACTGAAAACATCATCATATGTCATTTGGCCTGATGCTCGAAGCCGCAAAACTCCGGATGTAAGTTCGAAGAAGAGAGCCTTTAACCAAGCTGCCAAGTCCTATAAAAAGGCATTGCGGAAGGCTAGTCTCGACCGTATCGCTAAGAATGGCGAAAAGCTCTCTGTCAGACCAACTGGCAGTCGAGCTTTCCGGTCTCTTGCCAAAGCAAGTGATCAAGTCGAACTTTTTCAACCCTCACTTCCTGCTGCTCTACTGAAGCTGGATGGATCCCTGGCCCACAAAGCAACAGAGAAAGCGAATATATTTGCTTCTCTGTTTACTGATAATTTAGACACTGGCAATGCTTCTCCAGCACATCTTCCTCACTGCGGTATTTCGATGCTTTGGAAATTCTTCACTACGAATCGTTTGGATTGTTTAGGGATTCCAAATTATCATGGCATTTAGAAAGCTGTACTTTAGAAAACTGACCATAAATCATAATCCATCAGATTAAGATCGGGACTAGACGACGACCAGTCTTCAGCTCTGATGAAGACCGAGACGTTCGCCTCTAACCAAGAATGCGGGGACCGAGTTTTATGATCCGGCGCCGAGTCTTGCTGGAAAGACCATATTTAGTTATTGAAGATGGAGTTATTAAGGGGCTTAACTACCTTCTCAAGAATGGTATCTTGATACAGTTGTGCCTATGTTTTGATACCTTTTTCACAAAAGTTAGGCTCAGTCACTCCTTCATAGCTTACATCCCATCACTGAAGTCGGATAATGCCCACGTTGTACTCTGTCAACTAATTGGGGAACTTCCTTAGAGCTTTGAGCATAAATACGGTAATTTTGTTTGTTAAAATATTGCTCATTTGTAAATTTTTTCACATCAGTAAATAAAAATTTTCAGTGATCTCCCTTTGCGTACCGCTTCTGTAGTTCTTTCGATTTTACCTCCCTATTCATCTTTAATTTATCAGTTAAGAAATTACCAGTGCGTAAATTCTTATAAGCTTAGGTGCTATCTTCATTTCCTGAGATAATATCTTTTGCTTTCGGACAGGATTTCTTCGAATTCTTTCCAGTACTCCTTTGACCACCTTTTAATACGAACAATACGTGAACGGCCAGATCTTTCTTTGTCACAAAGAGAGACCGTCTTATTGTACCTATTAATAGCTCGGTACACTAACATTTGACTACCATGCCACTAACTTTAATGCCAAGTGTATGGAGTTTTTAAAATCGCATTTGGCTCCATACCTACTTTGTGTAATGCAATCACAGTGATTCTGTTCTCTTTATCACCCCACTCCATTTTAATATCGCAAAATATTGTACAATGTACTGGCGCCAAAATGAGAAAATACAATGAACAATCGTATAAAAATTACAGATTCCAAATTCAAACGTAATATTTTTTATTTTTAATTTAATTTTTGGCCAGACTAAGTATATATATTTAAATTACATTCTATGAAAAATATAAATATTCTTTTTTTTCATATCTGGAAAGTATTTCTGTCTAGAAGATATTAAATTAAATGATAAATTAAAACGAAACTGCCACTTTAATTGTCTAGGCTAAATTTCTGAAAGTTATTGCTATGGTAATGTTTAAATTCTGCTGTTTACACTTTTTTGTGACCACTAATTTATTTGAATTAAGGAACAGTTAAAAGTTCGTCCCGGAAAGCCACAATGACTGTATTGTATTATATTCTATATAATATTAGAGGTAAGGAAACAACAAAATTGCTGCTGCTTATTTTAATGAAACGTTTCAACTTCAAGATCCAATGGTCATTTTTAAGTTTAAGTTTTCGCTAATCACTTACAATTTAATCGCAATAAACAGATATAAATCTGTTTATTGCGATCTTTTTTTGGTGGGTAGGCGTAAATAAGTGTAGACGTACTTTGTGCTGTGGTAATCTATTTAATTCAAATAAATAATTAAAAACAATTTCTTTGGCCAAAGTCTACTATTTATTATTAGATAAATTAGTGTTTTATAATCTAAATATATAATTGTGGCTCAATGAGCACAATTTAAGTTTTTCCTGCACATACCTGTCTTGTGACCTCAAGAGATAATCTACTACTTTTTATATTATACCTGTGTTCATTGTTGGATCATGGCTACCATAGAGTCTATTGCTGAAGTACAAAGGTCAGTAAATTCCTAATTACTTGCAAGAATGTCAGAGTTTGAATCTCAACTTAAGACATCTCCGTCTAACAATATAACAATGTTCAGATTAAGTGAGGAGTTTTCAAATTTTAAACAGCATGTCTGGAACATACTGTTATTGCTTCAGCAGCAAGTAGCCGAAGTCTTGAAAACTGTAGACATTGCTGAGACGAGGTATAGAAGAAAGTTTTTGTTACTGTCGGGTGTTCCTGAAAAGAACAGTGAGGATCTTCCAGCACAAGTCTTATCCTTATTTCATGACAAACTGAAGCTCAATGACATCAAGGCAATTTCTTTAAAATCCTGTCGACGGCTTGGAAATGCTTCTGACAATAAATGCCGTCCTATTGTCATCAAGTTCACTGATGACGATACTAAGGCAACCATCTAGCATAAGAAATCATGTTTTAAAGGAACTGGTTTTGTTTTGGCTGAATTTCTTACAAAACAGAAGCAGAATTGGTTCATGTCAGCCCGCAAGCATCTTGGAATCCGAAATGTTTGGACACAGAATGGTTCCATTGTCATTAAATTACCTTCAGGTAATATTAAGAGAATATACTCCCAGGATGAACTAGACTATTCTTCAACAAGTCCCGAGCGCTGCTGGTATTACTTCATAGCCGTCACAGCCTAGCCCTGAACTACCAAGAGCTGAGTCCAGTCGTATTAAACGTATAATTAAGAAAAAGTAGGTCATAACAGTTCGCGTGTAGTTTTAGCTTTTCTCTCTTCAATTTGTTTCTTATATTTATTCTACCGGTTTGAAAACAAACAACGTAAACACTGCTTGAGCAACGTAAACTCTGTTACCTCGAGTCAAATCAACTTTTACTCTTTTCTTAATAGTAACTATAATAATGAAAGTTTTTTTTCGTAATATTTCAAGTTTACTAATAAAATTGTTATCTACTTGTTATTAAAATTTAAGCATATTTTGTATTTACATATTTTCATTTGTCAGTGAAAAGCTCAAAACTGTCAGTACTCAATTCACAATTGTCATAAAATAGTTTTTGTTTATCGCTAAAAAGTAGACAAAGGTTTTAAGTCATACTGCCACAATTGTCATAAGATAGTTTTTGTTTAGTTTTTCTTGACCTTTTATTTATTTATGTGTTCTAACATTATCATTTGGATAGTAAAAATGCAAAATAGCACGTAGTTAATAATGTTATAATTTGTATTGTGAGTTTTATTGTTTATTTTATATGTATTGTTTGCTTGAGGAAAGTCGAAGTAACTTTTGTTATTTTATTTCTTTCAATTTAGATTTATTTTATTGTCCTGATCTTTTTCAGAATTTATGTTTTATTGCTTTTTCATTTGTTTTTTTTTCTACATTATGTCTTAGTTTTATGTTACAAGACCGGTCGTGCAGGAATTGTGATTTTTTTTTTGTTTTTGGTAATTAATTACTAATATAATTATACATTTTATTATATATTATACATATCTAAATATATTTATATTTAATATATTAAGTATTTATATACTTTTAAATAAATTTATTTATTGTAAATGTCTGATATAAGTAGTTCATATTATTCTGCTAGTAGTTCAAATTCATTCATTCAACAGGAACGGACGTGTTAGTTCCCTCTCTTCAGGAGGAGCTCTTGAATGAACTTGGGTCGTACAGAAATTGTTTTAACTGTTGCCACATCAACGCTCAGAGTATCCCCCAACACTTTTCAGATTTTTCTGATATATTTTCGAATAATCTTTTTCATGCTATCCTAATCTCTGAAAGCTGGTTAAAACCGAATCTAAACTCTTCTTCATATTTTTTGCGTGACTATGTCTTAATCCGTTCCGATCGCTGTGGTAAAAGGGGTGGTGGTGTTGCTATTTACTTGCGCTCTAATATACCATATAAAATCTTAGCTACCACTAGTACCACCTGTTCAACTACCGCTGAATACCTATTTCTTCAAATCGACTTGACGGGTACTAAGGCTGTTTTAGGAGTTGTGTACTGTCCTCCCACTACCGACTATTTTTCTGATTTAGAATCAACTCTTGAAAGTCTTACTTCTGAGTATGTAAATCACATAGTTATGGGAGATTTTAATACCAACCTTCTGATCAATTCCACTCCTTCCCGTAAACTCCAGTCAATCCTTCACTCAGTTTCATTAACTGTCCTACCTTTAAATCCAACCCATTTTAATATAGATTCTCCCGACACTTGGATTGATTTGATCCTTGTGTCTTGTAAAGACAAGGTCATCAAACATGGTCAATTATCCGCTCCTATCTTCTCTAGACATGATCTCTTATTCATATCCTCCTCCCTGAAGCCTCCTAAGTCTAAGCCTGCAGTGTTGCACTTGCGGAGTTTCTCTAAATTAAACCTAGAGAATTTTCTTGCAGATGCTTCTCTCTTAAACTGGTCGAATGTCCTAAATATAACTAATGTAAATGATATGGTTGAATATTTTAATAAAGAGATTTTGAACATTTATAACAGGCACGTTCCAGTAAAAGCTGTTAAATTACGACATTCCCCTTCACCGTGGATAACAGAACAGATTAGAGCTGCAATGAAAAAACGTGATGGTGCTTTTGCTAAATTTAAGCGTAATCGCAGCGAGATTAACTGGAATCTCTATAAAAAGTTAAGGAATCGGTGTAATCAGATGGTAAGAGGTGCTAAACGCCAATATATCCACAATAATATTTCTGATTCTTCGTCGGCACACATATGGAAGTTTTTAAGCAACTTTGGTCTAGTCACTTCTACTGACAAACCAAATTAAAAATTATGTTCCCCTGACGTATTAAATCAACACTTTTTAACAGTCCCAACTCTTAATACTAATACTAAACATCGTACTATCTCCTTTATATCTTCCATGCCATCACCCAATTTCAATTCATTCACATTTTCTTTAGTATCTGAGGAAGAAATTAAAAAAACAGTGCTCTCGATTAAATCGAATGCTGTTGGTGAGGATGAAATCTCTAGACTTATGATCGTCACTTTGATTGACGTACTTCTATCTACTTTAACCTTTATTATCAATACCTCTCTTTCCACTTGTACATTTCCATTAGTTTGGCGTAAAGCGCATATAATTTCTATCCCAAAAATTCACAATCCTATTACTCCTAGTGAATTTCGACCTATCTCCATTTTACCTTACCTATCAAAAGTCCTGGAAGCAACAGTATGTAAACAACTGTCTTCCCATGTTCTTAATAATAATATTTTGTCTGAGTTCCAGTCTGGGTTTCGTCCTGGCCACAGTACTAGCACTGCTCTACTAAAGGTTGTGGAAGATGTCCGAGATGCAATGGAGGGTGGTCAGTTAACCGTGTTAATCCTTATCGATTTCTCTAACGCTTTTAACTCGGTTGATCATGACATTCTTGTTGCTCTCCTTTCACACCTTAATGTTTCTTCGAACGAACTAAATTGGTTCTCATCCTATCTTCGCGGTCGCCAGCAAGCGGTACACATCGACAGTACTCTGTCTGATTGGTGTGACCTGAATGCGGTTGTACCACAAGGCGGTATACTTTCTCCACTCTTATTTTCTTTATTTATCAACTTTATTACAACATATCTCACTACCTCTTATCATCTTTATGCCGACGACTTGCAAATTTACACACATGTTAAGCCTGACAACATTAATAATGCCATTGCTTCCTTAAATTCTAACTTGCAACATATTTGTGAGTGGTGCTTAAAGTTTGGTATTAATGTTAACCCTTTGAAATGTCAGGTTATAATATTAGGTAGTCAGCGACAGCTACTTAAATTTGAATCTATCGATTTAAGGTCACTGTCTTATGACAACATAAACATTCCTTTTTCATCTGCTGTGAAAAATCTTGGCCTAAACATTGACTCTACATTATGTTGGAATGTTCACGTAAGTGAAATCTCTCGCAAAGTTACTTGTTCTCTACGGGCATTGTATCGTCACAAGAACTTTCTACCCATTCGGACTAAAACTCTGCTAGTGCAATCACTTATCCTTCCTCTCTTTGACTATGCTGATGTCTGCTGCTCTAACATCTCTGAATGCCACTTAAACAAATTAGATCGTCTTTTCAACAGCTGTATACGCTTTATTTTTAGTCTTCGCAAATATGACCACATATCTCCTTACCGTTCAAAACTTAAATGGCTTCCTATACGAGAGCGAAAGTCCTCCAGATATTTGTGTCAATTGTTCACTATTCTTAACTATCCACTTTGTCCCCAGTATTTGAAATCTAAATTTCGATTACTGGGAAATACTCATGACCTTTATCTTCGCTCCACCTCAAATCTAAAACTCTTCACCCCTTTTCACCATACTGGGTTTCTCTCAAGCTCTTTCACAGTTCACACAACTAAACTCTGGAACAGCCTCCCTGAAACCATTAGACGATCACCCAGCAGAATGGCCTTTAAGAGGGCAGTTTATCTATATTTTTATGAACGTCTACAGAATAATAATTAAAATGTGTATTAATTTTTTTGTATACTTATTCTTATTATATATATCATTATTTATATTGTGCATTGATGTGTATATACATGTATGTGTATATATTTAAATATATGTATATGTTTGTATAATATGTTTATGTATGGGGTATGTATTTGTGTAAGTGTATTGAATTATTGAAAACAAGTATTTATGATTTATTGTATACATTATGTGCAATGTGTTATATGCATATAAGTTTTATTTAATTTATTCTAATGTTGCTTTTTCCTGTATTAATGTTTTATATTTTAAGCGCCTTACTCTATGTTTGCACTGTATTCTCGGGTTGACTGGTAGAGAATGCTTTTAAGCATTAAGTCCGCCTATTGTACTATTTTGGGCAATAAAGACTAAATAAATAAATAAATAAATAAAGGTAACGAAGTTGATACTTAGATGATTGAGTAGCTAAATTGAATATTTAAAAATTACAATGATTTTGCAAGCGACATTAGATGTACGTTGAATACGGTAAATTATTATATTTCATATCTTGAAGAATTACAGTTTTCAAAATTTTAATACTGTTTATCAAATCCTATTAAATTTAAGGTTGATGATTGTTTCTTATATGTAGTTACATATCAGAACAGGACAAATTTGATTAATTGTTAATGTTACAATTATTAGACGTGAGACCTGAATATCATTCTTTAATTCGTTTATGTCTATTATATTTTCTAATTAAAAACTAAAACTTATGAAATAAATAAAAGTTTTGGGTTCTTTTATTTATTTTATTTAGAACTGTAATAAGTTTATTCATATATTGTTAGCTTTTTTTTTCATATTTCCTAAATGTATAAATTTGACTTATTATAATTTTATTATATGTATAGATTGTTCTCAATTACTAATAGTCTTGAATGAAATTACAACCTATCTCGTAGTCTACCTTTATGTAAAACTGGTAAATTGCATAGATTTGAAACTAACGTCCCTAAAGTTTGACAATAACCGGCCATTTATATGGAATACCTGTCTAATAGCTGTTCTCTACTGTAACTTACGATCGAGCCTAACAAACAACGGAATATTAAATCTAAACGGTTTAATTAAAAAGCATCAATAAATTACACTGCCAGGCGTCATTATGTTGATGTAATAACGTTAGTACGGGTATTTTAATTATACATCGATTTATTACATTTAATAACCTACTCATACAAAAGTTTCATAGTACAATTTATGCAAATTGATTTTATATAAATGGATTTAAAATATTTAGAACAAGGATTATTTATTAAGCAGAGTTTGATGCCCAAACAAGATTCCATCATTTTATCGTGTCCTAGACTTTTGCATCTCTTCTTATTCTTTAAGAAATATGCAATGTAGTATATTTCTAATGTATTGTTGATTATAAACATTTCTAAAAGATGGTAAAATAAACAGGACGTAAAAATAATGTGACAATGTATATGTAGAGTGTCTGCGAGTGGGTCTAAAAGGTCAGCAAAATAAAATTAGGTTACTTACAAAGCCGTCACAAGAAGTGTCATTATTATTAGCTCTCATTAAGACTTGCCTAATGATGCAACTTGTTAGCGCTTCATGTTTCATAAAGAGCTTTATTATGTCGTACGAATGAATACTTGTAAAGAATAATTGCTCTGCACAATCAAGGTAATGTTTTACACATTGTTTACAGAAATAAAACTTACCATCCCTTTAAAAACACATTTGTCTTTATAATCGGTTAACAGTTTTATTTACTTAAATATTATTTTAGACTAATCTCTATTCAATGGTACGATTAAAACAATTTATTTCTAGATTTATGTATAATGCCATAAGATTACACTTAAGGTAAACAAACTATTAAAAATTCAAAAAGATTTAAATAAATACTTACTTATTATTAGCTTAGCTATAGTTACTTGACTGATTTGCTTATACTGGTATATGAAAAATCGGCGTAGGTATTAGGTATTATAGCTACTTTTAAATGGTGATAAAGATAATTGATTGTCCAAGCTCCTCCGCTCCGAATGTCTTAGTTTTATCCACCTCATGAGTCCAACAACTAACCGTTTTCATTGTGTTAGATTTCTTTCAGAAGTAGACCTTATAAATTCATCAAAGCGGCTTGCACTACGGTTGCTAAATTTGCAGAGCGAGGCTATGTTTTGCCAGAGGTCACAGTTTTTGTTATTTTCATTCATTTTTAATTAAAGACAATATACAATTATTGAATAGTAATAATATAAAAATGATACTATATTTTTAGCTATTCAACTATTTTAAGTTGCAATTTTATTTATTTTTTGGTTATTTTATCACTTATTTATTTATTATGTAATCATTTGGATTTTAAATATTTTCAAAAGTTTATAAATTTACATAAGATACGTTAAAGAGCTTGCATAAAAATCATAATTTATAATTATTAATATATTTTTAATTGCAAAGTGCATTAACTAATGCGAATGATTTGTTTTTGCAAACTTTGAAGATGTGATTTTATGTGATATCATTCTTCTCACAAAACATTGCAGGAAATAAAGTTTTATGTCCCGTTTATTCTTACCGCTCGTAACATTTTTTATTATTGTTTGGACGAATCTAAGTATCTAGGGAGATATAAAAGGAAATGAAGTTGAAGTTAGGCCCTTCGGAAATCTCTGAAATTGGCTTTTACTTAGTGCGTATGGACAAAGGCTCTACTCAAAACCAATAGAATAGTTACCGTTGATGCCCTTGGGAAAGATTTTTTCGTTGATTCTAACTTTATTGCATTCCTTAAAACTGTGTCTGTGAAAAATAAAAAATAGGCATAACATACAACAGGTACATAACAATAGGTATAACAAAGTTATTACAAATTTTCAGTTAAACATACTTTAAAAAACATACTTTAAAAATATCCACTTATAGTTTACTTAGAAAATTATTATCCAGATTTTGAAGAACACATATCTAAAAATATTAGTTAGATGTACAAATATTATTCAAGTAAATTATAACATTAGAAGGTTCCAGAATGAAATTTAAAATGTAATTTATAATTTACAAAGCTAAGTAAATTTATGTGTATTAAAAGTATATGGAATAGAAAGTTATATTTTATATTATTATTATTAAAAGACACTTCCGGCGGCGACGGCCTTTTACCGACAAACATTAAATTATGATCTAATATTTTTTGTTGTTGTTTCTTAAAACGTAGATAACCATATTCAGAATATTCATGTTCCATTCCATAATTGAAATATTTTTTTTTAACTTACAGAAAATATATAATCACTATCTGAACTAGAAAATAATTCTGGAAAACAAAAATCGTGTTAACGAGGCAATATAATAAACTTGTCATAGTAAAAAAGTAGGCAATAGCCAAGACAGCGAATACTAACAAGGTTCGCCACTTGGATGACCAAAGTTTATCTTGGGATTTATATGGATGTAAAGGAATTGTCGTAAATAAAAGATTCGCTAGAAGTTGTCTAAATAGATCGGTAGAGACGTGATGAGATGAAGACGAGTATTCGTGATTATCATCTTCATACGATTTCATTAACTGCTATTTTTGAGATCTTTAAAATAAGAAGGTTATAATGTTATTGTATAAACTGTAGAATATTGTTAAATAACATTAACTTGAATAAAAAACTCAATAAAATATATAATCAAATAAATCTTAGCTTATTTTAATTGTTGAAAGTGATGAATTATCTCTTAAATTTCCTAATACATGTAAAAAAAATATGTTTGTATGTTTCCAAAAATCTTTGGTTATGGCTTTGATAATGATGTATTCCTCAACTCAAAAAACTTTACAGAAAAAAAAAGTAACTTCAAATTTGCGGTAATTATAGGAATCGCGTAATATAGTTGCAGTTTTGCGCAAAAATCATACTCCTAAATATTAATCCACTCTAGTTCAAACTTATTCGATGATTGAAATAAATATTCAAATTTTTATAAATGTTACTCCAAATTGTATAAAACAGTATATAAATAAAGTGTTATTTTTTGTTTATGACTTGAACATAGCATGGATTTCATAATAACAGATATATAGATTTCTTTCTATAATAATACATAATTGTACAGCAATTGTAAATTTACATATTGTTTTTATCGGAGATTGATAATTAAATTAATATATCAAAAACGTTAATTGAAAAATGAATAAGAGAACACTATTTATTTATAGAGCTTGTAAATTTATTTAAGATATTAAAATAACCGCCTTAACCGCCCCGTTGGTCGAGTGGTTAGCGCAGACGCCTAACGTGTCACAGCGCAACGGGGCTCGGGTTCGATTCCCGGCAGAGCACAGGCATTTATGTGATGAGCATAGATGTCTGTGTTTCTGGGTTTGGTCGTTTATTAAATATATTCTCAGTATTTATATGTGTATTTCTATGTATTTGTATCGTTGTCTAACACCCTTAACACAAGCAAATAATTTGCTTACTTAGGGGTTAGATCAATGTGTGTAATTTGTCCCGATATTATTATTATTATAAAATCTCCATTTCAAAATGGAAATAAATATTACCGCTTAGTATTAATAATAATAACGTTAAACCACTATCAAATTAAAAGTAATAAAGTCTAAAACAAAAAAAATAATTTTGGGTTTTTATGTTTTTTATGTACAATCAGAAATGTGACTTATTTCACTTTTTAAGTTCATAAATTTCATAAATTAATAAGTTTTTTTATGTTCCATAAGTGTCAGTCAGTTTTCTAGCTTATCTTGGTACTTTCATATAAAATAAAAAAATAAATTTGGATAGAATATTCCCATTACTGGTAATTTTGAAAGTCTTATAGCGTTACATTTCACTTATTGGGCCGTGTCGCCATTTGCTTCTGATAACTGAATTTTAGAGTTTGTTTTTTTATTCATTATGAAATGATCTTATAATGTGAAAAGAGTATATCGTCTTAACAGTTTATGCCAAGCAAGTAAAGAAGGTGAAAATGTACTTGGTAAGTCTTCTTGCCCCTTATTCTCATTTAAACTAATTATTGTATGATTTAAAAATCAGCCCTCTTTACAGGAGTTATTTCATTTCAAAAATGTCATTTTAAGAAAAAATTAGGGACAGATTACATTAGATAATCAGTGAACCTGATAAAAAAAAGAACCGTATGGTCAAATATCACTTCGAAAGGTTTCGAAGTACAGAGATGGGACTTTTTGTACTATTTATGTCACTGCAACTACAACTCCTAAGGGGCTTAGGAGTTCACTTTCATTTACAATTAATTTATTTTATAAGAAATCCTGAAAAAATTCTTAGTGCTTAACTAATATTAACTAATATTTATAGAAGTTTGAGTTAATTTGCTAACAGTATTTATAGAACACAATGTCAACCGTAATAAAAAGTACGGTACGTGGCAAAAAGTATCCTATGTCCTTTTCTGGGCAGTAACTAAAACATATATGTAGTAGAATGTGTTGTAATTTCAGTCTTGAAAATAAAGGAATCTATGATACAAGTTATATGATATCTCTGGAGTAACGTGACGACTTTTCTACAATAGTTCCAAACATTTAATTGTTTTTTGTATAGTAATTCTTATCAATATTTATTAGAAAAAATATTCGACAAGTAATATTATAATTTGATCCCTGGGCTTTTGTCTAAATCAATTAGGTATAAACGGAAGTTCAACTTGTTCAATTTATCAACGCCTCCTGCCCGTGGATTAGGTGACTAAGTGCAAAAAATATTTAATATTTGCATATTTCATCAATTTATTTCATATTATGTGATTTGGTAACTTTTTTTTTAACGTTGGAAAAATGCGTTACGTATCGTTCCGTCTGCCAGGATGATGATGGCTGAGGGGGTATGTAGGACTACCCGCATAGAGGACGCTACCATTTTTAAGGCTACCCACTAAAGCAACCAACAGTCAACCTCATCGCGTGAGTGGGATGCCACGGGATCGCTTTTGCACTCACTGTGACGCCCCATGTGATTTGGTAACATAACTTAAGATCAAATATTAAAGTTATGATTGTAACAAAAAAAATATTTTGGCTTTTATAATGTGTATATAATCGCAAAGAAAGCCTAACATGCTATTATACATTTTTTTTACTGTTTGTATATTCTGGATACAATAAGTAATAAAAATGTAAGTATTGTAAAAGGTAGGTAATGTTTTTTTTTGCTTTAGGTAAGACGAAGCTTCTCAGCATTCCATGGATTCACCGAGCGGGTGCCGGGCCCATCACATTGCAAGGAGAAGAGTGCAAACAGTGCCTGGGATTTACGACCCAGAAGTAGGTTTAAGGGGCCCCTTTATGATGCGCAAACACGCTCGCCTTCACTGTCTACACTCCTCTCCCTACCTAACCAAATTTGGAAAGACCCTACTAATTCCGCCTTTGAAATACTTTCTAGAAATGAACCAATGCTTGTTCTAGAAAGGCCAAGGTCTTTAAGTAAGTTATAGAGAAATTTTGCTCTTACACCTATCGCTCCCACTTCTACCGCGTACAAACTAACTATAAATTTGTTCCTGATCAGTTCATTGGTCAGTTCGTAATACTTATTGAGCTTAAATGTCCCTGGGGATATTTGTTTCCCAAGGAACAGTAAGCTCCACAAGTTTCACGCGCTTCAGATGTTTAGAGTACAGGAATAAGTCCGGTCTGGATGACGAAACACCAACATCCCCAGGAATTTTGTAATGCTTTTCATACGTGTCCATCATGAGACGTCAATCAGGAGCCGCTCCTAAAATTTAATAACGCTTCGCTTTTGATTTTTTGGAGGAGCCTTCTTTAACGAATTCTACAGATCGATTGGTGGTTGTTATACCCTTCCGCGCTCTTGCTACTGCAAGACTAACCGCTTCCCGTATAATTTCTAATACCTTATCGTGGTGACGCAAGTATGGACCTTTATATAAATTATAAAATTATCCTACACCTTACTAATAAGTGTTTAGCGGTTCAAGCTGTCTCCCCACAGATGTTAAAAAACTTTTCGGTGGCTTTGCCCCATCTTACTAAGTTACTGTGATCTGAGAGAGTCATTTGCATGCATTAAGTTAGAATTTTAATCATGCGGGGGACCAATCCTAAATTAAGGTGCGCTACTTTAAAGCTGGTAGAATACAAAAATCTCCTATGGTCACCCATTCGTTTTGAATTTCTAGGCTCATCGCGTGGAGTCGGTAGTTATCGTTTTCGTCTTGTAGAATAAAAAATAATTAGATACAGTATTCAGTATTATGGTGGGCAAACAATAAAAACTGAGATGGCATAATTACAAATAAAGTACCAGTTAATATTATTATGTTATTTTATGACAAATACAAATACTTAAATGTCACTTTTCTTTGTTGCCAACATAATTATAAACTAAAGAATAATTATGGTAAATTTACTGTATTGACTTGATTTCATTTAATATGAATCGTAGTTGTGGAAAATAATTAAAACGTATTAAATAATTCCGTACCCGTATAAAGTCCGTACCCCATCTTTGTGCATATCCCTTTATCACAAGCCTTGCCTTGTATCTCAAAGCATTCCCACTCTGGTCTGTTTTTGTTTTAAACACCCACTTATTCGGAAGAGCCTTTTTGCCTGGAGGGAGATCTGTCAAAATCCATGTTTTGTTTTTCATTAGAGAAGTATACTCCTCATCCATGGCACTCTTCCATTCTGTAGCTTGTGGCGATGTAAGTGCTTGCTCAACAGTCTGTGGGTCAGTCAGATCAGTAAACAAACACATTAGGCCCATCTTACCATTTTGTGCCTCATCTTGTTTAGCCTGTGATCGTACTGACTTCAATGTTACATTACTATTGTAATCCTGTCTAATTGGATATGGAGGATGGTAAGTTTCATCAAGTTCTCCGGTGTCAGTGTCATACTCACTTGAGACTTCATTATTAACTAGAGTATCCAAGTTTCTGCTGGACGACACGGGTGCAGATGAGAATGAGGACTCCTTAGTGTGTATTTTCTTTCTCTCACTGCCTGAGTTTGTATTTTCTAATAAACCGGAACTTGCAGTAGCTGTTTGGCTGTCCTTTACTGGAATATATGTTTCACAATGAATTAGTACACTGACATCCTCAATATAATTTTCAAAAACAGAAACATCTCTACTTTTGATAACTTTGTGTGTCTTAGAGTTCATAAAACGATAACTCTTTGTATTTTCACAGTAGCCCACAAGTATCATTTTTACAGATTTTTAACCCACTTTTGGCGTTTTTCTCCTGGTACTTAAACCATAGCTCCAGAGCCAAATACTTTCATGTGGGATAAATTAGGTTTCTTACCTTTCCACAGGAGTTTTACCTTATAATGACTTTGTCGGGGAACGATTTATAACATATGCAGCAGTTACCACAGCTTCAGCCCAGTAGTTCTTCTCCAGGTTGGCATAGAACAACATGCATCGTGCTCGTTCCACTAAAGTCATGTTCATTCTTTCCGCCATGCCGTTTTGCTAGGGAGTGTACGGAGTAGAAGTCTGATGAATTATACCATGATCAGATAAGAACTTTTCAAGGTTATGGTTACAGTATTCTCTACAATTGTCTGTGCGTAGCTTTGTTATCTTATGATTCAATTCATTCTCTACTTTAAATTTAAAATCTTTAAATGTTTCCAAAATATTTAATTTATCTTTCAGAAAATATATGTGGACCATTCATGTGTAGTCATCAATGTAAGTAATAAAGTATTTCATACCTCCAAATGATAAATTTTCCATGGAGCAAGTTTCAATGTATAAGTTCCAGTGGCCTTGTCGCTCTAGAACCACCATTTTTGAATGGCGTCTTTGCCTGCTTACCTTCCATACAATAAGTGCATATGACATTACATTCTTCCTGAATCAGAGTCACACCATCAGTACAACTAGGCAGCTTCTTCACATCTGGAATATTCAAATGACCCATTCGCAGGTGCCACAGGTAAATGTTATTACAATTCTGAGAACTTGAGGTTAAATGTGCTACTTCTTTACTGGTATCCATAATATATAACTTGTTGCTCACTGTTGCAGTGCATATCACCCCATCTTTCCAATTTTGAATTTCACATCCCTTCTTGTTAAAAATAACCTTATGTCCATTTTTTACAATAGTACTAACTGAAAGTAGGTTAGCAGCTAGCCCAAGTACATACAAAACATTATTGACTTGTATCACGTTATTTTGACTTATATGCACATCTACACAACCAACTCCCTTCACATCAAATGGCTCTTTGTTGGCTACAGTGATTTTACTTACAGATGGCTCAATGACTTTGTACATCCAATCTTTTCTACATGTCATGTGCATGGATGCACAGGAGTCTAGAAACCATTTACCATCTCTAATGTTTTCTATGACGGTTGCTGAAAAAGCTGCTACAAAACTGGAGCTCTCTCCTTTGCTTGCTGATTGTTTCTTTGGCTGTTTACAATATTTGGCAAAATGACCACTCTTATTACAATTATAACATCTGGATCCCTTTGGTTTCACTGACTGCACATAATTTACTGTTTTCTTTGTGTTTGTGTAGAAAGCAGTTGACTTTGATGTGTTAATCTCTTGTATGAGTTTGGTTTTTACTGAATCAGCACTAATTTGGATACCAGAACTCTCTAAGCCCATAATCATAGGCCTGTATTCCTCTGGTAAGCCAGCCAACATCAAAGTGCCAAGCCACTCATCATTGACGTCAAATCCTATGTTTCGCAATTTGTGAGCAATGTTCATTATTTTGCTAACATAGTCTTCAACGCTATTAATTGACTCCAGTGTAGTATTTATCAGATCTTTGAGTAGACCTACTCTTCTGGTTAAACCGTTGTCATCAAAAGCCCGTTGTAAATTCTCCCATACTTGTTTTGCAGTTTTGCATTCCTGAACATGTACGTAATTCTGTGGATCCAACAACAATATTATCTTTGGCTTCGCCTTTATGTATTTACTTGAATCTACAGGTTTATCATCAGGGCGTTCAACACAACACCATAAATCTTCGTGCTCCAAGTAAGTCTTCATACTAAACTTCCAGGTTGCAAAATTTTCTCTTCCGATCAATTTCTCCAAATTGAACATATTATGAGTACTCATCTTGCTTTGGTTTCACCTAAAATATGTAATTTGTAACGGTGATCGTAAGTTCTCAAAACCTCAAATTCAAAAATTGTAACGACAATTTTTTCCGGTTGAAGTTAGTCCACTATCTCTATATTTCCCACTGTACCACTACAGAACCACGCTCTGCTACCATAAAGGAATATGAACCGTAGTTGTGGAAAATAATTAAAACGTATTTAACTGTAAATGGAAGTTTTATTTCTTTATACTAACAATTATTATTAGTTTTTTTTGTTTTTAAACTATTTTATGATTACTAATAGTTTGTTTTCGTCAACTATATAAGCCAACTATGATCTGAAATGTATCTGCTTGTTTTAAGTTTCAGCCTACAGCTGGTGGGTAAAAGATTTGTACATTTTATAGTCTTTTATAGTCATTTAAATTGTTTTTATTATTATTATTATTATTATTATTTTATTTTATTGTTATTATCTTTTATATTTTACATTAATATTTATCTTTGTTTATTCATTAATTTTAAGACGAACATATATATTTTATTATGTATTATATTACTCATTTATAACATGGCTTATAACGATAATAATAAATATTCTGATGATGATATTGATTATTCTCAATGTTCTTCTACTTCAAAGGATGATAATTTCCACAGTTCCTCCATTCCTATAAACTCAGTTTTAGAGTCTACCTTTTCCCAACACTCCAAGAGCTTCAATGTTATCCACATTAATGCACAGAGCATTCCTGCTCACTATCCGAATTTTCTGTGCTCCTTCGACGTTAAAAATATTCATGCAATACTAGTGTCTGAAATATTTCTTAAGCCCTGTCTTCCATCAGCCTCGTTTTCATTGCCAGGATTTCACCTAATTAGGAACGAAAGATCCGGGAAGGGTGGTGGCCATTTATCTTCGTAGTCAGATCCCATTTTCTATCCTGGATATTTTTTGGCAACCTGAAGCTTTTGTTGGGAGTTCTCTATAGCCCCTTCCTACGCGTTGATTACTTTAATGAATTTGAGTCATTGCTTGAAAAATATGTTCCTAATGCTGATCATACAATCATAATGAGCAACTTCAACACTTGCTTATTAAAAAATTACTCTCGTTCCAATCGCCTAATTAATATAGTAAACAGTGCTGACTTAAATGTTCTCAACACCAAAACTGCCACACACTTTTTTCCTCATTGCAATTCCTCCTTATTGGATCTCATGATCGTTTCATCACTTGATCGTGTTAAGAATTACGGTCAGCTAGCAGCAGAATCATTCTCGTACCATGACCTTTTATTTTTATCGTATAAAATACGCCCTCCTAAAATAAAACCTACAGTTGTAATGCGACTCATCGTTAGGCATTTTGACAGTGAAAAGTTTACAAAAGATCTTGGTACGATCGACTGGGATTCGGTTTTGAGTGCCGAGACCACGGATGGAAAAGTTAGGATTTTCAATTCCCTTCTTATTGAACTTTTTTTTTTTATTATTTTTTTATTTATATTTTTTGTGCCCCCATGATACCCGTCAAACTTAAGCATTTGCCATCTCCCTGGTTGACAAAAGATATCAGAATTCTGATGGTCAAGCGAAATAAAGCCAAATCAAAATTCAAATTCAACCCCGAAAAACAGGACAAATTTAAAGCTTTGCTTGCGTAACAAGTGCAATAAGCGATGCCGAATTGCTCAGCGTGACTATATACACTCTTCCATAGAAAACCGTGACTCTATAAAAGTGTGGAGATTTTTAGAAACCATGGGTATTAGTCGAGATCGTAAACCCTCTCTTATTTCCTCCAGCATTGATATTGAATCGCTAAATAAATATTTCACATCAGTTCCTTTATTGGATAACCGTATTAAATTAAATACTATAAATTCTTTAAATTCACAACCAAAACCTTAGCCTTAGCTTTCAGTTTTTCTCCCTGTACTGTTTCGGAAATTAAGAAAAATATTTTAGCTATTAAATCTGATGCCACCAGAAGTGATCGAGTGAGCCGTAAAATGATCCATATATTTCTCATATCTTTAACGATTCCCTCTCTTCTAATACTTTTCCTAATATCTGGTGCTTTGCTCATATCATACCTATCCCAAAAATCACAAATCCTTCAAATTTATCCCATTATAGACCAATTTCAATACTTCCCTTTCTATCAAAAGTACTTGAACGTCTTGTACACGGTCAACTTTCGCTATATATTTCTAGATATAACATTCTTAATCCCTACCAATCTGGTTTCCGCACCTGGCACAGCACGGTAACGGCATTAATAAAAATTTGTGACGATATAAGGTATGGAATTGATAAAAAACAAGTGAGTATTGCTGCCCTGCTAGACTTCTCGAACGCATTCAATACCGTAGATTCTGATCTCCTTTTGGCAACTCTTCAATCAATAAATATATCAACAGAGCATTCGATTGGATGATAAACACTCGTCATCTTGCCAACTTAAGCTGAAGTCCCGCAGGGAAGCCTTTTATCTCCCCTTCTATTCTCTATCTTCATCAACCCTATAACCAATATTCTCTCTCTGTCGTTTCATTTATATGCTGACGACCTGCAAATTTACACATCATCGCCCGTTGATGACTTTCACCGTGCTATAGCAAAATTAAACTCTAACGTCAATTCTGTTAGCTCCTGGAGTAAATCATTTGGGTTGTTTGTAAATCCAAATAAGTCACAAGTTTCTTTATTTGGTTCCCGTCATCAATTGTCAAAAATTAACCTACTATCTCTTCCAGCTGTAGTACTCGAAGGCACATGTTTAGATTATCGAAATTCAGTCAAAAATCTGGGTCTTGTTATGGACAATTCTTTCTCCTGGACACCTCAAATATCTGAAATCAGTCGTAAGATATATGCTGTGATTGGTAGGTTGAGGAGATGGAAGAATTTCTTACCCATTCAAACTAAAATATCCCTCGCTCAAGCTCTTTACTACCTTTAATAGATTATGCTGATAAATATAATAAACTTGAACGTCTGCAAAATATGATTATAAGATTTATATTTGGACTGAGAAAATTTGATCATAATTCACAATATCGGGTCCAACTGAAATGGCTTACCATAATGCAAAGACGTAATCTCCATATCCTCTCTCTTTTCTACACCATCCTTTTTAATCCTTATACTCCTCTCTATTTAAGGGAAAGATTCAGTTTCCTAGGAACTAGCCATCGTCTTAATCTCCGTTCCAAAAACGATAACATGTTAGCGTTAACTGTTAGCCACTCTCAAAGTTACTGTCAAGTGGACTCAACAGGACTCTTTTACTGTCAAGGCTGCTATCTTATGGAATTCCTTATCCCAAGATATCCGACAGTCAGAGTCAATACACATTTTTAAAAACGCCTTAAAAATACTATCTGACACTATAAGTTTATGAGTATAGTATCAATAAAATTTCTCCTTCTGTATTTAATATTATGTTTTGTATATTGATATATATTGTATGTATCTATTCATATATATTTATAGTTTATGTGATTTATCGTCTATATCCTATCTAGTATACATTCTATATGACCATTTATGTATTTACTATATATGTCTATAATAATAAAATTTAATATAATTAAAAATATGTGTTTTTATTTATTTATTTATTTATTATATATGACACACTTAACAGTTTGCGGCCAATATGGTTTAAGATATTCTGCACAGTAATAAAGATCTAGCCGCTCACCAAAAAAATAAGTGTGTTCTTTATGAACAAAAAATAAAAAGTGTTACTTATGACTATGATAAAATTTTAAATTACACAATCAGATAATCACAAATATAATAAAGCTGGCTCAGTGACTAATATGATCTAAAAATAAAGCAACAAGAAATCCTAATATAAAAATAAAAATATTAAAGAGTAAAATGTATGAAAGCAGCAACAGGAAATAACAATTTAACAAATTAAAAATGGTAACCCCTAATAAAAACAAGCGCTAGTAGATAGTACTACGAACCAGAGTTTGAAACAACACACCGAATTACTTTCCTTTTAAAAATATTAGGATGATAATCAAAAATATCCAAATCTGGAAATTTTAACACAATGCTATTGTAGATTCTACAGATTTTGACCAGCGGGTTGTAATAAGATGTGTTGTTTTTATACACGTTCAACCTGAACACTTTCGAAGACCTACATCGATACTGGGTGTTAATGTTAATGTGTGATAAGAGATCAGAACAATCTATTTGGGAATGAATAATTTTATGTAATGTAGTTAAGAAAACCATATCACGTCTTAATTAAAGAGGAATAACCTTGAAGTATGTAGATCTCTCTGAGTTTCATTCAGAGTACGAGAAAAGCCAAATCGCCAACTTATGACTCTGAGACAATGTTTTTGAATTGTCTCAATGTGGTTTGAATGGACATCATAATAAGGAGACCAAATTATAGAACCATACTCCAATCTACTCCTTACGAGACTATAATATAAATTTAATGTTATTTGTATGTTTTTAAATTCTCTCGTGTTTCTTATAATGAAACCTAACAACATTCTGGATTTCTTTATGATGTAGTTGTAATGCTCCTTAAATGTTAACTTTTTATCTATGAATATTCCAAGATCCTTTATACACTCCCTCCTTTCCAAGATATGATTATGAATTTGGTAATCAAAGTTGATTTAGAATTTCTTAGTCGTGAAGGATACGATACAACATTTGTCCTCATTTAAAAAAAAAAGAATGTCATTGCTCCATTGTGATATAGTATTGAGATCATCTTGAAGATCCAAACAATCTTTTTTATCACTAACGGTTTTGAAAATCTTCAAATCATCAGCGTAAAGTAAGCATTTATTATTAAGTATTTTTATGAGATCGTTAAAAAATATAATGAAAAATAGCGGCCCCAAATGAGAGCCTTGAGGAACACCTGATGTAATCCGCACTGCTGATGACATGAAACCTTTCAATGTAACTATTTGGGAGCGATTAGACAAATATGATTTTATCCAACGAAGCAGATCGAAGTGTATCCCAAAAGAAGAGAGTTTATAGTACAATAAATTATGATTAATTCTATCGAACGCCTTGGAAAAATCCGTGTAAACTGAGTCGACTTGCTGAGTCTTAGTAAAAGCGCTACATGTATAGTTCTTAAAAACTAATAGATTACTGATCGTTGATCGATTCCTTACAAAACCGTGTTGTTCTTTACCTATCGCTATCTTAACGTGGTTGTAGATGGTATCGTAGATTAGTTTTTCAAAAATTTTTGCTACACACGATAATATGCTCATAGGGCGATAACTCTCACATTTTGTACTATCGCCTGACTTAAAAATGGGAATTATATTCGCGATTTTCCATTTTTACAAACAAAGGAGGTAATCTGTC
The DNA here is from genome assembly GCA_959347405.1 of Napeogenes sylphis. NCBI lineage: Eukaryota > Metazoa > Arthropoda > Insecta > Lepidoptera > Nymphalidae > Napeogenes > Napeogenes sylphis. The sequence goes on along the minus strand of OY365778.1, from coordinate 1,417,419 downwards.
TGGACCTGCACTTTTTTTGGAATCTAGTTGCCGGATTTGACAAATAATATCTTTACGACTGATATGCACAGTATGCAAAGAAGAATTATAATTACTTTGTAACAATGAGGGAATGCTAATCGGAAACATGTCCTTATATACGGAACCGAAAAAGTCTGAAAATAATTCAGAATTATAAGTCATATTTGAAGGCATACTATTGACGAATTTTTTGTTATTAATAAACTTATAAAACAACTGAGGGTTTCGAAACAGAGATTTTTCGGTTTTTAATATGTAATTTTTATAGCATTGACTAATCAACCTTTTACTTCTAGATCTTAGCGTACTAAAACTATCGTAATCTCTAGGATTCTCATATTTTTTTAAAAAGGGTGTGACATTTTTGTTTTTCCTGCAAGCATTTGATTAGAGAAGGACTGTACCAGTTAGGATAGGACTTTCGATTACTTTTAAGAGGTGTATAACGAGATATTATTTTATAAATTATATCATAAAAAAGATCAATTGCATTGTCAACCTCTAGGCCATCCAATAATTCATTCCATTCTAAATTACCTAGTTAAAATATTTTCACATGTTATTTTTTAAGTTCTTCTCAATTACTTTTTGTTTTATGGTGATTAATATGGGAGGATGATGCATATCAATATGAACTAGTGGCTCGGACGATGAGATATTGTGAATCGAATTGGATGAAGTATTAAATCTAGCAACCTCTATTTAAGTCTTTAAGTATTTCAACCTCTATTACGAAACTTTTCCTTTTATAAGTTACAGGTTGCCTGGAAAAGATCAACTTTTTTGATAAGGCCGCCTTTACACCCAAAATGTATATTGATATAATAATGTATATTGATATTTTCTCTGCATAATTTTTTGTTCCTTTTACTGGATTTTTTTTTGTTATTTTGTTGACTGTAATAAAGAATTTTATTACTACTTCTAATATGTATCATTTTTGCTTGAGGAGAAAATCTTTACTTATCACAAAATTCTGTGAGCTGTTTCAAATTTGGTTTACCAAATTTTAAAAACGTTAGAACCAATGTACAATTTAATAATGAGGAATTAGACTTGGTAAAATCTACTACTTTCTTGGGCATTTTTTTAGAGGAAAAATTGCAATGGGGTCCGCATATTTTTGATTTGTCAAGCAGACTTAGTTCTGCTTCATACGCGGTTAAAAAAATACGTCGATTAACAAATATGGAAACTGCTCGTATAGATTACTTTAGTTACTTTCATAGCATATTGTCATATGGTATACTCTTATTGGGCAATGCGGTTGACGTTGATACCATATTTACATTGCAGAAGAGGGTTTTTCGAGAAATATATAATATGAGACCAAGAGACTCTTTAAGAAACAAATTTAAAGAATTTAAAATTATGACTATTTATAATCAATATATTTTTGAAAATTAATGAGTAAATTAGAGAACACAAAACAATGTTGTTCATTTTGTCTGTTCGTCTGTATGTTTGTATGTCTATGTCTGTATGTTTGTGCATGCTTATCTCTGAAAGGGATAAACCGATTTCGATGACATATTTGGGAATATATTGTAATGGGCTACACTTTTATTTTTAAAGTTCACTTTTTTTTATTTTAATTGGTTAACAAATAAAGTTATTAATCTTTTATTTTCGTACCATTGCGGTAAGACATTTTAATTTTTTTATATTTCAGGTAAGAACAGGTTTCATACTTAGTAGTTTTATACTAGTAGAAGTACACGCAAAAACTACTTGCCGGAGTTTAATGAAACTTACGTTTAGTATGAAACGCGTACGTTTTATCGAAATCGAAATCTATGCGTAAGAATTCGCAGGCACAGCTAGTTATTAATAAAACATATAAGTTCGGATAGCGGTTATACCAGACTTTTGGATAAACGAGAGTGATTACATTGATTGAATATTTATCCAATTCATTTAAAATTTATCCTTTGCGACCTTCAAAAAATTAGGAATAATCCTATTTATAACTCGACGCGCGAGTTTGGGTTATTTTATAACAGGCAAGGATACGGTTTGTGCTGGAATCTGCATAAGAGAGCAGATTTCATTCATTTAAATACCATAAAGAGATCTTTAAAAGGAATAATTTTCATTTCAAATTGACATTGTAAGTTTGTCGGAAAATTAAATGTATTTCTTTCCTTATCTTAGGAAGATATTCTATTTTATAGTAATATACTTCTATTAGATTACTCTTTTCTCAGAAACCTCTAAATAAGAATAACACAATTTTTCAAATCACAATTATATCGTATACAAAATTTCCCATAAAAATATTAAAGTATTATGCAACAGTTTGCTTTTTATTAATTTAATAAGTTCATTTTGAAGGGTTATAAAATTATAAAATAAATATAATTAAAATAATATTTTGAAGGGTTATATAATTATTAATGTTAAACCTACAAAAGGAAAATTTATTAAAATTAACAATAAAACTAAATTGATTTTTAAAATTTCTTATTAAATCAACGAACTCAAAACAAGTATTTTTTTTTAATATATTTATATATTTAGCTATATTTTTATATTTAGCCATGGCCGTCAGCTTCCAAGTAAGAAAGGATCGCCTCAGACCTTCCCGAGGGTGCTGTAACTTCCGGTTAATGGACGAGATACAAGTGGATACCATTATCCGAAAAGTGGTGGAAATACTAAAACATTACACTATTTTAATAAATATGTAGGTGTGTTTTTATAGTTACGAAGAACATTCAAAGTAGAACTTACAAAATAATATATTTTATACAGTTGATTAATTAACTTCATAGAGTTAAATCTCATATAATAGTAATTAAAGTTCCCCTGTATCACCAAAATTGTACAACATAGCATGGACTTTTACGATTTTCATGTCATATTGCAAATAATATTTTTGTGAATAGTTGCAATTAAACATTCGCATCACTTATTCATTTACATGTAGGTATATTTTACAACCGTAGTTCAGTGGAATGCTGCTATTCATTACACGTATTCATACGAGTACGTACGAATTAAAAATAAAGCGAGACATGAGGCGCTAACAAGCTGCATCATTAGACAAGTCTTAATGAGAGCTAGTGTCAATGACACTACAAACCCATTCCTTTTGAAGGCTTTGTAAGTAACCTAATTTCATTCTGTTGACATTTCCTTTAATTATTCACACATTACGCAGAACAGTCTCTCTACGTTACACTCTCGTTATAATTTTGTTGTCTACTCTTCTAATGTAGCTTGTGTGAATTAATTATTAAAAACATTTTATAAGAAGAATTCTATGCTCTCCCCATATATTGTAATAAAAAGTTAAATTTTCAATATTAAATACCTAATCATAAATCTTAAAACCTGTAGATAGTAAATACCGTATAGTTATGTCGTTTGAAGCACAACTTGTAGGTACTCCCTGATTAAACCGTATGATTTAATATCCCCTTGTTAGCTAGGCCCGACCGCAACTTACTGTAGAGAATAGCTATTAGAGAAGTATTCCATATAAATGGCCGGATATTGTCAAAACTTTAGGGACATTCGTTCCAAATCTATGCCATTTAAAACTTTTGAATGAAGGTAGATATTCTATTCGAATTCAATGGTTTGGTAAAAGTTCCATTTGAAACTGGACTTGCAAATGTATCGTCTTTAATATAATATAAATTACATTAAATTTTGGAAGTGGAAATGGATTAACTCATACATAATGATCAAGTAGATATAATATAGTTTTAAAACTCTTTTACGGTATAATAAATTGAGAAACAGTGAACCTAAAATTTAACCATGTATACAACTTTTATATTTAAAGAATCCAATAAAACCTATATTAGTCACGCCCAGCTAAACAACGCTTATTTTTTATCATTGAAATAAAAAAAATAAATGTAAATATAATTTGTAAGTAAATAATGAACAGGTAATAAAGTAAGCATTCTTTTTTAATTGAATAGTTTTATTTAGAGGTTTGAATGTATGTATCTAATAATGTCACATTTGTCAATAAGCAAAAGTCATTAATTCATACTTTAAAATAATTATATTTTAATTTAAGAATAAATGAATACGAACAAATAATAGACGAGTGTTGTGAAACTTTATATGTAATGCAGACGTTGCGGCTTACAAAAGTTAAAGTTTTAACTGTTCGTTAACTCTAATGTAAATTAAGACAAAGTGCTCCAAACTTTTTAAATAGATTTGGTAAAAAATTTAACCCAAAATCTACACGTTATTTCTGAAATAGCTTTTTTTTCATTGTGAAATTGAAGCTATATTTACTTGTTTTTAAGGTAAATGAATTATTAAGAATAGGTATTTTTAACCAGTATTTCAAGAAATAGTTTTCAGACGCGTAATCTTTATTGTAATCTTTACTATCTATCTAATTGATATTTGGTTCATCATCTCCCACAAGCATACGAAAAATAATGAATCGCCCAGTTTGTGAAATTTGACCCTAATTTAACGTTTTATTGTTAATGACCTTCATGTTGTATGTTAATGAATTTATTGTCTTGACATAAATATTTTAACAAAAGAAAAAAATAATTGCAAATAACATTGGTTACTTTTATAGTGTGTTAGTTTAATACACAAATATAAAACAATTAAAAATACTAAAAGCTTATTCGAAGTGGTATCCATTGGCTGCAATACAGTACTTTAAACGTTGAGGTCAGTTATCAATAGGTGCTCGCGCTCTTTCCGTGGGGAAATTCTTCACTGCCAATCGTATAAATTATTTTAGGGACTACAAATTATCATGGCGTTTAGTGTCGATGTTTTGATACTTTTTTAACTAAAATATGGCTCAGTCACTCCTTCATAGCTTATATCCCATCACTGAAGTCGGATAATGCCCACGTTGTACTCTGTCAACTAATTGGGAAGCTTCCATAGAGCTTTGAGCATAAATACGGTAATTTTGTTTGTCAAAATATTGATCAATTGTAATTTTTTTCTCATCCGTAAACAAAATTTTTGACCTCCCTTTACCGCTTCAGTGGTTGTTCGATTGAACCATCCTATTCATCTTTAATTTATCAGTTAAGAAATGACAAGTGCGTCTCTTATAGGCTGAAAGTCCAAAGTCATCTCTTAAAATACGCGACATGGTTCTAGGTGCTAACTTCATTTCAAATCTTTTGCTTTCAGACAGGATTTCTTCGAATTCTTTCCCATACTGCTTTGACCACCTTTTTCGTACGAACACTACGTGGACGGTCAGATCTTTCTCTGTCACATACAGAGGAAGTCTGATTGTACCTATTAATAGCCCGGTACACAAACATTTGACTAATACAAAGTGTATGCAAGCACAGCGATTTTGTTTTCTTTATCACCCCACTCCATTTTTATTTTGCAAATATTGTACAATGTACTGGCGCCAAAATGAGAAAATACAGTGAACAATCATATGAAAAGGACAGATTCCAAATTCAAATGTAATATTTTAAATTTTTTATTGTAACAGTATTTATGGCCAGAATAAGTTTATTTTAATTATTAAAAAAAGAGTTTAAAAACTTAAAAAAAAAACAAAAATTGAACTAGCATAGTGCAATACCATATTGTGGTTACAATAATATACTATTCAAGTGGTTGTTACGTAAATTTCAACCTACTGGTCAATTCATTTACAGTTATATATTTCAAGTGTTAAGCGGTTACAGCTGTTTACCATAATTTATTTGGGAGGTGCCTGCAGTGCAGTCTATTTCAGCTAATTGTCCTTCTAGATGAGTTTTTCATTTTATAAAAAAATATAGTTCTATAATATATATAGTCATATAATTATTTTGCATAACGAGAAATCTTTTTTTTTTGTTTGAACAATAAAATTTTTATTAATTAAGTAAAGGACTAGAAATCTTAAATTTTAAAGGTTAAGTAATTACTTAAAGTTTTGTGATTAATTCATCTTTTTAGAATTGCATTTTTAAATTGTATCCTATATTAACAAGTTTTTAAATAAGAATTGAAGAAGTGAATAAAGAAAGAGATTTCGTAAGTAGGTATCATATTTAAAAAATATTATAATATTTATAAAAAAAAGAACTCGCTTCATTATTATAGCTTGATGTGAAAACAATTAAAACAATTACAAGATAAATTCAAAAAAAAAGATTTTTTTAAATATAAAAAAAAATATCGATAAAGGCCGGACTCGAACCTTGGAACTTTAGGAAACCATTCCCATCGCTCTGACACGATCGTCACTAATAAAATTATATAGTTACCAATAGTAATATTTATTCCGCCACGGTTTGTGGTCACTGTTAGACTATATGTGTAATCATATGTCAACATAAGTATTTGGGCGTAACAATTTGCACGATCAATAACTCGAACGTCATCCTGGCAGATTGCGGGGACATCGATCAGAATAGTTTGCTTGCAAATTTGGCAACAGCTATCCAAACGGTTTATACTCAAACTAGTGTATACGAACCAGAATATTAGATGTGAAAATAAACTGATTTATGTGCCACCTCTACTGTTTCACTATAATAAAAGTAATGGTTTTAATATAACAGTACTATCACGTATCAATATCAAGTACCTGTCAATTGTGGGTTTAATATCCCAGAATTAGATTTTTAAAATCTATACAAAAACTATAAAAACATATTTTAGTTTAAAGAGTGCACTGTCTATAATAAAACCTATATTTTGTTAAGAAAATAAATACGTATTTAAATTTATATTATTTAAATAATAAAAAATATAATATTTGTATATGTAAAGTTAAATAACTATGTTAAGTTTCATCAACATGCTCCGACACGCTCGCGATGGATTTGCCGCTATACATTTTTCTCGATAAATATTTACAGCTTAATTTTGACCACAGCAATTTAAATAATAATTTTTATCTATACGAACCAACAAAAAAAAACTAATTTATATAATGTATGTACATAAATATATTTGTCTGTATACAATTTATAATTAAAATATGTTACATACATGTACGTATGTATGCCGCTTAAAAGTCAGAGCATAAAGTCTGAATAAAAAGTTTTCGTTTTTTTTGGTTTCTTGCTAGTGGTGAACTACGAAAATTTGAAACTAGCGTTCTTTAATACTTTATCAAGAAACATAAAACAAAAACCACACCTAATAGTTCTAACGCTGATTCCAACATTATTTTTAATTTGACGGTTTGAATTAAAACTGATTTATCTTGTAACGTTGTTTATAAAACTTGAATATTAAATATTATATGTACAACAAATCAAAAAATGTGAAATAAACAAAATATTGTATAATATAGTGACATTGTATTCATCCAAAATCAACCGTTTATATGCAAGATCGTACTCACTGCTATTATTTACACAGCAGCGCTACACTACACTACACTATCCTAAAACCCGTATTAATATTCATGAAACTGCTTCATAACGCAATTCTTGCTCTCTTTAACAAAGTAAACGAAACTTGAGTGACTTCACAGCTCCTTTCATTCCGTTCCAACGCACCGTCGTTGTTGTCGAGCTGTTTCTCTCTTATTTGTTTATTGCTGCTAAATTAAATATTTTACATACTTTTTAAATAATAAATCTTAAATTGGATTGTTAACAAAATAAATAAATACCATATACAGGAGTTAGTAAAGTTAAATATAAAACAATAATTTATTTAAGTCCCGATAGCAAATGTCTGATACCCATTTATATATATATATAAAAAGGTGGCTTCGAATTTAAAACATTTTTGGTCCTTGTATGTGAAATTAGCCTTTGAGGAACTGTCGACTTTGATCTAAAATATTTGACGTTTGGTTTGGAATTCCAAATTAAAATGTAGACTCGAGTACTTATGCTTTTTGTCAACTACTTTTCGTTCTCAGGCGCGACGACACTGAGGAAAATAAATTAAAAATTTAAAAAACCCTCCATAAAACAGACCTCTAAAAAGAATAAAAATAATATTATTATGTTACTAGTTTCTGAATTGTACTAAATGAACCTACAGGCACACAAAATTTTCAATTGTTTAAGTGTTTCCATCAATCTATCCTAATATGATATAGAGAAAAGATTTGTTTGTTTGAATTGAATAGGCTCCGAAACTACTGGACCGATTTAAAAAAATATTTAACTCTTAGAATCCTACATTATCCCTCTGATGAACATAAACTATATTTAATACGAGAAATTAAAAAACCCCCGATACAAGAAGACCGCTAAAAAGAATAAAAATAATATTATTATGTACTTATTGAATTCGTTGCGTCGGGGGGCCGTTTAATAAAGGAAGAAATGAAAATGCAAATAAGTTATCAAGGCAAATAAAGAATTATAATAACGATATAATAATTACGATATCGAATCGTATAGTCTAAGTCCTCAATGATTAACTTCGTAAAATAGACACCATCGTCAATGTACGTACAACGGTCCCCCGACGCACGCAACGACTTCAGTAAGTACATAATAATATTATTTTTATTATTTTTAGAGGTATTTTTGTATCGGGTTTTTTTTTAATTTTTAATTTATTTTTTTATTATTTTTGTTAATTACTATCTCATCTGTGATTATTTCTTCCTTTCATTAACGGTCCCCGGACGCAACGCATTCAATAAGTGCATAATAATATTAATTTATTCTTTTTAGGGGTCTTTTTGAATCGGATTTTTTTTTATTTTTATTATTTATTTCCTGCTTTTTAAAGTTATGCTACTGGTTTTTTTATTGTACTAAATGAACCTACGGACACACAAAATTTTTAAATTCTTTAAGTATTTCTATTAATCTATCCTAATATTGTAACGAGGAAAGGTTTGTTTGTTTGAATTCAATAGGGTCCGAAACTACTGGATCGATTTAAAAAAATATTTTTCCTTTAGAATCCTACATTATCCCTCCGATGAACATAGACTATATTTAATACGAGAAAAAATAAGGATCCGCGTGCAAATTTCACATTGTAATAAATTATAAATATATTAAGTAACATGATTCAAAACTTTCTCGTATATAGGTTTCATATATACGAATATTAATAAATATCAACATTTAGTGTTAAAATGATTTACAATCACACTTTGATGAAGGGATATATATTATCACTAGATGTTGCCCATGACTTTATGACAAATTTAAATTTTCGAATTAAAAGAAAAAATTCTGACCAGAGTCCAACATATGAAACATCATTGGCAGTCATTGCGCAACGGTTTGGAACATTGTAGGCAAATCACTTGCTTGCAACTTGAATAAGCATAGTTGATCTTTCGTTTTAGCTTTGGTGAATTGAGGCAGCATGTTTTTCGTTTTACAACGCGAACTTTCAGTTTAGATGTCTGTTTTAGAGGCATATCTCGTTCCAAAATTCTTGTCAAGGTTAGTTTTAATTCCTTACGCAGGTTATAACTTAGGCTCGTCTATGCACATGAAAAACAACTCCATGCTAATTTCTTAAAAAAATCTCTTCTCTAGACTTCCTTGACCTAATGTTGGTTAAATGTGAGCAGCGATACAACATAAGTTGAGAATTCCATAGAAAACAACAACGGGACACCTTCTTGTTCTTCTGCTGCTTGAATAAATTGAAAACATTTCATCTATTTCATCCACTCCTCCCTTAGTGATGTTATGATCTCAGGTTTTTTGGTAGTTTCGTTGACTGTGTTTGTATTTCTAACAGTTAATAAGATACTGTATCAAAATAACCTAAAATAAAAAAAAAACTAAGATTTTTTGTATTGAATATATGGACGTGCGGTCCCACAGATCGCAATTGAAATTTGATTTAAAATAATTTCTAAGATATACATCCAACGACACAACCTCCCATCTCAAAGCAGTCTCTTTGATAACAAAACCGAAGCTACTGAGTACCTCGATGGTGAGAGATGAGTGGAAATGACTAAACACGAAGTTTGCAAACTGCGACCGCGCGTCGACATTTAATGGTTAAAATGGCTCTCAAATCTAAACAAAACCAGCAAAAAATTTTAGAAAAATGTAGTTTAATTATTATGTAGTTCTACATGCTCATATTTTGAATGATTATAAATGTTATTATGTACAGTTGATATTAAAAAAAGGAATATATAATAAATAGATTTTGTGAAAACAGACGATGGAATTGGCTTTCCATAATATTTTTAAAATGTCATTTTATTAGGAAAGGAATTTGAATCCTAATAAAATTTGTTTAAAACGGAGGTAAAGTCTGTTACAAACGTTACATATATCTGTGTGAAATTAAATATAAAACATTGCAAGTACATTCTAGAACACTTTACTTCAATAGTATTTTATAAATACATAAAATACAAATAACTATAATAAATGTTACTTCTTCATTCACGAGGCAAAGTATTTTAAAGTTTTGTAATATTATTTAATGTATATTATAAATATGTTATCTATTATAAATATGTTATATATTATAAATATGTTATCTATTATAAATATGTTATCTATTATAAATATGTTATATATTATAAATATGTTATATATTATAAATATGTTATATATTATAAAACCATTTTAGTAAATAGCCTCTTAAGAAACAAAAGCTGTCTTCAAAAATATCTTGTTTATATATAAGATGCTTAAACTTAACATGTTTTTTTAAAGAAACAAAAATAGGTAATAAATTTTGAATCTATAAAACGTACAGAATATTAGAAGCTCTATATGGATTATTATCATTAACATTAGCAACAAAGTTGTAATATCGGTGTGATCCATTAGATATTAATACATTCTGGCGTCAGCTGCTTCACACCTGCCAATCGTCTAATAAAGCCTTATGAACTCTGATTTAGGAAACTTTGTCTTAGGCTTTCTTTAAAGATTAATAAAACTTTGGAAAATGGATTCGCGGTTCAAAATGCTTTCAAAGGAAAGTGATAAGACGAATTTATATAATCTTCATAAACTTATATTATTTTATCAGTTATCTTTGTAATCTGATAAAATAATCTTAATAAAATATATGATTATTTGTATTTGTAGAATAATACTTTTTATTAAATTTAGTTGAGTAACCTATTAATTCCAATCAACACGTAAATAAAAACAGAAGAATGATGAGTATGAAATTATTTCAAATTAAGAATACAACATAAGAGTTAGGTCTAAGTATTTTTTGAGGAATTTCTAGAAAAGAGCACAAAATTAGTGAGTCCTAAGATTTATTATATGTTGCGGTTAATGATACAATATCGCGTATCATTAACATTTTACAAACCTGTAAAATTGTTGACATTTAGTCTTTGCTCTCCTGCCAAAGTCCGCAATATATCGGGTAAGACTGTATAACGATATATTGTTCAGGTGACCTCTTACCATCAAATGAAATACTTTCTCAGTTTTCAGTTATATATATAATTTGAATATTTCAAATATTTTCATCGGACCTTAAGAAACTACTTTTATTTATAACCAAAGTAAGGAAGTACATATGTGACTTCTTTACAGTCTACGTCCAGTCTACTACTATGGCAGAAGAAGAAGGCTAGAAAATAAATCAAAATAATGCAAAATACTTTATTTTAAACAAAACTATTTTTGTACCTAAACTACAAAAATAAGTTAAAATTAACGACGACGCAGACGAATATTCGAAAGTATATAAAAAAAAAGTAACTGTTTGAAAATCAAAATATTATAATTAGACAAATAAGAGAAACAAGTCTTTTTAGAAAAAAAATATAAAATTTTAGGATTAATATAAAATATGCCGCGATCACTTATAGCTTTTCGAGTGCAAGGAAATGTAAGTTACTTGATCTTTCTTAAGATATAGATAATTTTTGCATCATACACTTTCTGGTATTAACCCACATTATATTAAACAACTTAAAATATACATTTTTCTTCATGTTTTATTTTTATCTTTAATATATTTTTTATTATGTGTTGTGTAATAAAGGATATCATTAGTATACTTTGACTTCTTCTAACTACATTTTCATGAACTTTCATTAATTTTGATTCATTGAGATAACTGGATTTGATTGAGTTTCTTGACCAATTATTAAGTCATGTGGAATCATATTGATTACATTACGATTAATTAATAATTGTCTTTCACATAGAAGCTTTGGATGATCTGTATTAAAATGTTGAGAATAACGATATACATTATTGATATACATATACAGGTATTTGAATAATGAATATAAATAGTATAAAATGTTTTAAAGTGTATTTTTATATTACAAAATAGAAAATATTTATATTGTATCAGTACTAAGGCAATTGTTAAGTTAAAACCGATTTGAGAAGATCTATAATAACGTATTTTCTATATGACAAATATGTCATACAATTATATTCAATGGTTTCAATAAAGTGAAACGTTGTAGACTTTGTTTAGAGTGTGGTAATATTCTTATGTTACATGAGAATATATATTTGATCTCTGACAACACGGATGAGAGGCATCATTAGTTTATCAATAAATAACAACTTAGGTTGAATCAGATATTTGGTACAGTAAACATTTATTCGATATAATTAATATAACTAATGATAGATTTACGGCTCATTGGTTGGACGTATCGTAGCTTATATCTTAATTGCTATTATACTAATCGTAATAAAGAATTCTTATCTGCAACACACCATTTTGTTTCAGCTCTTTATGAATGTGGGTTACTTGCAAATATTTTTATTATTTTTCTTGTGTTCTAGTTAACATTACGAAATTTCAGCCAAAAATAGTTGTTTATCTTAGAATCTATTTGTGTTTACCAACCTAAGGTGATTGCGTCAAAATAAAGGGTCCGCCAAAGGTGTCCCTCTAAGCAGATTGGCAAAGACGTGACGAGACCTTCAATTGCCCTGGGGTGCTAATCACTTCGTCAGGTTTCGGTCTGCGTTACTTATTGTTTACAAATTATAATTAACTTAAAGTGTTGTTGAAATGTTTAAATATTATTTATAGAAGGATTATAAAATAAAAAAACTAAGGTGTCAAGGGACACCCGAATGGAACGAAGTCACTTTCGATTAATTATTGAACGAATAGGGAATATGCATAAAATTGAAAATGCTCTCAAATACTTTTTTTCGGATACTTATTATCATTTTATTATAATACAAACATTTTTTTTATTTACTAATCATTTAAGGCCATAAAATAATTTCTGAAGTTTAAATTAAGGATGCGAAATTCAAACTTCCAAAACGCGCCACCATTGGTCGGAAGAAAATGTGACGTCATTTGACACGCCATTCAAATTATCGGCGTCGAAGTTCATACTGTGGTATTAGTGTTACTGAGAAAAATAAATAATTTAAACCTATATTTTCATGCTTAAAGGTTTTATTAAATGATATGATTGTTTAGGTAATCATTTTCCACTTCACTTGACTCAGATAAAGCAGCTATTGTATTATCAGCTGTTTTCAGTAAACAATTTAAATTTTAAAACATAATTTTACTGTTAAAGTAAAACTATGTAAAATAGTTAGTTTTAGTGGTAAAGTAAAAGTATTGTGTGTTGAATGAGGAAATGGTAACAATGCTACATTTTGTTTTTCAGCAGGTATATTTACATTGACACCTTTACTTCTGTACTTTGCTTTAATATTAACTTGCACAGCTTAGCCACTTGGTAATTTGTCTTTAATATGCGAAAAGCAAGGCTCTGCCTTGTGATCACATTTAATATTGTCTTGGCTGATTAATATCACAGACATTTGTATGGGCAGTACTAGGACTTACTTACTATATCACTTCTTTGTAAAGGTCAGCAATTTTTTTAATTACTACTTTTGATAGCTGATTCTGAAAAGGCTTCATTAACCGATGTCAATCTTTGCCTTTTGACTACGCACATTCTCATTCTATCAGCTGGTGTTTTTGCCACAAAAATATATGAGGAACAACTCCTTTCTTCAAACTTAGATTACATTTTTCTCCTTGTTGTTTCGTTATACATATTATATTAGCTGTGTCTTCCTTAACCTGAAATAAATCGACAACCATAAAAATTTCGTAAAACCAAAAAAAGAATACGGTTTCTATAGAGTGTTATACTGAACTTTTGTAAACTAGATTAGGTTAATTTTAAACTAAAATTTTCTAATGTTCAATAGCTAATGCAACTCACTACAAATTTAAACTAATAAATTAAAGTTATTATAAATAAAGTATACTTACGTTAAATTGATCTTCACAACAATATAAACACATTTAAGACATATCTTATCCCTTTTAATTACCATAGACTATTGTTGTTGTATTTTCGCATCTCTTGGAATATAAAAAAACACTTTGTCGAGTGTTTTTCTAATACTAGTTTTGCACTCCGGTACTATACAATACTTGTAAGATGGTTTTTATCTTCTTCCATGACTTGTAAAGTTGCCGTGTCATTTGACGTCCAGCAGGGCGCGCGCAAAATCAAATCAGACTCACATTTACTCAATGTTTAAATTTTCACTTTGAAAAAAAAAACTAGAATCTTTTCAAGCCTATTTATATTTTTTTCTACGATATAGAGAGGTAAATGATTAATTTACGTCAAAAAAAAAACATGAATATTACCTATTGTAATAAAAAAATATGAAATTATTAACATAATATATGCTAATGAATAATATTTGTATACTATTTTTGTATGATATTTCGCCGACAATTTATAATAAATGTAAATAAAATGAATAACTAAATTAAAAAGTGTTAATCAATAAACCCATGAATTATTGTCCCGCCACCTAACGGTTTCACTTTGTACAGATATGTTTATATAACAGATGTAGTTATATTTCCCTAAGTTAATAAATAGATGGCGTTGTTACAAAAAATTAAGAGTATTTGATCACAAATTTGTATTATTATTTTCATTTAAACTGTTTTATTTGGTAATTGATTCTAAAAGAACAAACTCCAATATCAAATAAATAATAAAGAACTACTAAGCAATTTAATAAAATAAAATAATAATGATAGAAATGAAAATATCTCGCTTGCTTTCTATAAGAGAGAGACAGAGAGAGAGAGAGAGATAGCAAAACATGTCGTGCCAACTTTTGGTAAGAATTTTTACCGTCTAGCCCCCTTTCACAACGCGCGATAAGGAACTACGTTCCAGTAAAATAACTAGAAAATAGTAAATACATTAAGTAACTTCAAACTTATTCATGCATTTTATAAACCCAAGTATTTCAATAAACTTGTTTCATAAAATTATTCGTGAAACCACAGTTTATGACTCTAATATGTTATTGTTAATTTCCATAAACGTATAAAATTTCCATTAAGATCCACATTACCGGTTGGAGATAAGCTCGCCTAATTTTAACGTAATATGGTACACTTATGAAATAAATGTTTTAACTTTTGTGACAACATTAAAAAATATGAAATATTAACAATTGTATATTGTTTATATTTTGTGTTTTGTTCATTGTTAATAATAATCATAATAAATATAATATGTCTACATATACATATATATTAAGCACAGAATGGCCCCTTAAAAATACTACGTCAAAAATAACAATTTTTTTATAGAACAACGACAATTTAACAATATTTATAGAATCTTCTATTTATTACTTAAAAAAAATATATTTTTATCATGAAACTAGACAAATACTTTTGTTATTCAATGCCAGGCGATTGGCGTGGTTAGGGCGCTGTAAAGTCCCTCTACTCTAGTATACTAGATACGTTACTAAAGAGAACAAGAATTCGCTTATAAAGCAGTTTCATGAATATTTATACGGATTTAAGGATAGTGTAGCGCTGCTGTATAAATGGTGTTGAATGAGATCTTGAATACAAACTACTATTCTGGTAGATATTATAAATAATATGTTACTAAATATTTAATGCTCTCCTAACAAAACCATTTAAATGTTGGAATGAATACTGTGGTAAATGTTTGCTGCTTTTACAAATACTATGTACAAAAAATACCAAGAGGAGTGCTCTGACAAGTTGTTTTTAGTAACACCACCCACAGATTTTTGCCATAGTCCTCCGGGACCGAACAACAATCCCCATCAATAGAATGGCTGACTTCTCTAGTAGCTTCTTACCTCACACATCCAATCTGTAGAACAAATTCTCGCCCGAGGTATTTCCAGACCGATACAGATAGTTGCAGAAGTTCCTGGGCCACGGAAGTCGCTTACCATCAGGTGACCCGTTTGCTCATTTGTAGATTAATTCCATAAAATATTTACTATATGTATTAATACTTTTTCATCTCTGAAAATTTCTTAAAAAAAATTGGAGCTTAATAATAGTTAATTTACTTAAACTTAATATTAGATATATGTACCAAAACTAATTTTGTTAGAAGTTACCTAGACAAGGCAAAGCATATTGAATTAACAAAATGTTTCTAAATACATAAGTAAAAAAAGAAATAATGATAGCTGAGAAATATCTTAATATTAATAAAAATGAATGGCTGATAAATCTCTTATTTTTAATTATGCCTCCAAATATTTTTTTTTTTTTTTTAAATTCCAAAAAAATTGTTGGTGAACTTTAAGTGAAATGAAAAATTTCATATTTGGCTCATATAATATATAAGCCATATTTTGCGGTAAATACAAATATACCCAAAATAAGTTTTATCCTAAGAGCCAAAACGGTAGATCTTGTATGCAAGCTCAAGTATGGCAACGTCTCAGAAGATTATATCCTCCGACGGACGGTGGCTTGCGTGAGGACTTATCTTGTTAGTTGGCTGTCCCTGTCACACCGTGTCACGCCATGTCGCCTTAAGGTTTCCGTTCCCTAATACCAAGCTGTGTTTGCAAATGTTTCTGAGTTTGTTGGAAGTAATATCTCCTACGCTTTTATATTGTATTACGAACAAAATTAGGTTTCATTTTTGAGAATTGAGTGTGTAGAAAAAACATTTTATTTATTTACTTTCAGTATGATAAGTGCTGTCTAATTATTATGGACTACTTATTTGCCTTTTACACATTTTTCCACTGACTAGAAGAATTCTATGATAAAGTAAGATGACTGCCGCTGAACACATTCATTATTTTGCCGGGAAAGTAATAGCACCTGGAATTCGAAGCCACGATCTCTTGGTTATAACGGACGCATTATACATATATATTTATTTATATATATTAATACCAAAGTTTACCTGTGTACCTTAAATACAAGTTTCAGGAAGGCCTATTTTGATACCATATTCAAAAAAATAATTCCTTCTGTTAAGACACGCCCTAATTAAAAATTAAAGCTGCTACTTATTTTTAATCGTACCCTGGTCTGAGAAGAACCACACAACAAACTCAGGTATGTATTTCTTATTGTGATGAAGCTTTCACAAAAGTCAATTAGTTACAAAAGCAATTTACAAATCACTTAATCAATTACGTTAATGATTATGATTAGTAAATGATTTTAAATAATTAAAAATTGTATAATTAAAATACCTTTTCTAAAATATCTACATAAAAAAAGCAACACCCGTTCACGAGCATAGCGCAAGAGTAGATATACAGTCAGATTGACTAAATCCAATTCCTCATTATTTACAAATCATTCATGTTATAATTTATGTTTACATGTCTGAAATAATTTGTATTTATAATATAATCGGAGCAAAGTTTAATATACCTGTACTTTAATATTCTAATAAAATTTGAAACGTAGTATTAACTGTAGCTGCATAAATTTTCTGCCTCGGCGTCATAACTGAGGTACAGCTGCCTGCGATGGTATCTGAGCGAGCGAAGCGCGAAAGCAAATGTATCTTTGAGTTGGATCTTTGCGCGAGTTTATTTATCCACAGCCGACATTTATACTTACTTCAAATCTTGCCTGACGTAAATATCCAAAGAGTAGAAAGACTGTTGGCATATAAAATATTTGCAGCACTAGACTTGAGTGTGAGCATTTGGCAGTTAATAATAGGCACGGAGCTTTAAGCCTTGTTAATATTAGGCACGGAGCTGATATTCATTAAACTTTGAATTTAATAATGCAAAAATAATATTTCTTTTTTTTTTAATAAATTGTTAAAGCTCAACATTTTCGAAAAATATAATATTTAGAGCTGGTATTACATTATTTTGAAGGGAGCAGAATATTAGTTTAATTTTCTAAATAAAAAAAAAATATATAGATGACAGCCTGTTGGCAGCCCCTAGTGAAAGTTGTTATTTCTATATATACCTATACTTTTAGAAATGTTAAAAAAACTTAACCGAGATAGTTTTCTTCCAGGACCTAAGTGGTTCAAAAATTTTAAAATTATATTAATGCAAGAGAAAAATAAATCATTCATATTTGTATGTAAATAATAATTCAATATATTATCTATTCTCTAGTATTTTATTCTATATCCTGTTATTTAACACAAGCAAATAATTTGCTTACTTTGGGGTTAGATCAATGTGTGTAATTTGTCCTGATATAATTATTATTATTATAATAAAACGTAAACTATTAAATTAAAATACAAATCCGTAACAAGACTCAATTTACAAACAATTTATTCACAGAATAAGCTTTTAGGTATTTTAATTTATTTTCCCTATCCGACACACGATCTTCGACATTGCCAATTGAAGTGAGTCAACAAAAGAATCCAATTCCAAATGCGGTTAATGGACGAGTTAACGTAATAGCTAAAAGCACTCAATGCTTACAAAGTCGTGTCGGTCACTTTATGGGAACACTAACTGTTAATTTCCTACTTTGTACAGAAGGAAATTCGTCTTTGAAGAAAACATTTCTCCTTGTAAAAACTGTTGTTTTATTCGATGTATGTTCATTTTGTTATAATGTAGTATGAATAGTTTTGTTTCTGAAATATTTATATCAAAGGAGAGCTCTGCAATATTGAAAAAATATTCGAAATTATTTAAAAGAGTCTTCAAAAATTCGCAATTTATATTCAACTCTACCTGCAATATTACTTTTGTCCCAATAGGCTCTTGGACCCTTTAGTAATATACATCTTAGAAAATATATTTGTCATCAAAGAAGAATATTATAGCAGTTGCTAGTTTACATAAAATATACTGATTATCTAAGTAATAATATGGATACTTATTCACATTGGGTTGAAGGTGAATTTAATTTCATCCTACTGATTATTTACGTCTTAAAAGCTTACGACACGAAAACGAGAGAGAAATTTATCAAAGTAGCACCTTTAACAAAATATTTTTAATTAGAAAATAGGATGTTAATCAAATCTGTATAATTATATTTGATAAAGAAAGTTATTAAAAAAGATAAATCATAAAAAACTTTATTAAAGCAATGAAACCAAACCGTATTTTAAACATATTGCGGATTTATATTAAGTATACAAAAAAAAAAAAAAGAAAATTTCCATGAAAATAGCATTTAATACCATTTTATTAATACCAGTCTCGCCTTCACCGCTCGCTATGAAAAATACTCCTTCACAGATTATGACTTCAAATTTATTAAGTCAAGAAACAAAATAGCGAGTGGAACGCGGTTCACAGCGTTCAGCAAATTGGTTAATAAATTAAAACCGGCAGTCTCAGTGCTGTCGTCGACAGATGGCGCTTGAAATACGACAGGTATTTAGTATGTTGCAACACCGTCCGCTATACACATTTTAATTTTATGCTTTACGAGCAATTTTTATATCAATTTTGCCGCCGCGTACTTTGCATAATTCAAACGCCGCTCTTGACTGTTCAATTCTCGACGTCGATGTAATCATTTTCGGGAGGGGATGCTTTGATAAATATACAACGAAATATTTCGTCGTAAATATGTGATAACTATACAATAACTATATGATAACTATACAATAACTATATGATACTGTACAATAACTATTAAACACGGGACAGTTACTAATGTATAGGTATTCTTTAATTTAAATATTTATTTATAAATATGATTTTTGATAAAATTTCGTTGAATGATGTGATATTTTTAAAAATATTTTTATATATTATTATTCTAAATAATTATTTCATTTTTAATGTCGTCGTAAATTTAAAAAATAAAATTCACAGATATTTACCTTTTTTAGCAATTCTGTTTACAGTTACGTAGATATAGGATATATTTCAATAACAAAACATACCAAACGTGTAGGAATATATATATCTTAAATATAAATTGTGTTAATACGCTCCGTTGTACCGGCGCGGCGCAGCGCGGCAGATAGCCTTAGGAAGTACGTGAAACGCTTTGTGACGAGATAAGCAAAAGAAAATTGGCAATACAATTTTTTCCTCATAATAAACATATTCACTCCATTTATTTTATAAAAAAACAATTCTTATGTCTTAATTATTTGGATATTACCAGTTTTATAAATCTTTAAAGTTATTCGGAAAGTAAGGAGTGTAGAAAAAATATACATCAAAACAAAACATATACGAGTATATCCTGATACACAGTAACATTATACATAAATTGTGATATTTCAGTAACATGTTAGATACATACATACATACATACAGACAGACCGTAAAAAAGATATTACTTAATATTTAAAATTACCAATTTTGTCAACGCCTTAGACAGATAAGACGAAGCTTCTTAGCAATCCATGGATTCACCGTGCGGGTGCCGGGCCCATCGCGTTGCAAGGAGAGGAGTGCAAGCAGTGCCTGGGACTTGCGACCCAGGAGTAGGTTTAAGGGGCCCCTTTATTATGCGCAAAAACGCTCACCTTCACCCTAAAACACTCCTCTCCCTACCTAACCAAATTTGGAAAGAACCTACTAATGCCGCCTTTGAAGTACGTTCTAGAAATGAACCGATGCTTGTTCTAGAAAGGCCAAGATCTTTAAGTAGGCTATAGAGAGATTTTGCTGTTATACCTCTCGCTCCCACTT
This sequence comes from Napeogenes sylphis, assembly GCA_959347405.1. Classification (NCBI taxonomy): domain Eukaryota; kingdom Metazoa; phylum Arthropoda; class Insecta; order Lepidoptera; family Nymphalidae; genus Napeogenes; species Napeogenes sylphis. The sequence goes on along the minus strand of OY365778.1, from coordinate 1,396,615 downwards.
CTACCGCGTACAGACTAACTATAAATTTATTCCTGATCAGTTCGTTGGTTAGTTCGTAATACTTATTGAGCTTGAATGTGTGATCCCTTGGGATGTTTGTTTCCCAAGGAACAGTAAGCTCCACAAGTATCACGCGCCTCAGATGTTTCGAATACAGGAATAAGTCCGGTCTGGATGACGAAACACCAACATCCCCAGGGATTTTGTAATGCTTTTCATACGTGTCCATCATGAGAATCCAATCAGGAGCCGCGCCTAATATTGAATAAGGCTTCGCTTTTGATTTTTTGGAGGAGCCTTCTTTAACGAATTCTATAGATCGTTCGGTGGTTGTTATACCCTTCCGCGCTCTTGCTACTGAAAGACTAACCGCTTCCCGTATGATTTCTAATACCTTGTCGTGGCGACGCGAGTATTGACCTTTATCTAGAAGTACCCTACACCCTACTAATAGGTGTTTCGCGGTTCCTATTGCCTCCCCACAGATGTTGCAAGACTTTTCGGTGGCTTTGCCCCATCTTACTAAATTACTTTGATCTGGGAGAGTCATTTGGAATGCATTAAGATAGAATTTTAATAATGCTGGGGACCAATCATAAATTAAGGTGCGCCACTTCAAAGCTAATGGAATACAAAAATCTCCTATGGTCACCCATTCGTTTTGAATTTCTAGGCTCATCGCGTGGAGTCGGTAATTATCGTTTTCGTCTTGTCGAATAAAAGATTTTGTTATGTCTATGTCTTGAACTTTCCTACTTGATCCTAGCCCTACTTTATTTGTTTGAGCACCTATCATAAACTTTTTATGGAATTGAAGTCGTGACTCGAGCTCTGAGGCAACTTTGTCTTTTGGGAGAGAAGTTACAGTATCATCTTTAGATTTTCCGATGATATGTCTTTTGGTAACTCTTAGATGTTTGTAGAGCTCCGATGGTTTCTTTAATTTTAATCCAAAGTTGTTACGGTCTCTAAATAAGGTTGAAGAGTCCGCTGAGTGCGCTAACCCGAGCCATAACTTCAATGTCTTTATGACGCTTGCATCTAACTTTGACAAAAGGGTTTTATTTATATCATACACGAGGAAAGGCCAATTTAGACGTGATGTTAAATAATTATCGTAAATCCAAGCTTTTTTGACGTTACTTATTGGTTGGTTGTCTACCTTTTTGAGATCGTTTAAAAAGCTATCGACTATTACATCCAACGATGGAGTACGGCCTTGGTAATCGATTTTTTTACCTAAAAATTTAAACGGAGCTGCTTCCGTAACCGTACTAACGCACTGACCGCCTATTATAAGACCCGGATCGTAAGAGGTATATTTGGTGTTCCGTCTACCCAGACACAGACTAAAACATTTACTTGGTTTTGTCCTCAATCCGCCCGTCCACGTACAGAAATCCTCAACTACATTTAAAAGTACCTGACATTGTTTCGGATTACGTGTCAGTATCGCGAGATCATCTGCAAAAGCTAGTATGGATTCTGTGTATTTGTTGTTGAACTTAAACCGATAGCCCCACTTTTTTTCATTTCTAATTAATTTGTCTATTAAAATATTAATAACTATATTAAATATAATAGGAGAAATACAACAGCCCTGAAATAAACCAACGTTATAATTAAGTGGTTTTGAATGGTTTTCATTAAAAATTATTGAGAATTTTAATTTTGAATAATATGATGCAATAATGTCGCGAACTACCATAGGAAAGTTATACCATTTAAGCGCGAACATCATTAGTTCATGTCGTACCGACCCAAAGGCGTTTTCTAAGTCTATCCAACAAACCGTAATTTGTCTCTCGCTAGTTCTAGCATCTTTAAGGCTTTCCGATATTAACGTATTATGTTCCAGGCATCCAGAAATTCCGGGCAAAAACCCTTTCTGGTGATTAGGCCTGAAATATCTATTGTTAATCATGAATTGCGTCATTTTAGTTTGTAAAAAAGAGAAAAATATTTTGGAAATTGTATTTGTTAGGGCTATCGGTCTAGTATCCTTGGGATTATTGACATTGTCGTTTTTCGGAATGAGGACAAAAAGGGCTTTTCCGAACGATACCGGTATTTGCTTTCTTGACCAGATTTTACCGAATATATTTAAAAGATGTTTATGGAGCGACGGACATTTTTTGTAAACTATATAAGGGATACCATCCGGACCTGGTGCTGACTTAGATGGTTTCATTTTAATTATTTTATTGATTTCCTCCAAAGTTGGTGGGTTGGCTTGAAAATCTTCAGTAGGAGTCTCAGGTTTGTGTTCGTTTGGATCCCCATATAGTCTTTGGTTTTCTGGCACTTCGTATGTGCTTTTATAATGGTCGAAAATTTGCTCGTTGGTCAAGAGAAGCTTACCTTTTTGATCTTTGAAAATGTTTTTTGAGTATTTAAAAGGATTTTTATCAAAATCTACTTCATGTTTTGCCCGATCAAAGCTATCACGATTTTTCGTTATTTGATTTGTTATACCTTGGATAAGTTTAAGAATTGATCGCAATGCCCTAGACAGTTGGTGACTAAGTTGATTATCGCCTAAGGCTTTGGCTATACGAAGTTTCTTTATAAGATCTCTTTTTTTCCTCCTCATTTTCAATTTAAAACCGTTTTCTTTATTTTTGTGAGCATAACGATTCGTAGGTGGATAGTGCTCATTAAAGTAGTCGTAAATAGTATTTTGGAAAGTCTCTACTTGCGCGTCGAGTACCTGATTTGAGCCCGGCTGCTCTAACAGGGCCGCTATATTTTGGTCATGTACTTTCCAGGTCGATTGTTTAGTATTTGGAATGCTAAGACGCGTCCGGATGGTCATGGACTCCTGGTAGTTTTCATTCAATGGCTCACCATGAGATATATGAGGGTAAACTCTATCCGCAGTGAAAACTGAAGATCTTACCGACGGTTGCCGCACTTCAGCACCATTGTGTGTTTTAAGATGTTTAATAAACCAGGCTCGTCTTTTGTAATTTTTCCCGCACGTAGGGCATTTCAGTTCCGTTATCGCGCCGTTTTCGCCGTAATTGTCAACCGGTGGACAGTTCTTCCGCCCCCCCTCTCGGACTGTCCTAGGGGTATTTTTCTTATTTGGACTTTTAGCGTTTATATTATATAATTCTTTAGTGATATGTTACATGAATATTAACAAGCTTCTTTAGTCTCTTAGTATTGATCAGCCTCGCCCGGGTCCTTAGGTATCTAATTCGATGAACGTCTGCGATTGCCGCACCAGATATTTATTTTCTTAAAAGTTTGAAATATTATTTGAATTGAGAATTTCTTCAGTTATCAAAATGTGTATAAATCTCAAAAAACACGTGTCATTAATACAAAATCCGAATCTAAAATAGATCTAGGATGGAAAAAATATATTTTCTTTGATTGAAAATAATAGTATTACAAATCTATAACTTACTTTTTTTTTATATTTCGATACTAAAATCTTAAAAGTCCATACATTACGAAGGCAAGGTATATAAGCAGGATTTTGTCACGTTTAGGTCGACACTTCTTCTGGTACACGTGACGTCACGTACAGCTTTGATTTATGAAAGATTTTAGACCCTCTTTGAACTGTTCTGTAGAAACGAACATTTTTCTTTTTTCATGAATTTAACCGATTTTGTATATGCATTTTAATATTCTATCATCAAGATAGTAAATAAATTTCATTAGAAAATGTAACAAGCTAGTTTAACTATATTTGTGAATTGTTACACTTATAATTAGACAATAAAGTAACCTTTAAAAACGGAATAAGTAAAGTCTACCACTTAATTAAGATCCAACAGACACTTTCACACAGAAAAACAATTAACCCTGTTAATGACAAGGGATCTTGGTGAAAATACGGTTTATGAAGACGGATATTATCAAAGAATTTAGGAAAATTGAGTCGCTATGTGAGTGGAATCATCTTCGTTAAGGGTACTTCCGAGTTATAAAGTTACTGGCTTTTAAACTTAAGGGTTGGCTTGGTTCCTACTTTCCAACAAAAGATAAAGGTTTTAATAAGATTCATATTATTTTATTAGAGAATAATTATAAGATAAAGTATAAACAATTTATCCAAGTTTATATTTAGATAACCATCCCCATTTTTATAAAAAAATAAGAATTTCCATATAAAAGGTAAAAAAATGTATTCTCTACAAAAAAAAAATATTCAAAGCAACTACAGTGGTTTTAAGGAAATAATATAACTTTGTTCGAATTCTTACTAGGGCCATTGTTTCATATAAACTGAAAAGAAAAAAACGTTTTTCCACATTGTGATTGTTCTATTCACACTAGACTGTGATTAACATTCAGCTGCGCTCTTTAATGGTTTCAATTGTTAAGAAAATTTTATTGCATTCAATAGCTCTGCGGAGAATTTCGCCTCGAAGGAAACCTTTTAAACCACACCTTCGTATTGATTTTGTGGCGTCGGGGTTTCATACTCCACTGAATAACTATTTTTATTTAAGTATTTTATGGTAGTGCGTTATGTTTTTTTTAGTTAATGGTTACTAAATTCGTTTATAGTTTAACATACAATAATTTAAACATGTAATAGATATAAATATTTTTTTTATAAAATGAGATGACGTTAACTCTAATGACGTCATTTAACCTTCTAAAGACTAAACAACATATGGTTTTGGAATAAAAAATATTTAACTTAAATATTATACGAAGAAGGCCCTAAAATGAATTGGTAAAATAATTTAAAAGATTACAGAGTATTACTTTTTTATTACCTAATTTCATTGCCTCTTTTTTATTTCTTCAAGCGCCAATAACTAGCAGATGAGAGGAGCCATTACATTCGGTAAAGCTGAAACAAATACATGTAGTTTAATGACATGAATATTATAGCTAAAAAAAATAATACATGTGTGTATAAAACAAATGTTAACTCGGGAAGAGCTTATTTTTTCCTAGTAGCATATCATGATAATTTCTATATTTATATAGAAATGATTCTGTGAAGTAAGATCACAGTACTTGCTCAACACTCAACAAGGAGTTTAATTTCTTACTAACAGTAATTCCAATGCAGAACCTGTTTAAATTAATATATATAACATGTTTAAATGTATTTAGTAGGGTCCAGTAAACATTATTAAAAAGAAAGTTCATTTGTCTTTAGAAAACAAAGCAAAATATCTTGTTAAATTACCTGCTATACTGTTACGAATTTGATTCTAATTAAAGTCCTTACGATAGCTAGTCTCTATTTCGCTTAAAGGCTCGCTTCGCAAATTATTTCTATTTAAAAAAAATAATTTACATTGAATTTTATTGAGGAAGATTTACATATTTATATTTATAATATAAAAGAACAATAAAATTTTAAAATATTTATCCAAAACATCTTATGAGGCAAGGCAGTGATAAAATTATTTCATGCTCATAAAAATATAAAAACTTTATTTTTGTTTGAAAATATCTATAAACATGTATAGCCATATTAAACTTATTTAGATTTATATAAATAAAGTATGAAAAATAAACTGATACGGGCAGGAATTCGAACCAGCTACTTCTGGGAAACCGTCCCGTCGCTCAACTAATTGAGCTACCGTATCGCTCTTATTTTTATTTAGGAGTATTTTATTTATTAAATTATTTTTTATTTTTATGTAAGAGTATTTTATTTAGTAAACTATTTTCTAGAAAATTTAAATTGTCTTTAACTTAACAGCAAAGACTGCGAAACGTTTTAAATTTCTAAGCGACTGGCGACTGGCGACTGGCGACTGGCGACTGGCCGGAAGTATTCCACTATTATTAAAGGCACGTTAATGAGGCTTGGACTCACTCGCTCTTCAATTTTTTTTCTTCTTACTCCTTAACATCAAAAGTTTCCCTTTGCAAATGCTAATGAGAATTCCCAAGCTAATTGCCTCGCTGTCGGAATATATAATTGCATATATTGTTTCCTCTTTTTAACGACAAGATTTTGCGATTATTTTCTTTTCTTTTATTTGTGTCCCAAGACTTATTACTTAACTGAAAGATACGTTTTTTAACAAGTCTTTGAAGTAATTTTTTTACTTAATAAGACATAAATTTATAAGATGTAGAGAATATTGGAAATTAATTTGTAATATATTTGAACCAATACTAACGATGATTATGAAAATATATTGATTTTTCTAGTATATAAGAAGTTAGATCAATTTGTTATTCATAAATGCAATTCAAGATTTAATGAAAAACGTTTAGAGATTAAATAATTAATTAAGATATCTCAGCCGGTCGCATATTGCATCCAGTACAGCATAACCGCATATTGCAACTTCTCATGAGGGATACATATTGCACATTTATTACCGGTGCTTTATAGTTATAGTGTTAGTTATACTTTTATACATTTAATGTGATTTAAATCTTCGATAAAGTCGAGTTTTTCTCTTTCTTTTAAAGTTAAGAAGACTAAAACTCATCATTGATAAAATAAATATAGTTTTAAAACAATGATTTGGAATTTAAATTACTATTATATATTTATTAAGGTATTACTATTATTATGTACCAATCTCCTTGTATGTAAAATATATGTTTTAGTTTGTTATATCTTATTGATTGTAGTTAATATTTATAATAAATCTACGTATTAGTGTGTAGCTATTTGTATGTATATTTATTATTGTAATTTAACGCCACTTACCTTGATCATTTTGTCTTTTAGGTCTATTTTAATCCGCACGAAATCGCAATGAGGCGATATGTCTATGAATTTTTTTTTGCGGTTTACAATAAAAAATACAAAAAAAGTACGTTAAAAAAACTGACTTTAAAACTAAAAAGTAGAAAATAATGAAGATTTAATTTAATATTTATTATATTATACTACCTATTATTTATATGTCCTATTTTTATTTTATTTTATTTAATATATATTTTTAAATTTTTCTGTTTTTCTTCGTATCGATTCAAGCTAGTAATCATATTAAGATTTAATTTTCTATTATAGCTTTATTCACGTATCTTATTTTTTGTAGTAAGTAACTAAATAGTTTGAGAATTCTGTTGAATACATTTTCATAATTTCGGTTTTTTTTTCACTATTCTTCGTATTAATTGAGCTGCTTATAATAATAACATTTAATTGCTTTTTATTATGTTTATTTACTTATCTTAATAATTAAATTAGACATTTCATTGTATTAATTTGCTCGTATTTATTTAAGTGGTTAAATAAAATTATTTGTTTAAGGCTTGGCACCGACTTCAACCTTTTACTTTTAAAGTCGGTTTTTTTAAGGTAGTTATTTTTATTTAATACTTTTTAGTTTATTGCTACATTATCAATTAGCCATGGGTAGACCTACAAAAGGTGCTGCGTGTCTTAAAAAATACAGATCTCAAGAAACGGGAACGAATAAAAGTAGTCGTCTCCGTAAGAATGCTCTTCGAAACACAATATCACGTTCTTGTGAGACTAATAAAGATCGTGAAAAACATTGGTTGGCCATGAAGGCATATATGAAATCACGATTACGTCAAGAAACTCTTGATCAGCATAATTCTAGACTCGGTAAGATCCAAGAGCGTCTTGCGAATGAGTATTTTGAGCAGAGGGCTCATAGATTAGAAGTGATACGAAATCGTACAGCAACCGAGTCTGTTCAGCATCGTGAGAACCGGCTAGCAGCAGCGCGTCAGACTTCACATATCCAAAACAACAGATGTCAGTAGTCACAGCACGTTTTGATTTCCTTCCGGAGAGTCTAGTTCAAAACTTGGAGAAAAATGCTCATAAAATGAAAACTAATGGGGCTACCTGAATCAATTTTTATGAGACCAATTCGGAACTATTCCGCATCAAACAAAAAATAAATTACGAAAATCGGTTCAGAAACCTCAGAGAAATCGGTATACATACATAAAAAAAATAAAAAAATATATACCGGCCGAATTGAGAACCTCCTCCTTTTTGAAGAAATCGGTTAAAAATTATTTAGGTTTATCAAAAGCTTTTGTCAAGAGAAGGATTAAGACAACATACTTTATTCGTTCAAAACTCTTTTTCTTTCCTGTAACATTACATATTTTACCCAAAGATTAAGTCAGTTTAGACATTATTATTTCATAAAGTATCTTGTAAAGCGAAAACTTGAAAAATAATGGTCTATTAAACATTATTTATTGTAATCATAGCTTAAGCCGGTTGAAATATATTTCTTAAAAGTTTCGAATAAAAAGGAACGTAAATAATCATCTTTTGCAAGTTAATTAATACCTCTAATATAAAGCGAGTATAATGGCTGTAATGCATTTTTAAGCGACGTGTACAAATACGAAAACGTAAACATACACGTTTTTCTTAATAAATGTTATTGTAACTGAGCTTACGAGGCAATGTTTCGTAAATCCAACGCTCGCTAAATGGCCCATTGCGGAGCGAATGCGGATTTTAGCTGAATTAGTCTAATAGCCATCTACTTCTTTAATTCAGATTTAATGGATATTTAAAGCAGTTGATTTTAATAAACATTTCCATTAGGTTCCACTTTACAAACATATATTTATTTAAAACTTTAATAGCATGTTAACTGCCTAGTTTCTTCTTCTGGATAATAATCTTGCCTTTATTATATTCTTTGCTAAATATAAAGGAAACTTTGTTTTTAGTTACAAAGTAATTTAGTTTTTTTATAAGACTAACTATTTGTCCTAAAATTGGTTTCATGATTATTTTAGTATTTCGGTATTTGAACATAACAAAATATTTATAACATGATAACCTTACAATTCCTTACTTCACTTAAAGCTTTGAGACAAGCGAGAGACAGCTTAAAAGGAGCACACAATAGAGCTTCTCGCTTTACGTCGGACGGCGAGCCTTCGCCTTTGTGTCCGTGCTTTGTACACCGACTATATTATTGGTTTATTGCGACATGCGATGCCGACAGAATTAAATTGTCCTTTCACTTGCATGCCCCATCTTACATGTGTTGTGAATATAGTCAATGGATTTATCGTATAAAACGTATTTATATGGTTTTATTACACTCTAGTTAGGCTCTCGTTAAGAATTTATTTTAATTTATTGACAGCAGTTTCCAACCAATCAGCGATTGACCCAATTTTCATTTGTACTATAAATATCTGGTTATGGACGACCTCAAACGAATAAGTTTGAACTGTCAAGTACCGTTAGAAATCTTTGAAAAATACCAATGCGACGCTTAATTGCGTTCAGTGCTCACCAATCCAACACCACTCTATACGTAAGGGGTCTCTTAAGTATTCGATGACTTTGACATCAAAGAACTTCAACTTTCTAAGATTTTTTCAAGAATTCTTTTTTTACACTCCTTACAAAGACCTCCTTAATAGATTTTTATATATAAGACTGATAAAACTTATTGAATTTATTTAGGAAAAAATTAGATGTTATTATATTATATTCTTAAAATTTCATTTTACTTTGTATATACTAATATTCATCAAAGACGTTTCCCAAATTTCCTGCAATAAGCGCCGAGTCCTTCGTGAGTCTAACTACTGGGTTCATTCAAGTTAAGTTCGCTGGAACATTAGCTCACGCCAAAATCTAGAGCCATTCAACAATTCCCATTGCTTTTACAAAGGTGGCTCTAGTTCATTATACCATTGAGGTCGTCTCTGCTTCAATTATTTCATTCAATAGTTTGACGTTTGGAATTACTTCTTAATGACACTTTAGGTAATATATATCATATGCTCCTTGTTATGGATAGTAATAAGTATTTTAATAAATTTATCAATCGCAATTTAAAACAAAAAATTGAGTTATATTTTAAACATTGCTAAATAAAATGACATCGTATTATTATTATCTAAGATGACGTCACACATACAAACTAACAAAACTTATAACATTGCTAATAGATTTTATATAATTTTAACACTTAACAGTTTAATGAGGACAAAACAACTGATGAAATGGATCTCTCTAGTCAATTTTAATAAGAAATATATTCTTTACAAGATTCATTAAATTAAATGTAAAGTATTTAACATTTCATAAGTGAACATTTACGTTTGTCGCTTTATTTATCATCTAAAATACATATTTCTTTACAAACTAAATACGGCTTCACTATTTACTTTTTGTAGGTATATCTAAAATACTTTTCCCTAATAAGGATACAGGTAAAATAGTTGAAATATCTTTCATTGAGCCCAAAGAGGTTTTCACGAAAGGATAATTCAACGCAAATATTTGATATGAAACATACTGCTCTTAATATAAGGTAAAATTAACCCTCCGGTCGTTTATCGCAAACTTTAAATAAACTACGAAATATTACGTTCAAAGTAAATTAAATTTCATAAATTATAAGGAACATTGTTAAAATATTTTGGTTATGTGATTGGATTTTAATTAATTTTTAAGATTTTATACTGTAAATATTTTTTTTTTGCAACGAAAGAGCCGATAAGGCTGTAATAATAAAAATAATCGTTTATAAATCTAGAATTAGTGAAGATATCTTTTAGAATGTTTTTCTTTTTTAACAAAGCTTCAGTGAGACAACATAAAGCACGCGTCATCTCACTAGAGAGGTCCTCCGGATACAGCGTACAAAGAAAGTTGATAGCACTCGATTACAGTGCCGAGAAAAATTAAAGCGTCCTTTTTTGTTAACTACGGACTTTTTAATGTCCAGAGACAAAGCTAATCGTAGTGATTATTTTTCACAATACATATAATAATAACTTAATTTTTATTTTTTAAGCTTTTGTTTTTGATATACCTATATCAACATTTCGTTGAACATTAACGATTAACTGCCACTTCATTAAAGCACCTAATATCGTTAAGAGAAAAAAGACTATTCATGTAACACAATTCCTAAATGTAGCACTCAATGCTAGGTATTCTATAAATTCGGTTTTCTACTTATTCTTAATCTTGCTAACTCGTTAGACTTAGAGATCGTTTTTGTCATTTCAAGGAGGTTAGATAACAGATATATTAATAATGTAACCCCCAAATTAAAGTAAATAATTATTAGATTGTTGTTAACACCTGTTATATGATCCTTCAAATTCTACATGAATAAAGAATCAACGACTACATTACTGTTTTAAATTTAATTCTTTTACCTCTACTCCATCCAAATGAATGTATAATGTTGTATCCGCCGCACGTGATACCAGCTATTTAGTAACCTCAATCGGTATTTTATGTCGCTGTCGGGTTGGGTGGTTTTCACATTACAACCATTCGTTGTTCTCTCAACGATTTAATAAACGTTCACTTTCAACAAAATCTGTTTAAAATATGGCAGAAAATGATGTTTTGTTCAAAAAATACATTATTACTTTATATCTTTAACAATTTGCAAAATATACGTATTCAGAAAATAAGCATATGTTTATTCGTTTTCTAAAATATTTCTACTATCAGTACTATTAGTTTTATCTTTTTAGAACTTCTCAGAATAATATATCTTAAAGCCGCGGCTCTTATTCGAACGGAAAAATATAAATCTTGTATCTTATAACCCGTTGCTCTCTATGCAATATTTGTTCATTCTGCCTTGTTTAGTTCAAGATAGCAAGGATACTCATATGGATTTTACTTCACAAAACACGAAACAGAAAAAGAATCTGCGCTAGCAACCATAGTAGCGAAAAACGAAATAAAAGTAGCAACTTTGAAATTGTTGCCATTAGCAATGTGACAACCACCAACTCGAAATAAGTCTTGGAAATACTATTTCGGGACGAAAATTTATTGTGTTTCCTGAAAATATGCATATGTTCTAAATAATAAAATTAAATCTCTAGTTAGTATTGCTAATTGCCTGTGTGGCTAAATTGTACTTAAATATTGACAACTTTATATACCTACGAAATCAGTTGTATATACAATAATTTATAAACAGTATACGAAATTATATATAGATATTCAAAATTTATAATAAGTCATTAAAATTTAATAATTGTAATAAATAAAACAGGCATCTATTATTTATTACGACTTTGAAGCTTTTAACCCTTCGAGTTTCTCAGCTGAATAGTCGAAATACCATTTTATTTATGCAAGCGCTGGATAACGCCGGGTGTTACCGCTTCATTTTTAGCATAATCAGCTTACAGTTCAAGTGCCCTTTTCTTGATTGCGAGCATAGGGTTTTACGAGGGCAAGAACGCAATTACTTTACAAATTAAGATACATTTTTTATTTGAACTTACTAAACAAAATAATTATCTGAAAGTAACAAAACAGGTAATCTTAATATCAGGTTTTTTAAATAATAATATTTGAAAATTATAATTTTATTTAACAAACTAGTAAATGTTTGAAAATATCATAAAACTATAGAATTCTGTATATTCTATAGATGATAAATTTAAACAAGTAAATATATTATATGAAAATACATTTAATCAGTTTGTAGATCTAAAAGCTTGTCGAAGATATAACAAAAATAATTGAATACTTTATAATATACAAAAAACAGCTTTTAAACCCGGCGAGCGTAAGGTTGGGTGTACTACACCCAGCTTCTGGTAAATCGTTCGATATTTTCTGTTCTGTGCATCAAAAGAGGGTGTGCGCATGAGTAGCTACGCGGGGGGAGGTCAGTAATCGTAGTGTTTTACCCCGCAGTTAAGCGCTTACCGACGAGGTATTTAGATGGGTAGTAATGGGACGGTAGTGACTTCGAAATAGACAATGTTGGCCAAAGAAGTTTCAAAATGTATCAGAAAATCAGTCAACTGGACCCGTGGAATGTGACAGTGAAGACAACAAACCATATTTTAATGAAAAAAAAGGTACAAAATGGTTCAAGGTGCAGGGAAGGTTTCACGATATACGAAGCGCTAGCCAATGGTTATATTCTATGCAGTTTTGAACATGGCTGGTATAAATAGCATAATTATTCACAAATATAATAATAATAGTATTATATCACGTCGGAATTTTCTTAGAGACCTGGGAATAGGATTGATTTCGGAACACTTGCAAAATAAAAATGAGCATTTACTCCGAGAGCTTCTCGCACAAAAATTCTGGTTCAAGTTGGTGAATGTTCACGCTCGCAACAACCTCAAAATAAAGTTCCTAAGCCTATAAGAAGAGGTCAAATATGGGGCATATTTTACTAAAAAAGATCGCAAAACTAAACACACTTGTTACAAATGTCATAGATATCTATGTATGGAACGCACAGTTTTTGCGTGTGAAAATTGCACTGAAACAGAAGACGATTTCGAGAAGTTTGACTAGTACATAAGTATTAATTTATTTGTTTCCAAATGTTATTAGCTAAGAGAAAAGCAATTTTTTTTATTGTTTGTCTCTAGTCGATTTTATTATAAAACTTATAATACCAAGTCTTTTTTTAGATTGAAGTAAAAATTGATGATTTTTTATTTATTTTTTTAATTTTTTTTTAAATAAAGGTAGATATCATTTAGTTTTATTTCTCATCCTCAATCTGTTTAAGGATAAATAAATAATTGAATTAGCTAATAAAAACACAAATAAAATCAAATTAACACACAAAAATGAGTAGTCCATTTTACGGGTGTGCTACACCTTCCTTACGCTCGGTGTAAAGATTAGGAACCCTACGCTCGCCGGGTTAAATTAATTTAACTTCTGTATTTTCATTTCCTATCATTGCGAATAATAAAATCTGTATAAGCTGTATAGCTTAATAATATAAATAAATAAATCAATCAATACACTTGAAATCATTGAAAATGGCGATGTTGCTGTCTTTATTAAATGTTAATATATATAAACATTTTATAACTCATTAATTAATGTGTAAATTAATATGATTGATGAATAATTAAATGAATATGAATTAGTTTTTTAAAACATACAGTAAACTAATATCGAATAAGAATAAGAACTTGAATTTTGTTAATTATTATTTAAAATTGAACAGAAAACCTAAATGATTCAGACAGCCTAAGATTCAAGATTTAATTATTTGTATTGGCATTAAATATTAAAAATAAATTTTTGTCTATGTGTAACTATAAGAATCATTCGACTGATTCAGGGTGGTGAGGAAAGCACTCACGAGAACTAATGCATTCGTTAAAAGAGGTTCTTTGATAACTTACCCTTTATTATCTGATTAGGTCACCATCACAATATTAACAGACTACAAAAATATGGGTCAATAATTGTTACAGCAAAAAAAATGTATATAAGTTAGATTCCTATTCATTATAATATAAAATAAACTAGTTTTATATAACAAAGATTAAGCCACAAAATTAAAACCCATATATAATTTCACGTATAAAATATTTTGACGCAAATGAAAATGTCGCCAGCGCTCTCGTAAAGACAAAGCGCTGTATACCTTTGTTAGGAAGAAGTCTTTATTAAAATCCACTTTGCACTTCTAACGCTCCATAAATTCTTTAGAATTGTTATATAATTTTATTAATGTTTATTCTGAAAGACCTTTTGTTCGTTTGTAAGGATTACTTATTTTACACATAAGTTACAACTTATTATAAAATTTTAATATGATGTCGTTTTGGTGTGGTGGTAAGATAAATACTGACAGCTGAACTTATAGTGGGTTCGATTTTCACACGAGATTTGTGTGATCCACAGATTCCACAGATTATTGTTCCAAGTCTGGGTGTACATTTGTATGTTTGTATGTGTGTATATTTGTATGCTTGTTATTGTATTTGAAGTCCACCTAGCTATTACAAATTAATATCGAGGTATATTAATCTGTAATGCGGGCTTTGTATTAAAAAAAAAAAAGTGCACGTTTATATAAATATTGTTTCTTAAAAGGTTGGTAACTTCGTAAGGCTTTATATCTTTGCATCGTAAATATATTTTATAAATATTATTATTTTATATTCTAAGATCTTCAAAATATTACTGTAAAATTTAAATTCACACTACTAGTATTTCATTTCATATAACTATTTTGTCTTTATATTTCAGACGTTGTCGGAAATATGTAAATTGTGTGGCGGTAGTTAATACATATTGCAACATAGAACACTTCCTGGAACATTTGTATTCGTATGAGGCACACAAAGTCTGTCTGTATGATAATAGACAACAATACCGAACACATAATTGTACATCGTGGACCACAATTAGTTGGGAACAAAGGAAATGTCGATCTCATTAGGACCAATACTGAAACTATATTTAATAATAACGTATAAAACCATATTGCATAGATATTAACATCGGGGTGGCTAATATTAAATTAAATATTAAATCTGTTAATGTATAGTTAATTATTTTTGGTATCTTTTTTGCTATTTTCACCCCTATATGAATCTTGTAATTATTCTGTTCGACACATTAATAATAAATCTTTTTATTTCGTTGAGCGAACAGCTTCCCCGGAAGTAATGACCCGCCGCTAGCAAAACTAAGTTAGATTTATTAAAACTTTTTTACAATTAATATTTCCTACAATGTTATTTGAACGAAAACTATAATATTGAAGCATAATACTTGACTTACTATCAATCACATTGATTTTCAAATGTATTTTACTATTAGTAACATCATCTCCATACAAGTATTTGCTTTAATTCCATACGTTAATAAACGTTTTATTTTATATATTGCTTTGGAGTATTAAAATTACACTATTTTAATTTAAGAATATAATAATAAAGAATTTCTAATATTAAATATATTTTCAGTGCTAACTCAATTAAGACAACTATTTCAATTATATAGCGAATATTTCAAATACGTTTTCTCTAAAACGTGCTTTACCTTTGAAATTTAATTAATATTTGCTAATACTTGTATAATAATTGTTGTCTTGTGAATTAAATAAACATCATTAATTGTTGTTGTTAAAAATCGTACAACATTTCAAATTAACAAACATTCAAATATTTTAGGAAAAGAAAACTGCATTTTTTTTAAATGTTGGAACGAATAATATCTTCATAAAATAAATTGGCCACCTTAATCCACATTATTAAAAGTTTTCAGCCATTAGAAAATCCTTTCCAGCGTAATGTCATAACAAACAAAGCTGAAAATTTCTAAGTTCTACAAATACGACTCCATTTTAGTCACTTTCTATTGAAAATTATTGGACTCTACACAAGTAAGATTTGCAGCTTGCTTTATAAGAAATAACAATGTTAAAGTATTTTTAAAAGTTATTGTTCAAAACTTGTAAGAATTATGAAATGTCTGAATTGAACAAGACGTTGCAAAATTGTAGATTTACTCTAACGAGATTTTATATGTATTGTAAGAATTAATACCTAAGCTCCACAATATTATAATTATATACGCAAATGTGAGTTTGTCTGTCATCCTTTTACGTTCTAACTGTTCATCCGATCATAACGAAATTTTCTTCACAAATTAATTTATCAGGAGTACAGAAATGGACCTTAAGTATTTTGCGTCTCGAAAAAAGGTAATATAATGTCAACATATTTATTATAACACGTTAATAAAATTAAATAAACAAAAATTAAAACTGAATGTTTTAAATATGAAATTAAATATTTTAATTCTAAAAAGTTATAAAACAAGTGAAAAGTTTTGACAGACTCTGTGAGTAAGATAATTGAAATTGGAAAACCGAAAATTATGACATGCCCAACCTATAGTAATGTTAGATTAAACTTATTGGATTACGAACAAAAGTTAATCTCTAATAGCAATGCGTGGAAATTTCATTACCTAAATTGTCTGCGGAATTTAATTCGGCAAATATTATCCTCTCCATTTACCACCCAGAATTTCACCCAGGAACTAAATTTAGAATTAAAAATCATTATAAGTTAATTAGATTTCAGAGTAAGAATTTAAACACATACCCGTTCAACCTGGGCTTAATTATAAATTCCGACTCAGCTCAATGAATAATGAGTAAGTTTTTACGATAACATTAAGTCTGCCTTAAAAGCAATGCCCACATTAATGTGCTGTAACTCAAGCGACTTTACGACTTAATTTGAACTCGTAATCAGTTTAGAGAAGCACCTCGGGTCGTCGGAGATTACTTCACGAAAACAAATGTCTGACACACGACTCACTCTAATATATCGTTTGCTTTACGTTTTTCAATTCGCCTGCTATATAACTTTCCTAAATTTGTTGGAATGGCTCGCGAATGCCGAATCGTTTTAATTTAACAAGTTTCACAATCATTAAATTAATTTTAGTCTGTATTTTGATATTAAGCTTTTGAAATGGATATTGTAACTGTATAGTTTATGAAATACGCTAAACGGTTGTTAAAGCTTATTGTGCAAGACTTACAAGGAATTAATTCTTCTTCATTCTATTGGGAATGTAGATAGACTTACTTTTAACTACTTGATAAAATTATTCTATTCTTAGCTTGTAACATTGTGTCGTGACAAAAATAAATATTGCTTTTCTTGTAATATGAATGATGTACCGATTTTTTTATTTCAGAAAGTGAATTAAACAATGATATAATCATTTAGAAATTATTAAGTTAAAATATGTATTTACATATTATTAAAGCATTACATGTTAGTGAAAAAAGTGTTAATGGAGTGTGCTATTATTTATCCATTTCTTATAAATATAATATATTTAATTTAATAAAATAACTTAAATAGCTTCGAAACAGGCAAGACACCGAGTTCGGTCGTCGGATCGACAACGCCTGGAGGAGCTACTGGTCCATGAAAGCGAACATGAAGGGCAACCTTCCTCTGTCACTCAAGCGAAAACTTTTCAACATGTGTATCCTGCCTGTCCTAACCTACGGTGTACTGACATGGTCCCTAACAGAGCTACAGAAGTCCAAGCTTATAATTTGCCAGAGGGCGATGGAACGCAGCATCCTCGGACTCAAACGAGTTGACCGAGTGCGTAACACCGATCTGCGTTCACGCACCGGCATCACAGATGTCGGCACCAAGACCGCCCGGATCAAATGGGAGTGGGCGGGACATGTATCGCGGACGAAGCCCGAGCGCTGGGCCCACATCACCACCCAGTGGGTTCCGGAAGGAGCGCGACACCGCGAAACCTAGTTTCCTTTGACAGCGGATGGTGGGAGACCGCGAGGGACAGAGATTCCTGGAAAAGTTTGGGGGAGAATTTTGCCCAGTAGTGGGAGGATACAGGTTAGGAAAAAAAAATACAAATCAAAATTCTAACCCGCGATCTCTGCAAAACCGTCTCGTTTCAAAGGTTTATTTTAAATTCAAAACTAATTTAATATTTAATAAAACTTAACATGGCTCTACATACTTAGTCTGGCCATAAATACTGTTACATTTGAAAATAAAAAAATATTGCAATTGAATTTGGAATCTGTCATTTTTAAACGATTGTTCATTGTGTTTTCTCATTTTAACGCCAATACATTGTACAATATTTCGCGATATTAAAATGGAGTGGGGTGATAAAAAGAACAGAATCGTTGTGATTGCATTACACAAAGTAGGTATGGAGCCAAAAGCAATTTTTATAACTCTCCATACACTTGGTATTAGTCAAATGTTTGTGTATGGACTATTCATAGGTACAATGAGACTTCCTCTGTTTGTGACAGAGAACGATCTGGCCGTCCACGTAGTTTTCGTACGAAAAAGGTGGTCAAAGCAGTAAGGGAAAGAATTTGAAGAAATCCTGTTCGAAAGCTTGAAAGATTTGAAATGAAGATATTAGCTAGAACCAGGTCGCGTATTTTAAGAGATGACTTTGGACTTACAGCCTCTCGGAATTTATCAGAGCTGAAGACTGGCTGTCGTCTATTCCCGATCTTAATCCGCTGGATTATGATTTACGGTCAGTTTTAGAGAGTACAGTACTTGCTCTCAATGCCATGATAATTTGGAGTCCCTAAAACAATCCATACCATTGGCAGTAAAGAATTTCCCCATTGAAAGAGCCCGTGCTTCTATTGATAACTGGCCTCAACGTTTAAAGGACTGTATTTATTTATTTATTTCTATCTTTTCCACTTAGAATCATAATCAGTGATCACTTGTGTACGTCAACATGGAAGTGTCAGGAGGGCCTATTTTGATACTAGATTTATCGTAAAAATCCCTTCTATAAAAGCACTTCCATCTTAATATTAAAGCTATGAGGGTTCCAATCGCGTCCTGGTCTGAGAAGAACCACACAACAAACTCAGCCGGTTATATTTTTTGTTATTGTAATCACCGTTTCACAAACGTCAATCTTAAAAGCAATTTTGGAAGAACTAGAACCGTTGCAATCAATCGGAAACTAAGCCTAATGACTTAAGGCTTCAAAAATGAAATAATAATAACAGTAAAAATAAAAAAAAAATTCGCCCTGCCACACAACCAGTCACCGCAAGCAGCCCTTTGCCATATTTGAGGGAGGAAGGCAACCCGACTCCCGATTCTACCGCAAGTATTGACTTCTAAGAAATCGGTGTGATGCAGCAGGTCGATAAAACAAAATTGATTTACAACAAAAAAAATTGCGGAGATTAGGTACTAGCTATTCGCAATACAATACAATTCATTCCCAGGCCATACCATCGCTGATGTAATCCTTTACACTATAGTAGGTTTTTTTTATCAAATTATTTTTTACATATAATTTAAATTTATTTAATGATTGGCTTAAAGCTTCATTTGGGAGCTTATTATAAAAACGTATACAATTACCTTTAAAGGATTTACCTATTTTATGGAGCCTAGTGCCGGGCATAGCGAGTTTATTTTTATGTTTTGTATTAACTTTATTTAAATCACATTTTTTCTCGAACTTTGAAATATTTTTGTGAACGTAAATCAAATTTTCATAAATATATATATATATATATATATATATATTTCGAAGATAGATGCATGTTAGTGACTTGCTCGTTCTTGATGGAATATTCTGGTACAGGATCCGAGGCGTAGATCTCAGGCAACCACACACACAATATGACAATTCTTGTATTCAATGTAGGTAAATCAATTCTCACAAATTACTTAGTAGGTATACAATTTTCAGAGTTGCGTGAACTACCGATCCCGTTTGGGGGTCCGAACTGTAAGGCTCTCACTAATCAATTCCTCCTCGACTCAATGCTCTCCAATATTTAAAATGTCTCCGGTGCCCCTCCAAACGATTCCGGCCACGTGACTCGTTACGTCACGATGTTCACACCCCACTGTTACAATGATATCAATTGAGTTACTAATTATCGTTAAATTATCGTGATCTACGACATATATATATATATATATATATATATATATATATATATATATATATTCTTTGAATTTGTTTCTTAAAGAGTCTCTTGGTCTCACATTATATATTGTTCGAACAGCCCTCTTCTGCAATGTAAATATGGTATCAATGTCATTCGCATTGCCCCATAAGAGTATACCGTATGACATTAAGCTATGAAAGTAACTAAAGTAAACTAATCGAGCAGTTTCCATATTTGTTAATCGACGTATTTTTTTAATCGCGAATGCAGCAGAACTAAGTCTGCTTGACAAATCAAATATATGAGGACCCCATTGCAATTTTTCCTCTAAGAAAATGTCCAAGAAAGTAGTAGATTTGACTAAGTCCAATTCCTCATAATTTAATTGTACATTGGTCCTAACATTTAACATTTATTGCAGCCAATAGACACCACTTCGAATAAGCTTTTTATATTATTATTTTTTTTATATTTGTGTAGTCATAACATTATGTCAAAGTAATAAATGTTATTTGCAATGAAAAAAAAATGATTATTTTCTTTGTTACAATATTTATGGCAAGACTAGGTTTTTATACAAATTTTCAAACAAATGTTAGTTAAAGATATAAAAATTATAAAAAAAGTAACTGAGACATACAGAAAGTGCCTAACAATGTCAGACATCTTCAGAAGTTCTAGTCTGAGCACTTTAAGTTTAACGTTTCAGTGCAGGTAACCATTTTGCTTAGGCTCTGTTTTTTGGATTGAATACGTATCTAAAATTAAGATAGTAAGAATATTTTGAAACCTTATAGCGACTTTAGGCGATAACAGTGTTAAAATAAAATGTACTAGTCTCATCGTGTATTCTTACAAAGTAAGTTAGTAAGAACACCCTGGTTATAGGGGAAGGCTAAAAAACTAAGAAAGTCCAGAAAAAAGTAGTCAAAGGAATAAAATTAATTACCTTCATGTGTTTCAAAAATGTTGTTCCATTGACATTAAGATACAAAATACTATCATTATTTTTTCATAAACTTATATATACCTAGCATTTACTTTGTTTAAAAATGATATCTGAATCTTTTATTCATAAACATAAACAAAGCCTTGTTTCGTACTTAAGGTATCAAATTTTAATAGTCATAATTGTTTACCTAAACTGCTGAATCCACTAATCCTATTTGTAATACAAGTTGAATTTAATACCTGCATTATTAATATGGTATACAAAAAGCATTAAAAAGTTAAGCAGGAACTAACCCAAACTTTGTTTGCATTTACCTTAATAGGGTTCCATGCTTTACCAAAGTTGCTTAATTTATGACAGTACTGGGAGCAACAGCAGAATTACATCGCATTATTATAATATAAGTAAGTGTTTGTTAATGCATAAATGAAAACAAGTGTTCAGAACTGCTGAAAGTTTTTCATTAAAAAAAACTGTACAGTTCTATAGAAATAAAACTGTAAACAGTTCTGTAGATAAAAACAATGATAAGCATTATTTAATTTTCAGTGAATAGTTAGCATGGTCTTTGTATACGAAGTGAGGGTAACTGGCTATAAATTTTACTTTACGAGCAGGTTTGCGTGCGTTGAATACTTATATTAAAAAACCTAAATCTTTGTACTTTAAAGATTGGTACTTTAAACATAAAACACTGTTTCTTTGTACTTGGAACTACAATTAAATTCGTATAAATACAAAGAGAACGTATGAATCATTTATCTTTTTTAACTTTACTATTATAACTGTTTAATTTAAAAAAGGTATACCGTAGAGTTAATGCCTGGTAACATTGTCCATCGCTCTATCCATGATGCTTAGGTTGCTGTGTAATATGTAATAAATTTACTAGCATGTTCCCAGTCACAATGAAATTTTTTAGTATTTCATTATGTGTATTAAGATATTACATCCTTATTGAAACAGTACGCAAGCTGAGTTTTATTTGCAACTGCATGCAATTTGGCCGAATAAATAGTAACAGCGAAGCACATCTGTACTTACAGGTACAAATGCGCATTCTGCCCCAACCGCCATGCTTAACTGGAGTGGCGCAGGTGGCGTGGCCATGAATATTAACACGCATGAATATTCCGACTATGTTTGCACATTTCTTGATTCCGGGTCACAGTAGCGCTCTAGATTGAAAATAAATGTTGCCTTCCATTGTAGTCAGATTAAAAATCTTACTCAAAATGCTTTACGATTTATGTTTAATGATTACTTCTGAATCGTTTTTTATTGGCATTATTAATATAAGTAGTATTATTTTAAGTGAATAAATAATATGCATATAAACATATAAAAGTCTTGTATAATGTATATAAAAGTCTTGTTATATGTATTGTTATTCATCTTGTTATGCAAATATACTATGTACAAAATACATATCCTAAGATATATTAGTCTAGTATTACTATAACATAACGATTTACTCAAAGACGATAAATTATACTCATATTTAACTCATTGACCGATACAGAATTTAAGATACCACTTGGTAATGTTAGGGAGAAAACAAGTTTTTTATGCAAGTCTCCTCATTTCAGTTACATTGAATTTACCTTTTTAACTACGTATATGGTTATAGACCTACCTTAATTTTTGTAACGTCAAATAAAACGATGATTTTATAGAAGAGAGCGGTCTGGGAGTCGTAAAAACAAAGTAAGAGCTTACTTTACCTGAGCTTTTTGAGGAGATTATAATGTCAACTTAATATCCTCCTGGAATTTACATTTCCTTTTATATAATTATGAAGTAGATTGATATAATAAGGCTAAGATATATTTTTGTAATAAATGTTTATTTAATTTTAAAACCGAAATAAAAATACATTTAAGGGGGTCAATTCATTGAATGAGAAATATTGGACGTCAAAATATCGATATTTTTATAATGAGCTGTAAAATTTATAATCATTTACAGTTAAATTTTAAATCAATATCATTTTGGAAAATTTCCGTACAGGGAAAGGCATATTTTAAAATTATACAAATGAACGGGAATGGTATTGTAAACGAGTTCCTTTTATTCGTTTCTTTTATCCTTTCTTACAAATTCGCTATTTTCTTTCCGACTTATATTGCCGCCCGGCGCAATGAAAAGGAAAATATCAAGTAATATTCTAAGCGAGGCTCGTTACTATAATGACGACTTTTATTTATAGTACTTATAATTTATTATATATTATGGGAAATTACTTCTGACTTGTTCAATAAATGGATAATATCAATTATTCGATGTGAACATTATTAACTTTAACTATTTTCGTCTTCTAACAAAAGTTTGAAATAAACATGTTATTATTTTTATCTACGATTTTAAAATAACTTTGTTTTCGATATAACTAACTTTTCTCTATCAAGAATAAAAGGTCGTTTAGAAGTACACTCACAATATTATAGCTAAGTGATAGAGCCGGAAGGAAAACCACCTTCCACACAACCCCCATTTCAACATAAAAAAAATAAAGACTGCGTAAACACTTACCATTAAAAAAAATACTTTTCAATTGATCTCATTCATATCCTTACACAAAATCAAGACCAACAAAAAAACACATTAACAGCCATTGAAAGTGTTTGTAGAAATACAATAATATTTTTTAAAAAATCATTTAAAAGGCATCAAAAGTAAAAATATATCTGTAGTGTTCGTACCAAATAATTAAAATGAATATAATGTCTTTTTGGTATGGTTAAATAAAATCGGGTAATAAATAGTAGCCTACAAATTTAAGTACAAAACTAAAGTAAGTAAAAAGTTCAAGTATATATAACATAAGCACAATACTGAAATCTATATTTATTATTTTGAAAATACTCGAATGATCTGTCGGGTCCAAAAAGAGGTTATTAAAATGATGATATTGGCTGACAGCCAAATCGATTTGTAAATGCCGCACAAAAAGCAATCAGAGCAGTACATACATATGGAAAATCTGCATATGGTCAGGTACGACCTGAAATTCTGAACAAAAAGAATATACGACATCTGTCACTGAAATACATTTTAATTTAATTATTTCAACAATTTTAGTTAAATTATATTTTTTTTAAATAAGGAATATTTTATCCAAATGTTATTACGGCATATACGATATTTAACTTAATACTGTGTTCTTACGATATATTTATTTTCATCAACATTTTTTGGCAAATTTAAGGTTGAAAAGGAAATTAAATTAAAAAAATAATAATAAATGTACAAACAAAACCCACGGACTTATAAAGAACTATAAAGTAAATACCATCTAATACTTTTAGTGTCTGATTTAAACAAATGCAAGCAAGTTTAATTTTTGTAAAGTAACTAGGTCTTCGCTAAGAAAAGAGAAGTAAGCTTAATAGAGACAAATGGTCCAATACTAGCAACAAGAAGCCCAGTGTGTAACTTATGTCGAACTCAGCCTTACAAGTTACAGAATACCTACGTGTAAAGTTTGGTTTTAACAAGATTCGTAACAGGTTGATTTTGTACTTCGATTAAAAGTTAAGCTTGTATGTGTATAATTTATTTAATATTTATAAATAAAATATTAAATAAATTATTTATTTTATTTACAATAGAGATTAAAATCATCTATTTATTAGTAAAGACAAATAAATCATTTAGTTAATATGCTATTTCGTCATGTCTGTGCAGTTAGCGCGGCTACAAGTGATATTATACTTAGCCGGATGCAATAAATTTTATATTATGCCAAATAA
The DNA here is from genome assembly GCA_959347405.1 of Napeogenes sylphis. Classification (NCBI taxonomy): domain Eukaryota; kingdom Metazoa; phylum Arthropoda; class Insecta; order Lepidoptera; family Nymphalidae; genus Napeogenes; species Napeogenes sylphis. The sequence goes on along the minus strand of OY365778.1, from coordinate 1,371,767 downwards.
ACAGAATCAAGATATTTTCTTAACCGTCTTTGTAATGTTAATATTAATATTAATATTAAAATTTGTTTTAAAAAATAATAATTCTCTTTTAAAAAATATATTTTTAATTCTAGGGACTTTTGTACCGCCGTCTACATATTTTAACTATTTCAATTATTCGTTGATTAGTTCATTTAAATGAAATTCGCTTCTATTACAAGGGTAAACCAATACCGACAATCTTTGCAATCGAAATCGAGTAATAATTCAAGAAGTTATTGGGTTTGGTGAATGAAAAGCCGGGAATAATCTAGCATAATACAAGCGGGGGACCGTGCAGGTGGCGGGGGTGGTAATAGCCTGGCCGACTTGATGAATAGCTGAGAACGTGGTCGGGAAGCAAAATACGCCATTTTATCACCCTACCTACTAAAATATTGCCGAAATCGACCGTTCTACATCAACTAATTCAATGTGTAGATTGATTTACTCTCTCCCAATGCCGAACTAAAGTCTACAAATGGTTTAATTTCGCTAAGAAAGATTAAGGAAATCGTATCGAGGGAAAACGAATAAGATAATATCGTCGCTGTTTGTTCCATTTAAATTATTCCTTTTAAATCGAATTCGGCAATTGAACCACGAAATTGGCTTTACTAGAGGGTTCTATTTCTGGTGTGTCATAAATTCTAGTATAAATATCCGGTTTTGGTGCATTACTATTATTTTCCAACTGACTGACTTAAATTAACTAGATTAAAATATTTTTTTTCTTATGTATTATAGTATATATTTATATAATTATTTAAATATGTATATTTATTTATTTATTTAAATTATCTATTGTATACCACATAAAGAAAATACGTAAAAAAAAATTACAAATAAAAACAGGGTAAATACAAAAGGCGGTCTTGTCGCCTAAAGGCAATTTCTTCCAGACAACCATATTGATAAGAATTTAATATTAGTGCACATAAGTAGGTAGGTGGCTGAAAGTTTTGAACATTGTAAACATACATATAAATAAATACACATTTTACATAAACATAATACGCATATGATTATATACAATACACATTAATTAATAAACTAAACAATACAAATTAAAATTGATACGGTGCTTATACATAAAAGAGAATTAATTATACACATAAGTAATAAACTTAATGATAACATTAAAAACAATAATAATAAAAATAAATCGTCTTAGTTTTTTGCTGATAAATAATATTCCTTTACAGATATTTTAAATATTAATTGGTCCTCTGTTAAATTAAGATCCGAATAACGGAGAATAGAAAGAAGATTCATTAATATAGAGAAATATATTTAATTTGATGCCGTTTTATTTCTATAACAGCAACTAATTATAAATAAAAAACAATTCTGAGTTTACTACTACAGTGATGGAGTGTACCGTTTTATATTTTATACAGGTTTATAATTATACTAGAATATATTTATTTTATTGTTTTCGCTATTATTATTTATAATTTCTCCACTATTATTTTCCGAATAAATATAAAATATAATATAATAATAATATAATAAATATTTAGAGAATAAATTATATTAGAACTATTATATTAGAACTTTACAAATATATAAATATATATTTATAAATAATTCAGGTACACAATATATTGGTTACATCTTCAGCCCAAATTCTCAGAGCTAAGATTTATTGAGATGCCTTTGATTTATGGTCCACTCCACACATGGGTCCAAGGGTTCAAAGACAAAAAGAAAATTTATTTATTTGTAAAACACAAAGAGGTCTTTTATATTTGACCATGAGCATTTCCTTTTGTACCATATTTCATTTAGGTTTCTTTTAGACAATATAGATGTGTTCTATGTGTGATGTGATTTAAATGTTATGTATGACTCAGTGTGTGTATTTAATAAATATCAATGAAATAAATAATTTTAAATGTGTATACTTTTAAAATGTTATTAAATAATAAATTAATTATTTTTTCTGCTGTATCTATTATTGAATTTAATTTTATAAATAAACCTGCTTTTACCATTTAACATTGTATACAATCTAAGTTTGCTGCAATATTCAAAGAATAGGGAGCGGTTTATAAATCAATGTCTTTCTTCAACTTATATGACGAATTATTTCGTTCAAAAATACTTCCAACCTAGCAGTTCAACCTATTCCAACCGCAAGTTTGCAGAAAGTTTCCGTGAGTTCTGAAAACTTAACGGGATCCGATCGAATCAATTCAACTTGTTGTAAAGAATGGCAAAGCCGGTATTCCAAAGTTTAACTAGCCACTACAGTTCCCAATTTATTTCTCCAGATGTGTAACTTAATCAAACCTTACTTAAACTTATATACTCAAAAACGCATGTAGATATTTACAATTACAAAAAGTATTGCCACGTTTGTTATTGAGTTGACCGTTGGCAAAGTTCTTTACTACTCAAATAAACACTCTCCTCATCCTTTAATTATCTCCTCCAAGACAGCAAGAACTCACTTTTTTTTGTCGTTGAAACGACCTATATTATAAAATTTAACTTGGCTAGCATTTCACATTTATGTTTATATTATTATATCATTAGTTTTTGTCCAAAAATAAATGTGTTTTTTGGTCTGTAATAAATATCATTTAATTATAAATAAGTAAAAATTTCATACTAATCCTGTATACTAAATATTGAAATAAGAAATAAAACTAAGTTTTACTTCATAACGTAATAAATACAAAAGTTTACTTAAGTCTTTATTATAAGTAGTTATAAGTACTAAAACTGATGATTGGATTAAGAAAAATGAACCTTATACTTTACACTTTATATATTGAAGTGAAGACTTTAAGATTCACATTAAGACCGGCTGTCATAAATTTTGGTTGTTGTCTCTTACAGGTACTAAAAATAAGTGTTCCTAATCGAATCCAAAAATTACATATGCAGCTTGCAAGTCAAATAGTTTATGAGTTATGAAGCAGTTAAGAGTTCGTGTAATATTACATGAAATGGCTCGCCAGTTCTGTTTGCTTGAACTCGGCTTGACACGCTGCCACGTGTCTAGATTTTTGTATTATATTTAGCAAATGTTAATTTCTGAGTATTCAACACATTTATTTATTTTTTTTAATATACCTTAGAACATTAAAAATACATAAAAATCCTGTTATAGAACTGTCAATCATATTATAAAATTGTATCAAAAAGCGAGAGGGTATCCGCAATAACTTCGGCTATTTGAGTTAAACCCTGTCGTAAAGTGAATATGAACTATTATTTCAAGTGAGTTACTAAATTGACATTGTCTTACTTCAATAAGAAAAGATGCAAATATAAATTATTTATTTGATGCGGTAGACACTTTTTTCTTTACGTATAAAATTTCAAATAGTATTAGTTACATTAGGTTATTCTTGCTACAGTGGTACAAGAAATACTAATCTTACAATAACAATTCCGAAAAAGTCATTTTATAAATGACAATATTCAGACTTAAGATACTCATATAAATAATTTACTCTTTAGTGGCGGGAACCAACATTGTGAGATAAAACCAAATTGCCTTACCTCAATGATATATTCAAAGGGTCAACGGAGAGTGGAAGTACCTAATATATAACTTCGGTTAATATATCAATAGAGTGAAATGTCTTTACCTCTCCGGAAACATTAGTGGTTCCCTTATAAAGCATTAGTAACAACTCAACTCTTTATCATTTAATTTATTACATCTCTGTTAAACACAAAGAAATATTTTTATAATGAATATTATAGTATTGATATACAGTTAATTTTTGATTTAATATAATTATAGTTTATAATACTAACAAATATTAATACTACACAACTAGCACGTATCCATTTCATAAGCAGTGTAATATAAAAAATATGTTTCCAGACAATTCTGTACACCCAGGAGATTGCTTACCGTAGTGTGCAAAAGAGACCGCTGTTGCTACAAAGAAGGAGATACAAAAGTTTACGAGCATGTATCAGTTTCAAAATTCAGACCTTTTTTTCGCACTTCCATTTGTAACTAGTTCTTGTTGAGTCGATAAAGCTTTTATATTGAAATATTTATTTTTTGTATTAAATATAAAATATCGTATTGTGAAATAAAGTATAAATTTATTGTAGGTTACGATTTTTTACTTCAATTATCTACCGTTTTAAAATAATTAAACAAGAATAACACTTATCATGCAAATCCAATTTCAGCTAAACAAGTTGCTTTTTATTGTTTATTTTAAACTAATAATTACTTAAAATGCCAGTGTAATTTGAGAAATCTAAAAATCTTATAAAATACTAGGATTCTACAATTAAAATACAGTATAGTATAGTAAGTGTGTCTTACAAGAATAAGTCAAATGCTATTTACCGGATTAGACGAATAGTTGTGATCTAAAATTTCTGTAATTTAAACAGAAGAAGTGCAAACTTAATATGAAATCAAGCGTAACTTCCCTATAATAATAAAGTCAAAAATAAAGTTTTTTATTTATTTATTATTTAACTAAATCTATTTATTTTTGTAACATTAGAACTAAGATGCTCTTACGTTTACAAAGGCCCTAAAAGTGAAACTTTAAACATTCAAAATAATAAAAATGATATCATCAATATAGTTTAATTAATAAAAGTTTAGTTTACAAAAGGTTAAATATTAGGTTCTTTCGTATGAAATTAGTGTTTACGGTCTGGCCACTTCAATCACAAATTTCTCCTCTTTGGTAAGAAATTCCAATTTCATTTTTTTACAGTGTAAATACATGTGTAGCAGACACACGTATTTTTGATTTGTTGACCACACTCTGCACAAGAGACGGCTACCAAATTAGGAGAACTTCAATTAGAATGTCTAAGACGTCTGCTGTAATACCCGGACCTTACTCCAATTGTTTTTAAAAATTTGGGTGACTTCTTGCAAGGGAAAAGATTCAACTCCAATGGGGCAACCCAAATCGCCTCCAAAGAATTTATTGATTCCCATCCGATTGTTTTTTTTAGTAAAGGGATTAATGAACTACCTATAAGATGGCAAAAGGGCATAGAAAATAATGGTTCATACTTTGATCACTTAAATATATGTCGCCTTGAGGACAACCGGATGTCAAAATGATAAAATTATATCAAAAAGTGTGGATGTTTTATTATAAAATTGAAGAAGTCTAATTATTAAGTGTCAATTATTAATGTTTTTACGAATAATTATTGATTTAATTTGGAGTAGTTTTTTTTAAGTTATGTGATTGAATGTTTTTGTTAAAGTACCTACAACTGTATAAAAGATCCCCACCATATTCAAAGAGTATAAAAATTAATGTTCAAGCCGAGAACGGGAGTTCTATACTTGTAGCTCGAAGGAGTAACATCTTATGGAATTACTGCTACACAGTTCTAGGCTGTTGTCAAGAATTTTGATTAGCAATAAAGTGTAACTTTGACTGGAGACTATTTTTCATTCAAATGGACGACCGCCCTTCATCACCTATCTATCATCAGTGCTGATACTCGAAAGCTACATCAGAGACCAGGCTCGGAAGCTCAGCACTCTGAAGAGCACCTCGCTCTCACATACATTATATTAAAAAATAATTGACTGTTTGTTCCTCCCATGCAAAATGCCAATTTAATTTGTAAGGACCTAATACAAGAACGCATTAAATGTAAGCTATATCTTGTTTATCCAATAGTTCGCTGAAAATTTTTTGCAATTTATATTAAAAACTGAATGTTTTTTGATTCAATAACTTCGAATTTAGAAACTATGATTCTATAGCTGTTTGTCTGTTTCCAGTGTTTATATTCTCTCAACCATCTTTAAACATTAAATGTTACCTTTTTTTAACGATTTGCAAAGATATCAATTTTACTTTTAATTAATAGGTTTTGATAATCAGGCTTTCGTTTATCAATAGTAAGCTCGATCAAGTTTTTATTTATTTTTTTAAGACAACATAGGTAAGTTGTCTTATCAGAAAGATATTTGTCATGCAGTCTAAGTTGTCCAGTTAAACGAAGTGGCACTATGCCATAAAATTTTTAGAATTGCTTATTATTACGGTATTTGGATTACGGTATTTAAAATGCATTTTTTTTTTCATATAAAATGAAAAAAATATATTTGGTCTATATATCTGCTCGATATTGGCATCAAGCCTCGATTTAGTAAGGAAGGCTTAGTAAACTAATTATTTGGTTTTATGTTTCAAATTAAGTAATTTACAAATATTTTTATTTAAGTTTTGACTGTTATATCTTTGGTGAATATTTTTCAAATATCGATAGCACTCGTGATGCATGTATGCTTTGAAAGGATCAAAGAGCTAAATTAATGCGTATATTATTATTATTACTAATAAATATCTATTTGTTGCCTCTGAACTGGCATTAATTCTGAGCGTAAAGTTTAGGTACTTTTTACAATATTCAGATTAATAAATAAGCGAGGGAGCAAAATTTTTTTTATTTCAATTTTGGAACGTAGTTCCTTATATTTTTGTTATTTGTCAAGAGTTGAAAAAAGTCGTAGAATAAATTTTGTTGGATTTGGTGTTAAGAGGCTATCTGCAAGAGGTGGCCTATTTATTCATTACAACTAATCTATATATATAAAGAAGGATGTTTGTATGTATGAAATCGATGAACTCCGAAACTATTGGACCGATGATTATGAAAATTGGTATGTATATGTATTTTTCCACGCAGAAGGTTTATATGGTATGCCCATTGATGTAACTCGCCACCAGGCGGCGCTGTCAAATATAGACTTCCGCCCCGTTCAACCGATTGTCATAAAAGTTGGTATGACCATGTATGTTTCCTCGAAGAAAACGAATATGCTATGTCCATTGATGTAACTCGCCACCAGGCGGCGCTGTCAAATATCGACTTCCGCCCCGTTCAACCGATTGTCATAAAAATTGGTATGACCATGTATTTTTCCTCGAAGAAAACGAATATAGCTATGTCCATTGATGTAACTCGCCACCAGGTAAAGTAAGGGTTAACCCAGCGAAGCGGGCTAGGTTCGCTAGTCATGTATATAAATCAAGCGTATGAAGGATTTGTTCACTTTTTCAATACGAAATTTAGGCGTTAAGTGTTTTTCTTTTTTGTATTTGCTTGTCTGTATGTTTATGTCTGCCACTGGTTTTAATACAAGTATTTTAATTTTCGCGTATAAATGACATGTTATTTAATATGTTATGCGAACTGAAGCGACCGTAAGAATACTAAATTTTTAAAAGCATCGATCAGACAATTAAAATTAATTTAGCAACGCTGCCCCATAGTAAAATACCGAAATACAAGATACTATAAAAATATTATAATTAACTAAAATAAACGAGTCGAGCCGTTTTAACGTCTGTTAATTGTCTTACTTTTTTAATTGCAAGGACGGCTGAGCTGAGTTTGCCTGCGAGTGTCGAGAAATGGGGGTTCGACTGGTGCTTATTATCTAAAGTTATACCTAAAAAATTTTTGAGTTTGCAATTAAATATATGCACATGCAGTGGGTTGTGAATATTTTAACTTAATGAGTTTTAGGTGTATATAAAAAATTATCATAATATATTAATAATTATAATGTATGAGTGAAAGCTTTTTACATTGAAAATATTACAAATTTTCAGCCTAAAAAACCATCCACTTTTCAAATTAGTTTCAGCGACTACCCTGGTGTATACTATTATGAAATGAGAAAAATAGAATCTTCTTTAAAAAGGCAACTTTATTTGCATACTGTGAACAATCAGAATAAGAACGGATCCGGTTGTAAGGGTACGGAAGACGACCGGCTGGTAAGATTTACGGAGCTTTATTGTAATTCTCTCAACAAACGATTATTGTGAAGACGCTCTGCATACGTTCCGTTTGGGACATAATAGAATATTACCGCTAGCAAATAAGAAGCACTCTGAAGTTCTCATAAATCTAAATCTTAAATATTATAATATTTAGTCTTACAATTACTTAAACATTTTTACTAAATATTGAATGTCAGGCAAAGTAATATAATGATATAGAACTAAATTTAGTGATATTTTGTTTACGATAAACAGTATGGTTAAACCTGCCAATGTTTTAAATCAATCTGAGTTATAAAATTTGTTTAAAGATGTAAAGCAAAAAAAACCATAGCTCTAAAAATAATAGAGTATAGTAAGATCTCGGATAAGAAACTATACCAATAATTATATTTTTTTAAGAACAACATTATTGTCTTTTACACCTATGTGATCGTCTATTGACGAATATAAAACATTTCCTAGAGTGAGGGCGTCATTTGCGATCTTTTTTTTTTTATCGTTGGAAAAATGCGTTTTCGCATTTTCACCCAGGCCAGGAAGGCGATGGCCGGGCGGTATGTGCGGCACCCGGCGACTGCCATTTTTAAGGCACCCCACTAAAAAACCAACGGCTGCCCACGTCGCTACAATGGGACGCCACGGGATCGCTTTCGCACTCACCGTGGCGCCCCGGCGGAACCCCCCCTCTGATAAGGGTACCCCGGGCAACCAGTGTACCCCTACCTCATAGACCTAGTGCAATGGCGAGAGAGGTCACCCCCCCCCCCTCTCACCTAGGCCTATATATTTTTCAGAGCTACGAGAACGGAATCACCGAGGTCACAGACTAGTGTCGTGCTCATGATAATATTTATTTGATATATATTTTTCCTACACATATTATACATACTTAACACATATATATATATATATATATATATATATATATATATATATATATATTTATGACAAGGCGTATTATGTGTTGTGAATTATTGAAAGGATTTGAGAACGGGAACGCAAGTTGTACAAAAGAGCATGTAGGGGGCCGGAAGTCTGACTCTCTCACTTACCGCACTAAATGCTACTTGACATCCCTTTTCTGTAGGAGAGTGCTGAAATACTAATTCATTTTAGTCAATTTAAAAATGAACCACTATTATACCAATACTATTAAATCACTGTCTCAAAAAATACGTATCTATGTATCGCATGATGTTGTAGCAACAAAAACTCTGTGTGGATTGTTTGAATCATGTCACCTTCACTTCCTAGACTAAAGTAATACAAGTAGTAGCGATCAATACCAAGACAATATCGCCGTCTATGGTATAGGTATATAACTAAGTTAGTGTCCAGTACACAGTAATATATTTATGATAAAGCCATTAATATAACTTGACATGTATTCAAATTAAATATCATAAAAGTGTTGTTCCAGAGGACGCGGTCGCTGAACGTGCTCATCACACTAGTAGATGTCGTCACCAAATTTATAGTCCGGGAGCCAGTGACCAATTTTCATCATGAATTTCCTCCCGAGTGAAAATTTGTAAATTGCAATAGAAAGTTGTGTTATGAAGCTCCGCGGTCGTCAGCTGCTGCTCTGGTGGTGGAGAAGGCAGTGGCAGCCTCCCACGCACGAATAAAAAAAAAAATTTAATGATTTCCTCCCATTCTAAAATTTCTTGAATAATAGTTTATCAAATATCTTGAAGGGAAGATAAAGTCAGCTGACCATAACATGGTGGATTATACGTCAGCTGGCCGCTCGAATATGAAAAAAATAAAAAAATTTCAATGATTTCCTCTCAACTAAAAATTAATCTGGTGATAGTTTATATGTTACTGTGAATGAAAATTAACATCAGCTTGCTGTATCTCAGTGGAAAGTTCGTCAGCTGGTTACTTGAAATGTGTAATGTAGCAGCATTGTATCACATCTGCATTGTATCAGCTGACGACTTTACCCTTGACTTACAGCTAGCTGATTTGTTTTATTATTTACTAGAGTATATTAACTATTCTCTTATAAATTTTCATCCCGGAGGAAATCACTTTTCTCTGGTTGTTTGGCAGTATATTTGATTTGATGATAAATATGCGGTTTAATAATGAAGGAAATATAGTTATAACTAAAGTTTAATTAATCAATAATTTATTATATAAATTAATGAAATTTTATTTTAATATAATGAATAAAACTACTAACAACGGTTATTCATTTTCGCTCTCGCTTTGGCTTGAGTCGCATCGGCGCTGTTTTAGAATCATATAAAATGTAATTTAATTATAAAATACATTAATTTTAAGTATGTCTTATTTCCTTTTGCACCCTCCGCTGCGACCATATATAATTAGTGTAATTTATATTATTATTACTTTTGATAACAGATATAACATTCTATCCATATACTTAGTTAATGTTGAAGGTGTCTCTTCTGATATCGTTCTTATTTTCCGATATCTTTGCGGCAAGCAGTATAACGTCGATAACACTCACTGTGATACAACTGAAAAAGGTTAGGCTGTGTAGGAAGCACAGTATTTTGACCGGTTTGATTATAACTTTTCGTATTGTTAATATAGATCTACACTTATTTAAATTATCTTTACTAAATAATATTGAATGAACATTAGTTTTTTTACAAAAGACGCAATAAGGTACCACGTTAGACATTTTTATTTTTAATTATCCGTTACTATAATAACACTATGTTCAACTGACCAACTTAAACATAGAATCTTTCACTTTCCATTCGAGTCACATTATAATTTCAACTTACGTAAAACACACTAACGAGAGGGTCGTTAGTGTGTTTTACGCTCTGCTACAGCATAAAATCTGGAGAGGGTAATTTGAATCTACAATATACTTACAATGTAAAAAGGGCTCATGTATTACTTTAATTTGTATAAGAAAAAGAGATAAATAGAGAAAAGTGATTTCCTCCTGGATGAAAATCTATAAGAGAATAGTTAATACTCTAGTAAATAATAAAACAAATCAGCTAGCTGTAAGTAAAGGGAAAAGTCGTCAGCTGATAAGATTCAGTAGGTGATACAATGCTGCTACATTACACATTTCAAGTAACCAGCTGACGAACTTTCCACTGAGATACAGCAAGTTGATGTGATTTTTCATTCAAAGTAACATATCACCAGATTAATTTTCAGTTGAGAGGAAATCATTGAAATTTTTTTTATTTTTTTCATATTCGGGCGACCAGCTGACGTATAATCCACCATGTTATGGTCAGCTGACTTTATTTTCCCTTCAAGATATTAGATAAACTATTATTCAAGAAATTTTACAATGGGAGGAAATGATTAAAAAAAAATTTTTTTTCTTCGTGCGTGGGAGGCTGCCACTGCCTTCTCCACCACCGGAGTCGCAGCGTACGGTAGCGAAACTTCATAACACAACTTCCTATTGCATTTTACAAATTTTCACTTGGGAGGAAATTGGTCATGAAAATCTGTCACTGGCTCCCGGACCATTATATTATGGGATCAACTTAATTCATATCTTTTGTTAAAAAATAATTTATTTTAGTTAATAATTCTTTTAGTATTTTGTTAACAAGCAGTATGAATATCATATTAATAATAATAATAATAATAATAATTCATTTATTGATAAAAAATAATTACAATAGGCAACAAGGACCCGTTACAGATTGAGAATAAATAAAACTAAAACAATAATACAACTATAAAATAAATAAAAACTAGTTTTCCGCTGGTCAACGAAGAAAACTAGAATAAAATCTGAGCAATTCATTTGACACATTCCTTAGAGCTTCGATTATCAAGTTGCCAGACTCGAATAGTGTTTGTCTAAATCTGGCAACCCGATGCCTGATCAAAGCCTCGAGAGTCGCCACGCGGGCCTCAACGAACATCGTCGATGCACTGGACCAACGATTTATTCTAAATAAAACTCTAAAGGCATCATTGTATTGGACTTTAAAAATTCGGAAACTTTCTTTTTTATACCTGTACCATAATTGCGGAGTATACAGAGCTTTTGGTATTTGTTAATATAAAAAAAAAAAAAAAAATTTAAATAGTAGTATTTTAGACTCATGATTACATTTATTAAATTTTCGCGCTATAACATTGGCACGAACAGCCATAGAACGCCTCTCTCTGTCAATGTCTAAGTCATCTCTGAGGTCAGTCGTGATAACATGGCCAAGGTAACGGAAACTCTAGATGAATTTAAGAGGTTGATTATTGAGACACACAGGTAAATGCAAATCTTTAGCCGTGGAACCGAATAGCATTGCTACTGATTTAGTTTCATTATAAATTAAGTCATGCCTCCCTGCATAGGATTCACAAATTGTCAGAAGTTTTCTCAGTCCACCAACAGATGGGCTCAGCAAGACCATGTTGTCCGCATAACTAAGATTATTCATACAGATTTTATCAATATAGCATCCAACACCGGCCTTGCAAACCTCCTCAATTAGCTGATCTATGTAAAGATTAAACAAGAGTGGCGAGGTCAAGGTCTTACCCCACACGAGAGAATATATTCTTTAGAACACGCACCATCCCATCTCACAACATTACCCTGAGAGTTATACCAATTCTTCAACAGAGAAACAATATCAGGCGGCACCTGTACCAGTTTCAGTTTACGCCACAACAAATCGTAATTAACCCTCTCAAAAGCCCGACTAAGGTCGAGAAAACAGGCATAGATCTTAGTCTGTCGCTTGACGTAGTAGTTTACGATCTGCTTTAAAGAAAATATTGCTAAATCCGTAGAGCTTTGTTTTTTAAAACCGAACTGAGCATCACTTATTACAATATATTCTGATAAAATATTGAAAATAATGGAATCTACTAATTTAGCACACGATGTGGCAATTGATATCGGGCGATAATTATAGCTAGAGGTAGCACTTGACGTTCTACTTTTAATAACCGGTATAACAATGCATTTTAATAACGCAGGAGGTTGATATCCATGTCTGAGACATGCGTTAATAAATTTTGAGAAAAATGAAGTTACCCCGGGACCCCCGAAACGTAAGTGTTCCACAGTCAAGTCGTCATGACCGCAAGCTTTCCCCAATTGCAGTTTTTTTGGTGCGTCAAATACCATACGCTCATTTATATGTATGGAAGGGAGACACCAAGAACTAAAGGAACCAGAACCTAAATCATCAAACCGTTCACATTGCACGTTACGCTGACTACTACTATTAACTATAAATTAACATTTAAATATGTTTGCAATATTCTGCTTATTGCTTTCGCCATCGATACAAACTGGAGTTCCAATTTTGGTATTTGTTAATTTATTACTTTCTTTCCAAAATAAAGAAAACTTTTTGTTAACACATGCGTTACTTATTTTGTCTAAAATAACCTTTTCCTTATTATTCTGACACCATTTAAGGCGTGCCTTAAAAATCGTCCTACTCTCTTTCATTTTGTCATAAAGACTACCTGAATTAGGAGCTCCGGATTCTAACCACTTATTTAATTGTAAATTAGCATCCAAATGTGCGGCTTTTACAGGTTCATTCCAGCCCGGCGTTTTCTTACGCCCCCATTCTCTTCTCCAAAGACTAGATTGAGAACGGGCATCGGCAGCTGCAGATTGTATGGACAAAATAAATTTACTATAAATTGTATCCAAGTATCGCTTATGCGTTTGACAATTACATGATAAACACTCCACGAGCGAACTCAACAGCTCCCAGTCTAGATCTGCTAAATAATTATTACATAGGGACTGATAAAGTGCTTTTTCAGAAGGGCTTATTACGATAAATCTAGTATCGTAATAGGCCCTCCTGACATTTCCATGTTGACGTACACAAGTGATCACTGATTATGATTCTAAGTGGAAAAGATATTTTTTTTTTTTTTTTTATATGATCTAGGGCAATGCTTGACTACATTCCACCTGATGGTAAGTGGAATGTAGTCTTAGATGGTAAGTCGCATTGCCCTAGCAACCTATTCACTCTTCTCTTGAAGACACCCACATTATATTTGGCCGGAAATACCGACGCAGGCAAATTGTTCCAGTCCTTTGCTGTACGCACTAAAAATGAGGAAGCAAAGCGCTTCGTTCGGACAGGTGGAATGTCCACAACAAAAGGATGGATACCTGCCGTGCGTCGGGACGTCCGGTGATGGAAGGGGGACGGGGGAATTAACTCGTGTAATATAAATAAATAAATAAAAATAAATAAATAAATAGATACCTGTGAATCTCAAAACCATCTCTTTTACCCCAAAGTATTTTGTTTGTAGGCTTATGCAAATCTGTATGACTTCTATTAACAGAGATAATATCAAAGTTAAATTCAAGTGCAAGTGGCCTGTGATCGGACCAATATACATCCTTAATTATAAGGACATTAGATAAAGTGGACCACGCCATCGGAGTCACGATGCAATGATCAAGCCAGCTCCTTGAACCATGGGCATAACTAACATACGTAAAAATTTCATCCAAATTTTTAAAAAAATTATAGTTCGCATAAACATAATCATTGTCTTTACAAAAATTTATTAATTTATTATTAAATGTTGTATTCAAGTTTGCATTAAAATCACCTAGAACCACAGCAACATTAACTGAATAATTATTAATAAAACTATTAATAGAACACAAAATATCAGTAAAATACGGTAAATTTTCAATATTATTTTGAGGCATATAAACAGAAAAATACATATGACAGTTACCATTATAATCAAACTTAATCGCGCATACCCGAGAGTCATTACAATTAAATACATTAACATTATAAATTAAGGAAGTTCTCCACATTATAGCTACTCCTCCATAAGGCCTTCCCTTTAAAATACCTGATGAAGTATCAATTGCTGACGTACCATACGCAGAAAAATCCTGATGTATATTAGAAAGAATATGCAGCGCGTTAGGAAGCAACCAAGTCTCCTGCAAAGCTACAACATCATATTCATCACACAATAACCTAATGTGATCAATACTTCTCTTTACTGACTGACAGTTAAACGTAACAAATTTCATCCTATAATATATTAATTAAATAAATTTGAGGAAAAAATCTAATATTCTTTATGTTCTACCTCATATGATAATGAATACAATATAACTGAAATAAATTTAGTTTATTGGTTTTTAACCCAGAAGGGCCTAAAACCAATACCTATTGGCCAAAAGTCTGAAGAATTTAAAAATGTTTGTTTTTTATGCAAAAGGTTCAATTCGTTCTATGGACAACGCTTGTTCACCTTTCGATAATATATATTCTTTAAGTTTATCAGGACTAGTCTCGACCTCTAAACGAGATACGTATAAACACAAGGTTCTTGGCGCAACTTGAATAATAGACTCTTGGTTCTGAAACACTGCGGACCCCGCCGTATTCTTATTCCTTTTCTTTTTGTAGGAAACGGAGATAAAACCGTCAGCTGAGCTACCTAGGGCCGGGCCGCGTTCTTGTTGTTTTGATGTAGATAGCGTATCAACTGATGGCGCCGCTGGCTTGGTTGGCATACACGCGTCCGGTCTCACTGAGCGTCTCGCTTGACTGGGAGGTACTTCGATGTCAGCCTGTCGCTGCGGTTGCACTGATACCAAACTGACCCCCTCCGACCGCCCCGCGTTTACCTTATCAGCTGGGATGTTATAACTGAGTCGATTTATTTCTTTTCGTATGGAATCAATGTCAGATTGTTTAGCACAGTCGCTTTTTATGCCAACAATCTCCTTTTTCAATAGAACGATATCCTTTAATAAGCTTGTCACGTCTACGTGATCGAAAGTAACTGGGGGTAGTCTGTTCAGATTTCGGGCAACAAACACTGGTAAACTGGAAGGCTCAGATTCCTTTAGGATCTTAACAATGTCCTGCAGGTGTCGTTTGTTTTTACCTTTGCCTTTACGTGCAACACGTCGGGCAAGGGAAGAATCGGATAAAATGCACCTTGCACTGTCGATTTCTTCTTCCGTGAATTGACTTTCACAAATTTGTAGCAAACTCACTTCGTCAATTACATCAATTTTACACTGAATGTAGCACAATAGTTCATTGATGATCACACGGTAACTACAATCGCTGGACATATTTCGTAATTCGTAATTATCACAGGAGCACAGCAATGCACACGACCGCACGCACTCGTCGTCGTATATTAAATATAATATATATAAAAAAAATCTAAAACGTTTTTTTAATGGTGCTTTTTGTATAGATTGAGGCTTTTTATTTTAATATAATCTTCTTTTGAAAGTAATTGATGTGTCTTAATCAGGATAACTTCATGCATGGTTAACAAAAAATAAACGAGAAAACGGGTCCACATTTCTTACTGGGCTAAATCTTTTGTGGGAAGGAAAGAAACCATAAAACAATATAAATGGGACGTGAATCGTTGAAGAATACAGTACAGTTTTATTTTAGTTAGAAACAAACTTTGTTCGATTCCTTCGTTAGACACTTATACTTGAAGTTATTTTAACTTGTCTCAATGAATCAATAACTGAAGATTGAAGTCTATTACTTAGAGTTTGTACTTATTTAACTTAATCATTTTAGTATAAAAAAAGAGTGTAACTTTCAAAGAACATATTTGGTTTTGGTTAAAACTTATCTGGAAATAATGAAAAACTATTAATATATGTTCTATTTATTATTTCAGTTTTAGCATTCCACAATAAATCAGTTATGTAAACTATCCCTAGCAGGTGAATATGACACGAACACCCTTGTTTGTTCAACAAAGCCGCATTTCACTACTTCAATATTATATTAAACGCGTGCAAAGGGAGTATGAGCCATGTATTGCGTCGCTTTATATCACTAGTGTAAAATGTCGCATCCTCTTCGGGCACATTACGCACAGTTTACTTCCTCTATACATATCATTGACACGGATATTAGTCCAGTCATTTGGTAGTTTTACCTGGAAAGTTTTCCGGGAATTTTGAAAATTGGTTATTTTTAGATTTCGGAACGCACTTTTCGAATTTCAATTTTGCCACCTCGTATCCCTGCCGCTCGCGCCGCCATTTTGAAAAAATGGCGGCTACAACCTGTTTTTTCGAAATATCTCCTTTCCAATGCATTTTTTGAAAAAAATATTTATGTACAAAATTAAAGTAGAATAAATTTCCTACAATTTATGTATTTATATTTTTTTCCATAATATCAATAGTTTTTGGCGTACGAGCGTCACAAAGTATCTTCATCTACACCACCACGTGTTTTTGGTATATTTTTTCTAAAATATTCTACTATTGCCACCGGTATTGAAGAGGCAGTGTGGGTCTTTGTGTCGGGTCCCTTTTTCTCGACTATCGAGACTATAGACATTGTATAGCCTCCATACTCTCGACCTTCAACGTAACATCTGTCGGTAGAAGTTACGAGAGGTATTAGTCAGCAGTATACGTTTATATATATGTACGTTGTACAGTGTTGTTTGTGTTCTTAGAGCCATGGCTTCTAATGCAGAAAATTGTAATAGTAAGCTCGTACGTACATAAATACGTATATAAATATTTTTTTCAAAAAATGCATTGGAAAGGGGATTTCGAAAAAACAGGTTTTAGGCGCCATTTTTTCAAAATCGCGGCGCGAGCGGCGGATATACGATGTGACAAAATTGAAATTCGAAAAGAGCATACCGAAATCTATAAAATAACCAATTTTCAAAACTCCCGGAAAACTTTCTAGGTAACCCCCTTTTTTTCGACCAAATGACTAGACCATATACGATTTAACTTATTATTATTATTATGTCATTATTCCAACCATTTACCAGTGTCTGTAATAATTATATAACCAAGTTTTACACGAATTTGTAAGTATTGATTAAATTTTCTTGCAAAACAGTACAGTACCTTTAAGTATCATATTAATATTGTTACAAGACTTGTTAATGAGATCAGCTGACTATCTTTCATAGTCTTCGAAATTGATATATTTCAATTTAAGAAAAATATTTATTTATATATAGTTTTTATCACATACTAAATAAATAAAAATATTTAAGTTTCAAATAAACACAAAGGGTGGACTTATCACTTAGGTGATAAGTCCACCCTTTGTGTTTATGCAATTTCTTCCAAACGACCATATTGTTAGGAATTTAAAAATAGTGCATATAGATAGGTGACCACAAGTTTTAAACATTGTAAACTTACATAAACATACCTACACATTAATACATAAACATAACAAACAATTAATATACAATACATATTATGTAATAAAGTAATCAATACAAATTAAAATCAATACAGAGGCAGCGCGTTCCATAGTTTTATTGCAGAGACCGTGAAGAACTGCTAAAAAAATAATATTGTATGGGATTCATTTTTTATATTCTGTATTATTTCTACTACGTACCTATACCTATATCTAACCCTGGTGGGATAGTTGGTGGTTGGTTGGTAGGTACCAACTCATATTTCTTAATTTAAAGCTAAGTCTTAAAGTTATTTTACAAATTGAACAATTAATTGTTATTTCATTTTTATTCATAACTTGTTTCTGTAATTGTTAACTGGTTCTTGATGAGAAAAAATATGATTATTGACGAATATGTTAAATTCTATTTCTACTATATATTAAAAAACCTATCTAGTTCAACTAAGCTTTGCTAATTTAAATCAGTGTCACTGACCCTGATTGATATGATTTAAGTCCTGGCCGAATAACGTTTATTTAGATTTAAATGCATATACTCAACTATTTTCCGATGTAATAGCCACAATAAGTTTTATTAAATGAAATATGTAGCTGACACTATATAAATATATCTTATAAATATTATAAATTTATTAATTAAAAAATATTTATAAGCTTCTTTTGCTGACATTTAGAAAATATATAATTTAAGTTTATTCTAGGATAATATGTGACAAAATGGGAGGAAAGAACAAAACCGCTGATCATGACCTAGAATTGCAAAACTCTTACAATTGATAATTTAAAATATCGAATACAACAAATACCTTTAAAGTTACACTTTATTGAAGCAAAGTTATAATATTTGTATATCTACAATATTTATTATAATTGCTAACTTATTTTATAAATTGGTAAACAAATAATCGTTTTGAAACAGAAATGCACTAATTTCAAATATAGTCTTAAGATATTGTCATACAGAATATCATTAGAGAGAATAACAACTTCCACACTAAAGAATAATCTCTATGGAATTTGACTAATATAAATAACGGGCACAAAGTACATAGTGATTCAGAACAGTCAACAGTCTATGAATCAAACAAATGATAATTCTATGGGGAATTGAGAACACAATCGTAGACACGCGACCAACAGGCCTTATTGACTTATACCAGACCTGAATCTATTCAACTTTTTGACAAAACAAATGTCTGTCTTTCTTCTTTCTCTCCTTTAAAATTTAAAGGCCAGCCTTTTATGGACATATTATTATTAATGTTTCATTAGTTTATTAATGAAAAAGGTAGCATAACTCTTAACGGAAAGTTATAGTTACACCACCATTTTTTTTATCATGATGTACATATTTACGTTTTTTCACCAATTCTAGGACATCCTTAATATTTTAAAATATATAAAATGAAAAGTTCCATGATGGATTTATTTCTATTTTATTCTGGTAAATTATATTCAGGTTGTCCGTCCGTTATATTTAAAATATATGCTTATTTATGCAGTCCTTAAATAAAATATTCGGTTAACTTTTGAGATATCGGTGGTGGTAGATTCGGATTACTGTCAGCTGATGATGAGGTTACAGATAGAACTTGAAAGAAAGAAAGTGGTCTGAATTAATCAATATAAAGGGTGAGGTATTTCATCACGATAACGCTAGATCACACACATCTTTTAGTCATTTAGCGAAAATACAGAGAGTTACCTTGCAACTTCAGATTTATAGGTACCTGTTTCGGTCACTACATAATTCTTTAGGTCAGGCTAAAATCAAGAGAGGATCTTTTTATCAGAAGTCCCAAAATTTCTACAACAAAGAGATTACTTCACAGGTTACAAGATGGCAAAACAAACAAAAAGGTATCATGCAAAATGCGAAGTAACTTTTTCTACCACGTCATATTTGATTTTTTAGATTGTTCGTAAACCCTTCCATTGACGCGCTTGACTATTTTCTCCACAATTATTTTACCATTAGTTCATAAATTATGATGTTTCTTTCATTGCTAAAAGAGGATTTAATGATGATTTAAGGGCTGACGATTTTAGGAATGTAATTCATACTTAAATATAACGATTATTTCGTTATTGTTACTACATACATTTTTCACCAGAAAAACAATCTAGCCTTACAATGTTTTTAATGCTACATGACACGATAAAGAGTGCTTTATTTAACAGAAAACTACAATATATTCTTTAAATAATATATTATTTGTTTCGTATATAATAAATCAAGAGCTCTTATAACGGTTTCGTTAATTTCTCGTCTGAGTGTGTATTGGTATGGAATATATATAAGATAACAAATATAAGGTATATTTCTTCTCACAGGATTTTTTTATTTATCAAATAAATTTGAAATAAGTTAGAGAAAAATACACTTTGTATAAATTACAAAAAAAAACATTAAAAAGTTATAAAAAAAAGGATAAAAAAGAGCTGTATAAACAATTTTACTAAAAAAATAAATCATGTTTTTGCCTGTGAAATTTATAAAAAAAATCGTTCTAAGTATCCTCGCCACAGCCACGTAACTTTGAATTTGATACAACAGATGGACATTTATTGTATTATCTTATAAAAGACTAGCTTTTGCCCGCGGCTTCGCACGCCTTAAATACGTAGTAAAACAATTCCCCTTTCCCTTTTTTTGTACTGGCTTCTATATGACTTGTTTTAAGTGATACAATCAAAATACGATATCGACAGATATCGCTCACTGTCAAAAGTCTATTTAAAGTTTTTAATAAGGATACCATATTAAATACTGTATTTTTTTTATATCTCTCTTGTTTTTACTTAGACGTCCTTTTAAATACTTTTTAAACAGAGTACTTAATAAACATTCTAACCATATATTACACTTAAAGATTTTCATTGCAAATAATCAAAATATAACCATGTAAACTTGAAGAATTCTAAGTTACAAAATCGACGTTATATTGACCACCAACTTGCAAGTCTGGTTCTATTAAAATAAAAAAATATATGCTAAATAATATTTATTAGACATTAAATTAGCAATGTGCATTTACAACATTTGAAATTTTACTGAACATTCACAAAAGCCATTTTTGAGACAGTTTGCACGGTTCCATAGCATAGTGCGCCGGCCGACCGTACCGCCGCCAACGCGATATATGAAATATATATTTTAAATCTGTAATATCTTCAAAAACACTCATTTCAATTACATGGTGTAAAGGGCTATATTATTTAATATTAAATGTATAATGTATTTAAGTTACTTAGTTAAATAAGGATTAAAGCTGTATCCTTATGTCTGCTTAAAATCGCTTCTTAAATAAGCCATTATTCCTAGTAAAAAGTAAAGGATAAAAATTGGGTATTGTGGGTTATCCCTAAGAGATAAACATATACCATCGCGGACTTTCTTGTGGAACTTTTTAAGGTATATCTATTAAAATAAAATCATCAAAATCCGTTGTGTATTTTTAAAGATCTTAAAGACTTAAGGATACATACTTAAAGACAAAGAAACAGACGCAGGAAGCGACTTTGCTTTATACTATGTAGTAATAACTCCTCAAAAACATACTGTAGATACACTTTGTATTCCAGTCCATTTTAACTCTAAAACAAATTCCACAAAAGAATAATTTTAAACGGAAAACTGTATTTATTATATTACAATAAAAAGTATTTGTTGTAGTTCGAAATGGTCTTAAAAATTCCTAACACGTTACGCATGTAACGGGATACTAAGAGCTTTTTGCTATTATCTGAATGGCTGCATTTGGTTGTGTAATAAAGTGTGTAAAGAACGTAACAAGAAGACTCTTTTATATTGGATATGGAGGAACACTTGACCCTCCATGATATAGCAATTTATTAAAATGGCGTTTCAATCTAGAAAACATTTGGTACATAGTTCCTTATCGCGCGTTGATAAAAGGGGGCGAGACAGTAAAAACTCTTACCAAAAGTTGGCACGACATGTTAAATTGCTTAGTAGTTCTTTATTATTTATTTGATATTGGAGTATTCGATATTGGAGTAAATAATAATACAAATTTGTGATCAAATATACTCGTAATGTTTTGTAACAACGCCATCTATTTAAACCTTAGGGAAACATAACTACATCTGTTATATAAACATATCAGTACAAAATGAAACCGCTAGGTGGCGGGACAATAACTCATGGGTTTATTGATTAACACTTTTTAATTTATTTATTCATTTTATTTACATTTATTAAAAATTATCGGCGAAATATCATACAAAAATAGTATACAATATTATTCATTAGCATATTAGTTTACCGACTTTACCCGATTTACAAGACTTTGAACGCCAAAAGCATTTAATTTATATCCATATAAAATTAAAACACCCAACGCGAAATATTTTTCGTGATAAGCCAAGGACAAGTGAGCATCGCGAAAGTCAAGGTCACAAACCCGAATACCTTCAAGGAAAATAGTTCATAATAGACCTGGTCCTACTTACTCATATAAAATGGAACTGGATCCTATAAAAAGCTTTTCATTTATATGACTGACTAAATTATTGATGTTATTGTTACCCAGACCAACGCAGATATACAGAGACAACTACTCATAGACTCATGCAGTTGCTGTACTTGCGACACAAAAATATGAAAAATATGTGCCTTATGTTCCTATATATATTATATTTTTTTACAACTAGTCTGAGTCGGTGAATATTAACGTGTTACTGAGAACTATGTTCTCAAAGCAAAGACTATTAAATAAGAAGTTTGCAAATTGTATTTGTTTAAATAGAAGAAATAATGTAAGTAAATAGTTAGAAATGAATATTATACACGTTTTATTTCGATAAACTCCTTAATCCCCCGAAAGAAACCTTCTGTTAAGCGTCGAAAAATGAGGTTAGTGATTTAGGGTTAAATAATTAGTACCTTTCGTACGAATAACAAAAAATCAAAATAAACGATAAATCAAGAAGTTTTAATGTTTAAGACCTATGATATAAGGAACAAATATTATTAGATGTATATATATTATTAGATGGTTTTTAAATTAAAAAATAAATTTAAAGCTTTCATAATATAGGGAATTAAAAACAAAGCGGTACGAGCATTTTTCCTTTTAGGAACATTTAGACTCACTTATTTGAAATTGTATTTCCAATCAAATAATAGATTTTCGCAAAAGTTTTCACTTGCTGTTGTAATAAGTAAATAAAAGTATTGCGTTTAATAATTTGATTATCTGCTGTTGTTTTTATATTCAAATTTTGAATATTATAATAAATGATGATACGAATATCTATTACATTTAAGTTCTAAATAAATCTTGCTATGTACATCAGAATATGTTTACTTTGTATTATTAAATATATATTGCCGCATATGTCGACGTTAATTGTAGCTATAATATAATCTGGCTCCACAGAGTTAAGGTTTTAGGTTTTTTTTACAGAAGATCAGCGTGGAATACTCGTAACAACTAGATTTTATATACAAATTCAAGGTAGATGAGAGTAAGATTGTGCTCGATGTAGTACGCGAAACACAACATTTTTTGAAGTTCTGAAACTCAAAAAAATTGTTAACTCTTTATTTTAAATAGGTTTCTTTTTAACAATTATATTTCAAATATTTCTATCATAGAAACAATTGTTAAACAAATAAGGATTTAGGATCCTGCGCTATCTTTTAATCCTTATATCATAGTCAGGTTGTATTAAATTTTGCAATAACTATAAAATGCTTTAAAGTATAGAAACAAAAAGTTATGAATAGTAAACCAATAAGTAAGTCTATTAAAAATCGATTTATCAGACAACAGTTTAAAAATGGTTTAACGATTAAGCTTAAAACCCTGGCAATCGAAGCTGGTCTTATTATAGATGTAAAATAGAAATCCATATATCAGATATTTAAATAAAGCGCGGAAATAATTCTTTCTGGATTTTAGTTAAAATACTGGATGGCTTCCAATTGAGTAGATGCTAATGTCAACAGTTGCTATTTTTTCTACCCTTATCGCTTTTTATTTAGTTTAAGAGAAGCATATAAGTATACAAAAATATATAACAACTGAACCTTGAAAAATATTTGTTATTAATTCATTTTTAGGTTATTTATTTTTTATAGACTGTGATATTTTTATAAAAAAAGAAAAAAATATACATATAGTTAAATATGCATTGCAAAAAAAACATGTCTAGAGGCTGTAAAAAGAGTATACTAAAATTTTGTATAGTATAGTACACCGACTCATTTTCGGTAAAAATATTCAGTTCACAATCCTAAATATTGTTCTCTAGTACTTTTTATTTATTAATATTTCTACAGATTTGCTAATTGCTGAAATCCTAAACACGTATTTTTATATATCCATGATCAAAATACAAGAATTATTTCCTGCAGAGTAAAAAATCAACAACTTGCTTCGTGGAGAGTGGGATCGAAGTCTTCAATTAGTTAATAAAAACTACTACCACTAATTAATTCGGTCAGGTCGATAACAATATAGTTCCGACGAAATTTTCAATTCGAATTCAAATTGTGATTTAATACTCGAATTAAATATAGAAACCGGCTGAATTTACTTAATTTCATTTCATAGCATTATGTTTAAATTTTCATGGAATTATTACATTTGATTATAAGATAAAATGTGTTATGGTGTCAAAATATGATTTAAACATTGTTGTTCCAAAAACAGATTAATACGAACAAACCTTTAATTAAACATTGCACTGGATATATTTACTTCACTCCTTTTTTTTCCGTTGGAAAAAATGGATTCCGCTTCGTCACACCAGCCAGGAAGGCGATGGCCGGGTGGTATGTGCGGCACCCGGCAACTGCCATTTTTAAGGCACCCCACTAAAAAAACCAACGGTTGCCCTCATCGCTACAATGAGACGCCACGGGATCGCGTAAGCTTTCACCGCGACGCCTCAGCGGAACTCCCCTGAAAACGGTACCCCGGGCAACCGGAGTACCCCTACGTCATAGACCTGTGCAATGACGAGAGAGGTCCCCCCCCCCTCTCAACTAGGCCTACGGCTGGGAAGGAATGGGCTGAGCCCTTCTCCTTCCCAACCTTTCGCGCTGAATACGCACCCCCCCATACAGCGATGGGACCACTCCACAGTCAACTCTGCTATCAGAGAAATACCAGCGGCCAACCCCGGCAAAGAGGGCCTGCGCCCTCCTACCCCCAACGCCCAGGCCTACTTTCCAAGGTGATCACACGATGGAAAGAGGCCCTAGCCCCCCGAATACCACACGTGCTCCCACGCACTCGCCCGACAGCCACGGAATACCTCCCGGCGATGCTGGACACCTGAGGAGGAATCCATCACTGTTTCCGAACCCTCCGCAACCAAGTGCGCCCCAGTGCCGCACCCGGAGCAAGAAGTTCGGTCCACTCTACCCCACACGCCCCCCATCAGACAGCCACGGGATACAATTTACCTCGCTCCAAACACAAGCCCCATAATTATTTTAATAACTTCACGGTTTTTATAATAAGTAAAAGCACAATTATTACAGATAGCTGTACATTATACCTTAAAGATATGTTTTTTTGAAGGTCATTCCAAATATGTAATAGTTACCTAACTTGTTTGAAAATTCACTGTACCTTCTTGTTATGTGTTAAAACCAAGGCCTATGGTATACTTTCCGGTCTGGGAAAAAAGCTACTTACAATCGATATTGTTATAAAGGAGTAAAGGTCCATGAATAAGACACACGTAATGTAAATATTTATACAAATATAATATTCTCCTTATTATGCTCTCCATTAAATTACCATTATTATTATATACTTTTATATACCTACTTTTATATACTTAAGTTAAGTTTTCGTATTTGTTAATATTAAAATTATATAACTTTGGCAACCATGTTAAATCATATACTCTCCTCTAGAGTTGAAATGGATCCGATTTAAATCATTGGATAAATTTGATAAACAAACTGAATTATGTAAATATTTGATTCACAAAAATCACACTAGCAAAATAAAATGTAAAAAATGTAATTACAAAGTCAAGATCCACTAAAATTGTATATGTAAAATCCAGCTAAATAGAATAAGTGTAATTAAAAAAAGCCAATAATTAATAGAAAAATTATGTATGTTGTAAATTATAAATGTTAAAAGTATGCAAAAGTCATGATTGTTGTAAAGTCACTAAATATCGTTGATCTTAAAATCCTTTTGTCTTCAATAAAATAAGATCAAACAGCGGACATAAACAAAATACATAAACAACCTGCGGTAGCTATTTGAATAAGGTCATCAACCACAATAACATAAGTATAACAATACATAGTCAGCGCAGAAAACCAGTAAAATAGCTGCCGCACGCTGAACATAAAACAAGCTCAATCTACACCACTATACACCCATTTCCTCAGAAAAAAGTAACAAATGAAAAAATTATTTACACCCAAATACAGATTCCCTCCTCTCATGGGGAAGAAAATTGCTAAAAAATTGCGAAAAAGGCTACTCAATGCTTTCGTTTTCAACGTTTCCTACCAACGAGGGAGGAAGTTGCGTCTTTCGAGGAATATCACGCAAGTAATGACCATCAAAATATTAACCGGAGCTGGTCAGGTTACAAGTCCATTTTTGCCCTATAATATATTTTATAAGGGCGATTATGTTTATTTTAGATTTTGTACTACTAAATGTTATAAATCAATAAACCTGATAGTTTTACATCAAAACGATCATCTACGAACTCTATTCAGGGCATTGCAAGAAAAACTTTTTCTTGGTAGTAGACCATAACATCCGGTCCCCGGCAAAGTTACCACCCATCGGCAAGAGTCGTGCCGCAAAGCGACCTAGACGAGGAGGCCCGATGGCAATCACAGGGGGGGTTTGGGCGTCCCCGCAGTCTCCAGACTAGTCTCCCAGTGGCAAGACATCACCAATTTCGACGTCGGGTTATATACGTACCGCCTCGTTCAACTTCCATTTCCCATCCTTATTCACTTTTATATTTATTTATTTTTTATCAAAAAGTACGAAAAAAGGAACAAGATTACACAGCGGTTGCGTTCCTCCTCATACAAAGTGCATCTCACAAATATCATGGGCTTGCACTCTAATCTTTTAGCTGTCCATCACCACCTGGAGACAGAGCAGCCGCACTTGCTCTTTTTGACGGAGACGCAGATACAATGTCCTTTGAGCGCTGCATACTTGGATTATCCCGGTTACTCGTTAGAGCACAACTTTCGCTCACGGGCCGGAGTCCATGTGTACGCGCGGAACGACCTCTGTATCCAGCCTCTCCGTCACCTTGGAGACCCCACTTTTACTTCCCTATGTTTTTTAGTGGACACAGGAAACGAAAAAATCCTGTATTCCTGTGTCTACCGTTCGCATAGCGGTGACCTGAAGACAACTCGATTGTTTGAGTATCTCAGTGAGGCTGCAGATATGGCTCTATATCAGTACCCTTCGGCGCAGCTCGTCTGTCTGGGGGACTTTAATGCCTGTCATCAGGACTGGCTGTTCCCTTATCAGAAGACTGACCATGCTGGAAGAGAAACGCGAAACTTTGCGTTGTCCTTGGACCTCTTTCAGCTGGTGAGGCAAGCGACGAGAGAGAGAGAGAGACCAGATATAGTAGGCCATACAGCCAATTGCCTGGACCTTCTGCTGACAACTGATCCGGACAGGTATCGTGTAGGTCACCTCCCCCTTGGGAACCTCCGATCACTGTCTGGTAAAATCTGTATTCACATATTCCCCACCAGCTCTCAAAACACATGGTGTTAGGAGAGTATGGAAATACAAGTCAGCAGATTGGTATGAGATGCGGCACTTTTTTGCGTCTTATCCTTGGCGGCTGGTCTGCTTCTCTTCTTTGGATCCGTCGATTTGCGCGGATGCTATAACCGATGTGGTTCATCAGGCAATGGAGTATTTTATTCTTTTTGCTGACGTACCCATCAGTGGCAAAGCTCGCCCATGGTTTAATGCTGAATGTCGTCCTGCTCAAGACCGAAAACATTCGGCATACCTCATTTGGGCTGATGCTCGAAGCCGCAAAACTCCGGATGTAACTACAAAGAAGACAGCCTTTAACTAAGCTGCCAAGTCATATAAAAAAGCATTGCGGAAGGCTCGTCTCGGTTGAATCGCTAAGAATGGCGCTCTAATCGAAAGCTTTCTTACCGCTTTTCTTTCTTTTCTTTACCGCCCCGTTGGTCGAGTGGTTAGCGCAGACGCCTAACGTGTCACGGCGCAATGGGGTTCGGGTTCGATTCCCGGCGGAGACAGGCATTTTTGTGATGAGCATAGATGTCTGTGTTTCTTGGTTTGGTCGTTTATTAAATATATTCTCAGTATTTATATGTGTATTTAAATGTATTTGTATCGTTGTCTAACACCCTTAACACAAGCAAATAATTTGCTTACTTAGGGGTTAGATCAATGTGTGTAATTTGTCCTGATATTATTATTATTATTATTATTATTATTATTATTATTTTTAGCTATCACGGTTTATGAGATACAGTCTGGAGACAGACAGTCAGACGGACAGACAGAGGAGTCTTAGTAATAGGGTCCCGTTTTACCCTTTGGGTACGGAACCATAAAAATTACGTCCATACTTAAAGGTTAAACATGTAAAGCCATGTTAGGCTTATTTAAATTTTAATTAACCGTCGCGATCAAATAAAAAATGCTTAATTGACCGAGACGCGTAGCGATACGGTAGTTAAATTGGTAGAGCATCGGGATGGTTTTCCAGAGGTTCGTGGGTTCTAGTTCCTGCCCGTACAAAAGTATGACATGTTTAATATTAACATTATGCTGGATATTATGTAGAGGCAATATTAAGTACTTTTTTAGTTTATTACATTAAAAAAACTATAAAAAAAGCTATAAAAAAGAAACTATATTTAAGCATCAGTAGAAGTTAATCAAATATGTGGAAGGAGTTTAAGAATTTAATATGATTTATGTTTCATCACAGATTTGTTATAACAGAGCTGTCATGTGTTATATGTTATACAACGGTTAAACCGTTTTCAATAATACGATCAAAAATATAAATTAAACATTTTAAACAAATTGTTCTCAAGATAATTTAATGTTTATAATTTGAAAGTTCTTGATAAAATAGTATTTTTATAAACATTAATGTTAACTTCACAGTTAAATCTGTGAATTTTAAAAAAAATGGAGTCAAACTACAAATAAATTGGAAGTGAGGTACGAATGCCTTTAAAAGTTTTAATTATCACCCAAACTACCAACTATTATAAAGTAACTGATAATAGTAACATGGGCCTTTTATGAACAATTGCAACAATAAATTATTTAAGTAACATTAAATACATCAAATATTGTTTTAATTATGAAATTTAATACTATTATTATCTATTTTCTTTAAAACACTCTAGGATTGCAATACTTCTTAGTTTTTATTGTTGTTTTATTGTTAAAATTGTTCATTTAAAACGTAACAAATCCATCATAACACCATACAATGCTATGTGATATGTCAAATACAAGCTAGGATTATCTTTTTTTATTTTTTTAATAGACTTATAGCCTAGCAAACAGGCATACGGGCCAACTGATGGAAAGTGGTCACCGGTCAAGTGGACATTCGCAACATCAGAATTGTCGCCAATGCGTCGCCGGCCTAGTAGGAGGGCTCTCTTTGCGCCTTTTTTGAAAAACCCTATGTCATAGTTCACGGAGAAAATGTCAGACGGTAGCTCACGCCACAGTGTACATGTGCGCGGAAAAAAGATTGAGCGAACCGTTTCGTGGAGGACCGCCACGAATCCAGTGTGTGTGGGTGATATTGCAGTATTCAGAGATTGGTGCGATGGTGGAAAGGCAAAGTTAGCATCAGTTCAAATAACTTTTCTGGAATAATTAATTGAGTTGAGCGTAAGCGATGCTCTTAACCGTTTGGGAATCAATTTTTTTAGGCAACATCACAGGAAAACCACTTGGCTAATTTTAACCAACGTTGGCACGCATGTCAAGGAAGTGACTGGGCTTGTACTCCAAAAAACAGAATAAAAAAATATTGTTTCGTCTTAAAGATATATTCCAAAAACTGAATCTCCCATAGACTTAAGCTTAACAGAGGTAGCGCGCGCTAAAAGCTTCTATATCTCAACAGAAGTTGCTGTGCATGTCCATCGTATTCCTGAATCGCGGTATCACATTCAAAAATATTGTGATCATTGAGCTGAGCGTAAGCAAAGCTCTTAAACGTTTGGGAATCAACTTTTTTGGGGCCACATTTCAGGAAAACCACTTGACAAATTTTAACCAAAATTAGCACGCATGTCAAAGATGTGGCTGGTTTACTCTAAAAAACAGAATAAAAAAATATTGTTTCGTTTTAAAGATATGATCAAAAAACTGAATCTTCCATAGATTTAAGCTTAACTGAACCTGCGCGCGTTTAACCATTCCGGTGCCAGCAACTTCATTGGAAATCCTTGGACGTGGCATGAATCAACTTAAGTAGCATAAAAAAGGGGTACGGCGCTCAGCTCAACTCCCGCAGCGCATTGTGGCGGATCCTAGTAATTCGGACCGCGCGTTTCGGACCACCAGCACTTATGGATTTCATATCTGAGCAAGAACCGTCGATAAGGACCTTGTTATGTCGCTCAGACAGAAAGTTGGCTACCCATTTGCATAAACCCTCGGGGAGACCGTCGGATGGTAGCTTCGCGAGAAGGGCCATATGCCAGACGCGAACGAAGGCGTTAGCGATATTCAGGCTGAATGCCAGTGTCTCCCTTTTGCTGTCAATAGCTTGCGCCCAACGGTATGTTAGGTAAACCAAAAGGTCCCCAGCTGAACGGCCCTGGCGAAAACCGTATTGACTATCGCTGATTAACTGGTTATCCTCTAGGTCCTAAGGAGCTGTGTGTTAATCACATGCTCCATCATCTTGGACAGCATAGAGGTAACCGCTATAGGCCTATAGTTGCCTGGATCACTGCGGTCACCCTTCTTTAGAATAGGGTGGACCAAGGCTACCTTCCACGATGACGGTACTATACCTGTGGAGTAGGAGAGCAAAAATAGGTGCGTTAACACAGGAGTCAACTCGGAGCGCACGTCTTAAGTACTACTGTGGGAATGCCGTCTGGTCCGCTCGATTTACTGACGTGGAGAGACTATAGAGCTCGTTTCACTGCCTTTTGGGTGAAGACGATGTTATTTAAAGAACTCTAACACCGCGAGATGGTTGGCGGTGTGGCTTCTCCGTCATCCAATATCAAATTCGAGGCAAAGAAGTCACCTTAAAGATCGGCCTCCCCTTTTTTTGTGTGGAGCATTACTTCATTTGAGTCACGCAAGGATGGAAAGGACGACTGACAGAAGTTACCTTCAATATCGCAAAATATATTGGCGCCAAAATGAAAAAAACACAATGAACGATTGTATAGAAATGAGAGATTCCAAATTCAAATGTAATATTTTTTTATTTATAATTGTAATATTTATGGTCAGACTAAGTGTATTAAGATATATTTTTTGGAATTCATAATATGGTCTTAAAGGAGAAGGGTACTTTTATGAGATGAAATACCAATCTTTATAGCTAGCGAGTATATCTTAGCATTTTTTTATTGTTAAGAAATAATATATTTTAGATTTGGATGTCACATTTTACGACGACGTTTTTGTTTTTTGAAAGGTTTTGTGATATTTGTGTTAATTATTTTTATACATTATAAATATTAGATTCACTATGAATATTTTAAAAATACATCCGTCCAATATAATCTTAACAAATTAATAAAGTTGCAAAAGCTTTAACAACAAATAAAAAAGTATATAAATCTCATATTTTATTATAACTTTATCATAACTATACATATAATAAGTTACTTATAAGTTTTTTTGCTGCTTGTACGTATACCTTTTTTATAATTCTATAGAAAAACGAACAAAAAACACACTTTCAAAAGTGGGCTTGTTGAAAATCTATCTTTAACTTTCATAGCGATTAGATGTTATATAAGATGACTTTCACGCAACGTTACTTAGTACCGATTTATAAAATAGGAGAAATATTAAAAAGGTGTAAGTTAGGCAAAATTTTAAAACAACGAAATATAACCAAAAACAAGATCGAAAAACAAGACTCCTTCTATCGAGTTTATTTCTGACTCTAAACCAGACACAAAAACAATCATCAAAAATCGATTAAGCCGTTATACCTTTCTGGCGAAACTTACGAATAGCAATTGATTCAAATATATGTAAAAGGTTACGCATATTTTCAATTCAATTAATTATTTGTTTAGCTATAGCGGTGCTGTAGAAGTTATTTTATAACTAATTATAAAACAACGTGTATTGGAACGTTGATTACAGAAATTGTTAGTTAACAGCAATATAGACTCGTCAATGAACTAATTTAACGTTTGTTATTTTAAAGTACGTAAGATATTTAAAGAAAAAAATATAAGAAATTAGTATATGGAAATTAATTTACAAAGATATGACTGAATAGAAGTAGAAGCAAAACTAAAATTGTCTACTTTGAGAAATTTTATAGACCAAATAAATCAGAAGCTTAAGGTGTAAACGATACTTCTTTTGTACCCTGTTAAACTTATGTCAGATGTTTTACAAAAAAAAAAGATTACCGCTTGTGCTTTTAAGATAAAACATGAAAGAGAAAAGTTTTAGGTGAAACGGCGCCTCGAAAAATGTTCCGACCACATTTTACTTGCAACTTTTAAACAAGGTTACATGTTTTTTCGAACACATTTTTTAACATTTTAATTTGTAATATATATTTTTATTATTTAAGCTTTATATACTTCTCACATCTGTTAGTTGCACATAATATATTACCTATAAAGAAGCCGTGTATGTATATTAAAGATTTCGGGAAATTAAATTCAACATATTATTTCTTACCTTTTTGTCTTGTTTTGTCACTTTTGCTATATCTAAAAGAAATGTTTAGCAATGAAATGAAATAACAAAGTAAATAAATCAATGAAAGTAATTCTCAACTATTATTTTGACAAAGGTAGTGATGATATTAGATATTAAATATATAGAATATAAATAGATATATTATAAAATAACCGACATACATACATTTATTTTAAAATTACTTTAAGGAACATGGGTTTATATGTTCAATAAAAATAAATAACCTCTATTGATCATCTCTTTCATTTTATTAATGTTATTTTATCTAAATATCTGGATTTCGTAGCACAGGATTCGATTCGTAGCGTAGGATTTCGAAAAGGACATAGCACTGAAACGGCTCTTTTACACGTCACAGATGACATAACGGAGGCTTCCGACGCAGATTTGAGTAGTATTCTTGTATTGCTGCACTATTCTCGGGCATTTGACTGTCTGCATCCAGAGTAACTCTTGTCAAAATTAAAATTTTACGGCTTTTCGAACTACACCTGCCAATAGTTCCGAACATTTCTAACAAACAGACATCGAAAAGAAAAGCGTACTTGGCCAACAAATTGATCCTGCGTGGCGTACCTCAGGGTTCCCTGCTGAGTCCAATACTTTTAGTCATCTTTACAGCGGACCTACCGAATCAGGCGCACTGCACCACCGACAGCGGGGGACGAACGCGGAGCTGTTGCCACAGTAGGCCCCAAGCGCGGCAGCGGTGGCCTCCCTCGGCGCGGTGCTGGAGGTGGCAGCTCGTCGTCACTGCTCGACACGACATCCTCAGGAGGGGTTGCGTACTCCTCCTCTGATGACGTGGAGCTGCTCGGCTGTGATGGGCGTGCGTTGATGTTTTTACTCCTTGTGATCATCAAGTGTCTATTTTCAAAATGTGACATTTCAGTTCATTTATTTATCACTTATTTTCGGTCAGTAGTTTAGGTAATAGTTTGGTTTATTATATTCATTTTTTTCGTTTATTTTTCATATTGCATAACCGAATGAAATGATTTAAATATTGTAAAAACTTGTTTTTGTAAATAAATATATTTAACAAAAAGTGACATTTCAAAACGTGACAACTCGTGGCAATTATTATTATCTAATATTATTATTACTATTATTATTATTATTATAAAATGTAATTTTTAAAACTCTCCATACACTTGGTATTAGTCAAATATTTGTGTACCGGGCTTTTAATAGGTACGATAAGACTTCTTCTGTTTATGACAGAAAGATCTGGCCGTCCACGTAGTGTTTGTACAAAAAAAGGTGGACAAAGCAGTAAGGGAAAAAGCGAAGAAATCCTGTCCGAAATTTTATCTCGGGAAATGAAGATAGCACCTAGAACCATGTCGCGTATTTTAAGAGATGACTTAGGACTTGCAGCCTATAAGAGACGCACTGGTCATTGTCTTAACTGATAAATAAAAGATGAATAGGGTGGTAAAATCGAAACAACTACTGAAGCGGTACGCAATGGGAGGTCGCAGAAATATTTTGTTTACGGATGAGAAATCTTTTACAATTGAGCAACATTTTAACAAACAAAATGATCGTATTTATGCTCAAAGCTCTAAGGAAGCTTCCTAATTAGTGGACCATGTGCAACGTGGGCATAACCCGACCTCAGTGATGATTTGTTTGGGTGTTGGCTATGAAGGAGTGACTGAGCCATATTTTTCAACAAAATATCGGCACAAGTATATCAAGATACCATTCTTGAGAAGGTAAGCCCTTTAATAACACCATGTTTAACAACCAAGTATGGTCCTTGCAGCAAAACTCAGCGCCGGGTCATAAAGCACGGTCCCGGCGGTTTTGGTTGAAAGCGAACGTCTCGGACTTCATCAGACCTGAAGACTAACCATCATCTAGCCCCGATCTTAATCCGCTGGATTATGATTAATGATCCGTTTTAGAGAGTACAGCTTGCTTTAAACGCCATGTTAAATTGGAGTCTCTAACACAATCCATACGATTGGCAGTGAAGTATTTCCCCATGGAAAGATCGCGTGCTTCTATTTATAACTGGCCTCAACGTTTATAGGACTGTATTGCAGCCAATGGACAACACTTCGAATAAGCTTTTTATATTTTTAATTGTTTTATATTTGTGTATTAAACTAATACACTGTAAAAGTAATAAATTTTATTTGCAATTAAAAAAGATTTTTTTTCTATTACAATATTTATGACAAGACTAGGTATAGTGCCTACGATTTTATAGGTTCCATTTTCATTATTTTAATCTGATCAACCATATTAAAAATTACTAAAGTGATCTTATACTTGTTGATAATCTGTTGACAGTTAAATACTAACTGCTCTTACTGACATTGTCTATACATAATAATGTTATTCTGATGCACCTACAGTTGTGTCTAGACGATTGCCACTTCATTAAGGCATAATTTAATTTCCTCTTGACTCGTAACTCTAGACGAGAGGTCTTGCTTGTAAAGTGATTTTCCACTTGTGGGTACTATAAACTTATGATTACTAAACTCAGCGTTTTGAAAGCACCTTTAAACATTCAATATTAACATACCGAAATCTAACCATATAGTCACTAAGGACTTAAATATTTTTACTGTGCACTACAGTGTTATTAAGCATTTAGCTTTAAGTATTTGAGCACAATAAATTTTTTGGAGCAAAATTATATTTATTTCACCTCTTCCAGAATTCTAAGAAATAGCTTATTACTAATACATTTTACATAAATATTTTAATTTCAGTTTAAAATTATAATTTAATTTCAAATTTTATATATGTAGTACAGATATATAATTATTTTAAAGTAGTTGTCGACCGCGGCGCCAGCCGCGTATAGGTCGCTTTTCGCGTAATCTGTCTGAACTACAATTATCCAGACCTATATTAGATTTATAGTTAATTCTATAGTATCCTATTCTCGTGGATTTTTTACATATATAGGAATTACATTGCCACGATATTAAACTGAAAATAATAACATACATACACATCACACTTACACACAGCCAGGTCATTATTCAGATATACGTAATAAAGCATATGAATACGAAATATTTTTTACCGAATATTATGTTTTTGAGTAGTTTTTTTAATTGAATAAAGAATTTCTTTGTACAATTTCAAACTGCTATACCATATGCGAAAACATAATATAAACAAGTACTAAAAAAAGTGAGCGCCATCTATTGAGATTTTATGTAACTAAATTTAAAATGGGCATATGCTCATTTTTTTTTTTTTTTTTTTTTTTTTATACAATCTAGGGCAATGCTTGACTACATTCCACCTGATGGTAAGTGGAATGTAGTCTTAGATGGTAAGACGCATTGCCCTAGCAACCTATTCACTCTTCTCTTGAAGACACCCACATTATATTTGGCCGGAAATACCGACGCAGGCAAATTGTTCCAGTCCTTCGCTGTACGCACTAAAAATGAGGAAGCAAAGCGCTTCGTTCGGACAGGTGGAATGTCTACAACAAAAAGATGGATACCTGCCGTGCGTCGGGACGTCCGGTGATGGAAGGGGGACGGGGGAACTAAGTCGTGTAGTTCCTGAGCACACTCACCAAAATGTATCCTATAGAATACTGAGAGGCTAGCAATTTTACGCCTGTGTTCAAGGCTATGGAGGTCGGCTTCGACCAATTCGGTATCGCCGATAAGCCTAATAACAAATTAAATAACATATTTAATTTGTTATTTTTATTAAAATTCAGATAAAACTAGGTAGAAATTGAAGCTTTATCTAAAGTAAATACGTTTATGTAAAGCGAATTCTATTCTGTTTAAAAGTGTTGAAACAGTGTTTGAAGTAAATTTTCAATTGACCATAACTTCTATTTCCCTTAACCGATTTTTAACAAAACAATTCATCAAATTATATATAATTCATCTGTGAAAACCTCGTTCAAATCCGTTGAGTAGTTTCATCGTTATAACGTACCAGACAGACAGACAGACAAACAATCCAAACATTTTTTTTTTTGGTTTCTGTTACTCATCTTTAATCCCCCAATCAGTTTTTTGGAAAAATATTTAGTGTACAGACACTCGATTTTTAACGCCTTAAATTCGTAGTAAAACAATTCCCCTTTCCCTTTTTGTGTCTTGGCCTATATGTCATTAAATTGATACGTAATATCGTTAAAGTAGTACGATCATAATTACGACATTGGCAGACATCACTCATTGTCAACATTTATTCAAAGTTTTATAACTGTATAACGTGTATAACATAACTCTTGTTTTTACTTAAACGTCCATTTAAATACTTTTTAAACATAGTACTTAATAACCATTCTCACCATATATGACACTTAGAGATTTTAATTGAAAATAATCAAAATATGATATGAAATTTAATTGAAAATAATGAAAATAAGTTTACATAACTTGAGGAATTCTCAGCTACACAATCGTCGTTATTTTGACCATCAACTTGCAAGTCTGGTTTTATTAAAATAAAAAAAAACCTATTAAGCCTGAATGTCTTATACATATTATTTAGCATTTAGCTAAATAATATGTATTAGACATTCAGTAAGCCTTATGCATCAATAGAATTTTCAATACTGAACATTCACAAAAGCCATTTTTGAGCCATTTTGCACGGTTCCATACTATAGTGCGCCGGCCGACCGTACCGCCGCAAACGCGATGTATGAAATATATATTTTAAATCTGTAATGTCTTCGAAAACACTCATTTCAATTATATGTTGTACAGGGCTATATTATTTAATATTAAATGTATAATGTATTTAAGTTACTTAATTAGATAAGGATTAAAGCTGTATCCTTATGTCTGCTTAAAATCGCTTCGTAAATAAGCCATTATTCCTAGTAAAAAGTAAAGGATAAAAATTGGCTATTGTGGGTTATCCCTAAGAGATAAACATATACCATCGCGGACTTTCTTGTGGAACTTTTTAAGGTATACAATACTTAGTACATTATTTTGATCTATCTCGTAAAGTTCAGCTAGAGTTGGCAATGTAAGCGCAAAACAATGTGTTTGTTTACGCCTTCGCATTAGAAATCTTGAAATTATTAGTGGTTGTCTAATATAAGCATGTTATTACATATAAACCTTCCTCTTACATCATTCTATCTATTAAAAAAACTGCATGAAAATCCGTTGTGTAATTTTAAAGATCTAAGCATACATACAGACAGGGACAGACGCGGAAAGCGACTTTGCTTTATACTATGTAATGGTTTGAGATAATGGTATTCATCTGACCATTTATTATTTATATCATTTTAATTTAATCATATTTATCGCTCCTAAACCACCTATGAGGATAATAAATAGTAGAATCATATTTTTTAACTTATATCTCATACCTTATTAGGTTTATTACTGTTTTTAATAAAAAATATATATTTGTGACAACTAAGAGATCTTCCAAAATTTCAATGAAAACAGTATCAGGAATCGGTTATCTTCTTATAAATTTAAAAGCAGCTATCATTCACATGTCAGATGGATGCGAACGTGTACAGCCACACCTATAAAACATTTTAGATGACAAAGAAATATCCTACAATTAAAAACAAAATATATAGTTATCAGTAATATAAATAATGCTCCTCTTTTTACTACGTTGAACTGCAGCTTTATGTAATAATAGTGATAATAGATTCTCTCAATATAACAGCAACAAAACATAAACGTCTAGTTTATTATGTCTTTATATTTAATAGTCTAATATATTTTTTTATAATAATAAACTGTCAATATTAAAGTGATATTAAATGGATTGCATGGTATGAATAGGTACTTTAAATGATTCTTTCATACTTCCAAGTGCTTAAAAATTGCACTCAGTTAGTGTCAAATGTAAAAATGTAAAGAAAATGAGGGATTAAGGAAACTGGGATAGGGATATGAAAATATTTTTTTAGGACTCCCATTTTTCTCACTTACCTAAAAAGAACCTGCAACAAGACACATCACTACGATCTTCTTTAAGAATATATTTCTCTACCACCATCACAGATTAGTATTTACCCCTTGCAATATATGACTGATGATATAAGAATTAATTCACAAGATAAGCATTCATTCTTTTATATTAATACATTACTAAACAATTTTAACTCAAAATACATAAAAAGATGAGCCGGTATAAATTCGTATGAAAATTACACACTTGTTTTATTTATCTCACTGTTCTCTCTATACAGTGATTCAGAATTCACAATAGTAATTCAAACGAAGCTTGCACTTCCAAGTTGGGTGTGGAACAAGCTGAAATTAGTTTGCAAAGCGTAATATTAGGTTATAATGTACAAATCCGTGTTGGTGAATGCTCTATTAACAGATATGCCAAAATGCCATGTTAAAAGAATTAAAGATACGCATTTTTTTTTATTTATATTAATTCAAACTGATAGTAACATTTAAAAACATTATTTTTTGAGTAATTAATAAACGTTAAAAATATTTAATTGATGCAACAACGGTGACAGGATAACTTTGTTTTTAAATCATACAAACACAAAAAATATACAGTGTAGTAACACAGTACATACTGTAGTGTGTGTGGGCGTTTAGTGTATTTACAATTAAAATGATTGGTATATACGTATTGTGTAATTTTAATTATCTTATAAAATACATTAGGAACACTTACTTTGGGAATATTAAGCAGTTTGCATTCTAATATTCTGTTGTAGTCAATTTTTTATATGAAAACTGTCATCCAATTGAACCTATGATTTATAAAAAAATAATTAATTACAATGAAATAATAAAAGGACTGGAAAAGGATAGTCAAAACAGTCAATAAATTTTAGTTTAAATTTGAAAAATTAAATAAATAAATGTATAGGACATAGGTAATTTGTACTAAATATTTTGAGATTCTAAATTTTCAATGTTAATTATTGATTATTTAATATTCTTAAAGTAAATAAATAAATTTAATAATAAATTAAAAAATTGAATTTAAGTTTATTCATTTTTTAAATATTTTTATTATTTTCTTTATCTAATATTCACTTTTCATGTTTATCAAAAAGCTTTCATTAAATTTGTTCATTTATTTTCCAAGTATTTATTATTTATTCAATTTAATAATAAATATTAAAAATTAATTTAATTTTAATATTTTAATATGATGTTGAATTTTAATTTGTATCACAAATGTTTTATTAAATTTATTTCTTTATTTTGTAAATATTAAATAACCAATAACAAATATTCAACGTTAATAATTTCATGATATTTAGTATTAATTATTATATTAAATAATGATATTTTAATTTATATCAATAAATAATACATACCAATAGTTAACCTCAATTATAATAGAGCACTTGAAAAAGTATATAAGCACAATTTTTTTCACTAATATTTATTTTTAAAAAGTAAATAATAATAATCAACACAATATTTCATTTAAATCACTAGTGAATATAATTTATTAGCACATATATAATTCGCACTTGTATGAAATTGAAACACGTGAATGTTCAAACCAAAAACATGTGGATGAATATTATAAAAAAAATATATATATATTATGAAATCATAAGAATATGTAGGTAATAATTTAAAATATTCTTTATTACAAATAATCTTAAATTATAACTAGTATGTATCATGACCTAAAATAACATTTAATATAATTACATATTCGTGACCCTTAAAGCAATTTTTAAAAGGAAATAGTAGCATTATGGTTGCAATTATGTACTTTTATAATATAACTATTGAGTAATAAAACCTTAGAAATTAAAATGTAACTCATTAATTATGTATTATAATACTGTACTCTGTCAGATCAATGTCAGCGAAAGAGGGGAAAGAGAAGAGGGGGAAAGAACTGTCAATTTCGATATGTGAGCCTTTTATTAATGCGAGTTTTTATGGTATGAAGTTATCTACCCGTGCTTCATACTGTGAATTTCGTGTCACAGATGCGCGCGCATCGTAAAATTTCACTCTCATCATTTTTTCATAACGCGCCTAAAGAAGTATAACTTCAAAAATATAACTATAAATACGTCAAAATTCTACTTTAAAAGGAAGTTATTATTAAATCATCAACGACCACGCATTGTGTAGATTGCTAACGCGTGTAGTATTTATTAATTTTATAACAGTGACTACCTTCATACACTGAACTGGTACGAATCTGTACGTTAAATATTATTATTAATTGCTGTAGCTTATGTTTATTTTTTATTGAGTCTTGCTTCTTTCCTGATAGCGTAACACCAAAAAAATAAGCTATTTTAGCTTT
Organism: Napeogenes sylphis; assembly: GCA_959347405.1. Classification (NCBI taxonomy): domain Eukaryota; kingdom Metazoa; phylum Arthropoda; class Insecta; order Lepidoptera; family Nymphalidae; genus Napeogenes; species Napeogenes sylphis. The sequence goes on along the minus strand of OY365778.1, from coordinate 1,330,646 downwards.
TCATTTTGGTTTTTTTAAGAATTTATTATTTTACATATTCATATTTTAGTTTATATTTTTTGGTTTGCCAACTATGCCTTTTCAAATCAATATTCTGTAAAAATTATAGTTTAGTTATGAAAGATTATTTATTAAATGTTATAAATATAACGGGGATTTAACCACATATCTAAAGTATGCCAGGTTTGTTGCCTAACATTTTATTATAATTTTATTATTTCAAACACTATTCCTTCAAGGTAGTAAGTAGACTACTAATTCGTTAAAATGTAAGTATATTTATAGGTATAAATTACCTAAATTTCCCAATATGAGTTACAAGAGCAGTTTTGTTATTGTAACAGTGTTTATAAACAATCATATTATATATATATATATATATATATATATATATATTTATTAATAAATGTAAAATACGTATTAATTTTATATAACCGACAATTTCAAAAATAATGACTGTATAACAAAAAAAATCTCTCACCATTTCAAAAGATTCGCATATATTTATTTCCGATAAGTTACATTGGAAAAAAAAATATATTCTACATAAAATCGTACTACAAATATTGTTACCTATATCAAAAAGTACTAATAAAAGAAGAAAAATATATTTGATAGGTTTTCATTTCTATTTCCAAACAAATATTCTTTAAACAATAAAATGATTAGGATAAAGTGATTCGGTTTATTCGTAGTTATCTTAAAATCTATATAAGGTAAATAAATAATAATAATAACTTCCGTCATTTAATTCGCTACCAACTTCCCACGTAATATTCTACTCAAAGGATCTCACTTAACAAACAAGAAGCTATTGTTTATCTTCTGTCTCCGCAAATCCACAACGAGACCGCAAAGGTTCGGTTAGGAGCAATGAAATAGTCGCTATCAGTTACATACCCACGATACACATCAAAGATTAAAACACAAGGACAATACTTTATTAAAAAGATTATAAATATTTATGCTTTATTTTAGACTTCGGGAACCTCTACCTGCAATAATTTAGTAGGAATCCCTCGGTAACAGAACTATTTTATATGCACCTAGCACTACCCCCAGCAACATGTGTGCAAAATTTCGCAGTAACCGGTTGAGCAGTTAAAGTGTGAAAGCATAACAGACTAACAAATCCACTCACATTTACATATATATTCGTAAAGATAGTAAATATATATAGACCTATTTTATTCTAATAGTATTATTGTTGTTAAGAAAAGCCTTCTTATTAGCAGCAGCCATGGATACGGATTCCGAATCTGAACCAGAGCTTTTGATCTGATCATTGCAGTCAATTTTAATTTCATCGCTGACTCTGTAGCTTCCCTTCAAAGTTACACAACATGCCTCATTAGAACAAAATATAAACAAGATCAATTAATATTATATTAATAAAAATAATTACTAATTTTTATATATCAGTATCATATTATTCGATTAAACATTTGGGCAATTTGGCAGCCTGAAGGAACTGAATAAATAAAGTTTCCTAGCGAAATATTCACTTTAATAATCATTTCCAAACACATTATAAAAGCTCCATTTAATTATTAAACGTCGAAGCATTATGTTACTACTCATTTTGTTGACAATAGAAAAAAAATTGCTGCATAAACAATTTATTGGCGTTTGATATTTTTATAATATAAAACTTTTTGGTAACATTAATTAACATTTCAGCTTTGAGCTCTCAAACAATACAAAACAAATTGTAATTTCTTTTTTTTTTATTGGAAAATGGACTGGATGATGTGACTTTAATAAATATCAATGTGTGTGAGAACAGGACGCAGTAATTATTAATACATCTTTTTAAGGAAAATAAACGATAAATTTATAATGTTTTCGCTTGGAGGTTTCACTGGAAATAATTATCAGACTATAGATAACAGACACCTAAGTGGAGGCCTCCCACCTACAAAGTAGATAATAAATATTTACCTATTTACGGAATCTGGAAATATTAAAAACTAGCTCTCAGTTTTGTTCACGGATTTTTTTTTTTAATATCAGGGTGATTTCATTTTCCAATATTCTGTTTATTGTCAGATTTCTTTTGATTTCTTTTGATTTTCGAACTTATATGCATAGGCAGAATAGGAATATAAACTTTGAATGATCACCCTCACCATAATTACAATACAATTGCATTTAAAAACAAATAATATTTATAACAACAACAACTGCCAACAACTTATTGGTTACAAAGATGACAAAAAAAATAATATTAAACAAATATTTATTCTATAAAAATGTTTAATCTTATTCAACAGAAACGAAATAAATTAAAAATAGTAATAGTAATAGTTCTTTAAAAATAGTTCATATCACAAATTGAACAATAAATTCTATAAGATCTTTACTAAGATGTCTGCTTTTGTTTTAAGTTAAAAAATAATTTAACTTTTTACAATTTATAAATAATTTACTTCTTAAGAAATTATTATCGCGAAAATGTGAAAAAAAAAATCTTCGTAATTTAACTACGCAAATCCAGTCGAGCTTGCAGTAGTAGTTAAGATAAAGTACTACTTATGTAATTATTAGTTGAGGCTGTTTTTGTTGTAAAACTTTTTAGGATTGTTTTCGAACACTAATTAGAGAAGTTAGTGAATGAATCGAAATCAAAATATATTGTAGTGTTGTGGTGGTCATTTTGTAGAATTATTAAAAGAAAACTAAAACCCACTAATTTGTATAAACATTTTCATTACGCTGTTTGACAATGCTATAGAACTAAGTTTCTATGAAGGGCGGAACCAGTACCAACATCAGGGTAATATATATTGATGTTTTATTATTATTTCATCATATCATAATTAAGGGACTTTTCAGGCTTCCTTATTAAATGTTGAAATTGAAAAAATATATGTTCGAGATACTTTTAAGATTATGAATCCAGTTACAGACTAATTTAAGCAATAATGTGATTTTTTGTTATTTCTTTTTAAATTTCATTTCTATATAACATCGTGTACTGTATATATACAATATATTATATTATATTATGACTTCACAGGTCATTTCCATTTTAATGTATATATGTAATGTATGTCACGGTGAAAATACTTTGAACGTGTGATATAGTTTTTGGATTATAAATAGTAGCGGCATTGAAAACTTATGAAAATACATGTCAGACTGCTAGGATAGATTATCCATACCAATAATATATTTAAAAAGGTACAGAGCTTATGTGAAGGTTTATTTATAAATATAAAATTCCTGTATTTTTGTAAAAAATAATAGATTTGTAATTTATTATTAAAAATAAAATTCCATATCCATTACACAATCAGCATAGTTAAGTTTTAAATAGATATTTTTTTGAGAATTTTTAAAATGGATAGCGTTTATCTTCGTCTTCGCTAATCAGTAAACACTTTATGTGTTGGTTTTGGCACAACTAAATAATTTCTACTAGTTTCTCAGTTGACTATTATTTTGAATCCAGCCCAAAATATTAAGCTTATGTATTTTATACAGAGTTCTCATATCCAAAACATAAGACAGAAAGAGCGTTATTCATTATATAACTGGGTCAGGGAAGGACAAACAAATATTTTCAGTTGACATATTGTGGATAAGGTTTGTTACCAGTATTAATGATGTTTCAATATAAGTCTACAAATATCTATAACTATGATGTTTACGAGCCCTAACACCACTTTATATTTATTAGCAACTGCGCTCGGACGACGAGTCAATAATACGTAACTTTATCACTGGCCCGCGTAAGCATTTATAAATACTCGACTCTTTTCTAGCATTTACACATGGAGCACCTTTTAATTTAGTGATTTATAAAGTAAAAAGTATTTCATATACGTATTTTAATTTACTTATGACTATTCTTATCCCTTTTTTTAAACCCCGACCCAAAGAGAAAGGTGTTATAAGTTGGACCTGTCTATCTGTGTACCTGTCTAGACAGACACACAGACGTGTGTCTGTCTGTGACATGTTAGCAGCCAAACGCGTTGACGGATTTGATTGCGGTTCTTTTTATCGAAAGCCTAGTCCGTCGAAATGCTTCTTAGCTATATTGGGTCGAAATAAAAGCAGTCGTCTCCAAAATTTTGAGCTTTTGTTGGTAATTTTGAAATTTTTTTGATTATGCTGAAAGGATCTTATGCAACATTGATATTAAATACTTAGACAGGTGAAAATTTGTGTTTTAGAGCTTCATTGGGTGGAATATATAAATCAGTAACATTAATTCTAAAATAAATCAAAATTATATATATTTTTATTTATTATGTACTAATTAAACTCATTGCGTCGGGGGAACGCTAAATAAAGAAAAGAAACGAAATGCTAATAAATTACTAAGGCAAACAACTTAATAACGACATTAAATCGTATAGTCTAAGTCCTCATTTATTAGTTCCGAAAACTTAGTGAAATGGATACCACGTGCCACGGTTACGGTCAAGGGTTATAAGAACAGACTGTTATTATGTAAAAATGAAAAATTTTATTTGTAATATCAATTACTGGGATTATTCCACTAGACCGGAATATCGGCAATGAGTACCAAGTGTATTCTTTTTGTTTCCTAAGTTTCCAGAACAATAGTGCCGTTATAATGTATTAGAAATAAGAAACATTATTTATTTAAGTAATTTATAAATGCATATAGTTTAAAATAAAAATGTTTTTTTATAATGCTGTTTTTCAAATAAAATATTCTTTATTAAAGTCATAGAGAAAAAGTTACATATCATACTGATAAATAATAAAATTGCAATTAAGTTATCTTACAGTCTTTTTTAACAAACCCAATATACTAATGGATATAAGAGATTTTTTTTGTAAATAAAAAATAAAAATCTAATTTGCAGTAAGTACGTAAGCTTTTATAATTAGTAAACTACTATTTTATTAATACATTATTATAATCATATCTTTTAAGCTTATGCGAGTACTGGGGTTATTCTAAAACTATTTTTTCCCCCATTTTTCAGTCTAGACCACTTCATTACAACATGTTTGATCTCCCCTCAACACTTAATATTGTTGAATGTAGGGGTAAATTAAAATTCTTGCGATAGAATAGCAAGAAAAAAATAACGGAAAATTACAAATATAAATAACTGCAACTGGTAACTACTAAGTAGTTATCTTTGTTGAGTGAATATGCTTTTATTGTTATTTATTTATATCAAGAGTGTGATTGCAGACAAACTGTTATAATATTACTATTAAGATTAAACACCACATTGTTACAAAACCATTTACACTGGCTTTATACCTTCGCGTAGAAAACTCGTTATCTTTTGTGTAAATAACAGTACATTTATGTTACTGGTCGGTATTTCCGCGGATACTCGTAATACCAGTGCTCACGTCCGGCCGCATTATTAGTGACGCGAAGTGGGCGTTTGTTTGATAGCGCCACTGACAACTACCTCTTACTTGTAGCTTCCTTGCACGCGAATATATTTACTGTTTGCTATATTTGTTTGTAACAATGCTATTGTTATAATTTAAATAAATTTATAATCATTATTAAAACATATTGAGTAATGAGTGTTCGTATTCTATATGTTAATATAAGTATAAAGATTATTTATCAATATGCTCTGTAGTCTTTAGGATGATTTCAAAAGTTCATAAATATTTACAGCTTCATTATTACTGCTTGTTTTAGACATTGGTAATAAAGATACTTCTATATTTAAATATCACTAAAAGGCTATAAAAAGTATAAAAAGCAAACATTTTCATAATAATTATTACACATTTTTATAGTTCAAACATTATAAAACGCCCTTTCGTAAACATATGCAAAATATCATAGGACAAGAATCATACAGAAATGAAAGAACTGTGAACTTAGATAAAATATTTATAATAAAAAGTTTTGGATAGCTTTAGCCTCACTTATAAGAGCCTTCAAATCAAAAGTTAAATGTTTCTAAGAATAAAACAATGGTATGCTATATCTTGATTCTTTTTTTTTATTCAATTTTCATGTTTATAATATCTTTGCAATTCTAGATAAATGTTCCTAATAACTGTTGCAGTGTTTCTTTTTTTATATTATTATGTTTTACTATCATAACAGTGTCACTAAGTAAGTAATCACACCAAGAATCAGTTTTCTGCTTCATAAATCTTAGTAATCGTAATCGTAATGAATAATGCGACACCGAGAATACCGACAGCGACTCGTTTCCAGAGTAGTGTTTTTAAACCACGCCGTTATTATATTTTTAATATTTTTTTTATTTCAATTTTAACTCAAATATTTTTTTATTTTTTATTTTTTCAATACATATATATATATATATATATATATATATATATATATATATATATATATATATATATATATATATCTATGTCTATACTAATATTATAAAGAGGAAAGGTTTGATTATTTTTTTGTATGTTTGAAATGAATAGGCTCCGAAACTACTGGACCGATTTCAAAAATTCTTTCACCGTTGGCAAGCTACACTATTCCCGAGTGACATAGGCTATGTTTCATTTTCAAAAATTAAGGGATGATTAAACTTGAATATTCTAACGCAAGGTGTAAAAAAATAAACAAAAAACTGCGTGCGCTGCGAAAACGGATAAAGTTACGCAAAAATGATGCTCTATGAAATTGTTCCTCTTTAAAAGTTCCACAGATTACACGAAAAGCGACTTACACGCGGGCGGAGCCGCGGGCAACAGCTAGTCATTCATAATTTAATAGAATACGAAATTTTAGCAATGACAATTATTAAAAAACGTATATATCTCATAATAATATATTCAATCTTTGTAATTTTGTTTAAATAGTAAATTTATATTAAATTATTTGTATATTGAGTTTCATTTTATTAGTATTGACAAAATAAAAAAAAAAAATATTTGAGTTAAAATTGAAATAAAAAAAATATTTATATATTATGTATGTACACCGACTTCTCCGAGGTTTCTCAACCGATTTATGCGGAATAGTTTCAAATTGGTCCCTTAAAAATTTTATTCAGGTAGGCCCATTAGTTTTTATTTAATGTGCATTTTTGTCCAAGTTTTGAACTAGTTCCTCCGGAAGGCAATCAAGACATGCTGTGACTAATGACATGTGTTATTTTGGATATGTGAAGTCTGACGCGCTGCTGCTAGCCGGTTCTCACGTTGCTGAGCAGACTTGGTTGCTGTACGGTTTCGTATCACTTCTGATCTATGAGCCCTCTGCTCAGTCGACTCGTTCTCGAAAACGCTCATTAATGAGGCCAAGTCTATTAGCTCTCTGTTCAAAATACTCATTCGCAAGACGCTCTTGGATCTTACTGAGTCTAGAATTATGCTGATAAAGAGTTTCTTGACGTAATTGTGACTAGCGAACTCAGCCCGCTTCGCTGGGCTAATCCTTACTTTACCTGGTGGCCAGTTACATCAATGGGCATAGCATATTCGTTTTCTTCGAGGAAAAATACATGGTCATACCAATTTTTATGACAATCGGTTGAACGGGGCGGAAGTCGATATATGACAGCGCCGCCTGGTGGCGAGTTACATCAATGGACATAGCATATTCGTTTTCTTTGAGGAAATATACATGGTCATACCAACTTTTATGACAATCGGTTGAACGGGGCGGAAGTCTATATTTGACAGCGCCGCCTGGTGGCGAGTTACATCAATGGGCATACCATATAAACCTTCTACGTAGAAAAATACATATACATACCAATTTTCATAATCATCGGTCCAATAGTTTCTGAGTTCATCGATTTCATATATACAAACATTCTTCTATATATATATAAGACTAGGGGTCGCCCGCGACTCCGTCCGCGCGGTTTTTAGTGTTTCCTCAGCGCACGCGAGGAAAGCTCTCAAAAAAGAAATCTTTGCCCGTTTTTGCAGCATTTTTCATTGCTGTTTGACTTCTATAAGTCACAGCGAGATGAGATATACCCTTCTTCAATAAACGGACTATTCAACACAAAAAGAATTCTTCAATTCGGGCCAGTAGTTCCAGAGATTATTGCGTTCAAACAAACAAACTCTTCAGCTTTATAATATTAGTATAGATTATATTATTGACCACTTTCATACAATCAAATTAACTAATCACTTTTTTCTGTATATAATCATCTTATCTTAAATAATTTCTATTAGTTATTTATATTATTGATTTGTGTTATTATGTTATGCTTATTCACAGATGACAGATGTGAAGTTATTTGTTTTTAATTTTGGATAATGTTTATTTATTAGTCGATACATCGCTGCACTACCTGGTGGTGAGTTACATCAATGGACATAGCATATTCGTTTTCTTTGAGGAAAAATACATGGTCACACCAACTTTTATGACAATCGGTTGAACGGGGCGAAAGTTTATATTTGACAGCGCCGCCTGGTGGCGAGTTACAACAATGGGCATACCATATAAACCTCCGTGGAAAAATACATATACATACCAATTTTCATAATCATCGGTCTAATAGTTTCTGAGTTCATCGATTTCATATATACAAACATCCTGCTTTATATATATAGATAAGCAGTAATAAACTTTTTTATTTTTAAACTAGTAAATTGTTTCAACAAAAAACATTACTTGAAATAACGTTAAGACATTTAGTTAACTTAAATTCATGAGAATAAACTTACGATATCTCACTGATAAGACATATTATATTAAAGTCGTTTTTCTTAATGACTGATAAATGGTGAAAAATATGTTTGGACAGAACTATGAGGCGACGTGTGTGAAGATGAATGGCGTGCATTATTTCTATTATAGATAAGGAGATCGGTTTCGACATTTACATCAGATCTTATTTGAAGATAAATGGGAAAAAAGGTTATCTTGTTATAACAAAATATTGATTGCAAATGTATCAAATATCATTAAAGGACTAGGACGTACACTAAGTTTACAATATGTATAACTTTTAAAATAACTTTTAATGTTTTGGATTTTAGTGCTAATTAATACGATAACAGTAAATCCAATATTGCAAAGAGTTGATTCATAATATTATTATTAAAATTGTAATTACATAACTCACATCAAAATAAAATATTTGCTTTTATAATTTTTAAGTAAATATGGTTTTAATTTTTACTTTTATTATATGATTTTACATAACCTTGAATGTGGTTTGTTTCATAGAAAAAAAATGTTTATTCTCAATTAAGTATTTTGACTTTATGAAAATAATATAAAATATTTTCTAGGTATAAATTACTGATTCCAATACTGATTCAAAGTTTTTTTCATATGACTTATACACATAGCAAACAAGCATTATTCAAGATAATTTCGACTTCTCTATTATGACAACTATTAGGAACTCGTCTACTTTTAGTCGAGACGTGACCAAATGTGAAAAACGTGTAGAAAATAAAGAATAAGGTAAGAACTGAAACCTAAAAAGTATATATTATGCATACTATATACGTATTTATTTTTATCATATTGAAATATAAAAATAAAGACTTATCTTTTACTTAATATAATATGTAATTAAGAATGAGATCTTACTATAACTCGTAGATAAATATCCAATAAGCAATCTAACTAATTTAAAGTCTATATAAATTGGAGTTATTTGGTTAAAATTTAAATCAAACTTTGTCTTTGTTCATCCTACCCTGTATGTAACAATTAACATTTGGATGTAGTTTGCTTAGAAACTTGGGATAGACACTGTACATATTTTATTTATATTGAACAAAAGCACACATTCAGAACTACATAGTCAGTTAAGTTACATAGATAGTCAGTTAAGTTACATACACAGTTAAGTTACATTCAGGAGGATTTGCTTCCATTCATTGAGTCTCTGTGAGTCATGAAGTGATATGGTGTTGTATTCTTCTTTAAGTTCACACTCAATGATACGCATCAATATCATTTCTTATGCATCACTGCATTGTTGTTTTAGTAAATCAGCATGCTGTGCATTTTATTGTGATAGTTCCTTTATAAACATTATTTTTATAAATAAGTTTGTTTATTTCAATTTCATTTATTTATGTATTATTTTAATTAAGACCATTATAAAAAGGGTATGAATATTATTTGTGTTTGTTTTTAAAGCCTACTGCAAAAAAAACAATTCATAAAGTTTAAAAAAAAAAAAAAAAAAACAATTGTCAAACATTGTTAAATTTCATTTAAAAAGAGCAACTGTTGAGTTTCTAGCCAGCTCTAGCATTAGCATAGCTCTAGCTCTAGCAATAGCGTTTCGAGCCTACTCACAGACTGACTATACTGACCAATTCTACTTGCACCGTTTCTAAGGCATGGTCCAATAGGAAGAACCGGCAAGAAACTCCGTGGATACCTTCTTTTAACTTATCTTTTAATAAAAAACTTTTCTTTTAACTTATTAATGAAATTACTTTCTTACTTTTAAAAAAAGTAATAGGCAAGCCTCAGTCTAAAGAAACTACCGGCATACCAGCATACTAAATGCGGTAGACGGTATTATTTTTCCTATTTTACTTACTGATAATTATATTTCATATATTCGCTGTGTATATGCCTCCTGAGCACCACTTTATAACCCCCGACCCAAAAAGTGGAGTGTTATAAGTTTGATCCAGGCATCTGTGTATCAGTGTGTCTGTCTGTCCTTACGTAGCGTATATTATGAGGGAAATGAACTTTGGAACTGATATTAATTAGGCATAATATTATGAAGAATATTATTTTACTGTATATTTTATGTTTATCGTAGAAATGACCTCCGTACAGTTTTTAGGAACTGTCACGTCAGTATTGCTGCCGTCACGATTATGGTAGCCATGATAGGGGTTCATCAGGTCTTCAAAAGACAGTGACCCGCTGCATTAACCAACCAATCATTAATTGTGAAATTTTCTTAAGGACAATATGAACATTTAAGACATGATTTGTTACCATTAATTAAGTAGCAATTATATAATAAAGTGTATTGTAATGTGATGAATACCACAAATATTTTGTGTTCCAACTCTTCTTTTACAAAAAAAAAAAAAGAAACAAAACAAACAATACACATAACCAAAATACAATTAATTTATTCATTAATTTATTTATTTATTTACTTGTTTATTTATTTCAAAAAAATATAGGCATAGGATTAACTTATATCTAATAAAGAGATCTCTTCCAGATATCCATAAAAAGTTGGAAAAATACATTTGTGAGGGCAGAAATAGCTATTTAGACTCATATTTTCATAATACATACAATATAAATACCTACTCATAGATAAGCAATCTGCAATATGTATATACAATTACAAATATAATAACTATAATACATATGTATGTATCATGGTGGTAGACCATAACATCCGGTCGCCGGCAAAGTTACCACCCATCGGGCAGAGTCATGCCGCAAAGCGACCTAGTCGTGTTCCGGCACGTTGCTCGATGAAGCCGTTAATGGGAAATGGGTCTGAACACTTGCGGTGCGTTGGCGAACCGGTCTGACGTCGGGTTGGTGTTTGTTTTGTCGGGTGTCTAGTCGAGGAGGGTAGCGGGATCCGAAGCGACGGCTTTCCGCTGGCCGCCCGCAGATAGTTGGGGGCCCAATTAGTGGGATAGCCAACCACGAAAGGCTGCCCCGCCAGCTGTGAAAAATCCCAGGGTGGCTCCATCGTGCTGGTTGGCGACCAGAGGAGGAGGCCCGATGGCGATCCCTGGGGGGGTTCGGGCGTCCCCGCAGTCTCCAGACTAGCCTCCCAGTGGCAAGACATCACCAATTTCGACGTCGGGTTCGTTACGTACCGTCTCGTTTAACTGCCATTTCCCATCCCTATTCACTTTTATATTTATTTATTTTTTATGAAAAAGTTAAGAAAAAGGAACAAGGTTACACAGCGGTTGCACTCCTCCTCATATAAAGTGCACCTCACTAATATCAGGGGTTTGCACTCAAATCTTTTAGCTGTCCACCACCACCTGGAGACAGAGCAGCCGCACTTGCTCTTTTTGACGGAGACGCAGATACAATGTCCTTTGAGCGCGGCATACTTGGATTATCCCGGTTACTCGTTAGAGCACAACTTTCGCTCACGGGCCGGAGTCAGTGTGTACGCGCGGAACGACCTCTATGTTCAGCGTCTCCGTCACCTTGAAGACCCCACTTTTTCTTCCCTATGTGTTTTAGTGGACACAGGAAACGAAAAAATCCTGTATTCCTGTGTCTACCGTTCGCACAGCGGTGACCAGGAGACAACTCGTTTATTTGAGTATCTCAGTGAGGCTGCAGATATGGCTCTGTATCAGTACCCTTCGGCGCAGCTCGTCTTTCTGGGGGACTTTAATGCCTGTCATCAGGACTGGCTGTTCCCGTACCAGAAGACCGACCATGCTGGGAGAGAAGCGCGGAACTTTGCGTTGTCCTTGGACCTCTTTCAGCTGGTGAGGCAAGCGACAAGGGTACCAGATGTGGTAGGCCATACAGCCAATTGCCTGGACCTTCTGCTGACAACTGATCCGGACAGGTATCATGTAGAGGTCACGTCCCCCTTGGGAACCTCCGATCACTGTCTGGTGAAATCTGTATTTACATATTCCCCACCAGCTTTCGAACCACATGGTGTTAGGCGAGTATGGAAATACAAGTCAGCAGATTGGGATGAGATGCGGCACTTTTTTGCGTCTTATCCTTGGCGGCAGGTCTGCTTCTCTTCTTTGGATCCGTCGAATTGCGCGGATGCTATAACCGATGTGGTGCATCAGGCAATGGAGTATTTTATTCCTTTTGCTGACGTACCCATCGGTGGCAAAGCTCGCCCATGGTTTAATGCCGAATGTGGTCATGCACATGACCGAAAACATTCGGCATACCTCATTTGGGCTGATGCTCGAAGTCGCAAAACTCCGGATGTAAGTACAAAGAAGAGAGCCTTTAACCAAGCTGCCAAGTCCTATAAAAAGGCATTGCGGAAGGCTCGTCTTGATCGGATCGTTAAGAATGGCGAAAAGCTCTCTGTCAGACCAACTGGCAGTTGAGCTTTCTGGTCTCTTGCCAAAGCGATCGAGTCGAACTTCTGCCAACCCTCACTGCCTGCTCTGCTGAAGCCTGATGGATCCCTGGCCCACACAGCAACAGAGAAAGCGAATGTATTTGCTTCTCTGTTTGCTGAGAATTCGCATCTAGACACTGGCAATGCTTCTCCAGAACATCTTCCTCACTGCGGTATTTCGATGCCTGAAATCCACATCACGAACAAAGAGGTATGGAGAACATTGTGTCGTTTAGATGTGAATAAAGCTAGTGGTCCTGATGGTATACCAGCCATTCTGCTCAAGACATGCGCAGGTGAGTTGTCTCCTGTATTGACACGTCTGTATCGCCTCTCTTTCAAGACTGGAAAAGTGCCGGAATCCTGGAAGCTTGCCAACGTGCAACCCGTGCCCAAAAAAGGCAGCCGTGCCGATCCTGCCAATTATAGGCCCATTTCAATCACCTCCATACTCTGCAAGGTTATGGAGCGTGTATTGAACTCGCGGCTTCTAGCGTACGTAGAAGGTAACGATCTCCTCAGTGACCGACAGTACGGATTTCGCCGAAATAGGTCCACTGGGGACCTTCTAGCGTACGCAACACACATTTTAGGCGAAGCCATCGAGAGGAACGGAGAAGCGGTCGCCGTCTCTCTGGACGTCTCGAAGGCTTTTGACAGGGTCTGGCATGTGAGCCTTTTAAGCAAGCTTTCAGCGTACGGTATATCTCCTGGTCTGATTGGCTGGATAACGGACTTTTTGAGCCAGAGATCTCTCCGTGTTGTTGTCGACGGGTGTTCTTCGGAACCCTTGACAATAAATGCCGGAGTACCTCAGGGGTCCGTTCTTTCTGCAAATCTTTTTCTGCTGCACATTAACGATCTGCTGAAGCCCGGTATCTATGGGTATGCAGATGACAGCACAGTTGTAGAAAGATATCTGCCAAGTTCTCGGGCTAGTAGAGATGAAGTACAATCTGAAAGAGAAGCCATGGTGCAACGTTTGAATAACAAACTTCAGGCAGTCTCCGCATGGGGCAATGCCAATCTTGTCAAATTCAACGCCACCAAAACGCAGACGTGTTTGTTCACCGCCAAAAGGAGCCCCTTCACCTTGGCTCCTACTTTCCAGAATGTATCCTTGGAATACAGTGACTGGCTTCAGTTGTTAGGCTTAGAGATCTCCTCGAACCTCAACTTTGGTCGGTACATTGAGTCCAGAGCAAGAGCAGCTGCAGGAAAGCTTGCCGTACTTGCGAAGGTGCGACAGTACTTTACACCGGGACAGCTTCTTGTATTATACAAAGCACAGATCCGGTCGTGTGTAGAGTACTGTGGCCACATATTTGCTGGTGCTGCAAAGACTCATCTTGCGGTTCTGGACTCAATTGAGAGGCGAGCAAAGAGGCTTATTGGCGACCCTAAATTGGTTGACGCCAAACTCCACAGCCTTGAACACAGGCGTAGAATTGCTAGCCTCTCAGTATTCTATAGGATACATTTTGGTGAGTGTGCGCAGGAATTGCACGACCTAATTCCCCCATCCCCGTTCCTTTGCCGGACGTCACGACGCACGGCGGGTATCCATTCCTACGTTGTGGACACTCCACCTGTCCGAACGAAGCGCTATGCTTCATCTTTTTTAGTGCGTACAGCGAAGGACTGGAACAATCTGCCTGCGTCGGTATTTCCGGCAAAATATAATGTGGGTGTCTTCAAGAGGAGAGTGAATAGGCTGCTGGGTTAATGTGCTTTACCACCTAAGACTACATTTCACTTACCATCAGGTGGAATGTAGTCAAGCATTAACCTAGTTTTTGTATAAAAAAAAAAAAAAAATATGTAATTAAAGTGCATAGATCGCTACTTACATAAACATATAAATTATGACAGTGACAGATATTGGGCTTACCATGAACTCTTAAAGCAGTATTATAATAATCTTACTTTCGATTTTCGTACCATGACGTCCTAAAAGTAATATTACTTTAAGAATGTTTCGATAAGAAGTTTTGATGACGTCATCCTAAACCATTCGCTCTTTTACGAAATAAAACCTTATTAACTTGTACCATGAACAATTTTTGACAACAGAAACATGAAAGTAATATTACTTTTATGTCTCATCGCGAGTTCGAATCCTGCCCGTATCGGTTTTTTTTTTCAATTCTATATTTATATAAGTTAAATAATAAATGAATGGCCATACATTTTCATAGATATTTTTAAACATGTTTATTTTATCAAATAACACTAGTCATTAAACTCTCTAAATGAAAGGCCTATTTATTATCAATATATTTTTAATACTTTTTTGTAGCAAGTTTACAATATGTTCTTCATTTTTATTCATTGTTTATTTCTTAAAAACTATTTATAATTAAACAACTTTTTCAACTAAACTTTTTTACTGTTCACTCTACTTATTTATAAATTACAGTAAATGTTCTTATTTACATTAATCAAAAGGCTAAAACGTAAGAAATGAATGTACTTTTAAGTGAAAATACATACGTAAAGCACAAAAACAGACAATTATGTATGCTTCAAAAGATGTACACAATCCATTTTAAAAATAATAATAATTTGATTTTTTTAACATTTTTGGTTCATCCCAAATACAATTATTCTCCATAATTGTTTCTGCTGTTTCGAGTTGTTGTCTCTCAATTTGTGCTATATAGTAAAACAGACCTTACAACGTTCAGGTACCAAATGCTCAATTTCTCACCCAAAACTTGTATTTCTTTTCTTTCTTACTTCTTTTATTTCAGGCAATCGATGTATTATAAATTATATTTCAAAATTTCATCTTCATCTTAGAATTTATTTATTACTTTCAAAAGCAAGTCAATGCAATTGTATTGTCCAGTATATAAATACAAATTATTATTCAATCATAAAAATCTAATCCGATAATTTTATTTGTGTTTTATGTAAATTGTATTTTGAAATCCACATTCATACCATTTTGATTATTTAGTATTTCCAACCAACTGCCAAGTCCTCAGAATTATAACTAAAGAATAGAAAGAGCTTTATATTTAAGTTTTTAAATTATTTATTTATTTATTTATTTATTTAAACTTTATTGTACAAAATTATACAATTGGCGGACTTAATGCTAAAGCATTCTCTACCAGTCAACCGAAACATTATACAGAAAAATAAGAACTACAAGGGTACAATACAGAAAATAAAAAATATGAAATTCAAAACTATAACTACAGATCTAAAAAATATAACACATATACAAACTAGAATATCATAAATTAACAAACTTAAATATATACCTTATTTACAATATATTAAATATACTATGAACTATAATAAATACATAAACTACTACATATACAACATAATATGTGATAAATAATAAATCGCTACGCTATATACGACGGAAAATTTTAAGTCGTCTTCTCTAGAAGGTATCTACATACACGTTTCTTGAACACCTGCTTACTAGGAGCACGCCGAAGATGATCAGGCAGGCCGTTCCAGAGTTTTATTGCGTTTACTGTGAAAGAGGAAGATAGAAAACCAGTATGGTGTAAAGGAATATATAAACTAAGGTTGGACGACGATCGAAGATTCAATTCGTGAGTGGTCCTGAGTAAATGAATTTTGGATTTCAGGTACCGAGGAGAAGATGGATCATTTAAGATGGAAAAAAGTTGACTTAAATTTCTCGAAATTCGTCTTTCACGGATGGGAAGCCATTTGAGCTTATTACGATACTCAGAGATGTGATCAAATTTACGTAAGCCAAAAATGAATCGAATACAACTGTTAAGAATACGATCTAATTTATTAAGATTGGTTTCAGAGATGTTAGAGTAGCATACATCGGCATAGTCAATAAGTGGAAGAATGAGAGTCTGCACTAACAGAGTTTTGGTCCGAATAGGTAAAAAGTTTTTATGTCGATAGCGAATACGTCACTTTTCGACACAGCTCAACTATGTGAGAATTCCAGCTGAGTGTACTATCCATGAGAAGACCGAGATTTTTTATTGTTGTCAAAAAAGGAATATTCATATTATTATATTTAACTGGTACCACATTACTGCTTTTAAACTTATTCAAATTATGCGTGCTGCCAATAACTATTGCTTGACACTTTTTATGGTTGACGCTAATTCCGAAGTTATTACACCAGTCAAGAATATTATTTAGGTCTTTGTTAATATCAGCAATTGCGGAATTTATACAATCAGGCTTGGTATGAGCATAGATTTGAAGATCGTCAGCATACAGATGATAAGAAGAAGATAGATTAATGGTAATAAAATTAATAAATAATGAGAATAGAAGAGGAGAAAGAATACCACCTTGTGGAACACCAGAAGTTAAGTTACACCAAGCAGATAAAGAACTATCAATGTAGACGGCTTGCTGGCGACCACGAAGATAAGAAGAGAACCATTTCAGCTCCTTGGAAGAAATATGTAGATGTTTTAGGAGAGCGATGAGTATGTCATGACTAACTGCATTAAAAGCGTTAGAGAAATCAACAAGAACTAATACAGTTAATAAGCCACCATCCATCGCTTCCCTGACATCTTCGGTGACTTTAAGAAGAGCTGTGCAAGTACTGTGACCCGGACGGAAACCCGATTGATGCTCACTAAGTAAATTGTTCTTGAAAATGAATTGAGAAAACTGCTTCTGAACAAGCAATTCCAGAACTTTGGAGAGGAATGGTAAAATAGAAATAGGACGATACTCATTACAGGATCTGGGATGAGGGACTTTTGGCAGCGGAAGGACACGTGCGCTTCGCCATTGTTTTGGAAAATATCCGTTAGATAAGGACGAATTAATAATACACGAAAAGGCGGGAAGGATGATATCAAGTAAAGTCACAATCATAAAGCGGTTAATGTCATCATCACCAACAGCATTGGATTTAATACTAAGCACAGCTCTTTTTATTTCCTCCTCGGATACTGAAGAAAAAATGAACGAGACGTTATTACTGATCGGCATGGAAGATATAAATGAAATCGTTCGGGATTTAGTAACTGTATCAAGATCAGGAACAGTAGAAAAATGACGATTCAACTCATTTGAAGAGAAAGAGGAGAGACCGGAGAAACTCTTAGAAGGCACAGCACCTAGAGTCCCCAGAAACTTCCATGTAAATGCCGAAGAAGAGTTTAACAGCGTTTAAGAGCGTTTAAGAGTCTAACAGAGTTTATTATGAATAAATAGACGTTTAGCAGTTCTTACCATCTGATTGCAGCGATTTCTAACAATTTTGTAGTGGCACCAGTTAGTGTCACTGCGGTCCAGTTTGAATTTACGAAATGCTTGATCTCGTCTTCGCATGGCCGTCCGAACTGTTGCAGTAATCCATGGCGCAGGTTGGTGTTTCATTTTGACTGCTTTTATAGGAGAATGCTTATTAAATAGATTTAAAATGTTCTTATTGAAAAATGAAACCATCTCGTCAATGTCTACCATGTCCCAGATGTCACTCCAATTAACATGAGAAGCATCTTTCAGTAGGCTATCAATATTTAATTTTGAAAAACTCCGCAAGTGCAATACGTAAGGATTTAGTTTAGTAGGTTTAAGGTTATAGGATATAAATAATAAATCGTGTCTGGAAAAGTTGGGAGCAGGTAACTGACCATGTTTTAAAACTTTTTCAAGAGAAGCAGTGACTATTAGATCAATCCAGGAGTCGGGGACATCAAGGTTAAGGTGAGTAGGATTTAAAGGAAGAATGTGTAAGCTAAGGGATGCAAAGAGAGATTTTAATTTTTGAGTAGAAGGTGAGTCTAGCAAAAGATTTGTGTTAAAATCACCCATAACTATTTGATGTATATACTCTGAGCTAATGTTTTCAAGAGCAGACTCTAAGTCGGAAAAATAATTAGTGGAAGGAGGACAGTAAACGACTCCAAGAACGGCTTTTACTCCTCGAATACTGACTTCTACAAATAAAAACTCTGTTGAAGCAGAATATTGCTGTTGCGAAGTATTCAAAATTTTGTAGGTTATTTCGTTTCGTAAATAAATGGCCACTCCACCACCTCGTTTACCAATGCGGTCACAGCGAATAAGTGTAAAACCAGGTAATGAGAAAGATGTGGAACAAAGATTAGGATTTAGCCAGGTTTCAGAGATAAGAATTGCGTGCAAATGAACATTCGAAAAGGAGTTAACTAATTCTGAATAATGTTGGGGTATGCTTTGAGCGTTTATGTGACAACAATTTAAGGAATTTTGATGTGGTGATAATTGAAAAGAAAGCTCATCAGTAAGACAGAGTGTTGACGTATCCGTAGAATCCAACGAGAGAAACGAGTCAGAGTCACAAGCAAAGTAGTACGACTCGCTATCAGACATTTCAATAGCGTAATGCAATATAATATATATAAATAAATAAAATTAAAAAAATAAATAAAAATAAACGAATAAATAATTTTAAAAAATGAAATTAAATATAACCATAAGATTTGTGTAATACAAATTATAAAAAAAAACTAACACACCCTGCCAGCAAATTCATAAAAACTATGACAATATAAAAAAAATCAAATATAATAAAGGTAAAATAGTTAAACAGTAAAAAAAAAAAACAAGCAATAATTTGAGCACAATTACGAAGCAAATAAAAATAAATGACTCACCAGCCCAATAAAATATAAGCACAAAAAAAAATAGACACGTGATTAATAAAATAAGTTAATAAAACTTGATTCATTAAAAAATATTAAAACACACTAAAGCGAAAGACAAAACTTAATATTAGGAATATAAAAAAAAATAAATAAAAACATAATCTCAAGCAAAGTTACTATGCAATAAAACCTAAAAAAAGATATCAAATTAAACATGGAATATAATATAAGCCGAATATAATATGTTTAAAATGAGATATTGTTAATGGCAATTTTGACATGGTCTTGACAGCTGTCTATTTTGTCAATTGTCAAATGTCAACAAAAACAAATATGAAATAATGTAGGTACATTAAAGTATAACAATTAACTCGAATAATGTACTCACAGAAAGAAGTAATTACAACTTCTGGCAACTGCTAAAGTTCATATTTATAATATCATTTCAAATAAGAAGATAAGAAATTAAGTGATTAAAACAAAATAATGCCTCAAACTTTGAGCCTAAGAATTATGTTTCTATTGATATTTATAAACATTTTGGAAAGTTAATACTGTGAATAGCCTCTGAAATAATCTTACATAAAAAACTTATAAGGCACAACAATAATACAAAGAGAATATTAATAGCGCATAGTAAAAAACAAAATATAAAACAGCCAAAAAATTAATGTTCAAAAAAAAGCAATAATAATAATAATCATGCAAGAAAAACATAATGGAAAGCAAAGAAAAATATTGCAATTATTTCTTCTTACTAATCACCCTCTTAGAACGACCAAGCTCAGATTTTGATGCCGGTAAAGCAGTATTTGCTGATGACTTTTCCAAATCTACTCCAATATTTGGAAATTCAAGGACGATAGCATCTAAATCCTTTTGTCCATATATACGCTTTAACAAGCCAGAAGGTTGCTTAACAATTATTGATCCATTATGTGTCCACACATTCTTCATACCAAGATGCCTGCGAGCTGACAGAAACAAATCCTGTCGATACTTTGTCAGATATTCACTCAAAATATATGAGGTACCCTTGAAAGAAGCCTTTTTACTCCAAACAGTGGTCCTCATATTGAAATCTCTAAATTTAATTAAAATTGGTCTGCATCTATTTTCAGACATTTTACCCAAGCGTCTACAAATCTTAATAGAAGGAGTACTGTTATCTATTTTTAATTTATCACAGAAAATAGAAGCCACTGTATTAGTTATGTCTTCACTGGGTTTTTCAATAACACCAGCCAACAAAAGAAACTTACTGCGATATCTTGTCTCAGAAGTATCAACCGTTTTCATAATCACTTCTATTTGCTGTTGGAGGAGAGATAAAATGTCCCAAACGTGTTTTTTGAAATTATGAAACTCCTCACCCAGACGAGATACTGCATCACCATTAGGCACCGTTCTGCCTTCCAGCTGCTTCTCGAAATCAGTCATGCGAGCCATGAGCTGTGAACTCAGAGATTTTTGGGCTTCGGCAATGGATTGTATAGTTGACATGATTATTATATTAAAATTTTTGATTATAGGAGATTATGTAACTGGCAGGTATGTGTAGTTCACTTTATTCTAGTTCACTTTACTCATACACTTTTAATTATTAACACCACCTTTTAAAAATGTTTTAATAGTGTAAATGAACATGAATTTATTTACAAAAACTAAAGATTTTCAAAAATAAAAATAAATTAAAAGCACTACAAGTTTTTTACTTGTTTAAGCCTACCCTCATTTTTAATTACCCTCATTTTTTTTAATTATCGCGTTGAATAATTAAAATATTTAAAATAATACTTAAAATATTTAAAATAATAATTATAATTACGCGTTAAGCCCTGTATTATTTTAAGCTTCATATTTTTAAAGCGTACACTGCCGTAGACAACCGATTTTTTTTTCTAGTAATGTAACATTGTGTAAACTTATCCGCGATATCGATAGCTGTGATCTTTATCTCTATGGTCGTACCTACCGTATCTAAAAGGCCGGTTAGGTGCTTTCTATCACTTGCTAGACGGAGATAAAAATAAAAGTGCTATCACTTTGAGGATTTTATCGCGTACGATAACGTTTAGTTGTATTTCGTTCTAGAAAATGACTTACGATTACTAATTTAAAGAAAATACAAAATCAAAAACATTTATTGAAAATAAATTAAAAAAATATGGTCGGATTAACAAATATATTTTTATTTTAAAACGCCACTTCGAGAACCTCTTATAAAAGAAATGACAAATAAATTACAATAAAACTACTGCCATATTTTTCTAAACTACTTATAAAATATTTCCATTCCCATTTTTTTGGGTGTAATCGTGTCGATCCATATCTGTCGTCAGTTAACGTCCGTGAGAAATCTAGAATAATAATCCGTGGATATATCACATAGAGATTGCTTAAATTATCGATAACTGTGCTTTTTACAAAATATTGCAAAAATATTTAGAAAACTTTAAAATGATCAAATATCGTAATAAATATTCCATTTAGCAGTCTTATAATTGGGCCATAGCACAGTACGAATATACTTAGAAGAGAAATGAATATTTACTTTATTTTATTTATTTTAACAATTGCGTGTTGAAGAATACAATTATCAAAATGGTGTAAAAGATGCCGCTACATGAAATAAAACTGATGTCTCATTCCCTCCTATTGCAGGAATAGAAAAGCATTCGTTCATTAACGTCACTAAGCAGGAATAAAACAATATTGTTTTATAAAGTTCATGGTACGAATCAAAGTAATATTATTGTAATAGTGCTACAATACGTCTTAAAACTATGACAGTTTTTAAGAGTTCATGGTAGGCCCCATTATTTTGAAATTAAATAAGTCTTGAATGGTTTTAATTTATTCGTACTTGCAATACTTTTAAAATGTAAAACAAATCAGTATGTAAATATAAGATGTATGTAAATCTAAATATAAGATTTTGTTTTTGAGCCTAATAATGCATATTTTTAAGGACCAAATTCGGACATCGGGTTCTTTGCACTGTAGCGTTCTAGGGAAGTGTTAAAAGCTAGACCTAGACCGCGCTATCTTATGCAATAGCACTTGACAGCTGGATCGTTAACTTGCTTCTGAACAAAATTCTCTGCCTGGAATTTATATTACTTGGATTGCACATTTCTAATATATATTTTCAAAATATATATTTTCTTAGTTACTAAAAATTACATTACAATACCAAACTTCGCAATAGTAAGTTTTATATAATTGCTTTAAAATCACGAATGACTAATTCGTGAGTATCAAAACAATTTTCATCAAAAATCTGAAAGAAATAAATATTTATGTAAAAAAATAAGAAAAGTCTTTTAAGACTTTAAAAGTACTATATATTTTGCTGAGTAGACATTAACTTCTTCTATTCCGCAACGCTACTTGCACTCTCTCTCTAAGATTTTCACACTTGACAATCTATCGGACATGGAAAGTGTTCCACTTGCCGCCTTATATGTTTTTAAAAGGAACTAGAAAATAATATTTTTGTAAAGAAACAGTGAATTATTATAGTACTTAATTCTGATTTCTATAGATTTTTAAGACAATATATATATTTTATAAACAATGAATAGTGCAGATTACGATAATGATTGTAGCAATTTGTTAAATATTATTAGAAGTATAATGATATTTAACAAATTTACAATAAGCCAAAGGAAGACAAAGACCCCAACTCACCTAGACGTAACTAACTTGTGTCAGGTAGATTTGGCTCCATTAGTCTCCGGGTCAGCACTGAACTTAAGCAATATTGATTCAGAAAACACGCATATGAGAAAGCGTAAAAAAGATGACGTTCCGTGTGAGAGTGTATTTATATAAGAGATTTGCGGTCTACTTGTTAAATCAAATAGGGAAAATAGTTGTAAGTTTTCGAAACACAAGTTAGAGGAGCTGATTAACCAAAGCAATAGTATTATGTGTATGATTGAATTTTTTGTCTAAAAAATATGGCAAGCTGCAAATAAAACTAGATGAGGCATCGAGCGAACTACAAGGCTAATCGACAATATAACCAACAGCTAGAGTCAAAGATTGAAACCCTGGAGAGGGCGATGTACTCAACAAAGTTGAAGCTCAAAGCATGCCTAAAACAAAAGAAAGAAAACAAAAACGATCTCTGAAACATCATTGTAAAAACTGGCGATGTTGTTGGCGTTCCCATCCAGCAACACGACATAAAAGATAGTTTTCGAACAAAGAGTAGATTGGATAAACCGGGCACAGTTGTTGTTGACCTTGTGAGTGCTGTTAAGGAATAAAATATAATAAGAAAAAGTCGATAGTATAACCGTAACAATAACTCTAATAAATTAAACACCTCTCAATAGAAGTTCCTGAGTAACAAATTTTTGTCTCCGAGAGTTTAACGCTGCTAGGGCACAACCTGTATCATCTTGCCCGCAGCTTTGCGAATGATAATGGATACAAATATTGTTGGACCTCTTATGGAAAAATATATCTCCGCCGAGATATAAACGAACGTTATATACACGTTGAATATAAGAAAATCTTGTCAGAAATGCGTCGAAAGAAAAGACTAGTATTATTTTGTATATTGATAGCATCACTTGTCAGCATAGTACATTACAATTTTTATTTTATTTTAACTTACACTTACACATTGCGCGATGGCGCGGCGGGCGAAGTAACTCAGACGCGCGTGGGGCTCGCTTAAAATGACATGCTCCGGCCGTCGACCCCGCATAACGAGTCAACGGGTCAGCTGTCTCTCGTCGACCGTCTATCGATGCACGCGCACGCGTTTCATATATTTTATATTTTATCGTACCGTAGACCATTCTGTACAGTATCTTTTGGAAAATAAGAAATTATAGTATATACAGTCCACTGCGTATTAATTCCCGCAACGTCACCGCGGGACCTCCTCATCAAATCCAGATATAGTTTTTATGTGAACAAATCGGTCCCATTCTGTTTACAATGCAGCTACATTTCTCGACTCTTTGGATAGTATTATAAGTCTTATTGAGTGTGCTAACATATTTTTGTTGGGTGACATGAATATTGACATTAAACGTGGAAATAATGATAGAAATATCTTTATATCTTAATCTAACTATGACTTCTTCCTGGTCATTACTTTCTAATTGCTAATTTCTACTTAATAATTGCTTGGACCATATAACGATTTAAACAAAGTTTCATGCCATTATCGCTGTAATTAATTCTACTGTTACTGATAATGCCTCAGTTTTGCTTTCTTTATCTTTAGGCTCCCCGAAACTGTGTTGATTTTTTTTAAAGACAAACTTAAATGTAGTCTTATACTATGTCAAAAATATCGATTTTTCTTTTATTTGCCTATCCCCTGATGCCGATATAGCAACTTCAGCTTTTGTTGAAAAGCTTTCCTTTGTTATTATTAGTACCTGAAAAGATATCAAAATCCCCACTAGAAAAAGGATCATTTGGCCCTGGCTTACCCAGGGGTATTATCCAGGGACAAACAGGTATGCCAGGGCATTTATTTATTTATTTATTTATTATGGAAACAAAAGGTATAATAACATTGAAAAAAATTTGAAATATACATATAGAAATAGCACTTAACCATAAACAGTTTCCAAAATTAAAACTAAACACATAATAAAATTTTGAAAAGAGACGCATGATAATAATGATAATAAATAACAATTTAAATAGATAAAACATAACACAATCAATCAAAACAATGAAAATTACCATAAAATAAAATAATAAAAAAAAAACAATCAGTCTTACAATTAAATCAAATAAATCAAAATGAAAATTAAATCAAATAAATCAAAATGACAATTAAATCAAATAAATTAAATCAATAAAAATTCAAATAAATCAAACAAACCATAATTACAAAAAATATCGAAACGTTATATATAAGAACTAGCAGACCAGGCCACGCGTTGCTGTGCCAAGGTTTTGGATATACCTATTACATTGTAGTAAACTATTTAAGAAGTCACGGTATTAGAAAAAATAAAATAAAAATTTAAAAAACCCCCGACCGCTAAGTAAAGGAAAAACCAGCATACGGAACCACATGGTCTTGTAAGATCTCCGTTATGTACCGCCGAGCATTCAGCGACCCTTGCCCGCGACCACCACCGAGTCCGAGAGACGCACACAAGCTCCGTTTTCCCTTCGACGGATATGCCACCCCAGAACATACAGGAACCACCTCGGTATTCGACGGATTCCTCTATGCAAGCCTGGGCAAATCGCTCTCCTCGTCTTCGGTATACTCTTCTGCGTCTGTCGTTGCAGAAAAGACATACTCGTGTCTCATCGGTGAAGAGAACGGCTTTCCACTGTTCACTCGTCCAGTTGACATGCTCCTGGGCAAATCGTAACCGCTCTCTTCGATGCTGCACGGTCAATTTTGGGCCCCTAGCAGGTCTGTGAGCTCTCAATTCCTTTTCTTTCAGTCTTCTTCTAATCGTAGAAACACTCACAGACGTTCTGCAAGCTGATCGGAGCTCTTGTTGCAACTCAACAGCATTGCTGAAGCGGTGCCGCAAGGATGTGGAAACAACGAAGCGGTCGTCTCTTTCTGACGTAGTACTTATGTGCTAGATTCTAGGAGCGATTTACTGAAAAAAACATAGAGGTGCGATTTTTGTGACGCCGAGTTTATTAGAACGCCTTGCCTTGCCTTTTGCGAACTAAATATTTCTGATTTAACAGCTGCTAAAGACTTAATTTTAGACTCGACGACGTCAATATTTTTAGTTACACTATCATATTTTTCGCTAAAAAACTGTATAGAGTCGCGCAATGTAAATATTTCTGTTCTTAAATTCTCGAAATTTTTGTGTGATGGCGATAAAGCATCTTTAATTTTTGTTTTAATTATTGACCGAATTTGATCTACAGAAAAGTGTGCAAGACTCAAGTTGGATTTCTGAGATGTTACTTTACCTGACTTCTGTTTCGAGCGTTTAGTAACATTGCGGCTAGGTGTTTCACTATGAGGAGAAGTAACATTACAAGTCGTGCAACATCAGGACAAGCTTGTATTAATATCAGGTTCCCAATTCGGTAACTTAGATGGCAGCACACAAGTAATGTGGTAGTGACGTTCACATGATGTACAAATAAGCGGATCGTGAACCGCTCTAATACATTTATTACAGCAAGTGTACCCCATTGAAGATTGATGAATAATAAATAAAAACAACTCAAAAAACTTTTTACCGACGATTGTTGCTGCCGTTGGTTGGGCTTGCAACGCCTCTTGTGATACTACAGATCAGAACCGCTAGACCATCAACTGTTAGCGATAAATGGTGAAATAGTCACTCATATAAGTAACTAAATCACTTATACAGTCCAGAGTTCACTGACCGACGATGACGAGGTCACGGTTGTAAGTAATATGTCTGTTGTATCGAAAATGTTTCACGAATAAGTCTCAATATTATAAAATATACGCAAAATCACAACAATCCTCAGCTAAGACTTGCACAAATCATTCACTAGTAATTTAGTAAACTATTCACTAAAAAAATTTACAAAAAAACTATTAATTAACCCGATTCAAACAAATTATTAAAGCCAACGGTAACGGCCGGTGCAACTTCTTTCGACTTTACCACGCGGCATACTCATATTCATAGGCATACATACTCATATGCATTCGCCACCGCGACAAATTACACAAAAGATACAAAGCTAAACCTTATAATGCAATAAAAATTACTTATACAATGTACAGAAAGTTTTGTAATTCACTAATCATAAAACTTAAAATTCATTACGATAAATCCTAATATACAAACAGGCTCGCTCTTAGAGCCATAGTTGGTAATTCAAATAAAAAAGATTCATCTAAAGAACTCCTTCTTAATTCTGATGAACCTTCTAATATTGTTGCAGCTGTAAATAACTATCTACTGTTACTTGTACTGTTAGCTTCGATATGATTTCTGCTTAATTTCTAAAACTCGCTAAAAATATAATTATTTCTCCACTCACAAATTTATTAAAACTTTGTTTTGAACAAGGAACTTTTCCTTAAATCTTCAAAAAAGCTCGTGTAGTTCCGGTCCATAAAGGTGGGAATCGAGAGGATGTGAAAACTATAGTCCGATTTCAGTGCTTACATCATTGTAAAAAATATTGGAAACTATGCTAAATAAGAGACATGGGACCTTTTTTGAAGACTTCTAAATTCTATCGAAAAATCAATTTGGCTTTAAACCTAAAAAAAGCACTGTAAATTCGGTACGAAGCCTAACTGACTATGTTATTGATCATATTGATTTTGGGCATAAATGTATTGATATATTTCTTGACTTAGCGAAAGCTTTCGACACTCTCTCGATACCAGCCCTTATGAAAAAACTGGAAAGCATTGGTATAATTAATATTTGTTGGTAGTAAATCCATTTAGTAATAGTAGTATTAGTAGTAGTTTAAACTATACATTAAGACAGTAGAGATATCCTCTAGCTAAATAATTAAGATATCAAATAATGATATTATTGATGATTATAGAAATACAAAAATTATAAAAATAAATAGTAAAAATCATAATATAAACTGTATCAACCTGGTGCATCAGAACATTCAGTGTATAAGAAATAAGGAATTAGAAATTGAATTGTTTTTAAATACTTTTGATATTTATATTTTTTGGGTCACTGAGCATTGGCTTAAGAAAGATGAATGAATATTTATTTTCAATAACCACCAGGTTGGTAGTTCGTTTAACAGAGATAATTTCATACATGGTGGCCCTTTAATTATTTTAAATAAACAGATCAAATACAAAGAACGCAAGGACATAGTGAGCCACTCTGCTGAGCAGACAACTGAACTTGCTTCAGTTGAATTAGAAGAGTTCATAAATGTTTATAGGCCACCGTCATCTAACTTTGAACATTTTGAAAAGATTATGGATGAGGTATTGTTTAAACTATCACATTCTAGTAAAAAGGTAATCATTTGTGGAGACTTTAATATTAATATTCTTGAAAAAAAATCAATAAGTATAAAGTTTTTAAATTTGTTCAAATCATATAATCTTTACACATGTTTATTTAGACAACTAGAGTCACAACCACTAGTGCCACTAGTATTGATAACATTTTTACAAGTGTTATTCCAAATTTTAAATGTTTATTCAATACATTAGATTCTGACCACTAATAATTTGATAAAAAAATCCTACTATAGTGTAAAGGATTACATCAGCGATGGTATAGCTTGGGAATGAATTGTATTGTATTGCGAATAGCTAGTAATCTCCGCAATTTGTAATTTTTGTTGTAAGTTAATTTTGTTTTATCGACCTGCTGCATCACACCGATTCCTTAGAAGTCAATTCCTGCGGTAGCATCGGGAGTCGGATTGCCTTCCTCCCTCAAATATGGCGAAGGGGGCGATGGCTGGCTCTTGTGTTATGGTCGTGAACGGGTGCTGCTTGCCGTGACTGGTTGTGTGGCAAGCCGAAGATTTTTTTTTATTTTTACTGTTATTATTATTTCATTTTCGTAGCCTGAAATCATTAGGCTTCATTTTCGATTGGTTGCGACGGTTCTAGTTGTTCCAAAATTGCTTTTAAGATTGACTTTTGTAAACAGTGATCACAATAATTGCCCAGCTCGCACAAGAGCTGCGACTTGACGCGTTTGGCACTACAAGTCAGCGGATTGGGATGGAATGCGATCCTTTTTTGCATCCTACCCATGGGGGCCGATTTGTTTCCCTCCCAATGATCCTAGTGACTGCGCTGCAGCTGTAGCTGATGTGATACTTCAGGGCATGGAACTATTTGTACCAAGCTCTGTGGTACCTCTTGGTGGCAGATCGCGGCCTTGGTTTGATGCGTCTGTCAGGGCTGCAGCAGCTGACAAACGGCAGGGTTATCAAGCTTGGGCTAATGCGTTAGTCACTAAGGATCCAAACTCTAGAGTTCTGAAGAGGAAATATAATCGTGCCTCCAGATTATTCAAACGGAAAATCGCTAGAGCAAAGTTCAAGCATGTCGTCAAAATTGGGGATCGGTTGGCAAAGTACCCACCTGGCACGCGCAAGTTCTGGGCGCTTTCCAAAGCCAATCCTGGAAACTTCTGTCGCCCATCCCTGCCGCCATTGCACACTGGGAACGACTCTTTGGCCCACACGGCAAAAGAGAAAGCCGATCTCTTGGGCACTCTTTTTGCCTCAAACTGGACTTTGGACGACCGAGGGAGGGCACCGCCTATCATCCCGCGGTGTCCGAACTTTAAGCCGGAAATAGTTTTTCGGCAAAAACTCATCCGAAAAACCCTCCTTTCCTTGGAAGTTGATAAGTCGAGTGAGCCAGATGGTATCTCTCCAGTTGTGCTACGAACATGTGCCCCTGAGTTGACACCAGTGCTAACGCGTCTATTTCGGTACTCTCACTTGAAAGGAGTAGTCCCAGTCTCATGGAAGCGTGCCCTTGTCCATCCGATCCCTAAAAAAGGCGATAGCTCGGACCCAGCTAACTACAGACCTATCGCCATTACCTCTCTTCTCTCCAAAGTGATGGAGAGCATCATCAATAAACAGCTCCTAACCTACCTCGAGGATCACCAGTTGGTCCATGCCCGGCAATATGGCTTTCGCCATGGTCGATCGGCTGGTGATCTTCTTTTGTATCTTACACACCGTTGGGGAGCTGTTATTGAAAGCAAGGGAGAGGATCTGGCAGTTAGTCTGGATATAGCGAAAGCCTTTGATCGTGTATGGCACAGGGGGCTTCTTTCGAAGCTACCTTCCTATGGGCTTCCCGAGAATTTATGCAAGTGGATCACCAGCTTCCTCACTGGGCGGAGCATACAGGTCGTTATCGACGGTTTTTGCTCGGACCCTAAGCCCGTGAACGCTGGTGTACCCCAAGGCTGCGTGCTATCCCCAACTCTGTTCCTCCTGCACATCTATGATATGCTGGATATCTCTAACATACATTGTTATGCGGATGACAGCACTGGGGATGCGGTATATTCCGGCCGTGCAGGTCTCTCTCAGGAAAACGTCGACGAGTGCCGAAAGAAACTTGTGTCTTCTATAGAGACTTCCTTGGGGCTGATCTCTGAGTGGGGTGAACTGAACCACGTACAGTTCAATCCCCTGAAGACACAAGTTTGCGCGTTTACCACTAAGAAAATCCCATTTGTCGTATCACCGCTCTTCGAGAGCACTCCCCTCATTGCCTCGCCAAGTATCAGAATACTGGGTATCGACATTTCGAGCGATTGTCAGTTTCGTCATCTGGAGAGCAAGGCCAAGTTGGCCTCGAAGAAATTGGGAGTGATTAATAGAGCGAGGCAGTATTTCAAACCTGGCCAAAGACTTGCGCTCTATAAGACGCAGGTCCGGCCACACATGGAGTACTGTTCTCATCTCTGGTCCAGATCACCCCAATATCAGCTTCTACCATTTGACCGCGTACAACGGAGAGCCGTTCGGATTGTCGGGGACCCGGTGCTCTGCGAACGGCTGGACCCTTTGGCATTACGTAGAGACGTGGCTTCTTTGTGCGTCTTCTACCGCAATTTACAACGGGGAATGTTCCGAAGAACTATTCGATCTGATGCCTGCCGCCGAATTTCATCACCGCACAGCGCGTCATCGCCTCCAATATCATCCTTACCACCTGGATGCGTGGCGATCCTCTACTGTGCGGTTTTCAAGGACATTTTTCCCACGTTCCACTCGCTTGTGGAACGAACTCCCTTCGGTAGTATTTCCAGATCGGTACGACATGGATACCTTCAAAAAAGGCGTCTGCTCCTACCTACATGGCCGGCAACACTCTTGTAAATCCTCGGATGTTGCAAGAGTTCATGGGCGGCGGTGATCACAAGTCATCTGTGACCTGCCAGCTCGCTCCTCTTAATAAAAAAAAAATAATAATAAAAAAAAAACAATAACAAAAAATATATCTGGCTGAGTTTTTTGTGTGGTTCTTCTCAGACCAGGACACGTTTGGAACCCTCATAGCTATAATATTAAGATGGAAAGTGCTTTTCAGAAGGGCTTTTTACGATAAATCTAGTATCGTAATAGGCCCTCCTGACACTTCCATGTTGACGTACACAAGTGATCACTGATTATGATTCTAAGTGGAAAAGATATAAATGAATAAATAAAATAAATATTAAAGGTACTGCTTTGTATATGTACACTAGCTTTCTCTCTGGTCGTTTACAAAAAGTTAAAATTGATAAATTTGTTAGTGATGAGACACCTGTCACATATGAAATACCACGAGGCAGCGATCTGGGCCCGACCATGTTTTTGATTTTTATCAACGACTTGTGTCAGATGACTCCAACAGATGGCAAAGTTTTTGCTTATGCTCAAAAGTTTTTACTTAAAACCATGATATTCAGCCCTTACTGATTTCCTACTGTGGAGTTGTATAGAGAATGCGCAGTATTAACGGTTACACAATTGTTCGTCAACATTCCATTGTTCGCAACATCATTGCACTCCATACGACAATACTATTTACAGATATAACCGCGTAACTAGGAATGTTATTGTGCTCCCAATGGTTCGCACTGCTCTGGCTAGAAGACAGAGCAATTACCTGTCAATGCATTTATATAATAGGGCTAATAAAATATTAAAATTTTACACTTTATCCCCGTGAGAACTCAAAGGGATTCTCTTGAAGTGGCTCTTATGAAGTACCCAAAAACTGAAGAGCTCCCCAAGGCATACTGGGGGTATCATCTTGAACATTAATTACACAAACATATACAATACTTATCGACGTCACACACAAACGCGCGATCACACACACACAAACACATGCACAAACGCATAGTTATATAAGCATGCACACTCTCATTATCTTGTATCTTATTTCTTTTATTTTTAACAATGTAAAATCATAGAAAAATATATTCACTTAAGTTTGGTTTTGTTTAAGTTTACTTATGTTTAATTTGTGTAATGGAAGAACACAACTGGTTCATTGTGGCACAGGCTTTGCCTATCACAAAACCAGGGAACTTATTTTGTTTGTAAATATTATTTTTTGGAATGAAGCGTTATTATTATATTATATTATTATAAAAGTTATTTGCAATTGAAGTAATTACAAAAATTATTGCAGACGCCGACATAGTTGTCGGCGTCTGCAATTTTTCTGGTTTATAATTCATAATGAGATAATATGAACAATCAACTAACAATAATACAAACAATATCTAAAAAAGGGTTTGTTTATCCTTGTGTCATTTTTAAAGGTCTTAGTAGTTTTTGGTCTTCCTTATAGATTTTTAAATAAATGATTATTAAAAAGTTTCATATTAATTTTCAGATACTTAGTTAATCTATGGTTGAATAAACAAAATAAATTATAAAAAAACACATATATTATTTCTCTCAAACTCAAAGGAAAGTGAGCCAATTCCTGATACCTATCAAAAGTAATATTACAATGTGCTGGAGTATATAAACTTGACTGCGATTGTGGCTTGTCATACATAGGTCAAACAAAGAGGAGCATCAGTAAAAGAGTTAGGGAACACATCTCGGATATCAAACATACATCGAAGTCAGCAGTGTCTGAACATACCATAGACAAGCCCAATCATTAGATAAGATTTAATAAACCTAAACTCCTCGTTAAGGAACAACGTTATATTCCAAGAATGGATCATATGGCTAAAAAATATCTTAATTTTAATAGAGATGTTTGGGGATTATCTAACACCTGGGACCCACTCTAGAAAAATATAAAATATGTCTGTGACCGCACTGTAAGACTTCAAGATACTGTTAGTGCGTTTTATGTGATTCCTAATCTGTACGCCCGGAAACTTAGAAACCGTTGGATGACTAATTAACTAACCGTTGGATGACCATAGATGACTAATTAACTAATTTACTGACTTACTGACAGATACCTCCATCTCGTCTTACCGTGAATACGATTGCTGCAAAGCATTTGAAACGTCGGGTTAAATTAAAAAAATAATTAATTATACGCAAGTTAAATCCGTAAAAATTGTTTTATTTCAATGTGTAGTACTCGTAAAAGTCTTAGAAAATACTAACCCTAAAAAAAGCTTATAATCTAAAATCAATTTGCTCTATGTCTAAATCTAATAACCCTATGTTTTGAACATAGTTTAAAAAGTAAAACTAATATGAAACTTGCATTCAATAAATTTTTAATTACATTAGTTTAATCTTGCTACTTAAGTCAAAGAAATACCAACAATAATTCTGAAATTTACAACAATAATTCTGAAAAAACAATTCAGTAATAGAAAATTTAATAAATGACGAGTAAAAATTCAAAAAATGGACCAAAACTCAATAACTGCTCATTGTAAAAAAAACTTCAAAATGTTTGATGTATACATTATAACATCAACCCTGCAAATGAGTCACTGACCCAAGTTCCACACATTTAGATCCACCAAAAACTTTAGAATTAAAACTAAGAAAAGGTGTGTAGAACTATATTATATACTAGCTTTTGCCCGCGGCTTCGCATGCATTAAATGCGTAGTAAAACAATTCCCCCTTCCGTTTTGTTTTGTATTGACTTCTATATGACTTGTTTTAATCAAAATTACGACATCGGCAGACATCGCTCACTGTCAAAAATCTATTTAAAGTTTTTAATAAGGATACAATATTAGATACTGTATTTTATTTACACCTTACTTTTTTTTACTTAAACGTCCATTTAAATACTTTTTAAACGTATTTAATAACCATTCTCACCATATATGACACTCAGAGATTTTCATTGAAAATAATCAAAATATGACCATGTAAACTTGAGGAATTCTGAGCTACACAATCGACGTTATTTTGACCATCAACTTGCAAGTGTGGTTTTATTCAAATAAAAAAGCCTATTTTAAATGCTAAATAACATGTATTAAACATTCAGTTAGCCTTATGCATTAACAAAAATTTCAATACTGAACATTCACAAATGCCATTTTTGAGACGGTTTGTACGGTTCCATACTATAGTGCGCCAGTCGACCGGCGTAACTGTCGCAAACGCGATGTCCCTATATTTTAAATCTGTAATATCTTCGAAAACATTCATTTAAATTATGCTGTAAAGGGCTATATTGTTTAATATTAAATGTGTTTTTAATGTACTTAATAAGATAAGGATTAATTCTGTATTGCTTAAAATCGCTTCGTAAATAAGTCATTATTTCGCGTAAAAAGTAGAGAATAAAAATTGGCTATTGTGGGTTATCCCTAAGGGATAAACATTTAACATCGCGGACTTTCTTGTAGAACTTTTGAAGGTATACAATACTTAGTACATTATTTTGATCTATCTTGTAGAGTTCAGCCAGCGTTTGCAATTACGACTTCGCATTAGAAATCTTGAAATTATCAGTGGTTTTCTAATATATCTAGCATATAAACCTTCTTCTTGAATCACTCTATCTATTAAAAAAACTGCATCAAAATTCGTTGAGTAGTTTTAAAGATCTAAGCATACATACATACAGACGTAGGGACAGATGCGGAAAACGACTTTACTTTATACTATGTAATGATGCCCAAGCCCATAAAGGATTTATTAACATTATGAAGTCGAAATTTAGGCACAATTAATATCGACAACATTCAGTCTGAAGATACTCAGATAAATAATTTACTCAGAGAGAGAGAGAGAGAGATAAAACCAAATTTCCTTACCCCAATGATATATTCAAAGGGTCAACGGAGTTTGGAAGTAATATATT
Source organism: Napeogenes sylphis (assembly GCA_959347405.1). NCBI lineage: Eukaryota > Metazoa > Arthropoda > Insecta > Lepidoptera > Nymphalidae > Napeogenes > Napeogenes sylphis. Next base: position 1,295,322 of record OY365778.1, on the reverse strand, counting down.
ATAACGTCGGTTAACGTATCAATAGTGTGAAATGTCTTTCCCTTTTCGGAAACATTAGTTAATTAATAGCAACTCAAGACTATATCATTTAACTTACTACATTCCTGTCAAATACAAGGAAGTAATTTTTGTAATAAATAATATTTTGTTATTAGGTTTGTTTTTGAAAATAAATACATATTTAAGTAAACGTAATAAATATCAATACTACACAACTAGCACGTGTACATTTTATAATCAGTTTTGTAATAAAATTATATTTTCTCTCAATTCTGTTCACCCAGGAGATTGCTTACCGTAAAGAGCGAAAAAGACCGCTGTTACTAGAAAGAAAGAGATACAAAAGTCTACGAGCACGGTTCAGTTTCAGAATTCAGACGTTATTTTCACACTTCCATACTAGTTCATTTTGAATCGATAAAGCTTTGTATTTACTTATCGTATCATATAACCAAATAAAGTATAAATTTATTTTAGGTTACTTTACGCTATTTTTCCACTTCAATGGTCATCCGTTTTAAAAGAATTGAACAAGAATTTCTGCTTTATAAATCTTAATCCTAATTAATCATGTGATACCGAGAATCCCAACAGCGACTTGTTTCCCAAGTAATGTTGAAAACCACGTCGTTATTATATTTTAAATATATTTATTTATTTATTATTCAATTTAATTAATTTTAATTTTGTTAATGCTAATAAAACAAAATAAGTAATATCAATAAACAAAGAATAATTTTATAAAAATTTACAGTTAATACAAAGTTACAAAGATTAAATATGTAATTATAAGATTTATACGTTTTTAATCATTAAATGGATATAATCACAAAAGATGAAAAGTTTCGTAAACAATTACATAATAAAAGCAAAATACACTTATTTTTTATCAAAGTGATTACTGTTCATTATGTAATATGTACTCTTTGGCAGACTATTTTGAAAATACAAAATATAATCCCATGTTTGATTCGAAACTAATAATTTGGTATGTATTAAATACTAAGAAAACTAAATGCATGGAATTTACACTTCCGAATGTAAGAAGTCAAAATCGTAGTTTACTCCTTAACAATGAAGTGTTCATCATCATCATATTGACATCCACTGCTGGACAAAAGCTTCACCTAACTTCTTCCACAGCGTACTATTTTTAGCCGCCTATAACCAACGGTTTCCCAGAACCTTCACCAGGTCGTTTGACCATCTAGTAGGAGGCCGTCCCACGCTGCGCTTTCCGGTACGTGGCCATGACCTTTTTTCCCCATCGGCCATCGGTTGTTCGATCACTTCAGCTTTGCAATTTGATAAGCTATGTCGACAACGTTGGTTCTCCTACGGATCTCCTCATTTCTGTTTCGTTCACGTAGGGTAATCCCGAGCATAGCCCTCTCCTTCGCCCGCTGAGCGACAGTGAACTTTCTTATAAGGCCCATAGTTAGCGGCCAAGTCTCAGTGCCGTATGTCATCACTGACAACACACACTGGTTAAAGACTTTCGTCTTCAAACTCTGGAGTACTGAGGACTAGAAAACAGTGCGCAGTTTCCCAAACGCTGCCCAGCCGAGTTGGATTAGGCGACTAGCCTCTTTCTCGAAGTTGTACGTACCTAGTCGGACAGTTTGTCCCAGGTATATATATTCGTCAACAACTTCGAGTGTTGAGTTCCCAATTGATATCGGAGTGGGCACGACGTGTCTGTTCGACATAATTTTCATCTTATCCATGTTCATTTTAAGGCCCACTCTTTGGAAAGCTCTACTGAGGGTATCGAGCATTGTGCCAAGTTCCTCCAGTGATTCTGCCATGACCACGATGTCATCAGCAAACCGAAGATGGATGATGTAATCGCCATTTATATTAATGCCAAAACCGTCCCAATCTAGAAGCTTGAAGACATCTTCCAACGCAGCTGTGAACAGTTTCGGAGATATGACATCTCCCTGTCTCACACCTCTCTGCAGTTGGATCGGTTTCGAGTTCTGATCTTGAAAACAGACTGACATAGTAGCGTTTCCATACAAGCACCTTATCACTTCGACATACCGATGGTTAGCATCTCTGAAGAGCTTGTAGCACTGCCCATGTTTCGACCGAATCGAAGGCTTTTTCATAGTCCACAAACGCTAAGCATAGAGGCTGGTTATACTCTTTGGTTTTCTGTATAACCTGCCGCAGCGTATGAATGTGGTCTATGGTACTATAGCCTTTTAGGAAACCAGCTTGTTCGGGAGGCTGGAAATCATCGAACTTGCGGTCGAGACGGTTCGTGAGGACTCTCAAAAACAGCTTATAGACATGACTCAGAAGCGTGATGGGTCTATAATTCCCAAGAAGTGTGTTGTCACCTTTCTTAAAAAACCGAACCACCACGGTACCGGTATGGTATCGAGTAAGTCCAGAATTCAAGTCAAGCCAACTGAATTCGATGTCTACGAGTATAACTGCCCATAAAATCTCTCGATTTCTCCTAAAATCTCGGGTTTGGACGAAACTATGATGCCATCCTCGGTCTTCAGCCTGGACAGTCGACTTTGCCCTATGGAAAGATTTCTTGCGAACAGTTTAGGACCTCGGTTTTGTTCGATTGTCTCTTTAATATGCAAGGTATAAGAGAGAGAGATTTTGAGATCTCTCTATTAAGCAGTCGACATGCCAATGCATCATCCGAAGACTGCAACCTTAATTCTCGTCTCTTTACGAGACTTAGGGTTTTATCGGACAGCCGTTTAGTTTTATATGTACGGTTGGTTTTAAAGATTTTGGAGCCTATTGTATGGACAGTTTTCATGAACATAGCGTTGGTATCATCGATTGTTGCGTCTTTCTGTAGTAATTTAAAGAGATTTTCGAGTTGGAGCTGAAAGTTTTCTTGGTTTTGGATGTTGCTAGTCGTAGGTCTGGGCGTGGACTTCATGAATCGAAACCTTTCAAGCTTGATGTTAAGGTTCAAAGTGTATCTTACCATTCGGTGATCACTACCGGTTTTGACCGTGTGGATCACGGAGACATCATTGAATACCTGCTTTTTGATCGACAAAATGAAGTTGATCTCGTTTTTTGTACGACCATCAGGACTCATCCAGGTCCATCTTCCTATGGGGCCGCTTCTTGAAGAAGAAATTCATCATAAAGAGGCCTTCTCCATGAAGTCGGCTAGCATCTGCCCTCTGGAATTACGTTGTCCAACTCCAAAATGTCCCACTCTCAGCTCATTGTCACTCCGTATACCCAGTTTCGCATTGAAGTCCCCCATTATGACATTGAAGTGCGTTTTAGAGGAGTGTATGGCTTTTGAGATGAGATAGTGGAGGAGATGTATGAACATCTCCCCCACTATCTCATCTGGGTGTGCTGATGTTGGTGCGTATACCTGGATAACATTCAATGAATACCGTGTCGATATTCTGAGTATCAGGTACGCTACTCTGGTCGATACACTGTCGATTTTGATGATGTTATTAATGAGGGACTTTCGAACGATAAACCCGACACCACCTTGGGATAGCTGATCATCCCCCTGGTAGTACAGCAGGTTACCTGAGTATAGAACTATCAGGTCCTGTCCCTGTCTTCGGACTTCAGACAGCCCTATAATGTCCCAGCGTAACTTGCGTGTAGCTTCTTCCAGCTCTATTATTTTCTCGTCAGTCCCCAGCGTCCTTGTGTTATACGTTTATTAGTGCCGTTCATTATTTGGTGGGTTTGCCATACTCGCCACGCCTGGCAAGCGGGTTCGCGAGCGCAGTGAGGTGGTAAGAGAGCGCTGCTGCACGATATCTCTTACCGGATGAAGATGGAAATAATAGATAGGGTTAGGATTCGAAGATTTAGAAATAAAGTGTTTTGAGAGTGCATTAGATTTCTTTAGGGGGGGATACTACTACTTTAGAAGGAAATGGGGACAGGCAGTAGTAGCTGGGGTAGTCGGGGTTGCGTACCCGTGTATCCTTGTCTCAGTTTCCGTGTGTCCTTGTCTCAGGTATCTGATAAGAATACCCCCTGACTGACTGAATGAAGTGTTAGTACTCAACAACTCAACTTTCTTAGGTATAACTTTAAGCTAGAAAGCTCCAGTGAAACCCCCATTTCTCGACACTCGCAGGCAAACTTAGCTCACCCGTCTTTGCAATTAAAAAAGTAAGACAATTAACAGACGTAATACGGCTCGACTCGTTTATTTTAGTTATTTACGCAGTATATTGTCTTAGGGGCAGCGCTGCCGAAATTAATTCTATATTTATTTTACGAAATCGAGCTATACGGGTTATTTGCTACTTAAAAGCTAGAGACTCCCTAAGAGAGGTTTTAAAAGAAATCTATTCTTACGGTTGCTTCGCAATACATCTTAAATAACTTATTATATATACCCCAAAATTTAAATTACAATTTCAGTTAATAAAATATGTCTTATCTTATCGATAAGACATATTTTATTAACGTCATTTTTCTTAATGACTCTGAAAAATCGAAAAGAATATGATTGGACAGAATGATGAGGTGACGTGGGTGAAGATTAATGTGGTGCATTATTTATGTTAGATAAGGAGATCGGTTTCGACAATTACCAACATTAGATCTTATTTGATGATAAATAAGGAATGGGCGATCTTGATATCGGGTTTAAATCACTTTCTATATTTTTAAAAAGATCAGACCCATTGCCACCATTAGAGTCGTTGACTCTGATGTCTGAATTTTTATCCATAACTGAGTTCCTTAAGTTAAAGAATCGACACTCTATAAAATGAAACTAGGGAAAGACAAACTAAAGCTATTTTTAATGTACTTGATGAAACATCCAACAAAGAATCAACTACAAAATAAAATAGAACTAAAATAAAAATTACAGTAAAATATAAGTAGAAAACAGTAAAATATAAGTAGAACAAAAATTACAATTATTATTAGTAAAAAAAGTGAATAATTGCTTACGACCTTTTCAAACGTCTGCTCTACCAAAAGTGAGCTAGGTCTCGCGCCGAGCGTCCCCATCAACCCTTATGGTCGGACGATATTACAATACCGGGCAACGCTCGTCGCCTAAACAACTTTTTAACATATTTCTAATTAAATAAATTGATTTCTCTTACAATTGATATTGCATAATTCACTGCCATAATAATGACGATTAACGAAAATCTTAGATTAATTAATTGATACCTAAAACTAACAAAGTAAGGTAATGTAATAAAGTAAAGTTTGTAAACTAACCAACTTCCGAATCAAAATGTCATCCATTTACAATCATTTTAAAGTTATTTCCATTTAATAAAATGTAATACTAAGCGAAGGCCTTCTTAACAGAATATAATTAATTTAGACTATAGTAAAATCTCACAACGGTAATTATTTAACTTCATCGGTAAAAGAACATAGCAATATACAACAACTAAGTCATATCGATATTTAATTTTTAAAGTTTTAAAGTAATATTGTTTTGAAAATAAGGATGAATTGACAATTATTATAAATAATTAACTTACATACTAAATTAAGTTAAGTTTGTCCCTTAATTTATTTTATTAAATCATCGCGGCGACATATATGTAAACTGAGTGTATGTCCTGTCTTAAATTTGCAATCAATGTTTAGTTATATCAAGATCGCCCATGCCTTATTTATCATCAAATAAGTTTTGATGTTGGTATATATCAGTATATATGTCAGGCCCGAAGACCGAAAACGCTCAGTGGATGGAAAAAACGGCCACATCGCGTTCTGGCTGCCTTCAAATGCACAGAACGCGTTCTGGCTACTTTTAAACGCTCGCAACGCGTTTTGGTAATTGTCGAACGGCCAGAACGCGTTTTGTCATTTGTCAAGCGCTCAGAACGCATTCTTGATATTTCACTCGTGTTACTTACTACTCTCTACCAGCGTTCGATAAAATTCAATTTTGTACTAATAAAACAAATGAATTTTGATTGATATTCAACACGTCACGGAGTAAACTTAAATTTATTATCTGTTCTCACAACTTTGTATTATCTGTTGTCACAACGTTTTAGATAATTTATTCAAGTGTTATTTTAAATAAAATATCAAATTTTTATTTGTGGTATTATAAACATCTATATAATTTGGTTAGGTTATGTTAGGTTGTATAGATTATATTTAGGATAGTATAAAGAATATGATAATAAAAGATATTATTAATAAATGTAAAATTTAGATAATTTATTCAAGTGTTATTTTAAATAAAATATCAAATTTTAATTTGTGGTATTATTATACTAGTGAAATATCAAGAATGCGTTCTGAGCGCTTGACAAATGACAAAACGCGTTTTGGCCGTTCGACAATAGGGAACATTCATGTAATTTTTTTTTGACGTAAATTAATCATTTACCTCTCTATATAGTAGAAAAAAATATAAATAGGTTTGAAAAGATTCTAGTTTTTTTTCAAATTAAAAATTAAATCATGTAGTAAATTTCAGCCGTTCAAACACCGTAATTTTGCGCGCGCTTTGCGTGACGTTAAATAATACGTCCAGAGAATGTTTACTATGAACTTTTTAGTTACTGCATAAATATTTTAAGTTTTAATGGCTTTACAAGTCATGGAAGAAGATAAAAATCATCTTACAAATATTGTATAGTGCCGGAGTGCAAAAATAGTATTAGAAAAACACCCGATAAAGTGTTTTTTGTATTCGAAGACATGCGAAAATACAAAAACTATGGTGTATGGTAATTAAAAGGGATAATATATGTCCTAAATCGTGTTTATATTGTTGTGAAGATCAATTTAACGTGAGTATACTTTATTTATAATAAGTTTAATCTAATAGTTTTAATATATTCTTACGTATTGAACATTAGAAAATTTGAGTTTAAAATTAACCTAACCTAGCTTACAAAAGTTCAGTATAACTTTCTATAAAAACCGTATTCCTATTTTGGTTTTACGAAATTATATGTTTGTCGATTTATTTCAGGTTAAGGATGATACAGCCAATTATATTGAATATAATATGTATAACGAAACAACAAGGAGTAAAATGTAATCTAAGTTTGAATAAAAGAGTTGTGCCTCATATATTTTTGTGGCAAAAACACCAGCTGAGAGAACATTCTCATGAATGTGCATAGTCAAAAGGCTAAGATTGACCTCGGTTAATGAAGCCTTTTTAGAGTTAGTTATCAAAAGTAGTGTTAAAAAAATGGTGACCTTCACAAAGAAGTAATATACTAAGTAAGTCCTAGTACTGCCCATAATAATGTCTGTGATATTAATCAGCCAGGACTCAGTACTTCTCCTATTGAATGTGATGATCATAAGACCTTGCTTTTCGCATATTGAAGATAAATTACTAAGTGACTAAGCTGTGCAAGTTAATATTAAACCGAAGTATGGAAGTAAAGGTGTCAATGTAAATATACCTGCTGAAAAACAAAATGTAGCATTGTCACCATTTCCTCATTTAACACACAACATTGGTACACAACAGTTTTACCAATAAAACTATCTGTTTTAAAAATAAAATTGATTACTGAAAACACAGTTGATAATACTTCTATAGCATCTTATATCTTCTATATCTGCTGATTATCAACCAAGTTATTTATCTCAGTCAAGTGAAGTGGAAAATGATTCAGAGGAAGAAACATTTTAAAAATGTAATGTGTAGTAGCATGCTAAATGCTATTGAAAAAGATTTTGTAGGTATTTGTTTTGTTAGAGTTGTTTGAGTATTGAAACAATGTTTTTAGGATTACCTAAACAATTGTATCATTTAATAAAACCTTTAAGCACGAAAATATAGATTTAAATTATTTATTTTTCTCAGTAACACTGATACCACAGTATGAATTTCGACGCCAATAATTTGAATGGTGTGTCAAATGACGTCACATTTCCTTTCGACCAATGGTGGCGCGTTTTAGAATTTTGAATTTTGCTCCCTTAATTTACACTTTTCATAAATTATTTTATGGCCTTAAATGGTTAGTAAATAAAAACAAATGTTTTTATTATAATAAGATGATAATAAGAAATCGAAAAAAAACTATTTGAGACCATTTTAAATTTTTTGCATGTTCCCTATTACCAAAACGCGTTGCGAGCGTTTAAAAGTAGGCAGAACACGTTCTTTGCATTTGAAGGCAGCCAGAACGCGATGTGGCCGTTTTTTCCGTCCACTGAGCGTTTTCGGTTTTCGGGCCTAACATATACAGGGTTATTTGTAATTAGTTGAGCACCTTTGGCAGGCAGCCCCTCTACATCAATCCTAACAACATTTGTTCTACGACTTTTTAAAATTAATAGTTTTTAAAATTTAGTTTTTCCCATACAAAATTTATTTATTGCCTCTGAACGTGCATTAAACTTGAGCAAAGAGCGGCGACGCAGCGGCGGCTATGCACGTTAGAACTTGATCATTTTCTATCCACTTTTATTTATTAAAATATTTTCTACAATAGTCGAAACACATATTTTTGTATAATATCACTTTTACGAAATAAGCATTTATTATCTAATTACAACATTTACACCTATTAAAAAGGAAAAAATTAATTGAAATATTGTCTAACTGTTTAAGAATCTAATGAAAAAACAAAATCTCCAATAGACGTTGTCCACAAGTTGAATGTCTCAATATTTTTATTTGGTTTATGAAATAAGGGCACTGTACCTTTTCCTGATCCTGCAAATTTACGTTATTATTAAAAAGTATCCCACCTAGTAATAAGAACTACTTTTCTATGTTTAGAAAATTTGTAATACTTGATTACATTTATATTTATTTATATTCACTAAAAACTAAACTATACTATCACTGTAGTAATTTAAGAATACTTTAAAATGTATGCAACTAGTTTGATCGCAATATTATTTTGAATAGTAATTAATATAGCGTATTTTCTTTGAGAATTCGATAAGAAACCAAATAAATATTATTTTTACAAAACAATAACTTCTCTTTCACTTACTTTATACGTATCATTTTATCTCGTTTGTTAATATTTATATCATGACAATAAAACAATAAGTTACTTACGAATTTCCCATTCACCGTTGAGCAGTCGACCGGGACACATGTCCCTTCTACCTGCTCCGCCTATTCGCGCTACCTACCTGGGCCGTCACGCTGACCGCCCAGCCACCTGCACCGACCGTTCGTACACCTGCGCCAGTCAAGATAACGACCTCCATTGTGTGCAAGCCAGCGGTGTGATTGTGTTTGTGTGTGAGTCATCGCCGCAAGCACACCTGCGGGCCGGCGAGCCTGCATAGGGGTCCAACAAGTCCGACGTCGCCCTAGTTAGGGTACGAAACGGAATTAAAAGACTTCGTCGTAATATCCTGCGTCGCGTAAGTACACAGTCGTTAGGGTATTAGGCACACCTCTGCCACCTACTGACAGAGATTCAATACGTTGTTCAATAAAGTGAAAACGGCTCATATCGCCGGGCTCCACCATGGACCCCAAATCCGCGGCGGAACCCGAAGATCTGTCCAAGTCGCAGTTTTTTGGTTGGGTCCACGGAATTGCGCCTGAATTATGCCTGCAGTACTCTGTCCTGTTAGGCACCGAGTCTCTGCCCTCGACCTCGCACGCCGCGATCGCGACCGAGAGCACCTCCGATATGGAGGTCGAGGCCGCCACTCCTACGGAGCAGACGGCCTCGGATTCTGAGTCGGGGAGTTCGTCCCCTTCCTCGGACGCTGACGAGGACGACGGTTTCACGACCGTGCAGACCAAATCGGCCAAGAGGAAGGCGACGAAAGCGCTCTCCTCGAACGTCCCGCGAAAACCGCCTTCAGCGCCACGGAAGTCCCCCGTGCCGCCGCCACTTTACATAAGGGACAAGTCTAAGTGGGACACGCTGTCCGCACTTATGACGGAGCACAAGCACCATTTCACGTCCGCCCGAAATACCGCCGACGGTATCCGCGTTCAAACCGCGTCTTCGTCGGACCACCGTGGTCTGACTCATCTCCTCCGCGAACGTGGTTACGGATACCACACCTACGCGCTAGAGGATGAACGCCGCTTAACGGTGGTCATCCGAGGGCTCCCCGTGGAGCTCACTACTGAGCGGATTTTCGAGGACCTTAAGTCCCAATCGTTCCCCATCATCTCGGTGCACCGCATGTACCGAGCGACCACTAGGGTCCCGTTCGATCTCGTTCTCGTCCATCTCGAGCTTTCCCCGGAAGGAAAGCAAATTTTTAACGTCATGGCAGTCTGCTAACTCTCCGGCCTTAGGGTCGAACCTCCACGCGGTCACGGTTTTCCTGGTCAGTGTCATCGCTGCCAGCTCTATGGGCATTGCCAACGTTTTTGTCACGCGCGTCCAAGGTGCGTCAAGTGCCTGGACGACCACGCAACAGCCGACTGCTCGCGGAAGGGACCGGTCCCTGAGGATCCTCCCAGCTGCGTCCTGTGCGGACAGGAGGGCCATCCCGCAAATTATCGCGGGTGCCCCAAAGCGCCGCGCAGGACACAGCCGGCAAGGCATCCTCCTCGGTTCGCTCAGCCTCCATGGGCTCCTCTAGCCCCTAGGAGGCCCGCGGCCCCTCAGGCATCCCAGGCCCGTCAGGCACCCGCGAACGCGATCGCGAACGCTTGGGTGAAGCCTCCGAGGATTATCTCACAGCCCGTCCCCCAGTCGTTGCCGCCGCCGCCGGTTCGTAACTCCACCGACGGAGTTGCGAGTTCGCTCGCGTGCGTCACGAGCCTTTTCGGTGTAATAGACATCGAAGAGCTCCTAGTCTTTTCGAATGAAATGAGGGATTCCGCGCGGAACCCTCCCGCGAGGATGGAAGTGCTCCTCAAGCACGCCGTCCTAATCAAATCGATATACGAACACACGATGTCAACATGATGACATCGCGTGGAAGGGTAAAACCTCGCTCTCTGACTGTCGCTACATTCAACGCGAACGGGCTACTTAAGCAGATAGATCTAGTGCGCGACTTCGTGGTCACGCACCAGATAGACGTCCTGTTAGTACAAGAGACCTTTCTGAAGCCGTGTAATCGTGATCCGCGCATCGCGAATTACCGTCTCGTTAGGAACGATAGGGCAACCGCGAAGGGGGGAACCATCTTCTACTATAGAAGGTCTCTTCATTGCACTCCGCTCGATCCGCCCCAACTAGTCAACGTAGAAGCGTCATTATGTCAGGTGGGTATGACCGGCCATCAGTCGATCGTACTAACATCCGTCTATCTTTCTCCCAATAAAGCCTTAGTTGAGAGGGACCTTAAGTCCTTACTCCAATTAGGTAACGCAACCATTCTGGCCGGCGACCTAAATTGCAAACATCCCCGCTGGAACTCCACTGTCGCAAACAGTAGAGGAAATCTCCTTGATAGGCTAAGTTACAAGGCTGGTCTCGACTTCGAGATCACCGCGCCTTTGAGTCCCACGCGATACTGCGACACAGACTTCCGACATGACAGACCCGACGTGCTCGACATAGTACTCTTGAAGGGCGTGACACTCCAGTTACGTTCTATCGAGACGCTATCCGAGCTAGACTCTGACCATCGACCGGTCCTATTTCAGCTAGGACTTCCTCCCCTTAGGGAACCCGCGACAAAAACAATTATTAACTGGACGAAGCTTCGAGAGCAACTCCATTCCCCCGTACCAGCGCACCTCGACAAAATTCCTGACCAGCTTACATGGGTCGAGGACGCTGTCTCAGCCGCGACTAACTTCACAGAACATTTGGTAGACAGCATAGGAAAGTCCTCGAGGGAGGTCCGAGTGAACTTCGAGGGTTACCGAGCACTCCCTCCGGACATTAGACTTCTCATCACCCGTAAAAACGCCGCGATTAGAGCCCATGACCGATACCCGACAGATGACAACCGACGGAGGCTGCGCCGTCTCCAGAGGGAGTCGAGACAAGCTCTAGACGACTTCAGAGATAGCGGCTAGGATAGGACGCTTGCGACGCTCTCTCCAACACACCAGGCATTCTGGCGGTTGCAGAGAGCGTTGAAGGCGGACACTGTCTCAGATATGCCTCCCTTGGTTGGACCTAACTCCGCCATCGCGTTTGACGACCCTGACAAAGCTGAGTGCTTAGCCGACAGTCTAGAGAGCCAGTGCCGTCTGTCTGCTCAATCGGTTGATCGCGATCATGTCGAAATAGTCGACAAATCGGTCAATATAATGTGTTCTCAGCCACCGGTCGGTCCGCCAATCAAGGAAACGAACCTAGACGAGGTGACGTCCATAGTTAGGGCGCTTCACGCCAAGAAATCGCCAGGTCCCGATAGGATCACTAACAAAGTGATAAAGCTTCTTCCGCCTCCTTTAATTTACCTATTGGTTACCATTTTTAACGCTCTACTGGCCGGTTGCTCGTTTCCGGCCCAGTGGAAAGAGGCCATAGTGATAGGGTTCCATAAGCCGGGCAAACCCCGACATCTGCCTAGTAGTTACCGTCCCATTAGTCTTCTTAGTTCCTTAGGGAAAGTATATGAGAGAATCATCCTCTGTAGACTTAGATCGGAAGTCGAGAGACTCAAAATCATCCCAAATGAGCAGTTCGGCTTTAGAGCCAACCATTCATGTTCCCATCAGGTGCAACGCCTCACGGAGCACATACTGTTAGGGGCCACTGTGAGGGCCAAGAAGCATAGGACAGGAGCGCTCTTCCTCGATGTAGCTAAGGCGTTCGACAGGGTCTGGCACAATGGACTGGTGTACAAGTTATACCAGTTCAAGGTGTCGGAGAGACTCGTACTCATCATACGGGACTACCTGACGAATCGCTCCTTTCGCTACAGAGTGGAAGGCGTCTTGTCAACCCCCCGCCCCATCAGGGCGGGTGTTCCCCAGGGTTCAGTTCTCTCGCCCATCCTCTATTCCATCTACGCTAGCGATATTCCTAGACCGCGATCTAAAGTACACCTTGCCATGTACGCGGACGATACCGCGCTTTACACGTCCTCTAAGGATCACTGGGAGATATACCAACGTCTCCAATCCGCAGTCGACTCCCTCGAGAGTTGGCTGCGGAAATGGCGGATCGAGGTAAACCCTGAGAAGAGCGTTTCGGTGCTCTTCGAACGGGGCCCCCCAAGGATCCTCCCGCGAATCAAACTCTTTGATAAACCGATACCTTGGAAAGACGAGGCAAAATACCTAGGAGTAACGTTAGATAGAAAGTTAGTTTTCACTGCGCATATTAGGACCGTTCGTAGCAGAGCGGCCTACATATTAGGTCGTTTATATCCGCTGTTAGGCAAGCGGAGTAAAATGTCCCTTCGCAATAAGGTGACACTTTACAAAGCTTGCATACGTTCCGTCATGTCCTATGCGAGTCCCGCTTTTGCGCACGCTAATCTGAAACCCCTTCAGGTGATTCAGAACAGGTTTACACGGATTGCAACCCGGGCGCCGTGGTTCGTACGCAACATCGATCTCCATAGAGACTTAGACCTTCCGACCATTGCATCGCTCAGTACTTCAAGGGGCTTTCCCAAAAGTACTTTGAACGTGCTGAGCGACACCCGAACCCACTGGTGGCTGACGCCGCAGAGTATAGACCACGTAAGACTACTTTAGTCAGAAAAAGAAGACCCAAGTCGGTACTCGTTGACCCCGACGACGCGTTCACAGTAGGTAATAACGTGTACGCGTAGGCATAATTGACACCACACAACATACAGACACACACCGTCTGTACCGGTATAGACGAGGTCCCAACTGAGTAAGTGCTCCGTTGCTCCGGCGCTCTGCCGTCGGAGGACGCTAGTGTCCAAATTTCCTTAGCTTCTCTCCTGACTAACGACGCCCCGAGCCGAGGTCCGTGTCTCAACCTGAGACGCCCTCGGGACGTCGTTCCCCATGGGGGCCCATCTGGCCCCCCCTTGTTAAGGGTGGGTCTCCAGACCCACCCGCTCCCCGGGTGACGCTGTAATAGCCAACAGGGCTAACAGTATAGACAAACAAAAAAAAAAAAATACGAATTTCTTTACGAAGTTCCTAGAAATTGCAGTCAGTCACAAATAGAAGCGTCGGTATACAGAAACAATCCAGGTAGTTAATATAAAATATCAGTAATACTACACACTTTTATCACCATAAATCTCACGAGACAAATGAAATATCAATTATCAAATAACAAAGATAATAATATCAAATTACAATAACTTTGGAGTTTGGACACTTGGTACTGACACCAACTGTTGGTGTTACCATTAATTAAAAACATCACCGTAAAATAGTAACTGTATTTAAAATGGCTCCATCTTGTGATCCCAAGCATAAACTTCATTCAGATATCCGACAAAATAAAATATTAAGAAACACCAGGAGGAATAATAGGAAGTTTATTTAAATTATAAGTTTAATATTTGAGCTTATTTTTTCTAAGTTATAACACCATGCTCAGTCCATGGTGTTAAAACTTTGAATGAAGTTTTTGTTCGAGGTCCAAAGATGGAGCTATTTTATATATTATTTAATATTTTACAGTGATGTTTTTTAATTAATGGTAACACTAATACTCCAAAATTATTGTAATTTGACATTATTATTTTTGACAATGTGCGCAAAGCCTGCTATTGATAATTGAATATTCCGGTGGTGGTTGGTGAACAGTTAATTTTTAGGTGTGGTCTTTGTGTTGGATGCGAAGGGGTCTACTTTGAACGGTATGTGCGTGATGTCTAACGGCATCCGCGATTTAAGAGGTAATGGGTAGTAGGTAGGTATCGCGACGTTCTTTGGTCTTAGCAAACTTACTTCTTACGTTACTTACGTTACAAATTTCGTGCAGCGCTAGACTGCCGCGACCTATACTTTAGACTGCTTACAAAATACAGAGTAATAAATAATCGAGGGAGCAAAAATTTTTTTGTTTCGTTTATTCTGAGTTATTTATCAAGATTTTTTAAAAGTCGTAGAACAAATGTTGTTGGGATTGTTGTAGAGAGGCTGCCTGCAAAAGGTGCTCAACTAATTTAAATAACCCTGTATATATATCAATTCGACAGAATTGATTACTATTAGAACGCACTATGTTATTGTTTTATTTGTTTAAATTTAAATTGCTTTTTAAAAGTCTTAAAATTAAAAATACAATTGCTTTTAATTATGTTTGTTTTGTTACATTATTTTATAATTTAAATCGTTATAAGTTTAATAAAAGTTTAAGTGTAATTTTCGAAACGACCAATAAGATTTTTTTCTCTGTATTTTAAAGTGATCAGATATTGATGGAGTGATTGGGTTGGTAAAATTAAATAAAAGACGATACTAAGATCAGTGCCCCAAACCACCTGCTCAATTGAAAATTAAAAGTGAACAGTTGTTATTCATAAATAAACTTGTAAAATACCTAGTGATCTTTTGTTTTGTGTTTACACTTTACCTCAATAAATCTCACAAATACTGTTACAAATTATGCTTCTCCGACATATATATATATATAGTTTATGTCTCTATATATATATATAAAAGATGGTTCTTATTATTAGCAAAATTGTATTTACATAACTCACATCAAAATAAAATATTAGTTTTTGATTATTATTAGTCCATTAAATATAGGTTTTATTTTTATGTTGCCATAATACAGTGTTTTTAGCTAAATGTATTATGTAATGTTTTTAACATTGATGTTCCATTATTTGCTTTTTAAAAGCTTTAATGGTTATCTAATTTTTTTGTATTCAAATGAATATGATATATGATGCCCTTAAGTACATTAATAAAGCCACATACAATAATAAAAGTAGTTGTGATATTGTAAACCCAAAAAATTATAAGTAGAAATATCATTTCTTAAGTACAGAGATAACATTACTATTATTAATAATAAAAAATATTCCACAGGAATTTCAATAGAAAAACCGTTATTAAAAAAAACACTCTGTAGGGCCGAACTAAAAACATGAATTATCATATTAAGTATTAAAAAGTGAAATATTTATATAGTGCTATTGTTTGTAATTGGTCTTCGTGCTTAATTTAAAAAGAACAAAGAAATATACCGAGCTGTCAACTAACGAATGACGAATTCAAATTTCTTCAATCCCGGGGAGTATTTTTTTACTTTTAATATAAATCACTTACATTATACTGCAAACTACTAATTTTGCAGGCACCGTTATTGACTCTCTTTACTTGACTAGTTGGAAGTAAAGTTGGAAACAAAAACATTGGCCTCATGCAAAACCATTATTTTCATTTTACTTTAAGCATTTTGAAACCGTTTAAAAATAAGCATTCTGAAACCGTTCCATTTGCATTCAATAGATTATTTGTACCCAGGTTTAACAACGGAAAAGGTAATTGCAACTCACAAGGCAAAGGAGTTGGAGCAAAAATTAAAACTGGCTTTAGAAGATCTTCTAAAGATTTGTACAAGAAGCTACTTCAGGAACGAGAGGACAGTGAAGAGGAAATAAAAGATATTGTAAAAAGAAATACTGAACTTAAAGGTAAACTCGCTGAACTACATACCAATTATTTGAATATTGTGCTTTAGAAGATCTTCTAAAGATTTGTACAAGAAGCTACTTCAGGGACGAGAGGACAGTGAAGAGGAAATAAAAGATATTGTAAAAAGAAATACTGAACTTAAAGGTAAACTCGCTGAACTACATACCAATTATTTGAATATTGTGACTCAGCGAGATTCAGTAAAGAAATATAGTGACTACATTTGACCAGTGCAGCAATGAGCATGAGAGGGCATTAGATCGCATTTCAGAGCTTGAGTCTGATTTGGTGTAGGCAAGGAAATCAATTTCAGACCTGGAAATTAAATTTAGAAAGTCAGCATACTCATAGCTTATATAAGGAGCTGGTTGAATGCAGTTCACAACCTACTCAATCTGATGTCATTGATGTTAATACTACAACAATTGATTTAACTAAAGATGAGTTAAGTATTGTACCCCTTGCCGTGGTTGGCAGCGACCTCTCGTTGCCGAGCGTTGTTTCCGCGATGCTCGGCAGCGAGAGGTCCTGGGTCGCTATGGCCTCCTCTGAACCGCTTCGTAGGGGTAGGCTGGGTCGAAGGAGGCGGGATTACGCCCGCAGTCTCCTTCCCCAGCTGTAGTGCCTGGACGGGAGAGGGGGGTGACCTCTCCCGCCCGTTATAGGCCTACGAGGTGAGGGTGTCCCTAAGTTGATTGGGGCCTCTGGCAGGGGGTTCCGCCGGGGCGTCACGGTGAGTGCGAAAGCGATCCCGTGGCGCCCCACTAAGGCGATGAGGTCAACCGTTGGTTTTTTAGTGGGTAGCCTTAAAAATGGCAGCGTCTTCTTTTCTGCCGGGTAGTCCCACATACCCCCTCGGTAGCACATACCGGGTATTCCCACATACCCTGGCCGCAGGGATGATGCGTAACGCATTTTTCCAACGATAAACAAAAAAAAAAAAGTATTGTCCCCCTTAATCTTTTCAAGTTATAAAAAAATAAAAAGTATATGAAAGTTAAAACATTAATTAAAAATGTAATAATCTCGTTAATAACGAGTCTTCTGCAAAGAAAAAAAATGATTAAATAATTGAACGCATAAAATTATTTAAAAAAGATAGTGTTAATAATAGGAAAATGATTTAGAGTATTTAAACTTGTATGAGGAAATATCTCCATTAGCTTCTTCATTGCGATCATTAAGTAAAAATTAGGAATTTTCTCAGAATCAAATAAAGGAAAATATTGAAGCCACAGGTAATTTAGTTGACCTATCGGATAAACCGGTTCCTGACATTTAAGAATACTGTTGAGCAAAAAGTGGGTAAAGTAGACATGACGGATGATAATCCCATTATTATATAATAACATTTTTTAGTTCTTGTTACAAGAATTTAATAATATTTTTAAGCCAAAACTATCACAAAATATCTAAAACTTAAATTTAGTGATTGGGCTACCGTAGGAATATATAAAAATAGAGATAAGTTATATGATTTATATGGTGAGAGGCAATGGGAACAAGATCCGGCGTTCTTGAACAAGGTTAGGAATTTTTCTTAACCCGGCGTGAATGAGGTGAGTAATTGTTACACCAGCTATGAGGTGGGGTATGAGATACCCAAAACTTTAATGTTATTTTTTGTTTATACAAACGTTTAATTTGTATTACATGTAATAAAACAATCAAAACACAATTTTAAACAAACAAGATTACAAAAAAGAAAAGAGGTTTAAGCACAGACAGTTTGAATAATTATTAAAATAACTATATTAATAAATATTCTATGAAAAAAATACAAGTTTTGGTGGTTAATTAACTTTTTGCATAAAAATCTAGCAAAATTCTAACTTCTTTGTTAAATCAACATAATAAGACTATTTTCTAATAATTCTAACTCAAAAAAGAACTGAACAATCTTATGAGATCATGTAACATATCGCTAAAGTTACACCTTAAAATCAGCACAATGTCCGCACACAAAAATCGCGTGTTCCATACATATTGGCTTTATACATTTTGAACAGCAATGTTTTATCTTTTTATTTATTTTTTGTGGACAGTCTATCTAACTATCTAACATATTTGCTAAACATTTTTTTGGGAACTGCCGATAAAGGTCCCCACAGGTGATGGGCAATTCCCTTTCGTATTTCCGCTGGAAGAAGAACTTCTTTTGAATGTTGCAAAAACTATCTTTTATTAGGTTCAGACTTCAGACCTAAATTACGAATATAATCACGGTGCATAATGCGTTTTTTGCCCCATAAGTGATTTTTCCTGTAGATTATGATAGTTTATAGAAAGAAAGAAAGAAAGAAAACATATTTATTCGTAGTCTCTACACAACATTTACATACAGAAAAGCTATAAAAAGTTAAAACAGAATAATAAAATTATCTAAGTGTTATGTACTTAAATGTTATGTTGAGCCGAAAAGGACTCAGCTCAGCTTACGCTACGATATATAAAATATATAATATAATAAAAATATCGCAACACTGATTTTCAGTTGAGCCTTTATACTTTATAATCTATAATTGAGCCCGCGACAGTGTCAGCAGTCACACATTTTATACAAACATAACCTATCAAAGATTGCACTAAATTGTAACATTATAAACAACAGACAAAAAAATAATAATAATAAAAATAAAATAAAAAAAGACACAATCTAACATGAGAACATATAAAGACTAGGCATAAAAGTCTTAACCAAGCCATAACAAATAATCAAGTCTTAACCTAAAAAACAGGAGAAACAAACTTAAATAAACGAAAGATTTATTATACAAGATTTATTGAGGTTTTTAATCATTAATCGTAAAACTAATTATCAGTGTAAGTTTGTATATATATATAGCTCATGAGTTAGTTGTAAAAAGATGTTATTGTGATGTCAATTAAAAGTGCGAATTGTTGGGAGTGAACACTAAGACAGCAATGCAATACTGCTCTTAGGGACTTAGTGTATGTTGCACGACAAACAAACCGCCTCTGTGCTTGTTGGACAAAAACTTCAAAGTAAGTAACCAACGAGTTTTGTTTAAGTAGTTTTTTGTGTTTCTAAAAAATATTTCTTTAAAATAGTTTTAATATTTTTTATTTTCAGGTTCCGCATTGGAGGAGGGAGGTTGTTCCAGCATTTGGAAGCTGCATACCTGAAGCTGCCCCGAAATGCCGCTGTCTTGTGAGGAGGAGTTAATATCATATGCAAAGATGCCCTAGTGTGATATGTAACATTACTCTGTGATGCCCATTTAATTTTACTGAATAAGTACTCTGGCTTCTGAGAAGATACAACTCCAGAGAGCAGTGTGATAAAATGTAATTGTCTACGAGCTGCCATCTTTAATAAGTTAGATTTATTGAGAAATGGTGTAACATGTGCACGAGAGGGAATTGAGAAGCAAAATCGAGCACATACATTCTGAAGTCTCTGAATAAGCCTTTCAGTGCGAGAAAGCAAACATGGACCATATACAACATCAGCATAATTAATTTTAGATAAAATTAATTGTTCACATAATCTAATCCTAAGCTCTACTGAGATGTATGGTCTAATATTATATAATAACTTAAGCCTATAAAAGCTATTCTTGATGGCATCCAGTACGTGTCTTTCAAAACGTAGATTACTGTCCACAATCACACCTAGGTTACGGGTTTCTTGTGCATAACTGATGGTTTCACCTAGCATTGATATTATTGGAGATTTTGTAGTAATTTTCTGTATCTGTTTTTTTGATCCAAGGATCATATACTTAGATTTACTGGCATTTATGACAAAACAGTTAATTTTAGACCATATTGCTATTCTGTCTAAATCTTCATTCATGAGTTTAACAGAACTAATAGTGTCACAGGGTGAAGAGTGTACATAGATTTGTACATCATCAGCATATAGTTGATATTGGCAATGTTTTATGCAATCAATTAAATCTGCACTGTAAAGAATAAATAGTAACGGTCCTAGGATCGAACCTTGTGGGATACCACGTAAATTGTGATATCGGGGAGAACTTACTTTTATTCCTGAAGCATTTTGCAACTGTACAATCTGTGTTCTATTTTCAAGGTAGCTGTAGAACCATTTGACTGTCTTTGAACTGAAGCCATAAAAAGCCAACTTAGATAGCAGAAGTGATATATTTATGGCATCAAAAGCCCTAGAAAAATCAAGTAGAGTTAAGATTGTTCCCTTTCCTACATCTTGAGCTGCAAGGATGTTGTCCACAATGTCTATGAGAGCAGTTGCGGTGCCCTTGTTTTTGCGGAACCCAGATCGATGGTCTGGTAACAAATGTTCTGTCTCTAGGTACTTTTTTGTTTGTATGCTTACAACCTTTTCTAGAATTTTTGAGAGGCAAGGTAAGATGCTAATTGGTCTCACATCATTTAAGCCTGTCACATTTGTCTTTTTAGGTATTGGAGTAATGAGGGCTACTTTCCAGAGATCGGGGAATGCAGAAGTTAAAATAGATTTATTAATGATATGGGTTATGACAGTAAGAGTATTTGGTAAAGTTTCTACAAGCATGGTAAGTGTTATCTGATCGATACCCTCAGCATTGGATGTTAGAGACCTAATTATACTAGCTACACTCTCCTGACTTACAGTTTCTAAGCAAAAGGTACTAGTAGTTGACCGATGAAACTCATAGTAAGTTAGCTGTGAGATGCTGACGTGATCTTCCCCAGGGACATCTAAAAAATGCTTGTTTAGTAGATCTGGGTCAGCAAGAGATGGAGGTAGTTCATTTTTTGGTCTATTGGACCAGATTAAAAGGAACAACTTTTATTTTTATTTCATTATTTTTTTTTATTTTATTTAATAACTTTTTAGGTTTATTTCCTTATATTTTTACAAGAACTAGACATTTAAATTTTTTATAGTAGCCATATTGAGTATACCATATGACTCAGGTGGTTATTTCCCTGCGTATTTTAGAATGTAAATTTTTTTCGCATATTGAACTTGAAATTTGAGTCGGTTTATTAGGAATTTATACATGAAACGATAGTTACATTTCATCAATAGTAAAGTTCTCGGATGGCACATAATGGTCACTAATATTGTCGACTAAATTATCCATAATATTCCTTATTGCAGCTAGATTGTCAACCTTCTTCATTTTTTTCATAATACATCTTGATAAATCTTAAAACAAATCACAAAATACTAAAAATAAGAATTAATTATAAACTTACTGTCACCCCAAATATGTGACACCAACTACGAGGTGGGGTATGTCATACCCTGGCGAAATTTGCAATCGTATATCTCAATTCGCAATTGGTGAATAACTAAACTTGATGCTGAACCTCACCCAACACACCCTTACCTCCAGCTACTGCAACGGTGGGACTTGCATAGCAACAATAACATTAAACAATTTGCGTTTTAAAACTTCGCGGGTATGAGATACCCCACCTCATTCACGCCGGGTTAAATATTTAAGAACGTTTGCGTACAAGCTAAGTCGATTTATATAAAAAATAAAATCTTAGGCTCAGAAAATAAAATAAAGGCAACTTGGGAATGTTTTATCTAGTGTTTCTGGGAAAACTAGGGTTGCTAATGGATCTATTAAGTTAAAAATTGATAATATTGAAATAAATTCAGATTAGAATGTGGCGGCTTTTTTCGATACTTTTTTAGCGTAATTTAAATTCTTCACCATGTAATGCAATCGACGAATTGACGAATAACGTAAAAGTCAGTAATAAATGTTTCGTTTTAAACCTGTTATATTATATGAAATTGTTAAAACTTATATAAACCTAAATATGGAGAAAAACCGGTGATCTTTTGGGGTATGTCAATATAATTACTTATAACTATATTTTAAATGATATTATTTCACAATTATCCTTAATTTTTAACAAATATATTGAAATCGGTATATTCAAACATTTAATGAAAAATAGTAAAATAGTTCCTTTGTTCAAAAGTGGCGATAGACTAGAACCCGGAAATTATAGACCTATTTCTATTTTACCTACTTTAAGTTAAATCTTCAAAAAAAATATTCTAAACCAAATGACAGAATATGTCTATAGCAATAAAATCATCCATAGTGAACAATATGGTTTCACCAAAGGCAAATCAATTACTGATGCGAGCGAAGCGCTTCTTAAGCACATTCACGACGCATAGGAAAAGTCACAGAATGCAATCGAAGTGTTTTGTGATTTTTCTAAAGCTTTTGATTGCGTGGACAATCAAGTATTAATATGCAATCTTTTTCATTATGGTGTGCGTAGTGCTGCGCTTGATTTTATTGCCTCTTAAGTGAATTAAATAGTTAAGGTAGTTGATGTAAATAATTGTAAATCAGCTGGATCTCACCTAAAAATTGGGTGTGCCACAAGGATCTATTCTTTGCCCCTTTTTATATTTACTCTATATTAATGATTTGCCCTTTTACATAAAAGGACTATGTGACATTGTACTTTTTTCTCACGATACCTCGCTTATTTTTAAAATTGAGCGCAATAAAGCTAATTTTGACAAGGTAAACAGTGGTTTGTCACGTGTTCTTCGTTGGTTCGAAATTAATAATTTGTCTTAAATACTAAGAAAATTAAATGTTTGGAATTTACACTTTCTAATGTAAAAAGTCAAAATTGTAGTTTACTCCTTAACAGTGAAGTGTTAGAACTGACTGACTAAATTTTTTAGGTACGACTTTAGATAGAAAGCTCCAGTGGAACCCCCATCTGTCGACACTCGCAGGCAAACTTAGCTCAACCGTCTTTGCATTTAAAAAGTACGACAATTAACTGACGTTAATACGGCTCGACTCGTTTATTTTAGTTATTTTTACAGGATTTTGTCTTTCGCTATTTTACTATGGGGCAGTGCTGCCGAAATTAATTCTATATTTATGTTACCCAAAAAAAGCTATTATTACTACTATTGATACTATTTGTAAATTAAAAGCTAAAGACCCTTCTTAAAACATTTTTAATAACCTACTATATATACGCCAAAATTTTAATGACTATATTAAAAACAACGACAGACATACGATTCATACAAGAAATAAAATAGTCTCGTAACGCCTAAATTTCCACTTCGAAAAGTTAAAAAATCCTTCATGGGCTTGAGTATACGCAAATATAAAAAAAGTGCCACAAGATATCTTAGATCTTCCTTTGCTTGGTTTTAAATCTAAAATTAAAGGTATATTATTAAATAAATCTTACTATAACATTCAAGAGTTTTTTGTTGATCGAAATGTGTGGAACTTGGGTCATTGACTCATTTGCAGGGTTGATGTTATAATGTACAAGTCAAACATGGTTAAATTACTTTTAAAAAGAACATCTGTTGAGTTTCTGGCCAGCTCTTCTCAGCAGAACAGCAATCCGAGCTGGTGATAGCTCACTCACAGACTACTACTACTATACTCACCAATTTAATGTAATTGACGTTTCAAAATTGCGTGTAAATGTCTACTTGAATAAAGATATTTTGAATTTGAATATGTAAAAACGAAAGAATATTGAAAAATATAATTTATTGGTTATGAAAATACATTTAGTTATAACGGTATATGTTTGGTTATAACCAAATAAATAGTGTTTTAATTTTTTAATTATGTACGAAACACTGAGGGATCATATAAAACCGAAATGTTTTATTTTCATATAACTTTGATTTTTAAGAACTTATGTTTTTTCAAGGTAAAAAGGTTTCATGTTATTATTTGTTGAAATTATTATCTTGTCCTGTCCTTGTCCTCCTATTGTCTGCTTATATCAAGTAAGTTAGGTTAGATTACATTAACTACAATAAGGTTAGGTTAAATTACATTAATTACTATATCAAGCTGGTAACGGTCTGTTTTAATGGAATCTTTTCAGTATATATTTAAAATAAACGAAAAAAAAAATACTACACACATTTCCATACAGTGAAATAATATAATTTATCTGAAACTGTAAAAACATGTACCTGAGACTTTTTGTGGGAAAATGAGATGTAAAATACAGATCTTGTTATTTAAGAGCTCTCGGTATTCTGTAGAAAACAAATAAATCCCCTGAATGTTACTCCCGACCCGTTTATCTCTCAGCTACGTTAATCGCCTAATTTCTTTGTTTTTTATCAAGAAAGTTTTCGGCAACAAATATTTTAATTAAAGCATAAATATAGTATAAAAAGGGTATGAATATTATTTGTGTCTGCTTTTAAGATAACAAAAACAAAACAATTCATAAGGTTATTTATGAAACTATTGCTATTATAGTATATATGTATTGTATTGTTAATATTTTTTTTTATATTTCAACGAGGCATATATTGCATTTATAAAACTCAATCTCTACTTGTACGGTTCAAATGGAAAGTCCGTGGAGAGAAACTAGCAAGAAACTTCTGGATACTCTTTTAACTTGATAAAATTACCTACTTAAGTCATCATCAGTCAACCGACGTCCACTGCTGGACATAAGCCACCCTTATACGCTCCAATAAGGACGGTTTTGTGCGGTATTCGTCCGACGGCGCCTTTAGAATAAATTATAATTAAATATTTTTATTAGATAAATAGCGATCTAATAATAATGTCAAGGTCAAAAAATAGAGCTGCAATCAAGAATGATATAGTGATGAAAAATGATTGATTTGTAAGAACATCGTTGTAGTTTCTTAATCCTTAGACATAAGGAGTCTATAATAAATAATTTAAATATACCCAAAATAATGATTAAAAAAGTTAACATTATAACGTTCTGAACTATATATTATTTATAAATCTGAAGTACATAAATAATTCCAGTTTTAATTTATGTGGTGTGATGTTTACATGCCTTGCTCCAAAATAGTTTTACGACATACAAAACCACTTAAAACGCATATCTAGGACAATAATATGTTTCATATTCTGGCTATTAAAGGTCAAATGACGGGCAATTATGTGGTAATTTTGATCATGTCATTGAATCCGAACGAGTGTACAGTTTCATTTTACTGTTTCTGTTATCTATTTAGAAACTCAAACCAACATTCGACTTTTCTTATAAAAATGGTAATTTCTAAAATAAGTATTATTACCTAACATATAACATCTCCGTTTTAGTGAAGAAACACACAAATTATTTTTAATTTTATTAGTTAAGTAATACAACGTTTATTTGTTAAATCTTTTGTTGAGAACGTGAGTTTACCTCACGACGCATAACTTCACACATAATAGTACGCTGATGACAATAAGAGGAAAAAGATGAAGGATGTTTAACAATCTTAGAAGTTTCGATATCGGGTATCTCATAGAAAAAAAACTCAGACTTGCCAATTTCTAACCTGAGTTTTTAAAAAGACTATACTAAATTATATTAACTTTTAAACTTCTCATTTGGCAAAACTTTTTCTACAAGTACCTACAGAAATGAGGAAGGAGATTAATCTGCATAAAAAAATTTTTTCTTAAGGGTAGAATCACAGACCTATGTATGTCCTATGACTACCACTATTATTATTAGTATTTCACAATTGCAAATTCTAAGTTTATGAAAGTAATGATTTTTATAAGTTATTTGCAATGAAATTTATTACAAGAATTTTACATTTTATAAAATTACATATTGAAATAATAAGATCAAATTAACTATAAAAGAAAAAGTATACTAATTATAATACAAACAAACTCTAAGTCACGTATTTCTTTATCCTTGTGTCATTCATAAAGGTATTCAAAGTTTTTGGTCAGCGTTATAGATTTTTAAATAAACGATCATTAATAAGTTTCACATTTATTTTCAGGATCTTAGTTAACCTACAGTTGATTAAAAAAATAAATATATTGTTTCCACAAGTTCAAATTGAGTTAAGTTTCCAAGTTTCCAACAACAGTTGAGCGTCAACCAGCCCAACTAGCAAATGTAATTGACAGAATTGGTATCATCTTAAAAAAGGTTTTTATAAGAACTGTCTACAAACCTTAAAGGAAAGTGAGCCAATTCTTGAGACCTATCGAAAGTAATATTCCTTTACGGTGTGCTGGAGTATATAAACTTGACTGCGATTGTGGCTTGTCATACATAGGTCCAACAAAGAGGAGCATCGGTAAAAGAGTTAAGGAACACATATCGGATATCAAGCATAGGCGTACATCGAATTCTGCAGTGTGTGAACATACCATAGACAAGCCCAATCATTATATAAGATTTAATAAACCTAAAATCCTCGCTAAAGAACAACGTTACATTCCAAGAATGGCAACGTTACATTCCAAGAATGGCCAACAAAAGACATCTTTATTTTAATAGAGATGGTTGAAGAAGAAACCGTTGGAGTAACTAATTAACTGACTTGCTGACAGATACCTCCATCTCGTCTTACCGTGAACACGATTGTTGCATACCCTGACTATATATCTCGTCACTAATTTTATATTGTGGAAACAACTTTACTCCATATTTATTGTTACAAGATATGTTATCTTGTAACAACTAATAGTTATAATATATCTTGCAACAATAGATGATTAGTGATTCATTATTTTAGTATTGTGTTAACAGGCAGTAGGTAGCAGCAGTATTTTTTTTAATCTTGATATTTATATAGACTGAGACTTTTTATTTTAATACCTGGGTTCGCCCGCGACTTCGTCCGCGCGGTTTTTAGTGTTGGCGCCGAGTTTCATAAAAAATTGAGAAATCCATCAATTTAAAACCTTTAAGGGTAGAATTTAAGAATCCTTTCCTAGTACACCACTACGTACAACCTTAAAAGCTAGATATATGCTGTCGCGGACTTCTTTTTAGAACTTTTAAAGGGAAACAATTTCATCATATTTTATTTTTGGTAATTTTCACCGTTTACTCAGCGCACGTTAGGAAACCTCTTAAAAAAGAAATCTTTTCCCGTTTTTGCAGCATTTTTCATTGCTGCTTGCCTTCTATTAGTCACGGCGGGATGACATATACTTTATAGTCTTCCTCAATAAACAGACTATTCAACACAAAAAGAATTTTTTAATTCGGGCCATTAGTTCCAGAGATTAGCGCGTTCAAACAAACAAACTCTTCAGCTTTATAATATTAGTATATATAACCTTCTTTTGAAAGCAATTGATGTCTCTTAATCAGGATAACTTCATGCATGGTTAACAAAAAATAAACGAGAAAACGGGTCCACATTTCTTACTGGGCTAAATCTTTTGTGGGAAGGAAAGAAACCATAAAACAATATAAATGGGACGTGAATCGTTGAAGAATACAGTACAGTTTTATTTTAGTTAGAAACAAACTTTGTTCGATTCCTTCGTTAGACACTTATACTTGAAGTTATTTTAACTTGTCTCAATGAATCAATAACTGAAGATTGAAGTCTATTACTTAGAGTTTGTACTTATTTAACTTAATCATTTTAGTATAAAAAAAGAGTGTAACTTTCAAAGAACATATTTGGTTTTGGTTAAAACTTATCTGGAAATAATGAAAAACTATTAATATATGTTCTATTTATTATTTCAGTTTTAGCATTCCACAATAAATCAGTTATGTAAACTATCCCTAGCAGGTGAATATGACACGAACACCCTTGTTTGTTCAACAAAGCCGCATTTCACTACTTCAATATTATATTAAACGCGTGCAAAGGGAGTATGAGCCATGTATTGCGTCGCTTTATATCACTAGTGTAAAATGTCGCATCCTCTTCGGGCACATTACGCACAGTTTACTTCCTCTATACATATCATTGACACGGATATTAGTCCAGTCATTTGGTAGTTTTACCTGGAAAGTTTTCCGGGAATTTTGAAAATTGGTTATTTTTAGATTTCGGAACGCACTTTTCGAATTTCAATTTTGCCACCTCGTATCCCTGCCGCTCGCGCCGCCATTTTGAAAAAATGGCGGCTACAACCTGTTTTTTCGAAATATCTCCTTTCCAATGCATTTTTTGAAAAAAATATTTATGTACAAAATTAAAGTAGAATAAATTTCCTACAATTTATGTATTTATATTTTTTTCCATAATATCAATAGTTTTTGGCGTACGAGCGTCACAAAGTATCTTCATCTACACCACCACGTGTTTTTGGTATATTTTTTCTAAAATATTCTACTATTGCCACCGGTATTGAAGAGGCAGTGTGGGTCTTTGTGTCGGGTCCCTTTTTCTCGACTATCGAGACTATAGACATTGTATAGCCTCCATACTCTCGACCTTCAACGTAACATCTGTCGGTAGAAGTTACGAGAAGTATTAGTCATCAGTATACGTTTATATATATGTACGTCGTACAGTGTTGTTTGTGTGCAGAAAATTGTAATAGTAAGCTCGTACGTACATAAATACGTATATAAAAATGCATTGGAAAGGGGATTTCGAAAAAACAGGTTTTAGGCGCCATTCTTTCAAAATCGCGGCGCGAGCGTTGGATATACGATGTGACAAAATTGAAATTCGAAAAGAGCATACCGAAATCTATAAAATAACCAATTTTCAAAACTCCCGGAAAACTTTCTAGGTAACCCCCTTTTTTTCGACCAAATGACTAGACCATATACGATTTAACTTATTATTATTATTATGTCATTATTCCAACCATTTACCAGTGTCTGTAATAATTATATAACCAAGTTTTACACGAATTTGTAAGTATTGATTAAATTTTCTTGCAAAACAGTACAGTACCTTTAAGAATCATATTAATATTGTTACAAGACTTGTTAATGAGATCAGCTGACTATCTTTC
This sequence comes from Napeogenes sylphis, assembly GCA_959347405.1. NCBI lineage: Eukaryota > Metazoa > Arthropoda > Insecta > Lepidoptera > Nymphalidae > Napeogenes > Napeogenes sylphis. The sequence continues at coordinate 1,266,201 of OY365778.1, read as the reverse complement.
ATAGTCTTCGAAATTGATATATTTCAATTTAAGAAAAATATTTATTTATATATAGTTTTTATCACATACTAAATAAATAAAAATATTTAAGTTTCAAATAAACACAAAGGGTGGACTTATCACTTAGGTGATAAGTCCACCCTTTGTGTTTATGCAATTTCTTCCAAACGACCATATTGTTAGGAATTTAAAAATAGTGCATATAGATAGGTGACCACAAGTTTTAAACATTGTAAACTTACATAAACATACCTACACATTAATACATAAACATAACAAACAATTAATATACAATACATATTAAGTAACAAAGTAATCAATACAAATTAAAATCAATACAGAGGCAGCGCGTTCCATAGTTTTATTGCAGAGACCGTGAAGAACTGCTAAAAAAAATAATATTGTATGAAATTCATTTTTTATATTCTGTATTATTTCTACTACGTACCTACCTATATCTAACCCTGGTGGGATGGTTGGTGGTTGGTTGGTAGGTACCAACTCATATTTCTTAATTTAAAGTTAAGTCTTAAAGTTATTTTACAAGTTGAACAATTAATTGTTATTTCATTTTTATTCATAACTTGTCACTGTGATTGTTAACTGGTTCTTGATGCAAAGAATATGATTATTGACGAATATGTTAAATTCTATTTCTACAATATATTTTAAAAAACCTATCTTGTTCAACTAAGCTTTGCTAATTTAAATCAGTGTCACTGACCCTGATTGATATGATTTAAGTCCTGGCCGAATAACGTTTATTTAGATTTAAATGCATAATAAACTAAACTATTTTCCGATATAATAGCCACAATAAGCTCTATTAAATGAAATATTTGTATGTTGTTGACACTATATAAATAAATATTATAAATTTTATATTTGTCGGAGATAGAGAGGCATATTAGTGACTTGCTCGTTCTTGATGGAATATTCTGGTACAGGATCCGAGGCGTAGGTCTCAGGCAATTAAACCACACACACAATATGACAATTCTTGTATTAAATGTAGGTAATCAATTATAACAAATCTTAGTAGGAATACAATCATCAGAGTTGCGTGAACCACCGATTCGATTAACATTCCACCGGAACACGTGGGTGCGTGCGCGCACACTCGCGTCTCGCACTCAACTAGTAATGGCCGCCTCCCCAGCGCTCGGTGTTATGTCTTCCGTCAACTGTCATCTGTCAGTTAAAAATCAATTAAATAGTCATGTGCGCCGTCACGGCCAACCCTGACTGTCGCACGTCCTCGTGCGGTTATTAGTCTCGTACAGAATCATCTGAAACATTACAGTCACGTATTATTGTTAGCTCGCCCATGCCTGACAAATAGCTGGCTTTTGATGAGTGGTTACATAACGTTAATTTGATAACTCGACCTGAGGGCAATACTTTTAGACCTACAATACACTTCGCTAACATATGGACCGGACGCATTAGGTCCATTCGACCATCGACATTATATTTTCGACTGGGTCCGGGTGCAGGCGACCCTTCCGACCTTTACAACTGACAATCTCTTATGGCTAGGCCGGGCGTATGGAGCCCTTTCGACCAACCAACAGCTAATGTGAGGCGTGGACCGGGCGCACTAGGCCCTTACAGACCAGCCAACAACTACCGCGAGGCGTGGACCGGGCGTACTAGGCCCTTACAGACCAGCCAACAACTACCGCGAGGCGTGGACCGGGCGTACTAGGCCCTTACCGACCAGCCAACCTGAGAATGAGGACCGGGCATACTAGGCCCATGCCGACCATTTTTTTTTTCTGGCGTGATTCAATCCGCCGGCGTCCGAGGCCTTTTCAATCACCCCTTACAATGACAGACGTGATTCAGGCGCATGGGCCTTTTCAATCAGCCTTTGCGTTATAACCTTATATCAGATCTCCAATTCAAAGAATTAATTTAGAAGAACTTACTTTCGTTTACATGACTCTCAATTTCAAATTGTCTAAAAGATTGTTCAGTCTCTGATGCACTACATTTGATCGCTTAATTTTCTTTATCTAGCGAGTATTTACCGCAAAAATTGGAAGTAAATCGAAACGAATTCACCTTTATACTGTGACGTATCCGATGGTGGATAAATTGCGCAGACCTCAACGCGTTGCTCGCACCGCACTTTACCAGTACCGCTACCATAGCTGCCATCGCCACGACCGTCGTCACGACCATTAGCAACATCAGCACCATCAGCACCATCAGCGCCATCGGCGCTGCGCCGTCATCGCCGACCGCGCAGTGCCGTCACCGCCGGCCGTGCCGCGCCGTCACCGCCGGCCGTGCCGCGCCGTCACCGCCAACCGCGCTGCGCCTTCACCGCCAGCAGCGCCGCGCCTTCACCGCCAGCCGCGCCGCGCCTTCACCGCCAGCCGCGCCGCGCCTTCACCGCCAGCCGCGCCGCGCCTTCACCGCCAGCCGCGCCGCGCCTTCACCGCCATCCGCCCCGCACCATCACCGCCATCCGCGCCACGCCATTACCGCCATTCGCACCGCGTAGTCACCGCCATAATTTCTCATTTCTTTTCTTTGTTCATCAGCAGCTATTTCTTCTTTCGTAGAATTCTTCCAACGCTTTGTCATATAATCATTGATTATCAACTATTGATTGATTGTATTGATTCTGGAACTTCATTGTTATTATCTTGTAGTGTGCGTTTCAAATAATAAAATCACTTCATTTTTTTGCTTGACGTGAATTTGTAGCTTCAATAAACTAATCTCGCGGGTAGTTGGTGGTTTTGAAGCCCGAGTGAATCCCACTTCTGATGTCGGAGATAGAGAGGCATATTAGTGACTTGCTCGTTCTTGATGGAATATTCTGGTACAGGATCCGAGGCGTAGGTCTCAGGCAATTAAACCACACACACAATATGACAATTCTTGTATTAAATGTAGGTAATCAATTATAACAAATCTTAGTAGGAATACAATCATCAGAGTTGCGTGAACCACCGATTCGATTAACATTCCACCGGAACACGTGGGTGCGTATGCGCACACTCGCGTCTCGCACTCAACTAGTAATGGCCGCCTCCCCAGCGCTCGGTGTTATGTCTTCCGTCAACTGTCATCTGTCAGTTAAAAATCAATTAAATAGTCATGTGCGCCGTCATATTTTTATTATTTAAAAAATATTGTCCTTAAAAATATTTTGAATATTTATGTAAAATTACGAAACATTTTTAACCTTAATATTTCTATTTTATTTTAATAGCTTAGTAAAGAAAATAAAATAGTTGTAATAAAGTAAGTTGGTGATATAGAGTTTCATTCTAGTAAAAAGGTAATTATTTGTGGAGACTTCAATATTAATATTCTTGAACAAAATTCAATAAGTATAAAGTTTTTAAATTTGTTCAAATCTTATAATCTTTTACACATGTTTATGGAGCCTACTAGAGTCACAACCACTAGTGCCACTTGTATTGATAACATTTTTACAAGTGTTATTCCAAATTTTAAATGTTTATTCAATACATTAGATTCTGACCACTATGGCCAATTTATTAAATTCAGTTGTAGCAAGAAAGAAAAATCAAAACAGAAAATAAGTTTTATACCAGTGACTGTAGAACGTATCGAACAAATTAAAAATGGGTTAGTACGCTATTTGCCTTTGATGAAAAATTCAAACCCCAATATTATGTATAATGACTTTTTTAGTACTTTCACTAAATTATTTAACTCTATATTTACTCCTAAAACAGTGGTTGTTAATGATAAATTAGTGTTTAGTGATTGGGCATCTGCTGAGTTACACAAAAATAGAGAAAAATTATATAATATGTATGCGGAATTGATGTTTAATACTAGTGATGAGTTTAGGGATGAGGTAAAATTATTTTCCAAATCTTTTAAAAAACAATGTAAAATAGCAAAAAATCAACATATTCAAAATAAAATAGGAAATAGCATTAATAAAATAAAAACTACTTGGAAAATAATTAATGAGGAAACTGGAAGAGCTAAATCCCAGAGGATCGACTATAAATTAAATATAGATAATAAATATGTCACGTCTGACCTCGAGGTTGCTACTGCTTTTGAAACCTTTTTTACTAATATTCCAGTGACTACAACGTTATCTTTAAATTCTTCTACCGCTGCAGCTATGGGTTTACTTAGAGAGAATGTAGATCAATGTGTTAGTAGTTTTAAGTTTGAAAAAGTTAATGCTCAAGAAGTAATCAAAGTATTTAGATCAATTAGCGTTAAAAAGACTAGTGATCTTTGGGGGTTTTCTGTTGACATACTTAAGTCCATAATTGACATTGTAGCGCCAGACTTAGCATTAATATTTAATAATTGTTTAGAATATGGTATATTTCCTGATCTAATGAAACAAAGTAAAATAACTCCATTATTCAAATCCGGCTGTTCATTAGATCCTAGTAACTATAGACCTATTTCAGTCTTACCCACTTTTAGTAAGATTTTTGAGAAAATAATTCTTAATCAACTTGTGGAATATTTCAGTAAAAACAATCTCTTACACAAAAACCAGTTTGGTTTCACTGCCGGTCGCTCTACAACAGATATAAACATATTTGAAGCCTGGGAAGGATCACAGGATGCACTTGGCATTTTCTGTGATCTATCTAAGGCGTTTGACTGCGTTCAACATGAAATCCTTATAAAAAAGTTAGAACATTATGGAGTTAAAAATAAGTCCCTAGATTTGATTAGTTCATATCTTAATGATAGAATTCAAAAAGTTGATGTAAATGGAAAACGTTCCCCTGGTTCTTTGGTAAAAATAGGTGTGCCACAGGGCTCTATCTTAGGGCCTTTCTTGTTCCTCATTTACATAAATGACTTACCTCACCTAGTGAGGGAAAAACATGGGATAGTGTTGTTTGCTGATGATACTTCTCTTACTTTTAAAGTTAATAGACGGCAATCTGTTATTGACGATGTAAACAATGCTCTCTCAGATGTTGTACAATGGTTTAACGCCAATAATTTGTTGCTCAATAAAAAAAGACGAAATGTGTCAAATTTAGTTTACCAAATGTTAAAAACGTTAGAACCAATGTACAATTAAATAATGAGGATTTGGACTTGGTCAAATCTACTACTTTCTTGGGCATTACTTTAGATGAAAAATTGCAATGGGATCCTCATTTATTTGATTTGTCAAGCAGACTAAGTTCTGCTGCATACGCGGTTAAAAAATTACGTCGTTTAACAAATATTCAAACTGCTCGATTAGTTTACTTTAGTTACTTTCATAGCTTAATGTCATACGGTATACTCTTATGGGGCAATGCGACTGACATTGATACCATATTTACATTACAGAAGAGGGCTGTTCGCGCAATATATAATATGAGACCAAGAGACTCGTTAAGAAATAAATTTAAAGAATTTAAAATTATGACTGTTTACAATCAATATATTTATGAAAATTTAATTTACGTTCATAAAAATATTTCAAAGTTCAATAAAAATTGTGATTTACATAAAATTAATACAAGAAATAAAAATAAACTCACTATGCCCGGCACTAGGCTCCATAAAATAGGTAAATCCTTTAAGGGTAATTGTATACGTTTTTATAATAAGCTCCCAAATGAAGCCTTAAGCCTCTCATTAAATAAATTTAAATTATATGTTAAAAATAATTTAATAAAAAAATCCTACTATAGTGTAAAGGATTACATCGACGACGGTATGGCCTGGGAATGAATCTGTATTGTATTGCGAATAGCTAGTAATCTCCGCAATTTGTTTTTTGTTGTAAATTAATTTTGCTTTATCGACCTTCTGCATCACACCGATTCCTTAGAAGTCACTACTTGCGGTAGCATCGGGAGTCGGGTTGCCTCCCTCCCTCAAATATGTGCGAAGGGGGTGATGGCTGGCTCTTGTGTTATGCTCGTGAACGGGTGCTGCTTGCGGTGACTGGTTGTGTGGCAGGCCGAAGATTTATATATATATATTTTTTCTGTTATTATTATTTAATTTTCGTTGCCTGAAATCATTAGGCTTCTTTTCCGATTGATTGCGACGGTTCTAGTTGTTCTAAATTTGCATTTAAGTTTGACGTTTGTGAAACAGTGATCACAATAACAAAAAATATATCCGGCTGAGTTTGTTGTGTGGTTCTTCTCAGACCAGGACGCGTTTGGAACCCTCATAGCTTTAACATTAAAATGGAAAGTGCTTTTTCAGAAGGGCTTATTACGATAAATCCAGTATCGTAATAGGCCCTCCTGACACTTCCATGTTGACGTACACAAGTGATCACTGATTATGTTTCTAAGTGGAAAAGATATAAATAAATAAATAAATAAATATTAATTAGTATTTATTTATTAAACCTTAAATAAATATCATATGTACGTAACTATAATTATTAATATACACACATATTACACTTTACAACTTGGGGAAATATCACATGCCTGCTTCACGTAACTCCATTTTTATGATGGCATAAGCTTCTTTTTATGTTTCCTACAACTTTATACAACTTTATGAAAATTCATATTTGTGGGGTGATATGTGTTTTGTGATATAAAAGATATCTGAGTGTGAGAATATATTTTATTATCAAACCTTTATAAGTGCGACATAATATGACGTAACAAAAAAAAATAAGTGTCGTTGTTACAACGCAATGACTTTAAAATGTATAAATTAACAATTAATTGAAAAGTATGCTTACACTACGTTGTAAAATAAACACAGAAAATAACAAATCTGTAAACTATAAGTATAAAAGTATTTATAAGATTTTTTATTCTGACATAAAGAAAAACCGCTGAAAAGAACCTAGAGTTGCAAAACTCCTACAATTAATAATTTAAAATTTCGTAAAAAACATATATTTTTAAAGTTAAACTGTATGGTAGCAAAGTTATGATATTGGGTTTTCTACAATATTTATTATAATAGTATAATTTCTAAGTTATTTTATAAATTAGTAAATACATAAACGTTTTCAAACAGAAACGCAGTAAGTTCAAATATAGTTTTAAAATATTGCCATATAAAATACCATTAGAAAGAATAACAACTCCCACACTAAAGAATAATCTCTATGGGATTTCTCTAATATAAATAACGGGCACAAAGTACAAAGGGATTTGGAACAGTCTGTGCTGTGAATCAAACAAATGACAATTCTATGGGGAATCGAATTCACAACCGTAGCACAGCTAAGCACAAGCCACGAATCATAAGACCAACCGGGGGACCGTTGTACGTACGTTGATAGTGTATTTATTACGAAGTTAATCATTGAAGACTTAGACTATACGATTCGATATCGTAATTTCTTTATTTGCCTTGTTAACTTACTTGCATTTTAATTTCTTCCTTTATTAAACAGTCCCCCGACGCAACGAATTCAATAAGTACATAATAATATTATTTTTATTATTTTTGAGATATTTTTGAATCAGAGGTTTTTAAATTTTTAATTTATCTTTTTTTCTGCTTTATAAAGTTATGTTACCGGTTTCTGAATTGTACTAAATGAACCTACAGGACATAGGATTGCCATTTATTAAATTATCTAATAAGAGATCACTTCTGCATGTTATATTTAAACTCGTTAAAATACTATAGGAAACTGCCCATTCCAATTCCAGTCCGGGGACCGTTTAATAAAGGAAGAAATTAAATTGCAAGTAAGTTAACAAGGCAAATATAGAAATTACGATATCGAATCGTATAGTAAATTATCCTAAATGATTAACTTCGTAAAATAGATACCATCGTCAACGTACGTACAATAGTCCCCGGACGTAACGAATTCAATAAGTACATAATCATATCATCTTTATTCTTTTTGGAGGTATTTTTGTATGGGGGGTTTTAAAATTTTGAATTTATTATATCATATTATTATTTAAGATTAAGATTTACTTGCGGGGGTCGCAATACTTGTTTGATGATAAAATGATGAAATAAAATGTTCGCACTTAGCGTATATATAAAACTACTTGATGAGCTAATTTAGTCTATACATAGATTTCTTACTCTTTATTTCAAATTGCACTTTGGATGGGAGTTTTTTTATTCATAGTATAACTATGGTACTGTTACTATGTTTAACTTTTACCGGCCACCGTTGAGTTAAACATGAGAAATGGGATCGTTAAACGAAAACCAAGATTTAGTTGCAGGTGTCGCAATACTTTATGGTAAGGTTTTGTTTGATGATATATATTATAAAATATTTGCGCTTCAATAGTTTTGTCGACCACTTTGTGTTTTATATTCGAAGGAGATTTTTTTTTGTATTGTAGTTTGTAAACTCTTTGATACATGTACTATATTTGAAAGAGTTTTTCATTCTACTTACAATTACATTGAATGATATAAATATGTCGATAATTATTGATTGTGAAATTTGTTTATAGTATACTAGTTTGTTAAAACATTTGAAATGTGAATTTTTAAAAATATATTTCTACTTACAAGTATCAGTAAAATGCAAAACTTAGCAAGTAAAGTTACCTTTCACAATAAAGTCTACACAATAGTCAACATATTTAAATAGAATTAATTAGATGTTTAACTACAATAGGACAAAAGTTTCTACACAATACCATGTAAATACACAAACTTAAGTGTGCAGTTCATAATTTGCTTCTTATCTGTCAATCGACTGACCCTTAATGGTCACAAGGTGGGACCGATCGTTATCAGGAAAATAAGTTTTCAGTGGTGACCTCGTCGATATAAATATGCTCTATACCTCGTCTCAATATAGTTTACCGACTTTACCCAATTTTGCAAGACTTCAAACGCCAAAAGCATTTAAATTATAACCATACGAAATTAAAACATGAAACATGACAAAGTCCATTCGGATGCTGAAAACTCAATGTGGTTATTAAAATATACATTTCAGTTCCGACGATATATGAAGTTACTGTATTTCTGTTTTTGGTGATGATAAGATGTTACGCAGTATCAAAAGTAGGCAAATAAAATAATAGTAATTTATTGTTTTAAAATCAATATTATTTGTAACTTCTATATTACTAGTATTGATTTAGTGCAAATAATAAAGTTATATTTGATTAAAAAAATAGTTTTAAAATTTGTACTGTCCTTAAAAGACAGAATCTTTCTCTATTTTGTTTTCTTTTATATTTCTATATGTCGCAGATCACGATAATTGAAAGATAATTAGTAACTCAATTACATAATATCATTGTAACAGTAGGGGGTGAACATCGTGACGTAACGAGTCACGTGATCGGAATCGTTTGGAGGGTCACTTTTAAATATTGGAGAGCATCGAGTCGAAGGGGAATGGATTAGTGAGAGCCTTTCAGTTCAGACCTCCCCAAATGGGACCGGTGGTTCACGCAACTCTGATAATTGTTTACCTACTACTAAGTAATTTGAGATAACTGATTACCTACATTTAATACAAGAATTATCATACTGTGTCTGTGTGGTTTAATTCTCTGAGACCTTAGCTTCGGATCCTGTACCAGAAGACTCCATCAAGAACGAGCAAGCCACTAATATGCCTCTATCTCCGATATATATTTTGAATGGAATAATAGAATAAAATTTTCCATCGTAGAATAAAAGATTTTTTGCAAATAATAATACAATATATGATTTGAAAAAATCTATGAACGAGAAAAGAAACGTTCATCATTAATTATTGTATACTTTACTACTATAATTATTATAATTATTATAATTATTATAATTATTATAATTATTATAATTATTATAATTATTATAATTATTATAATTATTATAATTATTATAATTATTATAATTATTATAATTATTATAATTATTATAATTATTGTAATTATTACAATTATTATAATTATTATAATTATTATAATTATTATAATTATTATAATTATCATTTATTTTATTTTTATCTTATTATTTACATTTATATATATAACATTAAAAAAAAACAACATTATAAATATAAATATAAAAAATAGTATCCCGCCGATGTGGGCCTTACGACCAGTCCGTCGGTGGTTAGGGCGACAGCGAAAGAAACTTCCTCACAATGCGTGCCGTACCCAAAACTGCTGCTCTTTGCATCCGACCCTTGATCCAGTTTTTTAGTGAGAGCCTCTTGAGATGATGATCGAGACTCTTCGCTATAAGACCATTGACGGAAACTACCATCGGGACAATTATTGTTGAGTCAACATCCCACATGTCGGTAATCTCGTGAGCTAAGTCCAAGTATTTTGACAGTTTGTCCTTCTCAGCTTTTACAAGATTAGCGTCACACGGGACACTAATATCAACAAGAAATGCCCGGCGCTCTAACCGATCTACCAGCACGATATCAGGCTTATTGGCTACAATAGTCCTGTCCGTTATGATAGATCGGTCCCAATAGAGCTTAGCATGACCATTTTCCAAAACTGGCTCCGGTAAGTACTTATAATATGACACTTCAAAAGGTACCAGACCGTATTGAAGAGCAAGTTCTTGGTGGATAATCTTGGCTACTTGGTTGTGCCTGTGCAAATACTCTCCATTGGCAAGACGACAACAACCGGAAATAACATGTCTGATGGATTCCCCAGGTTGGTGGCACGCACGACATATATCAACAGTGCCATCCTTTATTATGTATTTCCGATAGTTGTTCGTCTTGACAACTTCGTCAGCAATTGCACAAGCAAAACCTTCGGTTTCACCAAAGAGATCACCGAATCGTAGCCAAGCCACGGACGCGAGAAGGTCTACATCAGGCCCATAGAGTGCCTGGTGGAACCGTCCATGAAGCTCCTTACTCTTCCATATATTTATACGGTCGTCAGTGCTAAGTACTACCGGTTTATGCCAGTTGTCTTTGGCTAAGGAGAGCGGTGTGAGGCCATTATCTACTGCAACAATGTCCCGATGCATTCCACACTCAGCATGAAGGAAATATTCTCTAAGATTGCATACCTCACGGTTGTGTAAGTTTTTGGCATTAAGGAAGCCGCGACCCCCACACTTCCGTGGAATATACAATCTCATCACTGATGAGCGCGGATGATGCATGCGATACATTGTCAATAGTTTTCGGGCCTTTCGGTCCAGGGCATCTAATTCAGTCTAAGTCCACCTTAATATGCCGAAAGTATACATCAGCAGGGGCATTACCCGACTGTTGAATGCACGCACTTTGTTACCTCCTGACAAAAGACTTTTTAGGACTTTTGTCAAGCGGTTAAAGAAGCGTTCCTTCACTAGCTGTTTAATGTCCCCACTTAGTATGCCTAAGCATTCCGACATACCAAGGTATTTGTAGGATTCGGTTTCAGAGAGGGATCTGAGGGACATTGTCTCCGAGAGTTGTAAATATTCGCTATTTACAACTCGGCCATTCTGCACATGTGCAACCGCGCATTTATCTACACCAAACTCCATCCTAATGTCATTACTAAACGTTTGCGTAACGCTTAGTAATGATACCAGATCTGCTTTATTTGGTGCAAATAATTTGAGATCATCCATGTACAAAAGATGTGAAATAATCTCACCCCCTCTGCGAAAGCGAAATCCCAGTTTTGAATTACTAAGCAACGTGCTTAAGGGGTTCAAAGCCAGGCAAAACCACAAAGGACTCAAACTATCACCCTGGAAAATACCTCGCTCAATCCTTACAGGTTCGGAAGTAAGAAGACTTCCTCCGCCCCCTGGAAGACAAAGGACCGTTGTCCATTGCCTCATACATGAATCAAGAAAAGCGCATAAATCTGTGTCAATCTTATACACTTCTAGTACTTTTCTCAACCATGTATGAGGCACCGAATCATAGGCCTTTTTATAATCAATCCAGGCGGCGGAGAGAACCTTCTTACCTCGGCGAACCTTTTCATTAATGGCCATGTCAATAAGGAGGAGCTCCTTAGTACCACGAGACCCAATCTTACATCCATTTTGAGCGGGATCTAAAATGCTGTTTGCATACAAATGTGTGTTTAATTTTGAAGTCAAAATGGATGTAAGAAGCTTATAAATTGTTGGCAAGCACGTGATAGGTCAAAAGTTCTTTGGATCCGTGATACTACCAGACTTGTGGAGCAGAAAGGTGATTCCTGTTGACATAAAAGATGGTAGGGATCCGGACACGATGGCTTCCTGGAATTGCCCAGCCAAACGTTCGTGTGAAGACCGCAGCCATTTGAGCCAAAAGTTATGTAATCCGTCCGGCCCAGGACTTTTCCAGTTATGGGTCGAACGGATCGCATCCCTGACATTATCTGGGCTTATAAATATAGCCTCCATTGGCTGCAGGTGTTCACACGCGCGCTCAACAACACGCATCCAGCCACCATCGTTGTGATTAATAGGCACCGACCAAATATTTTTCCAAAATGTGAACATTTCTTCCATATTTGGTAACTGCCCATCAATCACATTCGTAGCAGATTCCTCCCAGCTTCTATAAACCTTTCTTTGGTCACTTTGGAATAAGCGATTCTGTTTATACCTACTAAAACGTTGTTTATAACGACGGATACGATTTGCCCACGCACAAACTTTCTGCTTCAGGTAGTCTATACGTTCTGTTACATAGGCCATGTAATCCTGAGGTCTAATGCCAGTACCGGCAAAGGCCTGTGTAACATAACGCATGACTCTCGGCCGGATGTTTCCCGATCTGAAGCAGATTAACTTGCCAATAATGACCCTAGCTGCGCTGATACGCCGTTCAATCCTCATCTGCCATGCGGGTGTGTCCTCAGTGGACCGCACCACCCTATCAGGTTCAGGAAATCTGACACGGGCGGAGCGGCACGCTGCAACAGCTGCACAATAAAGAATTGAATGGGTATCAGTGAGACTATTGCTAGAACGAAGATAAGAGTCTAGCATGCAATCTAGAGCCATTGCGTTATTACGTCTATGCGTGGGAAAACGGGGCAACCGTGGTCTGTCGCGGGCTGGTATCTTTAAATTCCAAAATCGCATCCTCCAAAGTCCTCCTTAATTGCTCATTATCTTGGGTACTTACGGTTGTAATCTCTACGCCCCCCACATCAGCATCTCCAACCACTAACCCTGCCACCGAAGGAGCGGACGATAACTGGGCTCGCGAATGGATGCTTTCGGTGGTGGATGCAGAGACTGTCACCTCGGAGCGAAGCCGGTCAAGTGCGGAGTCATCCAACGCACGATTACGTTGAATAAACCGCACCTGATCCGATAGTCGTTGGGCCGAAATGGTCAACTCTGGTTCAAGGACCTGAAACAAAGACAGCAAACGGGTTCGCCACGCAGTGAGGTTAGTGCCACCCTCTGTCGCCCTATAGTACGCTCGCATGACATTTTCGTTCATATTTTGCGTCCATTTCATGCGGCGCACTGCACCACCGACGGCGGGGGCCGAACGCGGGGCGGATGCCCCAGTAGGCCCCAAGCGCGGCAGCGGTGGCCTCCCACGGCGCGGCGCTGGTGCTCGGCGCGGCGCTGGAGGCGGCAGCTCGTCGTCACTGCTCGACACGATTTCCTCAAGAGGAGTTGCATACTCCTCCTCTGATGACGTGGAGCAGTTGGGTGCGACGGGCTGCGGTGGTGGGCGTGCGTTTATGTTTCTACTCCTTGTGTCTATTTTCACATTGTCAACAGTTCACTTTTTTCAGGTACTTTTTGTAAGTAGTTCACAGTTTTAGTATGTATTCTTTTTTTTTCGTTTATTTTGCATTTTTAATAACTGAATGAAATGATTTAAATATGATAAAAACTGGATTTTGAAAATAAATATTTTAAACAAAAATTGACATTTAAAAACGTGACCATTCCGTGTCACTTACCAAGGAGTATTTTTAATTTTTTTTTATTTTTTTTTTATTATAATTATTATTACTATAATTATTGCCCATAAAATTCGTGACAGACTAAAACTGAAATGTAAAAAATTGTAACAAAATATACGGTTGTTCTTTTTGAAGATATAGCTATCTATATTCTTACACACACACGAACTTGCGGCAATATGGAGGGTAAATAAACAAATTAATTAATTTAACATATGTTATTAGTATTTAATCATAATAAATAATAAATAAGGAGTTTCAAGGATTAAATACTTGTATTAAAATATCTGAATCATTTTCTATTTTAAATCTATCATAAGATAATATATTGCATTTATTTGTTTACTTATTATAACTTTTTGTTTATTAAACTAAAAGCATTTTCTAGATATTGCAAATATGCAACTAACTGACTATAGTCTAATTGTGTACGAGATACCGCGGGCGCACCCATTTTGATAACATCTCCAAACACGCCACCTAGAATTATATTCTAAATTATAATTTGATTAAACATTGTTTTCATTCATTAATAAAAATATATATTTTTTATTTACTTATAAAAGAGGAACATAAATAATATAAAAAGTAAACAATTACCTTGAGTTTCAGAACTTCAAAAAATGTGGTGTTTCAAGCATTATACTCAGCACAACCTGATCATCCTTACTGGCTTTATTTATTGTATAAAACTTTTGTAATACATAATACTAACTACTGTAATACATAACACAAAACTAACTTTATAGAGCCAGATTGTGTTCCAGCTGCAATTAACTTGCACTTAGCTGGGTAAATATATATTGAATAACATATAAAATAGACATTCTGATGAACATAGCAAAATTGAACTTGATTTGAAAATTAATTTATATTTGTAACATTATTTATTATATTAATCATAATATAGATCTGGAAAATAAAGTAGAAAAATATATTTCTTAATGTGATACTTTTATTTCCTTATTAACACAACAAGTGAAAACTTTTGAAAAACCATTATTTAATTAATAATATAATTTTGTATGAGTAAGTAGACGTAAAAGGCAAAATGTTAGTAACGCTTTGTTTTCGAAATATTTATTTTATAATAACTGTAAATTTTCTGGCAATTTAATAAGTCATAAATAGGTTTAACAATTGTTGGTACCCTACAAGTTAATAAAGTGCAGGAAAAACTCTTTTTGGAATTTGATTTAAACGCTGGATAAGTTACGATCGAGTAGGTGCTAATGTCAACTGATGTTATTTTCTCTACACTAATGGCTTTTTTTAGAGTTTAAGAAAGCATATAGGTATTATTATTAACAACTAAACTTCAAAAAATATTCTCCATATTATTCATTTTTAGGTTATTTATTTTTCATATATTTTCATGTTTTGTTAAAAAAAGAAACACAAATTTAAACATATTGTCAAAGCAATATTGAATAATACAAGTCGATAGCCCTATCACAAGTGGTGTACTTAACAGATACGTTTTTGTTAAGAAACTCATGTCCACAAACTCACAAAGTTGCTAAACATTTATCTCTAGAATTTTTTATTTATTATTATTCCGACAGATATAAACTAATTACTGTTAATGCTAAACACGTACTTTCGAATATCCATGCCCAAATTATAAGAACCATTTCCTGCGAAAAGTAAAAGCAAGATCTAAACTAACAAATTGCTTCGTGGAGAGTGGAGTCGTGACCTCCAATTAGTTAATAAAAACAACTACCGCTAATTAATTCGGTCAGGTCGATAACAATATGGTTCCGAAAAATTCTCAATTCTTATTCAAATTGTGATTTAATGCTCGAATTGAATATAGAAACCGGCTGAATTTACTTAATTTCATTTCATAGCATTATGTTTGAATTCTCAAGGAATTATTACATTTGATTATAAGATAAAATGTGTTATGGTTTCAAAATATTATTTAAACATTGTTGTTCCAAAAAAAAAACCAAACCAAATGAATATGAACGAATCTTTAATTAAACATCTTTATTTAACTTCATAAAAACACGACATTACTGACTACCGAGTTCGCTAAAACTAATCACATTCACACACATCCAAGACAAATGTTATGGTAATATTAAGATGAATTTTATGTAAAGGTGATATCAACTACCTATTTAATTAATTACTTTTCAATATTTTTACGTTAGTATTTTATTTTAAGATTACCGCAGTTTCTCTTCACTCGCCCAGCTATATCCAGATCGTTCAACTAAGTTAGTTATCATACAACTAAGTTTAAGCCGGTTATGAACTGAAGTTAAGCAAGTATGTGGTAACTAATTTTCAAATTTAATATGGTCTATGTTTCACCACAGATTTGTTATAATGGAGTCGTAATGTTATACTAGAGTTCAAACTATATACAACCTTTTTAATAATGCAATCAAAAATATAAGTTGAAAATT